>VHKM01000060.1:0-600000 GCA_007210695.1 Neogobius melanostomus
CTAAAACCAACTTGATTGACCAAGAGTAAATTACACCTTTCATAAAGCTGTCAAGTTAGAGTAAACCTCTCTAAGATTTTTGAAGATTCGGTTAAAGTTAGTTTTGTGAAAGATGTTTATCTCCTGCCTTGAACAGAGGATCATTTTTGCTACTTTCATACTTTCAGGAAATTGTATTTGTAATGTGAAACAAAAACCAAAAGAAATAAAGATTATAACATAAACCTATATAGGTAAGTGTGAATAAGGGCGAATTATATGCAGAGATTTATAACTTCCAATTTGAAAAAAATGTATATGAATGGAACAATTGACACTCAACTAGACCAACCAAAAGCAACGTTACATGTGCTGCTGTAATAGACCAAATTGTTTACAAAATAATGGAAAAAATCGTTAGAGCAGGATTTTCAAGGACATTTGTGAGAGTCTAACTTTTAAAAACCGACATGAAACCTTGGAAATATTGCGAAGAACTGACTGATAATGTAAATATCATTGAACAAAGACAAACTGACCGGACCTGAGCGTGAACTACCTGCATTCAAACTGTATTTGACTTAGCAAAATTTGTATTACATTTTGATGGCACCCGAAATAAAAATAGAAATAATGAAAGGACATGAAATGAGATGTGACGACATCTGCAAGACTACAAATTAGTCCAGAGTACAATGCGTGCAGTTTTATCTTCTCAGTACCTGGAGCATTGTGGAGATTGCTGAAACACCCCGATGAGGACTTCAGGGGGAGGAAGAGTTCCAGTTTTAAGGAGTAATTAATGAGGAGACACTACGGACCTCTTGAACAGTAGTGGGAGGAAAGCCGTTCTAGAGACTGGAATGTGGAGTGCGGACTGGGCCTGATCACCTAGCCGCGTCAACATTCTTATGTCTGACCTATTTAGAAAGGGGATTCTAGAAAAACTTTGGGCAAAGAGATAATGCTAATTTGAACCAAAAATTATATTAAGGGCTTTAGTGAGTCCTGATGCTGCCATATAACTGTAATTGGGTTTGCATTTGACGTTGACTTGGACCAACCCTTGACTCTGACGCTAACGTGGGACGGACCTGAGCGTTTCCTCGGTACCAAAATGGCCCTCTGGGGGGGTGAAGACCCGGATGAAGATTTCCTTTTTCCTGGCTAGCATTGATTAGGGTTCAAAACATGAACATTTGCGTTCTGCTAATACATTACACTTACAGATAAATTTCCATTGGAGAACTGTGTGGTCTTTTGAATATTTATTTGTGCCATTAATCATATTTGATCTTCTTAATAAAAGGAATTAACCGTTGTGTGTCATTATGTTTATGGCATTGTGATTTTTACAATATACTTTAAGTAATTGCATTATCCTATTAGAAAAACTTACAGTGAAAAAATGAAAAATTCTAAATTCCTGTTCTCAGTTTCCTGGAACAACTCGAGGTTCGTGCACACCATGTAGAGCTGGAGCTAACAAAGGTTTTAATTCAGGTACACCACTAGTTACGGCCCAGGGAACAGACGACAGGCAGGGACAGAGAGGGTTTGAATTTCCTGGTACTCGTCGCAAATTCTTGCTGATACTGGCACATCTGAAGCTTTTCTTGCCATGAAAAGGGGGCCGATTTGAGAGTTAGTTACAAATGTTCCACTGCTAGATCTATTCTTTCATCAAGGAAGTCCTGGACACAAAGATTATCTAGATACCCTTCACAATTTACAACAAATATCTTATTTTGCCTCATGTGGTGTAGACATTTTATGAGTGTTCTCATAACCCCTTATTTGTGACACTACATGCAGTTTTGCAGTGAGTTTATCTTCTGCCTCTGTTCAAGGCAGGAGATTAAACAATTCTTTACAAACCTACAGGCCTGTTTCTTTTTACGTAATTTTCAAAATATTAGAAGGTTTCCAGTTCTAGACTTGACGCTTTATTAAAGGTGTAATTTACTCTGGACTCAGTTGGTTTTAGGAATAATCACTTCACTTCACAAACGCGCTCTGTTATATTGAAGAATAACTAATGCTGTAGATGATAACAAGAAATTGCAAATGGGTTATTTATTGAGTTTTAAGGTTTGATACAATAAACTATGATATATTAATTGATAACTAGAACATTATGGGATAGGGGGTGCTTTACAGTGGGTTTACCAGTTACTTAAAAAATGAAATGTGTGAAATAGGTGATTATCAGTTGAGTTGTCAGAAATTGTGTGTTGGTTTACTCAAGGTTCCAGTCTGGGTATGTATTATAAATAATATACTATAAATTGTATATGACATTTGTAAAACTTCCCAAATACTTAAATACCTGTTTGGAGATGATACAAATATTTTTGCTTTCAGGAGCGACTACACTTGTGTCGGTTTTGTTAAGTGGAACTCGAACTAGTGTCAATAAGTGGTTCAACAAAACCAACTATCTTTAAATCCGGAGTAAAGCAATGATGATATTCGGTACGTAATTCCAATGCTCCAGGAAGAATTCAGGATTAGAGGGTCTGTTGTTATCGAAGTGAGTGCATGAATATTTAAAATTCATGGAGTTATTATAGACAATTTAGAATTACTTGGAAATCTCATATTAAATTATATTATAACTACTAAATTTTCTTGAAGCATTGCAGTAATAGCAAAAGGCAAAAGCACATTTTAAAATAAAAAGTTACATACCCTTAACTGTTCTCTGATTGCCCTATTTAAATTAGCTGCACTGTGGTCTGGGGTGTCTTATAAAAACACATAAAACAATAGGATGCTGCAAAAAAGAGCTATCCGATTAGTTCATTAAAGTTGTTTTTTGACCACACAAACTCATTATTTTTTAAATAAACATGAAGTTTGTTGACATTGTTGTACAGATGTTATACAAAGCAAGGTACAACTGTTACCCAGGCCAAATTACAAAGAAGGTTCAAGAACGTACTGGTCGTATGAATTACGTGATTGGAAATTGAACTTTAGGATTCGAATAAGCTTCAACTTTGAAAAAGTTTCAGCCCGACAGTTAATGGTGTTACAATTGTGAATATTTGGAAAATGGAGATGAAACAATGTCCAACATACCTGTTCAAATATAAATACAAACAAAAGGACAGAGAAGAAGAACGCATTGTCTCTAGGGGAGCAGTTACAGTGGCCTCGTGAAAGTACTAATACACTTGAACTTTTGCACATTTGTCATGTTTACAACCCTAAACGTAAGATTTTTATTTTGAATTTTTACTGAAAGTTCACACACAAGTAACCAGGACAAACTTGAGTGAAAGCAAATGATTAACATGATTTCTTATTATTTTTTCAAAAATAGAAAAGTGGGCGTGCGCATAAGTATCTACATCATTTCTGAGTGCATTAAATTGCCTTTATAACATTCCTTAATGACTGCAGAAAGTTCCACCTTGGCCTCTAACCAGTAAATTAGAGGCCCACCTGGTGTGTAATCTATCTCAGTTATATTCAGCTTTCTGTGAGGGCCTCAAGCTATGGTCAGAGTGATTGGTCACTAACACATATGAAGGCAAAGAAGCACACCAGGAGGTTCAGGGATAAGCTGTGGAGAGTTTAAAGCAGCGCTTTAAGTTATTACAAGATTTCCCAAGATTTAAAATCTCACAGAGCACTGTTCAATCTGTACATGGGACAACTATAAGTCGTACTTTACACAAATTGGCCTTCATGGACGGAGTGGCAAGAAGAAAGCCATTATTGAAAGGAGGGCATAAGGAAATGCTAGTTAGAAGTTTATATGGAGGACACAGCTTACCATGGTGGAAGAGGTGCTTTGGTCAGATGAGACAAAAATTGGAATGCAAACGTTATGGTAAGGGCACAAACCTAACATGCTCATCGTCTGGTGCACCATCCCCGTTGTCATTGGGGGGAGCATCATGCTATGGGGCTGCTGTTTCCTCAGCGGGGGACTGGAAGATTGTAGAATAGTTGGAGATGGATTGTTTACTAAAACAAATGTGAATGTATAAAGTTGATTCAAACATTAAGCAGAATGTCACTGCCTTCATGGGAGCAACAAAGGACATGAATTTGTTTTAATTTAAATTAAATTGATATAAGGCACTTTCAACATGTGTTATTTTCTAAAGTTTTTAGTTCTCCCTTGCGAGGTTTTATTTTTTGTATTTTCCGATAGGTTTCTATCATCTTGACTGCTTTTATTATAATATAGTCTGTAAAAATATATTATACATTCACTCCAGCGCTTCAGAATCCCTCCTCTCCCCTGGATGAAACAACAACATCCTGTTTTATTTTGTGATGTCACTTCTTTAGCTTGAAGTGGGTTCCATTAGCAGCTCTTTTGGACCCAAGGCCGGACCAAAAGCACTGGATGGAAGGAAGTGAAGTTTGGAGTCACTGCCTTCAACACCAAGGCAAGGCAAGGTACCTTAGCTTTGGGAACAGCCCTGACTAACCTCTCTAAACACTTGTTGGAGCGGGACTGCGGTCCCTGCCACTATCTGACTGGTAGCTAACACTAGCCTTCACTTAAAACTCCGGACCAGCCGCTCCTCTAAAACTCGGACACCCAGGCCTCCAAAGCTACCCTTACACTACACTTTAACGCAAACTACTATCATCTGTGAACGGGGGCAGGGTTCTGCATACGGCAAACTGAGCATGACAGCGCAGCAGAAGTAGACGGGTAGCCATGGCTAGGCTAGCGGGCTAAGCTAGCCAGGCGAAGCTACAGCGCTACGGAGGAGAGAGGAGAGAAGGATTTAAATCACGGCAGAAGTAGGGTTGTCAAGATTAACCGGTTTTTCGGGATTACACGATTCTAAAAAGGGGACCCGGCGGTAGGTTATCCGTAAGATTTCAGAAGCACGTTTACCCGCGGAAATGTTTGCGCTGACGCGACGCTGTTTAAAGGTTGATTTATAGTTCGAGTGTACCCCGTTTACAAAATAAACAGCTGGTGTAACTGGACACAAAACTGACAATAATAACCTTATAAATATTCATAAATAACCTAATTAAATTCGCTTAAAACAGTTAAAAATACGTGACATTAAATATATAATTAGTGGGATTTACATGTATTATAAAAGTTACATGTAAACCGTTAATCAATTTAACTGATTCCAAGACGCTCTCAGCGTATGCCTCCCCACGGCGGGCTCAGTCAGCGACAGGAGTCTGAAAGAGCGCACGGGGCGAAAGGCAGTGCGCCGTTACGAACCAAAAACTGACTCAAACTACACCGAAAAGTGATCTTATACAACGTTTGCCTTGCCGGGTTGAGGGAAGAGTGTGTCTACGAGACGTGACCTTTGAAGTAGTCTCTGTTGTCGCCCTGCGGTTAAAAACGAGGCGTGCTTTGCTTGAGACGGCCAGAGAGCAAAGAAAGAAACGGTTTTGTCGCTGCGGTTAAACGGGCGTTGGCTTTTGCCCGAGACCGACAGGGACCAGATTCAACGGCCAGGTTTTATCCCCACCCCGAGAACACCTCAGTTCTTGGGCTTGATCGACGTTCTTGGACCAGGATCGAAGTCGAGACAAGCGAGCCACCCAACGGAAAACATTCTCAGGCATCAACCGGCAGCGTTCTCGCGAGGGCACGTGGTTCCGCATTCCACCAAAGAACCTCACTGACTCCTAGACCCAAGGTTGAGGAGCGATTGTGGAGTTTTTCCAAGGATTTGAGCGCACGTATAAAGGGCGCCTACATTGAATCAGAACATATCCACGATTAAGTTTTGCTTAAGTTTTTGGACAATTTTAGGAAGCCTTTTTTCTTTTTTTATTGCTTTGCAAGCAAATTGTTTACTGGTCCTTTTGATAATTGTTTTTATTTATGTATTAAAGGGTACCTATGTGGTCATTTTTACGTGACAAACCGTCGTTTGAAATTTGAAAGATGATATATAACCTGAACCAGATTAAACTTAATTAAAGTATTAAGAATAGGTTTTTTATTAAAAAACACTTCAAAGTAACTAAATGACACCGTTCATAAAACAAAACTTGTTGAAATGAGGAAAATAGTGGAACATACCTTTTTTATTGAAACTCACTCTCAAGTTTAAACATACAAGGTAACAGGACTAAACCAGAGTGGCCGTATTATGTTATGTTTGTCTGTCCTTTTATTAAATCCTTATGTTAAGTATTTGCCGGCTTTCCATTTAAAACTTATGACTTTGGCTTCTCATTTGAATTACACACCACTCTTCTAATCTAGAACTGGTCCATCCTACAGTCCTTGCCTAACCAGCGTAGGTGTTACATATCTTGGCAGGCCAGCCCAGGGTGGTGTACACTCTTTGGCCTAGGTATTGTTTTTCCCCAAACAGCCATATGGAAGCCGTGCGACAGGTAATGTTAAGATACCAAACTCACTCATTATTACTTGGCATAACTGACACTGTAGTTGATTGCAGGAGCTCCTTTTGACTTTACTTAAAACAGTACGGGTCTTTTCAGATTGTGCCCGTAGCCCTACAAGCCCACAGGTAGGCAAGCAGAACATTGTTGAGTACATTCAGGTGCATCAGTACAGGCACTTTACCTGCTACCTTACAAATTCTTACTAAGATTGAACCTGACATACTTTACCTTGTCGGACTTTAAGGGCACCGTTTCTAACTCTCTGTAGTTAGCAGGACTGCTACACCAGACTTACTTAGCTGAACTGAGAGACATTGCAACAGACAGGTAAAGACAGATTACAGACGTACTTGGAGAGGGAGCTTAGCTCTGATATTACTAGGCTGTTGCACGGAACGAACCATGGACAGTCCAAGTGAACCATGGTACTCTGTTCAAGTCCCTGACTCAGACAATCCAGTTGCACAGGAGCCCTTCAATCTGGTGACTTCCACAACCGATCCCCAGTCTCTGTTGGGGATCGCTCACCAAACCCCAATCAGTACCAAAGACTCCTACTCTAAGTACCTCTGATGTTAATCACAGAGCTTCAAAAAAAAAGTAATAGTGGAGCACTTCTCCGAACTGAAGATATTCATTCACAATGACCACTCCTCAGGTTGAGACTCTTTTCTGGGCGGTTGTCCCCGGTCCAAACAATGAAGTTGACTTTGAAAGCTGGCGCTCAAGTGTTGAGTTTTTCTTAAAGATGCCAAGCAAACAGACTCAAGTAAGTCCAGAAGCTTTTGGAATCTCTCTTCACCTGCAGTTGTCTTGTAAAACACTTAACCTGCCGATTCGCCTCCGTCATCATACTTGCAAATCCTTGCATTCTGCTTTTGTCAGGTCGAAGATGGTGACGACCCTTTTCGCCATCTTGAACACCATGCAAATCATGGTGAAGTAACCTTCATCTTACCTTCAGGACTCCAAGTCATTGCTTAACACAACATTCATAAGTGAGGTATCTCTGCTGGGAACTTGGGATTAAGACAGCTCTTGAAACAGTTCATAAGGGCTTGTTGGGCATGACTTGATTGCGGGCCTTGCTTGAGCAAAAATAAACAAAATCCACCTACTTTTGTGTTCTCTGCTCCATTGCTTCCGTACCTGCAGAGAGAAAGACGCAACATCGAAATTTGTCATGCATGAAACAGCATCTAAATTATCAACAAAGCCAAACGGGTCTACTCACACTATTCAGGGTGCCCAGTCTCAAAGTCCCAGAACGCCCCAGACCCAAAAGCAGTCGATTCTAAATTCAAAATTCTCAAAAACAATGCGATCTGCAATCGCATCTTGCGGTCTCTCAAAACTAAAGAGATGCGAACACCAACACCCAAACCACGTAGTTTCAGCTCTGCAACACATAAAAGTCCCTTTTGATAACTTCCAGAGCTCAAAAGTCACAGTCTCTGATCAAAGACGGAAATCCACTCAAGCAATCGACCAAAGCCCTGGTATGCTTTAAGTGCGGAGAGGATGCATATCAAACCCCAATGCGATGAATGAGCCAAACTCTCATTCTTGTTGCTCTAAAAAGAAGCAAGCTAAGAGAAAAGCAATACATGGACGAAGTGACATGATTCCAGATATTTTCTTTAAACTGACCCAGCTCCATTTGTGGGACAAAGTGGAGCTAAACAAACACAAGGTGTCCCAGATGAAAAAAGAAACGTGCTTTGAACTTTCTGCTCAAACTTGAAAGGCTCTTCTCCAAAAGGCTTAGTGGAGCAGTTGTACAGTCAAAAGCTATCAATGACCATCTGTGCAGTGCTTATTAGATACGGGCTCACAGGTAACAACAGTCTCCCAGTCCTTTCTCGAAGAGAACCTGTCTCACTTACCTGTCACAGCTTGGAATGACCTGTTAGAAGGTAGAATGTGCAATGGCCAAAATGTCTTACCTTGGCTTTATCGAGTAGCCATCACTTTTCACCAAGGAGTTTTTGGTTGCTGACATTGAAGTGCCAACTCTCGACTTTGGATTGTTCCCAATCTGAGTTCTACTCACCTTTCATGTGATAGGTACAATATTTGGACTTCTGTTATGAGCTAGTTGGACTAGTTTTAGAGCCCAAGAGAAACACACGCTTCCTATGGGTACAAAGTCAGTTCTTCAAAACCTTGCGCGAGGGATTAAAACGGCACAGCTGATCAAACTTGGGCGAAGTCGACTAACAAGTATGGATTGTGAACTATGGAGCTGGAGAGAAAACAAAAGTTCTGGAAGGATCGGTGCATGCAGAGTACCGAAACTGGGAAAATGGGTGCAGTCGAAGCACAACAACACGCCTACTTAACTGGTGCCTTCTTGTTAAAGTGGGTTAGCAACCCTCCATCCAACTCCCCACGCAGTTGTACCTGTCATCTTGAAAACGTAATCCAATTCACCACCATTCACACTCACTCCAAGACAGTATTGCACAAATTCACGCCATTCAAAGTGTTCGGATCAGCCAATGACCCAACGCTTTAAACCAAAGTTTGGAAAACTCAGATCTCCAATTCGTTTTTGGTGACCTTTCATCCCAGTGAGTGGAAAGAAAGAATTTACGTTCAAGTTGAATTCTATGCCCTGAGGTTTTGCCCCAAAACGAGCTCGACTTTGGTCGCACCAGTAAGATCAAGCATCACTCACACTCCGCGACCCTACTCCTTCAAACACGGGCAAGGCCAATACATCCCAACAAGATCTAGAGGCCCAGTACGTAAATCACATGCAGGGCAACTCTTGATGCGAAGTCATCCGTGACTCTGAATTCCTTTTTCATCCCCAATTGTAGTTCGTACGAAAAAAAAGGAATGGAGATGTTTCAGGATTATGTGTATTGACTACGAAAGTTAACATCCAGACTGTGAAAGATTTTACGCTTGACCCAACCTTCGAGAGTCTTTTTCGCTTTGAATGGATCGAAATGGTTCTCAGTCTTAGACTTAAGTCAGGGTTTTATTCATCGATTGAGATGAGGAGGGCTTGATAACAAAAACTGCATGTCTGCCCTCTAGGGTTTCTTCGAGTTTAATTAGAATTGCCTCAAGGAATCACAAAACGCCCCTAGCCAATTCCAGACTCATGGAGCGCGCATGGGGGAGCTCAATCTAAAACAGGCCTGTGTTTCCTTTGATGACCTCATTGTGTTCTCTCACTCTGAGGGAGCACGAAGAACGGCCTCTTGCGAGTCCTCGTCGTTTTGAAGGAGTTGGCCTTAAACTTTCAACCAGAAAATTGCAGTTTTTTTCAGAGCTTCTGTAAATACCTTGGCCACATCATTTCGGAAAAAGGCATTGAAACAGACCCCGATAAGATCTCGTCACTCAAAACCTGGCCGAAACCAAACAACTTGAAAGAACTCAGGACCTTTCTTGGATTTTCCGGTTATTACCGTAGATTCATAAAGGACTATTCAAAGATCATGCGTCCTCTCAACCAACTCACTGGTGGATACCCACCTCACTGGAAAAAAACAAACAAAGTTGATAAACCCAGTACCACAACCCGAAAGACCCCTTCGGAGCTCGATGGACAGAGGATTGTCAAACAGCATTTGACACAATCATTCAGAAACTGACCACAGCACCAGTGCTCGGGTTCGCGGACCCTAAACTTTCTTACACCTTGCATACAGATGCAAGCACTCGTGGATTAGGGGCCGCTCTGTACCAAATCAACAAGGTCAAAACCGTGTCATCTCCTACGCAAGTCGCGGTTGTCAAAGTGTGAAACAAAGTACCCTGCACATAAGTTAGAGTTCCTTGCTCTTAAATGGGCAGTCACAGAAAAATTTCAAGATTACCTTTACGGCCGCTCATTTCTTGTCATCACGGACAGCAACCCGTTAACATACATACTTACCACTGCAAAACTTGATGCCGCGAGTTACAGATGGTTGGCGGCGCTGTCCACGTTCGATTTCCAGCTGCAATACAGGGCAGGAAAACAAAATCAGATGCAGATGGTCTGTCCAGACGTCCACACAGTGCAGAGCCTGACGACATGCTGTCCAAAAAGGAGTTGGAAGGATACAACAGTTCACACAAAGACACCTACCTGACCATCCAGACCTTGACCTTGTTGACCAGAGCACAATCAAGCCATCTGCCGAAAAACACTTTGTCCATCAGCTTTCAGAGAACAATCCAGTTGAGTCTACAGTCAATAGCTCTCTGGTTCTGTCTCTCGCTCATCATCCCCAGCTATCCCCCAAAGTTTTGAAGAGGAGGAGGAGCTTGGTGGCTTACCTGTAATGTCCCATTACACAACATCAGACCTGAAAGAAATACAAAACAATGACACAAGCATTCGAGAAATAATCAACCAAATGGAATTGGAGAAAAGCCCCCACCAACTGCAAAGAGTGAACTCTCCGAACTTGGCTTGTTGCTAAGGGAGTGGAACAAGTTCATTCTCAAAGATGGAGTCCTCTATCGTACAAGACAAGAGGGAGCACAAACACAATACCAACTCGTGCTACCCCAAGAGTTTAAGACCCCTTGTCCTAAAAAGCTTACACGACGACATGGGGCACATGGGTGTCGAAAGAACACTGGATCTTGTGAGAAAGCGATTCTATTGGCCCAAAATGGCCTCAGACATAGAACTTAAAGTCAAAAACCTGCAACCGTTGCACCCGCCGTAAAGTCCATCCAGAGAAAGCCGCGCCGCTTGTGAATATCGTTGTCACACGACCGCTTGAACTAGTGTGCATCGACTTTCTAACATTAGAGCCAGATTCAAGCAATACTAAAGATGTATTAGTATAACAGACCATTTCACTAAATACGCGCTTGCTTTGCCCACTCCAAACCAAAAGGCGCGCACAGTTGCCAAATTCCTCTGGGAAAACTTTATCTCACACTACGGTTTCCCTGAGAGACTACATAGTGATCAGGGCCCGGACTTCGAGTCCCGCACGATAAAAGAGCTCTGTTTACTAGCTGGCATTCAAAAGGTTCGAACTACACCTTACCACCCGATGGGAAACCCTGTTGAACGCTTCAACAGAACGCTTCTCAACATGCTTGGTACTTTGGGAGAACCACAAAAAGACCCACTGGCGTGATTATGTCCGACCCTTAGTACACGCTTATAACTGTACTAAAAACGAGGTGACAGGGTTTACCCCATATGAGCTTATGTTTGGCCGACAGCCAAGGCTCCCTGTCGACCTCGCCTTCGGTCTGCCAGTCCATCATCAGTCAGGTTCCCACTCTGAGTATGTTCGCAACCTTAAGTCACACCTAGAATCCAGCTACAAAATCGCAACTGAAATGGCAAAAGAAATCAGCAGGTCGCAACAAAGCAAGATTTGACAAACACATTGTTGACTCTACCTAAAAGACGGAGATAGAGTTCTTGTTAGAAATGTTCGCATAAGAGGCAAACATAAGCTAGCCGACAAGTGGGAATCCGAAGTCCATGTTGTAGTGAAACAGTCGAACAACCTCCCTGTTTATGTTGTAAAGCCTGAGGCAAAAGAAGGTCCTCAAAGAACCCTCCATCGTGACTTATTACTGCCATGTGGTTCCTTTCCACCAACACAAATGAAACAGGACAACCAATAAAAGACAAACTCAAGCGACCCAAAACACGTCCACAAACAGAAAGTCATGAACAAGAATCAGACTGTGAAGAATCCAATTCTGGCTACTTTTATGACTACCAAGACCTAATAGTGGAACCAAAAGTTCATACTCACCTGATACGGACAAACATGCAAATGATGTCAAACAAAGTTCTTCAGAAATGCCCAACGCTTTCTCTGAATACAGAATATGTCAAAAGACACCGGATGAGACAAACTTACCTGATGAGTCAAACTTACCTGATGAGACAAATCCACCGAATGAGATCTTACCTGAAAAGAATCCTGAAGAAAATGACAAAGAGACAGAGACAGTCGATACTTACCCTGAAAAAGAAAACCTACCTGAAGAACCAGTGTCAACCAATGACTTCCCTGAAATGGACAGCCAATCTAAAGACATTCCTGACTTTCCTAACGAGACCACAGCTGACACAGACCAGTGCCCAGATGTCACTGACCATTGTGACAGTAACTCTGACTTCCTAAGACGCTCAACCAGACGTAGGGAACCAGCTCAGAGACTGACTTATCCTGAACTAGGCAACCACTAGTTTCTGTGGTCCAGTCACTCTTCCAGGGCCTAGCCATAGCATTTACTGAATCCTTGAATGGCCCTAGAGTGTTTAAAGTTGAAACTGTATGAAACATGTACGAGGACGTACATAGGAAAAGGAGGGAGGATGTAACCCCCGTTACAAATAAACACTGGTGTAACTGGACAAAACCTGACAATAAATAACCTTATAAATATTCATAAATAACCTAATTAAATATTCGCTTAAAACAGTTAAAAAACTACGTGACATTAAATATATAATTAGTGGGATTTACAATGTTATTATAAAAAGTTACATTGTAAACCGTTATCAATATAACTGATTCAAGACGCTCTCAGCGTATGCCCCTCCCCCACCTGGCCGAGGCTCAGTCAGCGACAGGAGTCTGAAAAGAGCGCACGGGCGAACAGAGCAGTGCAGCCGTTACGAACAAAACTGACCCAAACTACACCGAAAAGTGATCTTTTCGGTGTACAGTTGCATTTCATCATTTATATGATGAAATGCTCATCATATAAATGAGCATTTCCCCCTTATGTATGAGACAAAAAAGAGGCTCGATTGATCTCTTTCATTGCTCTGCAAAATGCCACAGCAGGGCACCTGTGGCAGTGTTTCCTAGGCTCCACTCTGACGTCGGTGGGGGTGGGGGTGCTCTTCAGGATAAGTAAAGACAAATCCTTGCAATTCAAGAATGAAGCAATTGTCGAACTTTTCACACATTTTACTACGTGCTCCCTCTCCTGGCTTCAAACCAGCAATCTTTGGATTCAAAGTCCATGACCTTAGCTGTCGCACCAACTGACAACAGAAATTGTGTGTCCAAAACCAATATTGTCAACTACATTATTCTTCATGTCATATTTCTTGTGTTTGCAAATGATAATTGAAATTGCACTGTTCTAAAGGAAGCAGCTACCGCCAGCTACAGTCCTAATTATGCATAATGAGAAAGAATTATCAGACAGTTCACGTAAGAATTTACGTAAGAAAGAAACAGCTGTTTTGCTCCTAATTTGCATTGCAGCTGAGAGAGTTCGGCTGCATCAGCTGGAACATGCTCGTCTATTTTCAACCAAACACATGGCTTTTCTGTGAGCGTCAGCGTCCATTTTGGTGAATCGATGTCAAGGTAATGGTGCAATGGAGTGGTGAGCACTGAAGAGACAATCGGATATGTTGTTTGAGACGGAATATAAGCTTTGTTAAGTGTAGGTAGGTGACGTGGTGGCCCACATGGTCAACACAGCTGACGAGCCAGCTGTGCAACCAGATAAATCAGCACCAGACGATCTAAAACAACGAGCTGCTGCACGCCATAAACAGCGCAAACTCACCGGTAGTTGAGCAAGGCAGAAGGACGCTCTCCTCCAGTGTTGTCTCCACCCAAAAACGATTGAAGTCAGCAGATTGGGACCTCTTTAGGATCCAAAAGATGACCAAGGCGTTGTTGTTGTTGTTGTTGTTGGTGGAACATCCGTTATACAAACCCTGTCGTCAGAAAGTTGCAGCAAAAGGCGCCGATATCGGCTACGTCGAATATAAACAACATCTTGGAGATAATCCTTCGCTGTAATGTCCAGGTCAAGGTAACAAACTGCAGAATTACCAAAAAAGTTGTCCAAATGTAGGGAAATAGCCACAACTGACTCAGAATGTAAAGAAAAAGCTAACGCGCTCCGCTCTGCTTCAGCGTAACAGAAAGGAAAGTGAAACCGCGCACATGTGGAAATCAGCTGTTCAAAGAGTCTCCTTAGTAATTTTGTAAACACGTTTCATTCTCTGTTCATCAAAACATCTGACAAATAATTAAGCAGCAGCAGAACTTTAGAGAACAGGAAACCTAGCCTAGACTGTGGCCTAATAATATATAGTAAAATAATTATGACAATTATGGTCATTATAAAGAAGTAAAGTTGACATTGTTTTGTATTATTCAATGTAGGCCTATTTATTTTAATGCAAAACAATCTTAAAGCATTTTTCATTTTTAGAAACTGAATATTTGCAAGTTCAAGTATTAAAAAGCTTTTTAAAGACAAAAACTAAAAAAATCAGTTATTTCCTTTCATTCGGGCGATAATCGTGAATAACCGTAAATCGCAATATTTTCTCTCACAATAATCGTGACTCAAAAATTTAAATCGTGACAGCTCTACGCAGAAGTGTTGGTTCAAGCAGAGGAAAGAATAGTCTCCGTGGAGATAATGGGCCAAATTAGATGTAATCATCTAGAGTGGACTCTACAGCTACGTTTAATATGTGGATTAACAATAGTGAATGTTATAGTCATGACAGAGCCTGGTTTAAATTTGTTGAAGAGGAAGGTAACTTTGAATATGCAAGCCGACTATTGACTCAAAGGCCTGGGGCCTCATTTATCAAACTGTGTGTGAGACTCTGACTTTGAAAGTGCGTAGCAAAAGCACAAAAAAGTTGTACGCAAAGTTTTTTTCCGATTTATAAAACCTGCGTATGCGCGGGTACGCACACCTGACCGCAATCTTTCCTTGGCTGATCACACGTGTAGCAGAAAGCTGCGGACATCACGACGCGCCCTCTGCCCGCCTCCATTTGACCATAAAAGGCAATGCAAAGTGACTTATGAATGAGATTTCCCTAAACATGAGGCGGTAATGAGTGGGTTTAACCGAAGGCGAGAGACAGAGAGGGAGGGCCTGATGCTGCAGCAGCTCGTGCAGAGATGACACAGGCTCGAGGAGTGTTAATGAAGAGTGAGATCTGCTTCTCTGATCACACGGCATCTTTCTGTATATTCCATCAATACAACTTTAAAAAAACACATGTTTAGAACATAAAAGGATGCCTTAACTGTCGGCTGTATTTGCCAATAGGAAGGTTTGGGTTTGCCAATAAAAACACGATCAACTGTGGAGCATTTCATTCATACAAACCATTGCTCACGTACAGCGTGCGTAAAGAGTGCCTTGTGTCTGAAGGTCATGTGACCCGAGCTTTGGACCTAAACCCAGTTGGTCAGACTTATGTCCAGAGATAAGTCAATTAAAGCACAGTACAGCAGGATCATTCCTGCTTCCCGTTTAAAAGGCTTCAGCGTCAGTGCACATACGCGCACAGGTACGAGCGTGCACGTATATGCAACAAGTCGTTTACCGTGTGGTAAACGGGGAGGAGTGAGTAATGACGGTCTACTAATAATATGTCTATGCTTCCAGCTGGACTCTGGACCTGTGTGTGACCCTGTCTGTGTGAGCTGGGAGGAAGAGCCACAAAGACGACGAGAAAGCCTCGGAGGACTCTGGTTTGGAGGAAATATCCAGGACTCACAGAGCGGCTCCACAGTCTGTGCTGCTGCTGCCCCTCCAGGAGTCTGTCTGCACACAGGTGAGGAGGATCTGCACAAAGACACACTCACATCAGCGAGGTGAGGTCAAAGGCTGTTCTAGACTCAAGTCAAGACGTGTTTTACAATGAAAATAGACTGGACTTTCTTCTTGCAGCTCCAGCGCTCAGACCATAGATCTAAATAATAGAGATCGGCGGGTCCCATTCAGCCCCATTCATAGTAATGATCCCGAGTGGTCTGTGAAATTAACATGGCTACGAGCCTCCACAGAGCTCCAGAGCCTGTCAGTCATAGATATAAGCTTCCACTTTTTATTGCTGATGTACAAAAACCAGTGTGGTTAAAACTATGATACATAGCCAGCGTTGTCTCATGGATCATTGACATTTTTAGAAAAGAAAAAACTCTTTGGAGCCAGGCTTTAAAGCAGTTTAAACAAGGACCAAAGCTACATAGGAATCCTGTTTCCAAAGTGTCTTTTGGAGTCGCCAGCCACCAGGGGTGGTATTACAGCAATGTCAGCTCCATGAGGACCAAACAGAAGGGCTTTCCTCGCCCACTGGCTCAGACAGTCATTTAAAAACAGATTTGTTGCTGATTCACAGTGAGCTGATGGGGGAGGGGTGATACTGTATATGTGAATAAGAACAGAGGGAGGGGGAGGGTCACACCAGGTCTGCAGCAAACTACATTTAGTGTTTTACAGAATAATGTGTGTAACACAACACTAACTCCTGTTTCTGTCTGCAGAGAAATGGACCCAGCTCAGCCTCTGAAGACTCCCCGCACACAGGGAAAGACATACAGCTGTGAGCAGTGTGGGAAAGGATTTACTGCATCACGCTATCTTAAACGTCACCTGAGAATCCACACTGGAGAGAAGCCATACAGCTGTGAGCAGTGTGACAAGACCTTTACTCTGTCTTCCAACCTCAAAGAACACATAAAGATACATGCTGGGGGAAAGGAATACAGCTGTGATGAGTGTGGAAAGTCATTTAATCAGCTCTCAGGTCTCACACGTCAAAGACAGTCCATGATGGACTAAAGCCGTTTGAGTGTGAGCAGTGTGGGAACACATTCAGTCAGTCGAAGGATCTCGAATGTCACATGAGAATCCACACTGGAGAGAGGCCATACAGCTGTGAGCAGTGTGTGAGACCTTTAGTCGGTCATCCCACCTCAAAGAACACATGAAGATACATGCTGGGGAAAGGAATACAGCTGTGATGAGTGTGGAAAGTCATTTAATCAGCTCTCAGGTCTCCAAATCACAAGAGAGTCCATGATGGACTAAAGCCGTTCGAGTGTGAGCAGTGTGGGAAGACATTCAGTCAGTCACATGATTTGAACGTCACATGAGAATCACACTGGAGAGAGGCCATACAGATGTGAGCAGTGTGAGAAGACCTTTAGTCAGTCATCCCACTCAAAGTACACATGCAGATACATGCTGGGAAAAGAATACAGCTGTGATGAGTGTGGAAAGTCATTTAATCAGCTCTCAGGTCTCAAAAATCACAAGAAAGTCCATGATGGACTAAAGCCGTTCGAGTGTGAGCAGTGTGGGAACACTTTCAGTCAGTCAAAGGATCTCAAATGTCACATGAGAATCCACACTGGAGAGAGGCCATACAGCTGTGAGCAGTGTGAGAAGACCTTTAGTCGGTCATCCCACCTCAAAGAACACATGAAGATACATGCTGGGGAAAAGGAATACAGCTGTGATGAGTGTGGAAAGTCATTTAATCAGCACTCAGGTCTCACAAATCACAAGAGAGTCCATAATGGACTAAAGCCGTTCAAGTGTGAGCAGTGTGGGAAATCATTCAGTCAGTCACATGATTTGGAACGTCACATGAGAATCCACACTGGAGAGAGGCCATACAGATGTGAGCAGTGTGAGAAGACCTTTAGTCGGTCATCCCACCTCAAAAGACACATGAAGATACATGCTGGGGAAAAGGAATACAGTTGTGATGAGAGTGGAAAGTCATTTAATCAGCTCTCAGGTCTCACAAATCACAAGAGAGTCCATGATGGACCAAAGCCGTTCGAGTGTGAGCAGTGTGGGAAAACATTCAGATGGTCAAAGGATCTCGAATGTCACATGAGAATCCACACTGGAGGAGAGGCCATACAGATGTGAGCAGTGTGAGAAAACCTTTACTCACTCATCCAGTCTCAAATACCACATGAGGATCCACACCGGAGAGAGGTCATACAGATGTGAGCAGTGTGAGAAGACCTTTAGTCGGTCACACAGTCTCAAAGACCACATGAGGATCCACACCGGAGAGAGGCCATACAGATGTGAGCAGTGTGAGAAGACCTTTAGTCGGTCATCCAGTCTCAAAGACCACATGTGGATCCACACTGGAGAGAGGCCATACAGATGTGAGCAGTGTGAGAAGACCTTTACTCAGTCATCCAACCTCAAAACACACATGAAGAGTTTCCACAGTGGAGAGAAACAGCTGTGATTTGGTCAGACCTTCAGATATTTTAAGATCAAATGTGCTTCATGACATGAACATGTCTGTGTAGTTCACAGAGACTTATCCAGTTCACTCTATTTCAAACTAATGTTTCACAAATGCAGATGTTTTTTAGGGAGGTCATAGAATGTAAATCTTAATCTAAATCTTACTTGTATGAAAAAACTTTTTTTTCCACAAATATGAAATTATATTTGTGTCACCTTCAGAATTCACATTTTGAAAAGGAAATATTAATTTTTCCAAACAAATGTTTGTCCTTAGTCTCATCATTCCCTTGTGCTGTTTTCCTGATGTGTTTTTTCATTCATGTTTGTGTCGTTCACAGAGACTTATTGAGTTGACTCTATTTCAAACTAATGTTTCAGACTTGCTGATGTTTTAGTGTTGATGGAATGTAAAGCTTTACACTTATTTTACACTTTTTAACCTCTTAACCCCCACCTGAACCAAGAAAAAAATGTTCACTTCGGCTTTACCCAAATTTAGAAGCTTCTTGACTGGAGCTTACAGCCTTTATATAGACCAGTGTAACCCCTCATTTGAAAGCTAAGACCTACAAAACTGATCTAAGACTTTCTTGCCACGTTGTCGTCACCGTTTTTGTTTTTTTTTTAATTTTGGTAACTTTTTTTACGTCTTTTTCAGCACCTTCAGTTTTTTTTTCATTATAAAACTGTTTTTATTAGAATAAAATAATGTACCATTTTGTTCTTGCCGCTATATTGTGAAATCCAGTCAGTGGACTATTCATTTTAAAACCATTTTCGTTTAGTTTTAAAAGCTGGGGTACCTGACTTTTTGTTGCTAAAAGTAAATCTGTTTTTACCACCTCAGAGTGAGTTATAAACACAGCAAAAAACATATCTTGGTAAATTGTCTTCAATGTCCTAATTATTTATTGAGTGATACATAGAAATACCACTCTAAATTAGTGGTATTTTTTGGGGGCGGTCTCCGCTCAAAGCTGTACACGGGCATATAAACAATTTGCTTGAACAATTTGGACATGCAGGAGGGATCGTGAGTACTAGAAACGAGTTTGGGCCACATAAAAAAATGTCAAAGTTTGTGTGGGTAAAATCAGGTACTTCAGCTTAAATTCTATTTTTTGAATGAAAATGTGTTTAGTTTTACTCAAGATTTACCCAAACAATTGGTTACATTTTTAGTCGAGTTTTAGTGGAACAAATAACAAACATTTAAAGAAGTGAATCAGTATAAAGATGAAACTCCTGAAAAATAAAGTCATGTGACAGTTTTTAAACTAAGCAAATAGTTTCATCACAATCCCATTTATTAAAGAAATTATCAAATAAAATATTAGATAAAATGAACTTCCTTTCCCCAGAGTCAGTTTTCTTTCTTTAAAATGATGTATAAATGTAGATGTTTGACCTTTAAAGTCGCTTCAGTTCTTGGACAGGCTGTTGTTGTGCTCTTGGGCAGGACACAGGAGGACGATGCTGCAGGTTTAACCGCAGGGCTCCATCTTGTGGCCAATATAAGCAATGCATTTTACACCATCGTCAGAGAAAAGGAAAATATGGTTTAAAAAAATGTACAATAAAAGGAGCTACAACATGTTTTATGTCCCAATATTTCAATAATATATCAGCCACGTAATAAACGCTGTGTTTGAGTGACGTTTGCAGACATTATTTTAAGCCGCCACAAGAGGGCAGTGTTGCTCTTATGACATGTGTTTAGCCAATATTTCCGCTTTTTGTTTAAACAATAAATACGTGCACACGCCAAAAGATAATTCAGTTTTCCTCATCAAAGTCTCGTGGTGTGAAGAATACATAATTTACAGGACGTCTGACCCACTTTTTGCTGTTATTTATGAAGCATTTTTGACTCCAATTCAATCTCAGCTCATATTCTCCTATAACAACTTGTGCCCAGACCTTCTTAACAGTCCTTTTCTTCTTGAGCTCCTGTTTCAGCCACAGCCCAGAGAAGAGGGGAAGTGAAGGAGACAAACAGTAGTTAACCTCTTAACCCCCGCCTGGACCGAGGACATGTTCTCCAGTTTGGCTTTACACAAATCTAAAAGCTTCTTGGAAAAAGTGTCAAAATAACAAGGATGAAAATGCAACAAAGAAGTAACAAAAGAGCAACGAAACCACAACAAAAATGTGGCAAAAATGCGGCAAAAGGTTAGACCCACTTTTGTATGCAAATGAGGCGTTACACTGTTGCTCTCCAGTTGAAAAGCTTTTAGATTTGGGTAAAGCCAAAGTGGAGAAAATGCACGCAGTTAAGGCGGGGGTTATGAGGTTAAAGTTTGTGTTTCTGCAGGGGCCCCACATGCAAAAAAATAATGATACGATAAAATAATGATAAGAGTAGGATCTCCCCAAATCAGTATTTTTTTTACATTTACAAAGAAATAATTTTTATATATATTAATGGTAGCCTAAAATGAAAAAGTAACTCTAAATATTAAATGGATTAAAAGTCAATGTGATGTGTAAAGTAAACGTCAGTGTGTGTGTGGAGGGGGGCTTTTTGATCTCTGCGCCCCTGCCCCCCTGTCGCCTCTGCACGGCGCTGTCTCCTGACCTGTTTGAGGCTTAATCAGACCTGACAGTTCACACCTGAGGAAACCTGGGATTTTACTCAGAGTTTAAACCAAAAGGAGTGAGGAAATATACAGTTCAGAAGTCAAAACTGAGAAAATGTGGGGAAAATATGAAAAAATAAGGAAATAAATTGTGGAAAATGTGGGTAAAAATAGAGAAAAAATGAAGAAGAAAAAAAGTAAAATTGGGAGAAAAAATATTTTTAAAAATAAAGAAAAAATTGGGAAAATTGGGAAACAATTGGGAAGAAATAAAGAACAAATGAGTCCAGGATAATCATCTAAATCTACATTGTTCTGTTGTGAAAAAGATGTTTGCAAACACATCGTGTCAAAATGATTGCGATGTAAAAAAATTGTGTATATCGCTCAGCCTTCAGTCTGCTCCGTCAGTCTGAATACGTGGTTTCATAAGTAAAGCACAAATCCTTCAAAACTCTTCTTCTGTCACTGACACCTCCGCCGACACTTCTTCCACTTCAGGAACACAACCTTTGGACAATTGAATTTGCGGCTGGGCAGATAAGGCCCAGTGTCTTCCTTTTAGCCGCTTTTATTTTTTAGCAGCGGGTCACAAGATTGGGATGTGACCGGCTATTGTCCGCTCGGAGAGAACCCTCCCCTCCTCCCCGTTCTGTCCTCGTCTTGGTTTACCTGCAGCCAAAGCAAAGAACAACACATCTCCATGGCAACGGGCCGGTGGTGTCCCACTACCGGCGGACATAAAGAGGATGTTTTTGATACCATGTACTTTACTTGGTTTTCGATGCTGATTCCTGAACGATACTTTTCAATATCGGGTGCAGAAATGTGTGAAAAATTGGGAGAAAATGTGACAAAAATAAGGAAACATTGTGGCATAAATTGGGTAAACTTTTTTTTTTGAAAAATATTATTATATTATATTATTATTAATATTAATTTGACAAATTAGCAAAATTGAGGGGGAAAGAGTGGGGCAAAAATAATTTAAAAAATAGAAAAAATGGGGGGGGGGGGGGGGACCAGCATTAAAGTCATCAAAACTTGGATCTAAAGATAGAAGAGTTGTTTTTTTCAGTTCCTACTTTCGATACTTTGATTTTTCCGATACCAGACTGATATCGTTTAACGGTGCCCAGCTCTAGTCATCACCAACACTGTGGACGAGCCGTCTGGTCCCCTTGGTACCAACCTCAAACATGTCCCATTTCAACCTGGATAGACTCACACAGACAAAAGCAGCGATTGGGAAGATTTATTGACATGAGTATTAGTTTTGGCGCTGAGACCCCGGCGGTAGACATCGATGTATAAGTCAGTGTAGATGAACAGCTTGGAGTTAGGGATGTCTTCCCCCAAAAGAGAAGCCGGGGTCGAGCCAACGCAGATTGAAAAGAGACACAAGTGCATAGAATGATGAAATGTTTTAAAGCCAATGCAGGAAGGCTAATAGCTTACCCGGAGAGATGAACGCCTGTGAGAGGCGTGGAGAGGGCGTGCCTAGTAACGTTAAGTTATACAAAGATTGCCCAAGATTTGAACATCTGATGGAGCACTGTTCAATCCATCATTTGGAAATGGAAAGAGTATAGCACCACTGCGAACCAGTGTTAATTTCGTCGACTAAAATATTTAGTCTTAATTTTTGTCAAAGTGATATTTTTGACGACTAAAATTGGACTAAAACTAAATTAAACGTTTTTCATGAGACTAAAACTATGACTAAAATGTCCAGATATTTTAGTCGACTAAAATAAGACTAAATAAAAATGAAACGGAGAGACTAAAATCATCCAAACTTCTATTGACCGTCTGAAAGAGCCTCAGATCATGTAAATTCACTGCCAAAGGAGCAGCTCTGAGCTTTGTTCATATGGGAGCAGCTCCATGAAGCAGAAGACCTAGAGTAAATACGATTATAATGAATATTATAAATGCAAAGTCGACTAAATTGACTTACAATTTTAGTCGACAAAAACTAGACTAACTGTAGGAGAATTCTACAAAACGATGATCCAGTTTGGATACCAGCTAATCTAATCTTAACCGTTCCCCTCACAAAGGTAGTGTTTTGACCACTTCTCAAATCTAACCTTGGGGCTGACTCTAAATATGTAAAAAATTATAAGCAAGTGCTTTAAACTATCTTTAAGAGAACCAGCGAGAGCCCATCTGCTGACGTAGCCTATCTCATTTCCAAAACCTCAACAAAGGTCGCATCATTCCTGTACGCCCAAAGCCTACACAGACATCAGAACCTTAAAGACAGAATTAAGTTTCACTTTACCGCAAATCCAACTACAAAGACAGATTATATTATATATATATTTTTTGGTACTTTAAGAATCAGGTTTAAAGCTCAGTTATCTAAAACAAATCACAGCAGAACAACATCTGTCAACATTTTACAACATAACAACAACAACAACAAAAGCAAGACATTTTTACTTCTCAATTGTACACATTTTGATCCTAACTTTGTTTCACTGTTGCCAAATATCATTCGTTTGATCGCCTGTCAAGCACAAATTATTTTTATTTATCTTTTTTTTTTTTTTTAAATAGCATAATGCCATAAATTATACACCTTTCCCTCATGGATTATTAACCTTTTGTGTTTTAAAAACCCAGCTGTTGTACTCACAAAGTTTGCAGCTAACAAGACGTTGTCACAACACGGAAGCAGCCCTCCGCAGTCCCCGCCTCTGTGGACAGATTTTAGAAGCAGTATCAACTTTCAAAAAGAAAAATAATACATCTCAATTCATTATCACCAGCGTGAATCATCAATTGGATTGTCATTCAAAATGCGACATTGTTTACCCTACAGAGACTGTTAATCTGTACCGTAGCTTTCAGGATGCATTATCATTGTTCAAAAGGCATACCCCGGAATTCTATGGGAATAGTTCTAGTAAACAATATTGCCATTTTTTTTTTTTTTTTTTTTTTTAATGCTGACTCAGCAATCTGTCTCTAGGCAGACGTTATCAGGAACACTTTGTTTCACGGACCTTGCAGACAAGCAAAACAATTAGATAAAGCAGCAGGTGGACAGACAGACAAACACGGAGACACATGACACGAAACATAAACAATGGAAATAAAAGATCTCCAGCTGCATCCAAAACTATAGCCAACCTCATTTTTTTTTTAAATAAAATAACGTGATATTTATCGCAATGTTTATTAGTTGATTCTGGACTTTCACGGTTAAATTCAAGTTAACGCAAAAGACAAACGTAGGTTGTATACGTTGCAGAAGCGTTCTCTCTTTTTGTGCACAAAAATCTCAACGGCACCTTGTGGGAAAGATTATCCTAGGCTCTTCTCCCACCAACCGTTATTCACCACAACTGCCCGATTTCCTCTAAACGACGTTCAGACAAAACCACCAGCTGCAGTTTAACTACAAACTTCATGTAAACATTGCATCAATTTCTGATACAAGGACCACATAAAGTCTGTATCCACGGTCCTCCTCGACCGTGGCTATACTATCCTCCAACCGTCTAAGTAATTAATTACACGGCCTATACAATTCATTACCGGCTCAATATTCAGCACTCAGTTCAAGATTAAAGTAACATAAAACAACTATACACACAGTAGCCCTCAGCTCAGCTTTGACCCATAATATCCACAAACCAGACAGAGCCCAGTGACCTGGACTCAGACTCGTTTACAGCCTTCTGGGGCGTACCGGCTTTAATGGCTACATCAGTGTGCCTTATGTTTGACGCCAAAATCAACCCTAAACAAAGCTTACACTCAAAATAGTCTACATTATGTGTCCCTCTCATACCTGTGACGACTAGCTGCATAAACAGTAGAGTCAACAGTCTGCATCGAGCCTCACATCTTTGTAGCCATTCTAGTCTAAACTTGTGCATAGAATACCCTAGTCTTAGTACAGGACCTAAATCCCTACTCTCGACCAGAAACAAACATCCAGAATCAACCAATAACACTGTTTTTACTCTTTAAACATTTCCCATTGCATTATTCTTTTTTTAGCAAGCATGCGTCTGGTAAGGCCATTCTCCCTCCTTTTTTATCAAAGGATAAAAAAAGAAACGCACTTACCAGAGCAGCTGTATGTAAACTAGTTCGTAGACGCCAGTTTGTAGGAGAATTCTACAAAACGATGATCGAAAGGTTGGTGAAGAATAGGCAGCAGTCAGGATGTCTTATGCAGGAGAAGTTTATTTGCCATCTTTGCGGGACCCCGAGACATGAACTCAAGACATTGTGCCAGTCCTAACATTCAAGTCTGTCTGTGCTTCCCCAGAGGACATGTAAATACCCTCTAAGCGCGTCACACTAACACGCACGCAAGCATTCAGTGGCTTGATAGTCGGCGCCTAAACACCCAGTCAAGGCTATAAAGAGATAGTACGACCGCACAGCTTGACCTACGGGCAGTACGACATTATAGATTAACCCAGTATGATAACTAGCGATTTAATATTATCTCTTACAACCCCCCCTAGCAAAGTCACGGCTATCTAGTGGCTTTGACCGAGTGAAAAAGAATAAAATTAAACGCCATCATAAAGGTAAACCCAAATCAATTACCTAAGCATAAACTTAGCCCACAACGAAGATTTCAAAATAATATCGAAACTCAAAAGGTTTAACTATGTCTTATGTGGAAGCACACACAGAATCTACATTTCATAACAATATTCAACACTTCATTTACAGTACAACAGTACACGGGTCATTGTGATGGAATAAAATGACCCCCCTCTCAGTGACCCCAAAGTACTGAGGCATGTGCATCATTAGACTCACTTAATCACCCAATCGGGGTAAATACTGCCACCAATAAAAACACATGCATCAAGTGCTAAGGGCGTATAAGAGGGGGCACCATAACCAAACGTCCGATCCCAGACTCTATTGCCAATTATCCGGGAAAGGTAAAAGATTATGGCCACCAATTCAGTTTCTGCTGCAAATTATATATTATTGGTCCAAGTCAGAAAATGTACATACAACAAAAACACAACGAAACATTCAAAAAATTTAAGTATTTCAATTCTCAGGAAAACCACATTCACCTATTAAGAGAAATGCTCAAGCAAAAAATAGAACAATCTTCACACTCAGGACGTCGAAACACCTCCAGGTGCCTCGGATAATAAGGGACATGACTGGACCATCTTGGTGAGCCATCGGGATTAATATACCCACACCCACCAAGATGTCCGTACGAACCTCCATGTCGGAATAGAATGGCGTGGAGAGTCAACGGCGTCCGAGGAGAAGCATGCAAACTCATATTTTCATGCACAATGAAATTTCCCATAAAATTCAAGTGTAACAAGATGGTAACCCTCATTGTTTGCGATGTTAACTAGCTTAAGACAGAATACAGTACACCCGCTTCCCATGTTTTAATCAAGATTAAAAAGTAATGTTACTGAAAAATGCTAAGCAAGAACCCCCACTAAGGCCAAAACATATTCATCCTTGTATACTTCAGGCGTATCGGCTTCTGACGTAGAGCTTAAAACCTTCCTCCGACCTAAACATACCTGCAATGAGCAACACACAAAACATAAAATGACAGGACCTCCCCACAAGACAACCAAGTATTAAAACCTGCTCCATGCATCTTGTGAATCCGGACCTGCAAAGTTATGAATTCAAATTCAGATGTATAAAGCCATGAAAGATAAGCACTATGAATTAGAATATAAATGCAAAATCACAAAAGGCTGAAAACTGACTGGACCAAAAAATGAATAAAAAAAATAATAAAATAAAAAAAATAAGAATAAAATAAGGATAATAAAAATGAAAATAATAATAATAGTAATAATAACAAAAAATAATAATAATAGTAATAATAATAATAAAAAAATAATAGTAATAATAAAAACGATAATAATAATAATAGTAAATAGAAAGAATAAGAAATATAAAAACATGAAAAATTAAATGTTAAAAACTAGGTAAATATAGAAATAGGTATACAAAAAATGGCCTCCCACTAAGTCCTAATCAATCTCTGTACATTTGTCGCGCTTATGGAAACAAAATGTAAACCATCAGTGGTTATGGGCCGCGGGAACAAATCCTGACTTAACGCTCAACTTGGTATTTGCCACTGATGTCGGACCTCAGTGTTATGGCAATAAAAAGGGCAATAACTAATGTAAAAAATAATAAAATATTAAATGCATAAAATAACAAAAACTAGAATAATAAAAACTAATATATAAAAAAAAACCTTAACACATGCTATGAAGTTACAAATGCATAAAAACTTATCAACTATAAAGAGGAAGAAAATGTTAAATAATAAATGTAAATAATAAGTAAATAGAGCTAAATATAAATTAAATGCAAATATAAAATGAAAACACTCATAAATGTACAAATGAAAATGATGCACAATGAAGTAAATGCAAAGGCAAAGTGGAGTGTGTAAGATGAACCTGTCGTTCCTCTCCAGACACAAAAACTCCTTCAAACACCTGCATCAAAATCATATCATACAGTTACTTCTGGCTAAACTCAAACCACACTTTGACACTAAACCAATGTAAACCTTTTAAATGCAAATGTAGAACCAATTATCTTGCTCAGTTTGTATGAAATACCCGATACATTATGTCTGCTTACATAACCTCTACATTTTAGTCAACTTTTAAAATCTTAATCACCAATTATTTAAACCCAAACAGATATGTGGTTGCCTTTTTGTCAGATCCAACCCGTCTCTCAGGTTGCCTGTGGGAAAATAATGTTATATTTGCAAACAGCACACACATCAGTACAATTTCTACAAACTTGCCGACCAAATATGACTTTTCATTAGTGTTGAGTTCAGTTATCATGACCTAAATATCAATCATTACTACCAATCGCAAGTTAATATATATGATGAGATAATAAGTGTTTCCTTCGTTTGCTTGGAAACACAAAATAAATACACAAAGGATACAGATGCCTCCGGACATCAGAGCGAACTGACATTCTCTTCTTCCACGCTGCCTCCTGCAACAACAAAGAAGCACACTCCGGCCTGCACAAGGCCACATGTTATCATGTCATGTGTATTGTTCTCTGCTCCTCAGCTCCTGTCCTGAGTCGGGCCATTCTGCAAATTCCCTGTCTCTGTGGGAAATGAACGTTATCAACATATAAAGAATATAGATTAAAACATGTTACACACTCAATACATACAGGTTACTAAAAATAGGCACACTCCTATGACCTTATAGTAAATATTAAAAAAATGCAATCATGGCATTAGTATGGTTAGCATGAAGCCATAATATCCTTACACACTTCCTATTGTTTACAACAACTGGGTTTTATTTACACTACGTCACGTTATTTCTGACGCTTTCCCTGTGTTTAATGATCGGGTTTAGACTTGAAGTTCAACTACTTACTGTAACTTTTGTTTTCACGAAATGTGTTCTTTCTAGATCAAAAAGAGTCACAATTATTTCTATAGAGATCAAAACGACTCTCCTTCTTGGCCCCTCCTCTTTTCAACAGTTACATGAACTCGGTGTGCACCCAAAGTCATGAAGTGTGGAGAATGGGCAATATACTTTTGAGGTCATAAGTGTGACCTTTCTTTGAGTGACCCTTAAGATACCGGATTTACACTGATTATAACTTTTGCTATTTTTGAAATAAAACACGTTTGCCAGCACAAATTTCAGATTAGAAGACACCGTTCCACTACGCTGCATGCAAACCTCTTCATCGGACTGCGCGCAACGCAAAACCACAGTCTCAGATCTAAATCTAAGAACACGCTATGAGTTCAAATCTGGATTCAGCCTCCGCTGACAAGTCTTGGCAAACGACACTATATTTCAACTTCAGCATCCAAGGGTTTTTCAGTGTAAGTGTAAACGATTACTTTATTACAATGCTCCAAATTAAAGTACACCAGTACCAACCGCTTATCAGAATTTAGGACTTCTTCTTTTGCTTAAAACGAAACCAACAATAAAAACACTGCACGATCAATTTCTGTACAAAACTCACTCAACTTACTTAAATAAAAGTCACACTATTTCGGGAAGTTCAGAGACAACACTTACACAATCCGAAAATTGTTAAGCCTTAACCCAGATCCCTAGAACACAACTAGAACGACTATACAAAATTAGACTCACTAAATACAAAGAAATATACAATAATCACATCATTCATCATCAGACAACCTCTCCTCTGCCAAATCCGCCTACTACTCCGGTTTAATTGACTCCAATCAACATAGCTCTCTAACCCTCTTCTCTCTCCTCTCCAATATCACAAAACCTCTGACTCTCGTTTTCAACACATGCAATCATTCTTGCTCCGAGATCTCCATTATCCATCAACACCTGATCACACGGGCCTCTACCTCTCACACATCACCTTCAAAGCACTTCATAACCTGGTCCCTGTACATATCTTCACTCTCAAACTCTCCGTCCCACCGGCCAAACTCGTCACCATGGGGAGCTATAACACACTTCGGGCACTAATCAGAAAGCAAGCAAATTAATCTCTATCACTACTATCAACAAAACATTTTCACACGAGAATGGTAACTCTAGTTAGGGTTAGGGTTAGTTACTTTTCAAAGTTAAGGGGATAATATTTTATCAGCTGCAACGGACCAACGCAGATTTGCTACACAGTAATCTGATACTTACAATAATGTTTTTTTTAGAAGCTAAAATGATATCACTGATTAAATATTCAAGATCTCTCTGTCATTTATTTATTTAGTAATGTATTTATTTTACATAAATTCCTAAGGTTTACTGCAAATCAGGTAGGATTAAACTTAGTACACTTTAGCCTATAACTTAAGAAATATTCCAATTAATATACTGCTAAAGCAATAACGGGCCTTGGCTTCACCTACTGTAAACTCGCCTCGTTACATTGAATAATTTTTACTTTATGTGAACCCTACAATCTCTATGTTTGTTAGTTATTTATCACTCTGTAAATGTGTTACCTATCAAACTATTCAATTATATTTATTTATCTATTTCATTATCTACTTATCTTGATAATTACAGCTGTTCAATTAAGATTCAAATAGTGTGACCAATCTGAGCATTAAAAAAGTCAAAAAATGAAGATTAGAAAAAATAAATAAAGAGAATTTACAGTAACACGTCCCATGGGCCCTAGCCCATGGGCAAAACACAAAAAATTGATTAAAAAAAAATATATATATATATATATATAAACATCTATTTATACGCAAAAAATTCAAAACAAGTGTAAACTAAAAGGTGGAACAGGGGAGAGGCATCGGACCTGAGGCAAATTTTGCGAGCAACCAGTCCGCCTGCAGACAGCTTTTAGGGCGTTGGGGGACGGCGGCAGAGGAGGTGTTTTGGTTTCGAGAGCAGGGCAGACTCTCAGGTTTTTGCAAACTGTCTTTCATGCACTTGGACCAACGCTCACGCATTGCGCACAGCCCCTACTCTTCTCCCCACAAACCACCAAAAAAAGGCAAGGTAAAAGTAAATTAAAGACTTAAAAAATCAGCTTGTCCTATCGCGCAAAGCATTACCAAATAAGAAAAAATTCAAAAATGCTAACCAAAAAAAAATAAAACAAGAAGAAAATGTGAAAAAAAGCAACACGAGTAAATAATAATAATAATAATGAATGTAAAAAAAAAATCCTCTGTACACTGTCAAAAAGGGGCTAATCTTCAGAAAAAGGAGAATCTCCTAACTGTTTATGTTTACCTTCTCATATCGATTAGTGATCAGTTCATGTTATCATATTAAAGTCAATCGTCTATTCTAGATTTCAAATAAATTGGTATTTTAAAGGAAATTAAATTATACGCACAATGGTTTGTCAGGATCCCCAAAAACTTTGCAAGCAAAACCGAGATGTAAAAGTGTATTAGTAATTTAGACCATATCAAGCAAAACACCGCTCTAAACTTTGTTTTGTTTAGACCAATCTTCTTTATTTGACCTATATATTCAAATTGTGTTGTTTGCAATTAAGAATTGTTTTGAATTCATTATGTCTCGGCGCTGCCATCTCCTGGGGATCCCACATCACCCTGGGAAACATTATTCCGACTAATGTTGAATCTTCATATTAAACACTTAGCCTGCGATACAAAATATTGGTTGCCTTAGTCAAAACAATACATTTCTTCTAAACCAGTTTGGATACCAGCTAATCTAATCTTAACCGTTCCCCTCACAAAGGTAGTGTTTTGACCACTTCTCAAATCTAACCTTGGGGCTGACTCTAAATATGTAAAAAATTATAAGCAAGTGCTTTAAACTATCTTTAAGAGAACCAGCGAGAGCCCATCTGCTGACGTAGCCTATCTCATTTCCAAAACCTCAACAAGGTCGCATCATTCCTGTACGCCCAAAGCCTACACAGACATCAGAACCTTAAAGACAGAATTAAGTTTCACTTTACCGCAAATCAACTACAAAGACAGATTATATTATATATATATTTTTGGTACTTTAAGAATCAGGTTTAAAGCTCAGTTATCTAAAACAAATCACAGCAGAACAACATCTGTCAACATTTTACAACATAACAACAACAACAACAAAAGCAAGACATTTTTACTTCTCAATTGTACACACTTTAGATCCTAATTTTGTTTCACTGTCGCCAAATATCATTCGTTTGATCGCCTGTCAAGCACAAATTATTTTTATTTATCTTTTTTTTTTTTTTTTTAATAGCATAATGCCATAAATTATACACCTTTCCCTCATGGATTATTAACCTTTTGTGTTTTAAAAACCCAGCTGTTGTACTCACAAAGTTTGCAGCTAACAAGACGTTGTCACAACACGGAAGCAGCCCTCCGCAGTCCCCGCCTCTGTGGACAGATTTTAGAAGCAGTATCAACTTTCAAAAAGAAAAATAATACATCTCAATTCATTATCACCAGCGTGAATCATCAATTGGATTGTCATTCAAAATGCGACATTGTTTACCCTACAGAGACTGTTAATCTGTACGTAGCTTTCAGGATGCATTATCATTGTTCAAAAGGCATACCCCGGAATTCTATGGGAATAGTTCTAGTAAACAATATTGCCATTTTTTTTATTTTTTATTTTTTTTTTAATGCTGACTCAGCAATCTGTCTCTAGGCAGACGTTATCAGGAACACTTTGTTTCACGGACCTTGCAGACAAGCAAAACAATTAGATAAAGCAGCAGGTGGACAGACAGACAAACACGGAGACACATGACACGAAACATAAACAATGGAAATAAAAGATCTCCAGCTGCATCCAAAACTATAGCCAACCTCTTTTTTTTTTTAAATAAAATAACGTGATATTTATCGCAATGTTTATTAGTTGATTCTGGACTTTCACGGTTAAATTCAAGTTAACGCAAAAGACAAACGTAGGTTGTATACGTTGCAGAAGTGTTCTCTCTTTTTGTGCACAAAAATCTCAACGGCACCTTGTGGGAAAGATTATCCTAGGCTCTTCTCCCACCAAACCGTTATTCACCACAACTGCCCGATTTCCTCTAAACGACGTTCAGACAAAACCACCAGCTGCAGTTTAACTACAAACTTCATGTAAACATTGCATCAATTTCCGATACAAGGCCCACATAAAGTCTGTATCCACGGTCCTCCTCGACCGTGGCTATACTATCCTCCAACCGTCTAAGTAATTAATTACACGGCCTATGCAATTTATTACCGGCTCAATATTCAGCACTCAGTTCAAGATTAAAGTAACATAAAACAGCTATACACACAGTAGCCCTCAGCTCAGCTTTGACCCATAATATCCACAAACCAGACAGAGCCCAGTGACCTGGACTCAGACTCGTTTACAGCTTTCTGGGGCGTACCGGCTTTAATGGCTACATCAGTGTGCCTTATGTTTGACGCCAAAATCAACCCTAAACAAAGCTTACACTCAAAATAGTCTACATTATGTGTCCCTCTCATACCTGTGACGACTAGCTGCATAAACAGTAGAGTCAACAGTCTGCATCGAGCCTCACATCTTTGTAGCCATTCTAGTCTAAACTTGTGCATAGAATACCCTAGTCTTAGTACAGGACCTAAATCCCTACTCTCGACCAGAAACAAACATCCAGAATCAACCAATAACACTGTTTTTACTCTTTAAACATTTCCCATTGCATTATTCTTTTTTTAGCAAGCATGCGTCTGGTAAGGCCATTCTCCCTCCTTTTTTATCAAAGGATAAAAAAAGAAACGCACTTACCAGAGCAGCTGTATGTAAACAAGTTCGTAGACGCCAGTTTGTAGGAGAATTCTACAAAACGATGATCGAAAGGTTGGTGAAGAATAGGCAGCAGTCAGGATGTCTTATGCAGGAGAAGTTTATTTGCCATCTTTGCGGGACCCCGAGACATGAACTCAAGACATTGTGCCAGTCCTAACATTCAAGTCTGTCTGTGCTTCCCCAGAGGACATGTAAATACCCTCTAAGCGCGTCACACTAACACGCACGCAAGCATTCAGTGGCTTGATAGTCGGCGCCTAAACACCCAGTCAAGGCTATAAAGAGATAGTACGACCGCACAGCTTGACCTACGGGCAGTACGACATTATAGATTAACCCAGTATGATAACTAGCGATTTAATATTATCTCTTACACTAACATTGAACATATTTTGGTAAATGGACTCAACTTATATAGCGTTTTTCCACCTACATTAGGCACTCAAAGCGCTTTACAGCAAGGATCCTCTCACCCATTCACACTCCAGTGTACGCAGACACTGGAGGCAAGGAGGGTGAAGTGTCTTGCCCAAGGACACAACGACAGTGTGCATTTTGCTGGAGCTGGGATTCGAACCCATGACCTTCCAATCATGAGACGACCCCCTCTACCACCTGCGCCACCGTCGCCCCAATACGATTATAATGAATATTCAATTCAATTCAATTCAACTTTATTACGGACTCAAGGTCCAAAAAGAATATTATAAATGCATATAAATTTTTGACTTTGACTTTGATTACATTTTCATCAAAAGACTAAGACTAAATTAAAATATGTTGTCAAAATTAACACTGCTGCGAACTTACCAAGACACGGCCGTCCACCTAAACTAAAAGACTGAACAAGGAGAGCACTGGTCAGAAATGTAACCAAGTGCCCCAAGATAACTCTGGAGGAGCTGCGACGTACTGCCGCTGAGCTGAGGGAATGCTATGGGGCTGCTTTTCCTCAGCGGGGACTGGGAAGATTGTAAGAATAGTTGGGAAGATGGATGGAGCCAAATACAGAGACATTTTGGAGGAAAACCTGCTGGAGTCAGCAAGAGAATTGAGGCTGGGGCGGAGATTCACCTTCCAGCAGGACAATGACCCTAAACACAAAGATAAATCTACAATGGAATGGTTTAAAAACAAACATATTAATGTGTTAGAATGGCCCAGTCAAAGTCCTGACCTAAATCCTATTGAAAATCTGTGGAAAGACCTGAAAACTGCTGTTCACAAACGCTCTCCTTCTAATTTGACAGAGCTTGAGTTGTTTTGTAAAGAGGAATGGGCTAAAATGTCAGTCTCTAGATGTGTAAACCTTGTAGTCATACCCCAAAAGACTTGCTGCTGTTATTGCAGCAAAAGGGGTTCCACAAAGTATTAAATCATGCTGTATGAATACTTATGCACGCCCAACTTTTCTATTTTTTGAAAAATTACAGAATCATGTATCATTTTGCTTTCACTTCACAGTTGTCTGTGTGTGAACTTTCAGTAAATAATTCAAAATAAAATGTTGCTCTAGCTGTGTCTGTCTCTGTCTCGCTCATTCTGTATCTCGCTCTCTGTCTCTGTGTCAACTGTATCCACCTTATTCCTGGGGCGGCTCATGTAGAAACGAAGATGGGGGGAATTTCCGGTGAGATGCTGGAAGTCGCTCTGAGCCATTGGTTTACATTGGTTTCCAGGGCGAGTTTTCGTTTCACATAGCGGTTTACTTCCACATTTTAAAATGATTTTCCAAACGATCAGCCTCCGTAATATGAAAAGATGTCCTCGCGCAGCTCTGGAACAGGTTTCGCTGTTCGTGGTTTAATCAACAAAAACAGAGAAAGTGACACTTGTGGCTGTGGAACATGCAGTGTTCTGGCCTGACACTGACATGTTTGGGGCGATTTGAACATGCTAAATGCTACTGACTCACATACATTTACGAAGAAAGCCTTAGTTCACGGAGGTAAATAAACACTGTTAACACACGACTGACTGACCTGCTCACACTGTACGAGTGATATGAACCGAGCCCCGTGAGGCGACACAAGCTGAACTGGGTCTGAATACATTGCATTTTAAATATTTAGTTATGCAAAGAGCATTCCAACATTTTTCTGGTCGTTTTTGTGCAAAACCTTTGACCTAATTAAACTACAGACATGGCCTTTTTCCACATGAAGAGGCGTATGTAATGAGGCGTCGTAAACAGACTTTCGCTCAGTTTAATCTGAAAATGCGAAGATCTCCACGGATATTTGACCAATCAACAAGAAACAAAAGACAAGAAGTCTTTATGCTGACAATCCATTCTCTAAGCCTAAAGTACCACATCTGAGCAAAGTCTTTGAAAGATCACAGAATTAGAAGATATCCACAGAGGTTAATTGGAGACAACTTGGCCAACACGTCCACGGGTCAGAAAATTCTTCGACGGAGCGATTTTCAGTCATAAGTTTATTGTGAGCAGCTAATCACGGCTCGTAGTTTGGTCTCAGCTGTGACAGCTCGTGTTTCCACATTGTCTACACCTCTGAACCTCATTAAAAGTGGATTCGAGCGAACGGTCTCCATGCAAACAAACAGCGGCCCCGGTCATACCGGAAATCCCCCACATCTTTCAGGCAAAGGCTCATGGGGCGTAGGAATAAGGTGGATAGAGTCACAAAATGGTTTTAAAGTCTTAACTTTTTTATTTTATTTTTTTAATTGCAGACTTGAGGAGAAAACACAAGAAACCTCAGAGGGGTTAACACCAAATATGTTTTTAATTTGATTCCTTTTTGGCTCACTTACAATGCAGCATATTATACATTTGTTTATACCTAATTACTTTATCTTTCAACGCAGAAAACTGTTTATTTGAGGGACAGTGCCCTTGCGGCTGATTGGTGTGACCAGCAACCTTTGAGAGCCATGCTGAAATGCCTCCAATTTTTTCATTGCGCAATATGGAACAAAAGGAGCAGATTCTGGAGCTAGAGACCTATGCTGAAGATGAAGATGATGAGATTCTCCCTATGAGCACTTCATGTTTGTTTTTGAAGAAAAAACTGATTATCACAAGTTTTATAAAGATTTGATTGACCCAAAAGATCTCAAAGTTTGTGCCAAATATTTAAGTAAAGATTGAAATTTTTCCTTTTACCCATAGCCTGTTTTATTTGCATCCACAGCAGTGGCACTGGCTACCCCAAAATCTAATTGGCCACCCTGCCTGAAATTTGTGTTGTGGAGAGGTCAAGTGCTCTCCTGTTGGGGCTACGCCGGAGTGCCTGGTCCAGTCCCTGGCAGATCTACTCATTTTATCATTCAAACACAACATAATATATGCAATCTATAGCATAGGAGCAATGATGAGGCATGACTCACAGCCTATGAGTCACGACCCACGGGCTGAGAGTCACGACCCACGGCCAGTCACTGCTCAGAACGACCCACGGCACAGATCCACTCTCATTATCATTAAAACACGTGCATAACAACAATTATTAAGAGATACAGCAGTACACAATCGGTTAATAATGCCAGATATCTCATAAGCTCAATCTATAGCATAGGAGCAATGATGAGGCATGACTCACAGCCTATGAGTCACAACCCACAGGCTGAGAGTCACGACCCACGGCCAGAGTCACTACTCAGAACGACCCATGGCACAGATTCACTCTCATTATCATTAACATGTGCATTACATACTTATTAAGATATACAGCAGTACAAAATCAATTCATAATGCCAAATATCTCATATAAACTCAATCTATAGCATAGGATGGCATAGGGGCAATAAAAAAAACATGACTCACAGCCGGCGAGCCACGACCCACCGGAAGTAGGTTACTTTCATACAACTGTTACACACGACTAGTTTCTTATTTTTAACTGACTATGAAGTGAAATAAATGACTCTGAACGATATTTTGACTTTACAAAGTATCATATCAGGCTTGTAGGTGAACCTACACTTTGATGTGGATATTATTTCCCGGTGCATTTAACCCTGCTACGACGGCGTATCTAGTGACGAAAAAAGAAGAGATTTCGAGTTTAAACATACAAATCTGCTGGGAAAAACATGATGTTGGCCTCCAAAATAAAAGCAGCTGAACTGTGTACTTTGCTCAGAGCGGTTATACTGTAAAATATCTAGCCTTGCTCATGTTCAAATGTGATTTATTTGACAAAGAACATGAGCATTATCATAAACATGAGAAGATATACTAGACAGACTAGTTTCACTTAAAGCAGCTGACGAAACAATTATGTGACAAATTAGTTTTATTAAAACATAAATTATGATAAAGTCTTGACACATTTCTTATTTCTACTATAAGGCGAGCAAATGGAAATGAGCTCTAGCTACAGTCTGGTATAAAGCATCTTCTCATGTTTATGATAATGCTCTTGTTCCCTGTCAAATAAATCACATTTCAACATGAGCACGGCTAGATATTTTACAGAATAACTGCTCTAAGCAAAGTCTACAGTTCAGCTGCTTTTATTTTGGAGGTCAACACAGTAGGCTAAATTTGCGATTTTTTTCATGAATTTGCGACTTTTTTGTAGCAAATTCTTGACTATTTTTTTTTAGAGTTTTTTCAGGCAGATTTGCAATTTTCCCCCCACAAATTTGCACGTTTCAACTCAAAAAATCTTTCCTTTTTTCCCCCGTCACTAGATGGCCCTAAGACGTACCATTCCAAACTCTAACCCAGAGAGGAAGGCCTCATCTGAGAATTTAATAATAATAATAATGCATTGGTTTTATATATCGCGTTTTTAGACACTAAAAGACTTTTTACATTGAATTATTGATTCACTCCATACTTGGAGGTGGTGAGCTACTACTGTAGCCACAGCTGCCCTGCTCGCACCATCTAGACAACCAGCAGAATCTTGGGGGACGGGCACGGCCCCCTATGGCCCGCTCATGGGCGTGGTCAGGCAGTCAAATCATCACCAATGGCCGCTGGCTGCTCTGCTTTGCGACGACGACATTGGAGGCTGCCATTGACCTGACCAGTGCAGGACACCACGCTCTGAAATAGGGACAAACCCAGGAGGATCAGAGGAGACAGCGAGAGAGGGCAGCCATCCAGGTTTCTTCCGAGTGCTACAGTTTCCCCGACCTCCAAGGTCATGCGGGTCAGGTTGACACAGTGGCAGTGCGGCTCAGCCGCAGCAGCTCAGGACTAACACCTGAACACTATTTCGTTGTACAGTTGTACAATGACAATAAAGCACTTACTTACTTACTTACTTACTTATTTACTTGCTGTAGTACCGCCATATAGCTGCTAGGCCCCCATTGGAATGCACTTTAGACACGTTAAAAACAACTTTAATGCCCGGTTCCAATTTTTTGGAACTGTCTACAGCTCGATATTCCTCCTGTGATTACGCTGGGTTAGACACAACCAGAGGCACCAGGGAGGTTATGGTAGGATACATTTTAGAAATCTCCGACTGAACGGGGGTCGGACTGTTAGCATTGGAGCTGCGCAAGCTACACATCACATAAGGGCGGAGTCTTATGCCTTTATTAGGAACATGCTTCGTCAGAGCTGGGGAGGAGGAGTCTGTAAATCCGCCATGAATTCCCCCTCGAACGTGGTCATTGTGGTAAATGGGGAGGAGTGAGTATTAATATCAGGGGTTAAAGTGGGCGGGAACGGTCGGGAACGGCATTGCCCCACCTTCGCATGGCAAAAAAGAAAAAGAAAAAAAAAGTTCATGATTGCAACTTTGTCATTTTCACGCACATACGAAATTCTGCCTGTAAGATAAATCAATGCAATAAAAGTACTAGGTTGGGCCTACTCAATATGCGTCCCGGGGGCCAAAAAATATAATCTGACCTCATTTTCCATAAAAATTATTATTTTTCCGGCATTATCCGCGCCGCATTCACGTAGCTCCATGCAAGTTTGCGGCACTTTGTGTAGCAGTGTGCCTCCGGCTCCGGACCATCATCTCCTAGCGCGGGCTCAAATGAAAACATGGCTCTGTTAAACGGTGTAACGCTAAACTGAGAAAAAGGAGGCTTATCGTTGGACGGACTGACAGATTTTATCAAACCGCAGCACAAGGACAGTATGAATCATGTTTGCTCGGATTATCCCATGCAGAAGCAGGACTCCTCGCGGTCCGCGTCAGGTGCAGCGTGTGTTCCTGCCGGTGCAAAGGGCTTAACCAGCGACTTTAAGGTAAGGAACACCAGTTCAGCTGTGGATGTTTGTAAAGCGGACGATAAAGCTGATGGAACGTGAGTTTTGGAAAACTGCACCGGCAGCACTCGTGTTTAACCGGTCAACACGCTAAACCTCGCTCCCTGGGCTCTAACTTTACTAAATAACACCTGAATCATTAATCTGACAGATGCATTTTTCTTCCTTTCTGCTCTGACTTCATTCAATACGTGTTTGTGGGAAATGTACAAGCGCAGAGATGCTCTTTGCAAAGTTAACATGGTAAACGAGGCTGAAGCTGAATATGTGGATGAGCGCGCCATCTCCAAGGAGCGCTTCATTTACTGAGTTTTTTCGTAAAGCGCGAGGTCTGGACAGAACAGCGTTTGGTCCGCCCTTATTTATTATTTTCCATAGTCTGTCTGCTCAGCGCTGAGGAGCAGTGGCTGAGCAGGAGTTAGTCATGTTGTTTGAGATGTACTGGTCTCATTCTGTATTAGGCCTTTGGCCTGGTTTAGATGTGATTTAGTCCTGCCTTAGTCCTGATATTGCATGTTTTTGCCCTGGCTTAATCCTGGTTTAGTTCTGAGTAGTCCTAGTTTATTATTAGGCTCTTTATTATTCTGTATTAATCTATTGCTGTGTTTTTTTCGTTTTTCCTCCAAAGCCTTAAAATGCTGGAATATAATATAACTTTTATGTTTAGGCCCAATTCTATTCTGTTCAAGCAGTGATGATAATTACATTTTCATTTATTTATCCCAAAAATATGAACACGTTTGGTGGTGGGAGGCTCACCCCTGACCAGCCTGCAAGAGCCCTGCTGTAAGCACCACTGACTGTGAAAGAGGATTTTCTTAAATAAAGAACATAATAACAAGCCAAAATTGTTAATAAGTAATGTTTCAGCACACATGTTCATTTCTTTGGTTGGGCCTTCTTTGAATAAGTGGATCCTGACATTTTATTTGTTTCTATAATCTATTACGCTCCTCTCTGGGCAGGCATGGTGCTCTGCAGTCCTACATCTAAGAAGAACCCAAAAGAGTCGATCTGGCAAAAGCAGAATTAGTTCATTTAGTAAATCACATAGACCTCCAATCATTTATGATTGTTAAAACCTACTAAAGGATATCTAAAAAATAATTCAAGGTATTAAAAAATATTGGAAAATAAAATAATTACAGTATCAAATACCTTGTATTGTGCAGTATCTGTTCAGAACCCATGACTACATGTCAGTACCTAAGTACATAAAAGTATATAAAATGTAGCGCGATTCCTACTGCTTGTTAAAGGTTAGAGTTCCCCCACCTCCCAAATCCCACTTTAACCCCTGCAAATGCCCACATGTTTGGTATCGACTAAACTTCAAGGCCGTTTTCTCCAAGTGAGCTTTTTATTCCACTCTTTAGATTTTGTTTTCAGATGAATTATTAGTAAAGTCATTTCTGTCTAATCTTTAGATAAACGGCTTAAAACGTGCTCTGATTAACCTCTTAACCACCGCCACATTTTCTCCAGTCTGGCTTTACCCAAATCTAAAAACTTGTTGAAAATAGCGACAAAAATGCAACAAAAACGAGGATGAAAATGCAACAAAGAAGTCCCTAAAAAGTAACAATAACGTGACAAAAAAAAAGTGATGGAAAAGTGACAAAAATCAACAAAAATTCAACAAAAACATGGATGAAAACGCAACAAAAAAGCGACAAAAAAGAGACAGAAGTAGATCTAAATCAACTGGAGCTGGGCACCGTTACATTTTTTCTGATACCAGTACTTTAACGATACTTGGTTTTCTTTACCGATACCTGAACGATACTTTTCCCGATTCCTATACTGAAACATGTGTCGTCTAGAACAAGAAAACAGAACATGTACAATATCTGGTTAAAAAATGGGAGAAAAATGGGAGTAAATAAGGGAAATTATTGAGAATAAATTGTGTAAAAAAATGTGAAAAATGGGAGCAAGAATAAGACAAAATTGTGCAAAAAATTTGAAAAATGGGGCAAACATTGGGCAAAAAAGAATTTTAAAATAGGGACAAAATCTAGCCTGGCTAACGCCAGACTAAAATCACAAGTGATGTTTAGTCTGGGGACCACCAATTCATTTTCTCGTAGGAGAGGTGTGGTTTACGATTGTCCATAGCCGTTTATTGGCGCTACGAATGTCTCTCATGCGTCTGCACGTAGCCATAGCCAATTGTATCATGGTATCAAATGACGTATGACGTACCTGCTGTAAACTTTTGAGCTAAACTATTTAGAACACGTTCTAAAGCTTGATCGAAAGATGGCATCGTGTCTGCTGCTGTCATGTTGGATCCGCAAATATTTTTTATTTTTTTATCCCTAAACAAACTACAAGCTTCCGTATGTCAAATAGCGCGTCATCGTCTTACCGTCCCTCCTCGTTCTGTGATTGGTCCCAAATCCATGGAAAATGTCGGCCATGGTCCCCAGGCTGTTGTGAAGTTCGAAAAGATTCGAGCGCACACAGCAGTCTGGTGTTAGCCAGGCTAACAAAAATCTAGAAAAAATATCTTTATTTGAGCTGGGGAAAAAAGTCACGTCCTTTCATAGCTGTACTTGGATGACCAGCATCAACACTTGGATCTAAACATATACGTTTTTTCTGTACCTGCTTTAAACGCCTGATTTTTAAATGAAAACATCAAATGACGGGAAACTTGCAGTACGTTTTCTCCTCATGTTCATGTCAGTAATCTACAGCAGGAGTTTCAAATGGATATCTCTAAATATAACTGTCCCCCCATTCACCTGCAGCTCCTCTATAGTTAAAGAGTATGAAGTTCTTACCGCTGATGGTGGACAGAACCTCTGAAGGGAAATTTAAAGAGCAACTAAACACCAAATCAAGTTTTTTTACTGATAAACTGTCTCAATGAGTGTCTCATAGTGTTGTCTATGACATTATTCTGACATTATAGCGCAAACATGTGTCAAATCCTAACTTTGGCCTGAAAACGAATGGGTTGCGCCCCCTTCAGGGTAAACTCTGCTACTAAATTAGAATTTCCTGATTGGCTGGAGACGTGTCCACGGCCTCCACAGAACGTCATAAGCCGCACCAGCTCCACACATCGTCATCAGGTGCTGCCCATTGTCCTGCCCCTGTACCTGTGGTTCATAACCAAGTCCCTCCCACGTAATCAGTCTGCTGTGATTGTGCCAATGCAAAGGCCCACACACTCACCCCCCGCATGTCACCCCCAAACTACAGAGACCGCCTCTTTCATGGCAATTTTTGACTTTTGTTTGTGGGTGGGGAAAGGCTTTGGCACGCCCGTTTAGGTACTCTTTAATGCATGAACTCCACACACAGCTCCACGCACAGCTTTGATCTCGGTTGGTCCTCACTAATATTAAATGGCATTTGTTCCAAACTTTGTTGTGCTGCTTTTGCCTGCTGGTTGTTTTAAGTTTGTATTCAGTGCATAAAATTAAGTAATTAGACACAGCTAGAAGGTCCCGGGTTCGATTCCCACCTGGACGGGGCCTTTCTGTGTGGAGTTTTCATGTTTTCCCCGTGTCTGTGTAGGTTTCCTCTGGTTTCTCCTACCACTAAAAACATGTACAATAGGCAGAATGAGTGAGAGTGTGTTTGAGAGTGCGCATGTGGGACGACCGATGGAAATTAGCTCAAGGTTACAATCTGGTGTGGCTTGTTTACATGCATGAGACCCATGTATGTTCATTAACATGCACTGTCCCGACCAAATAAACCAATAAATAAATAAAGGTGTAAAATAACCTGATATTTTTTACTTGGTATTCCTCACTTTACGTTGTGCCGCTTGAAAACCACAAAACCATTAAAATGTTATTTATAAGTAATGGGACATGTTTGAGGTTGGTACCAAGGGGACCAGACGGCTCGTCCACAGTGTTGGTGATGACTAGAGCTGGGGACCGTTGAACGATATCAGTCTGGTATCGGAAAAATCAAAGTATCGAAAGTAGGAACTGAAAAAAACAACTCTTCTATCTTTAGATCTAAGTTTCCATTTTTTTTTTTTTTTTTTTTTTTTAACCCAATTTATGCCACAATGTTTCCTTATTTTTGCCACATTTTCTGAACCCGATATTGAAAAGTATCGTTCAGGAATCGGTATTGAAAACATCCCGTGGGCCTTTGCCTCTTTATGTCCGCCGGTAGTGGGACACCACCGGCCCGTCGCCATGGAGATGTGTTGTTCTTTGCTTTGGCTGCAGGTAAACCAAGACGAGGACAGAACGGGGAGGAGGGGAGGGTTCTCTCCGAGCGGACAATAGCCGGTCACATCCCAATCTTGTGACCCGCTGCTAAAAAAATAAAAGCGGCTAAAAGGAAGACACTGGGCCTTTATCTGCCCAGCCGCAAATTCAATTGTCCAAAGGTTACCCTAACCCTAACCCTAACCCTAACCCTAACTGTCGGCGGAGGTGTCAGTGACAGAAGAAGAGTTTTGAAGGATTTGTGCTTTACTTATGAAACCACATATTCAGACTGACGGAGCAGACTGAAGGCTGAGCGATATACACACAAATTAACATTGCAAACACATCACTTCAAAATTATTGCAAACATCTTTTTCAACAACAGAACATTGTAGATTTAGATTATTATCCAGGACTCATTTATTCATTATCCCACAGGGATCTGTATTAGGCCCAAAGTTGTTCAATTTACATATTAATGACATTTTTAATGTGTCTAAATTATTAAAATTAGTGATTTTCGCAGATGACACAAACATTTTCTATTCTAATGACAATTATAGTACTTTAGTAACTAACGTAAACTGTGAATTAAGGAAATTAAAAACATGGATGGACATTAACAAATTGTTCCTCAACCTAAATAAAACAAAAGTAATGTTTTTCGGTAATTATAATGGAAAACCAGACTCCGTAAATATAGACGGTGTAGTTTAGATACAGTATCAGAAATTAAATTCTTAGGAGTCACCATTGACAGTAAATTAAGCTGGAAACCACACATAAGACACATACAAGGTAAAGTCTCCAAAAGTATCTCAATCATTAATAAAGCAAAGTTTTTCTTAAATTACAATGCATTATTTTTATTATATGGTTCATTAGTTTTGCCATATCTAAATTACTGTGTAGAAGTTTGGGGCAATAACTATAAAAGCTCATTACACCCCCTTGTTATACTCCAAAAACGGGCTGTAAGAATTATACACAAAGTAGGATATTATGATCACACTAATATATTATTTCTGCAGTCTAAACTGTTAAAAATGCATGATTTAGTTGATTTATCTACTGCCCAACTTCTGTTTAAAGCCAACAAAAATGTGCTACCTGTGTCTTCCACTAGGAAAAGTATGTGTGTGTCTGTATGTGGAGTTAAACTCTGGAACAAATTAGGGGCAGAATTTAAACAATGTCCAAATATTCATCATTTCAAATCAAGATATAAAAAAATGGTATGGTCAAAGTACCAGAAGGAGGAAATGGGTACTTGATTGCTAATGGGTGTCACAAAGTGCTGTATACTTTAAAGGTCAGATCTAACTAATAATGAAGTATATTGTGGTTGTTACTATTATACTATTGCAGTTGCTATTGCCATTGTTATTGCTATTGCTGTTGTGTTGTTATCATCACTATTTTAACTTTAAACTTTAAATGTAATAGTCTAGGATTAATACCTAACAATCTGTAGATTATTCTTAGAACCAAACTTAATCGATTCAGACAGCGGTACTGCTATTGATGCTGATGGTAATATAAAGGAATTAAATTCTTAGAAGTAAAACATGCACATATCTATGTACTCCGCATTCAACATAACCCGTAGTACAGGGCAGACATGTGGGGGCCGGCAGCTCGAGGAAACCCTCTTCTGGCATCAGACTCCTAAAATGTGTCTCTTTTAATGCATAGTATAGGACACTTAACAAAGGATGGTCCGGTTGCTCGGGGCCCTCTGGCAGGGGAGCAGCCCCCGAAAAAAAAGAAAAGCCCCGAATCCCTTTTAACACACATCATTAAGATCATTCTTGTTATCATGAGCATCAATCAGTCTGCGATTACTGTACCTTTCATGAATAAATGTGGAGTATGTTATGTATCATTCAAACACTTTGATACAGAGTAATGTTATATGGGTTGTTATGGTGATGATGAATAACGGTAATGCCAACACGGTAATGAATTCTGTGTGGGAAACAGAAATAATACACTGGTTGTAGCGTGTGAGATACTGTGAATGTTGACCTGGTATAATGCAGTATGGCATCTGTTGAAATGTAACCAACTCGGTTGATAGTTGTCTTGTAAGATGGTAAGAAATATGCAGTGTTGTTAGTTATTGTTATTTAGGTTTATGAACAGGGGTGGGAGTCGATAAGCTTGTCTTCTTCCCACTCCTTTTCGAGCTAGAATGTATATTATTTTTCTTTTTTCTTTTTTCTTTTATTGTGTATATATATTTTTCTGTTTTTTCTTGGCTTTTGTGCCTTAGCTCGAAATAAAAACTCAAACAATTATTTTTTCTCAATTGTTTCCCAATTTCTTTAAATTCCCCTCCCACAGATGTTTTCTTTATTTTCTACCAATCTTTTCTCTATTTTCCCCCCAATTTTACTTTATTTGTTTTTCATTTTTTCTCTATTTTTACAACAATTTTCCACAATTTATTTCCTTATTTTTCCATATTTCCCCACATTTTCTAATTTTTTATTAATCCCCCAATTTTCCCTCTTTTTTTCTGAATTTCCCCAACATTTCTAGACACTGGAGATGAACTCGATATTGTAAATTTGCAAATCTTCCTAACGGTAGTTTTGATCTCATCTTGGGCAGATAGAAACTACTTTTGAACTAAACTTTCCACATGAGTAAAACAACAAGACATTTGTTGGTAAAGCGACTTCATTTATAAAGATGTGTTCTTAAATGTGTGACTTTGACATGTTTCTGCGTGTGGGAACATCATGACCTCGGAAAACAATAACATGTGATCTGCGCACATTCTTACACAACTTCAACTTCAGAAAGATTCTTTCACTTTGCCAGATTTGACATGAAAATATGCTCTTTTTATTGACTTAAAATGACACTCACCTTGACTTCTGAACTAGAGACCTGCACGGGATGGGAAATCCCGCGGGACTTGCAGGACCCGACACAAATCTCGCGGGAGCAGGCGGGATTTAAACTGCCCGGGCGGGAGCGGGCGGTCAGACCAAAACACGTCGGGTCCCGATTGTCCCAACATGTCCCGTATAAGAAAACAACAGGGTGTTAGACACACGTGGATACGAGCGCGGCCTTTTTAAGCATCAACGCCAGTGAACATCGGGATGATGCAGAGATCCCCCACGCTACAGCACCTTCACTGACTGCTTTTGCTCCACACTGACCAACCGGACTTACAGCTGAACTACACTCAAACCCGCCGTTATCCCCTGGTGCAGGTCAATTCAAAACTTGTCAAAACCTCCCTCTGTCCGTGCGCTGCACTTTGGATAAACCATTAAAGCCAACGCACGCCGAGACGCTTTGAAACGCAGTTTCATCACATTTCTATTGAGAATGAGGAGTCACGTGCCGAGTTGGGGTGATTTGGGGGGGGCTCTGAGCCTGTCGGCCATGTTGGCTGCGGATCTACAGACACGGATCTACAAATATAACAAATAAAATGAAGAAAGTAAAGCAATGCAAAGAGATAAGGCGAAAGAAAAGGACCTTACAGGAACAAGCTCATACCAAGAGCAAAACAGAGGTATTTGGAGAAGCTTGCGGACATTCAAAACATCAACACACGAGCTCCCTGCAGCGGAGACCTGGACCATTTACCTCCGTGCACAAACATGGACATAGTAAACTACCTTGTATTTGGTGTAAGTTACTACACGATGCAGGAGTTTAAAAGCCACAAGTCTTTGGAAAGTTACGAGACTTTCTGCTGTGTCTGGGTGCAGGACTTGGCTCTACAAGCCTCCAGCTGGTGAAAACAGCTGTACTGGCAAAAGTAACTTTCTTCACATGTGTTTTAGTGTGTTGTCATTACATTGCATTTAGCAAAATGACAAAGTAATAAAGTGCGTGTTTCGTAAACACTACATTGTTACGAGAGGTTCAATGTACACAAACGTTTCCAACATTTTTTGACAGGTCAGAGACTTGCGCTCTTTGATGCTGTGTCCATTTCTGTAACATAAAAAACTGTATCCCATTGTGCCTACGTTTTCCATGTCTATCGTGTGAGGTATTGGAGCAGTTTTTAACACAGCAGTGACTTCCAGGCGGTAAAACAGTGCGGAATAGCAAGAACCTCCGCTACTACGGTGTTAACAACACACATAAACGATGTGTATTGCCGCCGGAGCGTAGCCAATATGGCGGCAAGGGGGGATGGGGAGGGGGGCTCTGTGCCGTGACGTCAACTCCTCATTCTCAATAGAGAGGAGATGCACTCTGCGAGGAAAACACAGGTTTTTACCCTTCTGCAGCAACACAGACAACTCTATGGACTGTGACAAACAGACGGCTCTAAACAAATCATTGTCAGAACTCCACTCTGGGAAGCAGGCCCGTGCGGGGGGGGGGCTTGAGCCTCTGCCCCTTTTGCTCCATGCCCCTGAAGTGCCCTTTTCCCTCCATACCTTTTATTTATTTGTATTATAGTTTGTTTATCCAAAGCTTTGCCACAGCCCTTATCATTGGTTTTGCTCCAATAAGCCTTATTAGCTTATATTAATAAATTAAATCCTAAATGAACATGCCCCCCGTTAGTTCATCGTGTTTCCAATACCCCGCCCACCAGTCCTGCGCCGCTCAGAGAGAGGAGGAAGTCAGAGCAGAGGCCTCTCCTGCACAGAACAACAATCTCCACACCTTGTGCTTCAGATCGCTCTTTATTTTTCATCAGTCGGCCTCATAATCGAGGACCAACGAGGTCAAAAAGTCGACAGTTTTGTTTGATGTAAAAAATAAACCTTGTGTCAGACGCGAGCGCCGTTTATCGCGGCTCAGCGCCGCATCCTCGCGCAACGTATTTGTCAAAATACTAGTTCAGCTCTATGTTCTCTTAAAACAACGTGAAACTCACGCCCAGACATTCTCAATAGTTTATGTCCTTTTCTTAAGCCCCTATTTTCAGCCACAGCCCAGTGAAGAGAGTGACATGAGGGAGACAGTCGTGAAAGTCTGTGTTTCTGTAGGGGCGCTGCTAAGACACTTGTGGCCTGGGGCAGATGCCCCTGAAAAGTACCCCACTAGTAGCCTGGCTAACGCCAAACTAAAATCACAAGTGATATTTAGTCTGGGGACCACCAATTCATTTTCTCGTAGGAGAGGTGTGGTTTACGATTGTCCATAGCCGTTTATTGGGCGCTACGAATGTCTCTCATGCGTCTGCACGTAGCCATAGCCAATCGTATCATGGTATCAGATGACGTATGACGTACCTGCTGTAAACTTTTGAGCTAAACTATCTAGAACACGTTCTAAAGCTTGATCGAAAGATGGCATCGCGTCTGCTGCTGTCATGTTAGATCCGTAAATATTTTTTATTTTTTTTATCCCTAAACAAACTACAAGCTTCCGTATATCAAATCACGCGTCATCGTCTTACCGTCCCTCCTCGTTCTGTGATTGGTGCCCAAATCCATGGAAAAATGTCGGCCATGGTCCCCAGGCTGTTGTGAAGTTCGAAAAGATTCGAGCGCACACAGCAGTCTGTCGTTAGCCAGGCTACCCCACTAGGAAAAGATACTGGCAAAAATAGTATTAATAAACAGAAATAATAAAAATAATAATAGCAGTTGGCTTTCCCCAAATCTATATTTTTAGCTCATATACAGCTCCTTTTACTTTTGTAAATAAATAAATAAAAAAATCCTCAATTTTGTTTTTGTTTTTTTTGCAAATGGAAAAAATACTGATTAGGGGAGATCCTACTCTTAGCATTATTTTATTTTTATTTTTTTGCATGTGGGGCCCCTGCAGAAACACAGACTTTAACCTCATAACCCCCGCTTTAACTACTTGCATTTTCTCCACTTTGGCTTTACCCAAATCTAAAAGCTTTTCAACTGGAGAGCAACAATGTAACGCCTCATTTGCATACAAAAGTGGGTCTAACCTTTTGCCGCATTTTTGCCACATTTTTGTCACATTTTGTTGTTGCATTTTCATCCTTGTTATTTTGACACTTTTTCCAAGAAGCTTTTAGATTTGTGTAAAGCCAAACTGGAGAACATGTCCTCGGTCCAGGCGGGGGTTAAGAGGTTAACTACTGTTTGTCTCCTTCACTTCCCCCTATTCTCTGGGCTGTGGCTGAAACAGGAGCTCAAGAAGAAAAGGACTGTTAAGAAGGTCTGGGCACAAGTTGTTATAGGAGAATATGAGCTGAGCTGAGATTGAATTAGAGTCAAAAATGCTTCATAAATAACAGCAAAAAGTGGGTCAGACGTCCTGTAAATTATGTATTCTTCACACCACGAGACTTTGATGAGGAAAACTGAATTATCTTTTGGCGTGTGCACGTACTTGGTGTTAAAAAAAAGGCCAAAAAGTGGAAATATTGGCTGAACGCATGATGAAAGAGCAACAATGCCCCCTTGTGGCGGCTTAAAATAACATCCGCAAACGTCACTCAAACACAGCGTTTATTACGTGGCTGATATATTATTATTGAAATATTGGGAAATAAAACATGTTGTAGCTCCTTTTATTGTAAAAAATGTTTAAACCATATTTTCTTTTCTCTGACGATGGTGTAAAATGCATTTCTTATATTGGCCACAAGATGGAGCCCTGCGGTTAAACCTGCAGCATCGTCCTCCTGTGTCCTGCCCAAGAGCACAACAGCCTGTCCAAGAACTGAAGCGACTTTAAAGGTCAAACATCTACATTTATACATCATTTTAAAGAAAGAATACTGACTCTGGGGAAAGGAAGTACATTTTATCTAATATTTATTTGATTATTTCTTTAATAAATGGGATTGTGATGTAACTATTTGCTTAGTTTAAAAACTGTCACATGACTTTATTTTTCAGGAGTTTCATCTTTATACTGATTCACTTCTTTAAAGGTTTGTCATTTGTTCCACTAAAAGTCGACTAAAAATATAACCAATTGTTTGGGTAAATCTTGAGTAAAACTAAACACATTTTCATTCAAAGACTAGAATTAAAACTAAACTAAAATGCTTTCAAAATGAATAGTCCACTGACTGGATTTCACAATATAGCGGCAAGAACAAAATGGCACAAAACTCGAAAAACAATATTTTATTCGAATAAAAACAGTTTTATAATGAACAAATGAAGGGGCTAAAAATTTTATGAAAAAGCAACAAAAAAAGTTACGAAAAATTATGGGGAAAAAAGGTGACGACAACGTGGCAAGAAAGTCTTAGATCAGTTTTGTAGGTCTTAGCTTTCAAATGAGGGGTTACACTGGTCTATATAAAGGCTGTAAGCTCCAGTCAAGAAGCTTCTAGATTTGGGTAAAGCCGAAGTGAAAAAATGTTCTTGGTTGAGGTGGGGGTTAAGAGGTTAAAAAGTGTAAAATAAGTGTAAAGCTTTACATTCCATCAACACTAAAACATCAGCAAGTCTGAAACATTAGTTTGAAATAGAGTGAACTCAATAAGTCTCTGTGAACGACACAAACATGAATGAAAAACACATCAGGAAAACAGCACAAGGGAATGATGAGACTATTTAAAGGATCATTTTTACAGTGCGCAGAACAAACATTTGTTTGGACAAATTAATATTTCTTTTTTTTAAATGTGAATTCTTCATATGAACAACTTTTTTACAGGATAAATGATAAATGGAATGAATATGAGGACAAATGGAGAAAATACTATATGTACATTGGATATCAGCAGTAATTGAGTGCTGTTTAATACTTGAATGTGGCACTTGACTAGGGCTAGTTGGATGCTATATTTGGGTTGGCAGTATTTTTATTTACTTTATTTATTGGTTTAGTTGGTTAATTCAATAAATAAGTAGATTTATTGAAACCATACAGGGATAAACAATGCCTATTTGTATCTGGATTCTACCCCCGACGGAGGGAATAAATAAGACTCATCAAGGGCCCTTACCAACCTGAGCTACAACATATGGATTATGCCTGATGTTTTTCACAGATACTTTGAAAAAGCGGTGTTCTTTTTTTTTTTTTTGTATTTATTTATGTTTATTTTTTTTTCTATTTTTATTATTAATAAGTAAGTGTGTATGTACACGTGTGTATGTGTATATATATATATATACATATAAAAAATAAATTAAAAAAAAGACAATTGAAATGATTATTACTATTATTATTATGATTATTACTATAATATATATATATATATATATATATATAATTTTTTATTTTTTGGGGGAAAAAAAAAAAAAAAAAAAAAAACAAAGTAAAAGAAAAAGAAAATGTGTATACGTTCTGTTTTATCTATGTATACTGATGGATTTTCTGCTTGGTATTTTTTTTTTGTCTGTCTGTGGTTTGCTGTTTTTTGTTTTGTTTTGTTCTGATCGTTCAATATTTTTGAAAACATTTTATGTTGGTGTGTGTGTGTGTGTGTGTGTGTTACACCCCCCCCCCGTCTCCCCTTTTTTTCCGTCTCTGGAAACCCATTCTAAAAAAAAAAACACACACAATGGAAAAGAAGAAGAAAAGCAAAATAAAACTTTTGAGTCATAAAAAAATGTGAATTCTGGGCTTGTAACATTTCCACTGCCGCATGCAACACTCTTGTCCTGCACTTCCGAAGGTGACACAAATATAATTTCATATTTGTGGAAAAAAAAAGTTTTTCATATAAAGTAAGATTTAGATTAAGACTTACATTCTATGACCTCCCTAAAAAAACATCTACATTTGTGAAACTCATCGTTTGAAACTCATCACAGCTGTTTCTCTCCAGGGTGGATCCTCTTCATGTGTCTTTTTAGGTTGGATGACTGAGTAAAGGTCTTCTCACACTGCTCACATCTGTATGGCCTCTCTCCAGTGTGGATCCTCATGTGATATTCAAGATGCTGTGAACAACTGAATGTTTTCCCACACTGCTCACACGTGTACGGCTTTAGTCCATCATGGACTCTCTTGTGTTGTCGGAGACCTGAGAGCTGATTAAATGACTTCCAACACTCATCACAGCTGTAATCCTTTCCCCCAGCATGTATCTGCATGTGTTCTTTGAGGTTGGATAAGTGAGTAAAGGACTTGTCACACTGCTCACATCTGTATGGCTTCTCTCCAGTGTGGATTCTCATGTGACGTTTTAGACTTTCAGAGTGATTAAACACATGTCCACACAGGCCACACTCAAAGGGATTTTCCTTAGTGTGGATCCTCATGTGTGCTTTGAGGCTGGATGACTGAGTAAAGGACTTGTCACACTGCTCACAGCTGTATGGCCTCTCTCCAGCATGTATCTTCATGTGTTGTTTGAGGCTGGATGAGTGAGTAAAGGACTTGCCACACTGCTCACAGCTGTATGGGCTCTCTCCAGTGTGGATTCTCATGTGATTTTTAAGACTTGCAGACTGAGTAAACACATGTCCACACAGGCCACACTCAAAGGGCTTTTCCCCAGTGTGGATCCTCATGTGTGCTTTGAGGTGGGATGACTGAGTAAAGGTCTGGTCACACTGCTCACAGCTGTATGGCTTCTCTCCAGTGTGGATTCTCATATGACGTTTAAGATGGCATGAAGTAGTTAATCCTTTCCCACACTGCTCACAGCTGTATATCTTTCCCTGTGTGCGGGGAGTCTTCAGAGGCTGAGCTGGGTCCATTTCTCTGCAGACAGAAACAGGAGTTAGTGTTGTGTTACACACATTATACACTAAATGTAGTTTGCTGCAGACCTGGTGTGACCCTCCCCCTCCCTCTGTTCTTATTCACACATACAGTATCACCCCTCCCCCATCAGCTCACTGTGAATCAGCAACAAATCTGTTTTTAAATCACTGAGCCAGTGGGCGAGGAAAGCCCTTCACTTTGGTCCTCATGGAGCTGACATTGCTGTAATACCACCCCCTGGTGGATGGCCACTCCAAAAGACACTTTGGAAACAGGATCCCTATGTAGCTTTGGTCCTTGTTTAAACTGCTTTAAAGTCTGGCTCAAAAGAGTTTTTCTTTTTCTAAAAATGTCAATGATCCATGAGACAACGCTGGGCTATGTATCATAGTTTTAACCACACTGTTTTTTGTACATCAGCAATAAAAAGTGGAAGCTTAAATCTATGACTGACAGGCTCTGGATCTCTGTGGAGGCTCGTTGTTCCTGCTCCACACCTAAAGCTTTTCACATTCAAATGCACTGAGCCCACTCTGATTGGTCAAGCCTTTGAGTCAATAGGTTTGCATATTCAAAGTTAGCTTTCTCTTCACAAATTTAAACCAGGCTCTGTCATGACTAGAACATTTACTATTGTTAATCCACGTATTAAACGTAGCTGTAGAGTCCACTCTAGCTGATTGTAGATCTAATTTGGCCCATTATCTCCACAGAGACTATTCTTTCCTCTGCTTGAACCAACACCTCTGCATGGATTAAATCCATTCTCTCTCTGAACTGAATAATGTGCGTGCATAGTTGACTGGTGGGTTACAGCTAGATATTCCCATCCTCGGTCAGAAGGTAAGTGTGTAGCTACGTGTGGTTTCTATAAAAACAACAAAAATGGAAAAATAATTACAATCAACGTGTGAATAAATAATCACCGTCAACAAGTATTTAGCAATGTGCAAGTTATAATAATAAAAGGGATAAACAACTTGTCTTGAACATAATATAAATGGGGAAATAATATGCTGAAAATAATGACATAATAAAACACCTGAAGAAACTGGGAAAAGTGTCGAAATGCTCCCCTCTTATGGACCGAAAAATGTACTGCAAGGGCAGGCCTGCATTTTAGCTCTGGGCAACTTTACGCATGGGCGACTCCATCTTGGACAACTAAACATGTGCGCCTCGTGGATGCATGAACTATGAAATAGCATGCAAACTTCACTATGTGCAGCAACAAACTATAAGAGAATGCCCCACGTTTAACACATTTGGGACTCAATTTAAAAAATGGTTGAAATCCAATCAACGATGTCTTCATTAGACCCTATACAGGTCTCCTGGTGCAGGACTGAGCCAAGTGTCAGGATCCTCTGCACAGATGTTGCTTTGTAAATAATAATTGTACATATGGTATTTATCCTTATGTTTGTTTGAACTGTATGACCTGCCCTTGCACTAAAATCTCCATTCTATTGTGCAAGTCACAGAACGAACATTCAGATGTTATTAATGTATGAATTGTATCAACATTTGTTATGTAAATATGTAGCCTCAACTTTTAAATTGTTTTATGTTTTATAATTGTTGTTGGCATTATACACCTTGCCCAGGGACAACAGTTGAAAACTAGTTTTGCAGCTAATACTGACACATTTACAGAAATGTTCATTAAAGGTCCTATATCATGCAAAATCGACTTTGAGTTTTTAGCCATGTTGTTATGCTATTTCCTTATCAAAAACACCCCCAGAGCGGTTTTTGGCTTCATTCACGCAGTTCTAAGTAATCCTCCTGAATCCTGCTCTCTGAGCAGCTGCTCCGCCCTCTCCTGGTAAACCACTGAGCTGTTCAGTTGTGTCGTCACAGCGGAACGGAAGTGCTCTACGTCTGTAATGTAATGCCTTACGGCCTGATTTGTATTTATAAAACTTTTTTTTTTTTTTTTTTTTTTGAAAAAAAAAAAAAAATAAAAAATAAAAAAGCAACTCTCCGACGCGTCTGTGCTGTCCCACGACGCTAATCAAGCGCACCCACGCCTGTTCTTTTTTCTTACCGATAATGTCACGGATGCGCGTTTGGCTAGAGAGGAACAGGACTTTTCAACCTTCCTAAAGAAGAGTGCACTCGCCAGAAGTTGGAATTTCTTTCCGGGATTAAGCTAGCTACTATATCAACCAACCTGATGGATGCTTGGTAAACCTTGGCCAGAATCAAAGTGGATTAACTTTTATAACCAACACGAGGGCCATAACGTAAACACCCGACGATGGGGAGGCCATGCTGAGCGGTGAGTCAATCAAAACGCGTGTTAGCCTGTGTGTTAGCGTGTGTGTTAGCCATTTATGAAACTGTGTTGCACATGTCAACTCCTTATAACTGCATTATGTGAAGTAACTTCACTTTTTGCAGCAATATTTATATTTATAATACTGCAAATGTGGAATGAGTGGAGAGAGGGGCGGAGTTAACTGAATCGAAGCGTCTTGTCTTCCGGGTAGGGAAAATACCCCCCAAAAATACTTATATTTCTCTCAAAAATGAGTACTCCATAGTGATAGAGGTACAATATATCATATATATGCCTATACTTTACTTTGGAATGGCTAAAATAGCATGATACAGATCCTTTAATGTGTACTGTCCCTGTCAAATGAACTAATAAAATAACATATTACAAGTAGGGCCGGGACTTTTTTCGATTAATTGCCATTAATTAATTACATGAGGTTTAGTGCGATTAAAAATATGAATCAAAATTAATCACACTTTGCTTTCCACACTTCAGTTTCCTTTTTTCCTGCAGACGCACAATTAATGGCAATATTGCACTGATCTGTTGGACTTGGTTGAACAAAAATAAATATTGTTGCTTAAGCTTATGTATTCAGTCATTATTCAATGGTATACTAAAAATCCTTATGAAAAAACTTACTTCTCACTGTTCTCAGGTCAAATATTTATATGCGATTAATTTCGATTAATTAATTACAAAGCCTCTAATTAATTTTTTTTTTTTTTTTAATCGAGTCCCGGCCCTAATTACAAGTAATGACAATATGATTCAGTACACTCACATTCATATTCACGCACACGCACGGCACATTCTCAGGACAAAGGACTGAAGTGACCTCTGCCACAGCTACTGCGCAGAACTAGCTCGAACAAGCCCAGGCAAAGTGGAATGTACCATTTAGCGGCAACTAGCGGGGGCCGTGGAACAGTCCAACTATTCTAATCACAGGGGGGTTTTGCACACACTCTCTCTTCCGTAGTGCGGTAGCTTGCTGGCTAGCTTAAGCCCGCTAGCCTAGCCATAGGGCACTTTTGAATCCCCGTAATGCTTTGCGGCAAAAGCAGGTTCCTGTGTTCCGGTTCTCGCCATGACATTTTGCGCAAGCTCGGCACATGGATATTTAATAAAATATCAAATGGGTGCATGGGCCACCATGTTGATTAGAGTTTATGCTATTTAGTGGCTTTTAGATCGTAAAATCCCTACCGACAGCCAACTGCTGCAAACAGTGTCACCAGCTATGTCAGGCGCACATATATGCATTAACAGGATGAGGAAAGGACGCAGCCTCGTCGACGTACAATTAATAACATCCCATGTCAATTGGTGACTGTCACATTTTGACATGGCCAATGGAATGACATGGCTTGCTCTAATGGGTACAGAATATCTGATAAATACAAGCATTAAGACAAAACTTGGTGTGCCGCTGTAGTCTAGGGGTTAGCGCAGGTGTCCTGAAGCACATCTTTTTCGAACACGTGGAGTGAGTTCCAGACTAGACGAGAGTGATTTTTCTTTTAATTATTATTCTTTGCGTGTTGTGTAAAAGACGCCAACGCACTCATATGGTAAGGCTGAAGCCTTTATTACCTTTTATCTCAATGTCGGGTACAGTTATCATGAACATCACACACAATTTTCGTAGCAATCCTTTCCTGTTCCTGTCGACTTCAGGGGGAGACAGCAGGTCCACAACAGCTAATTGGCCATGGTGGCGCACAGCTAGCTACAATATTTTATGAAATATCCATGTGCCGAGCTCGCGCAACATGTAAAGATCACATCGTCACATGGTCACGACGAGAACCGGAACACCGGTTCTGGCGTGTCAATGAAGAGTAAAACTATGGCCCCATCCGAAACCACTAAATTGTAGCCTCTAAGTACTAACACTAGCAACTAATCCTTAACCTTTCATGGGGTCAACTGTTGGATCTCTATGCAGTTACTGAACTTCTGCTTTAGCAGCATTTGCCCAATTCGACCATCCTTACCCAGGGGAAGGGGAAGTGACATCACCAACAGCTGTGTTTCTTCTTTAAAATTCAGTGCAGGCCAAACAAAAGCGCATACCGCCACCTACTGTATATTGTCCAACAACAACAACATAGTCAAAATAAAGACATTTAAGGGGGAAAAAAACAGAATCATCCAAATGATCCTTCACATTTCCCTTTATTTTATCTCAACAGCAGTTTCATAAAGCTACAGTATGCAAATTAGCCATGTGGCTTAAGTTTCTACTAAATGAAAACAAAAGCACAAACTGCCTTCATTTAGGCCATTTACTGAGGAGGCTCTTTAAAACCATGCGACTGTGCTGTGGTGACGACAACATGTATTTTGTCACTTTTATCAAGTTTGGCTTGTGCAGAATCTGTTTGTTTTTATTATTATTAAATGTGCACCTGTCAATCAACAGTGGTTGCACATGAATCACTTGAGGGTGGGGGCGAGGGGGGTGGAGAGATTGGCGCAGTTGCTTATGGGATGGCACATAGCTCCTAATCGCCAGTAAGTTAGTGTAACCCATTTCACCTGAACTGCCCGTGATGTAATCACAGCCCTCCGCCACAATTGGCGCTATGATAAAAGTGCCTGATACCCGTCACTTCCGGGTCCGCATCATTGCTTCCGCTGTGACCGACTACGCACTGCTGCACGAACCAAACAACCTAAAGAACTGTCCAAATCTTCGTCAGTACTGAATGACACCTCTCGATATTCGACGGTGAGTTACCTGAACCCGTTTCGCATTTAACCACTTTGTCGGATGTTTGTTAGTGGCTTCTAAAACTGTTATTTTAATTAAAGTCGCCACTTCCGGGTTCGCGGTAGCCGTTTTTCTCGAACACCGCTGTGCTTGAGTGTGTATACTATTGTTAAGCACTCAAATACAGCGGTTTCTCCACACCTACCTCCAGTAGACACTCACTACTGTGCACTATATTGGCCGTTTGCTGATACCTACTATTGTTTGGACTTACTAGGCATGTATTCTACTGCTAACAGAAGGCTAACAGCTCATAGAGTTATATATTGTAGCTAACAGACCCCTGTTAGCTACAATGAATGAATGAAGCTTCTGATTGTTTTGATAATGTTGCGCAACTGTTTTGATGAATTGATCTATTGTTTATTTCGAAAATAAGCTATTGCTGCTATTTGACTGTGATACTTATGGTTTTTCCTGACCTTGTTTCCAGGTCAGGTTTTTTCCACCCCGCCCCATGAATTCCTCTGCTAGATGTGGCGAGCGAACCGAACCGGTAGGACCATGATTATTCTTTTTTGTTGTTGCCTCAGCCGGACAGCTTTCTTTGGATTATAGTCATTTTTTCCTCTTTTCTGTAACTGAACTGAAGTGCGTTTTTTCTAAAAGGAGCGTACAAACTATGAACTTTGCGACTTTCGAACAAGGATCGTAGAACTCTAACACCACAGTGGTTCTAAGGAAACCTCTGAACTCTGAAAACGAACAGAACTCGTAAAGAGTTGTGGTATATATGTTCTTCCTCCCCCCACTTTATTGTAATTTTTGTCGCGCACTTTAAACAATAATTTATTTCTTTAATTTCTACGTGAATGTCCTATATATATGTTTACTACGTTTGTTGCAATATAATTCACTTTAAGTACTTAATTCTGTGCAGTGTATTCGTTTCCTTCATACACCCCAAGCTCCCATAACGAATCCAGGTTTTTTCTTATCGGCCATATCCATCCCGTTGCAATACAAGTCCTAACCTTTATTACATGTTAATTAAACGTTACATTAGCATCAGAGGTCCCTATGCTAAAGTGGCTATGATAGTTAGCATACAGGCCACTTTCCCTAACTCCTTCCTAACTGAAAGCCCAATTCGGACGCATCTTATCACGGCGGACGCTGACGCACATCCGGTTTGGCGTAAGACCTCTTACCAATTTACTGGTTTCGGATGGAGCAAAAGCTAGAGAGGACGGCATTTCCATAAAACGACAACGTTTTTGTGCGTGTAAGAAAAAGAAAAGTAGTCCGTGCGGTTAATAAATGTTGTGACAATCATACTGGATGGAAACTAGTCCAATATTTTGTAATTGATGAATATTAACTGATTAACATTGTAAATATGCAAACAACAATTTGGGAGTCATAGTTTTTATTTTCAGGTTACATCCTCTACGCTAAATGATGGCAAAGAATGTAATAGGCAAACAAATTATAACAGATGTGTAAAAAATAATAATAAAGACGTTCAAACAAATGTACTCTTACATAGATTTTGTTACTAGATTCCATTGTTTTCAATAATTATTGTAATTAAAAGCCTTTTTTCACGTTACACTTTAATGAGATTGTTTTGTTGTTGCTTACAATGGGTATTTGGAAATTAGTTAAATAGACCCAATATATAAAAATCTGTTCACATTATCCGTCTGCTTCTGTCTATAATGTGAACAACAACATGAACCGCCACAATGCTTGGATTTTTTTGCCTAAAAGCGTAAGAGACCCATGTTTCGGTGTCTATTTTAACACTGGAACCTGCTGCGCTAGAAGTGCGCAGACGAGGTGCGCAACAATTGTGAGCTGCATTATGGCTACCCCAGCATGAAAAAAGGAGGTGTCACTTTGCGTTCTCGGACCATGTAAATGAGCGGTATACTGTACGCTACTCACAGCTACGCGTCTGTAGCTCGCTGGCTAGCTTAGCCCGTTAGCCTAGCCATGGCTACCCCGTCTACTTCTGCCTCTTTCGCGCTGTCCTGCTCAGTTTGCCGTATGTCGAGTCAGAACCCTGCCTCCTTCACAGATGATAGTAGTTGCGTTAAGTGTAGTGTAGTGGTAGCTTTGGAGGCCTGGGTGTCCGAGTTAGAGGAGCGGCTGTCCGGAGTTTTAGTGAAGGCTAGTGTTAGCTACAGTCAGATAGTGGCAGGGACCGCAGTCCGCTCCAACAGTGCTAGAGAGGTTAGTCAGGGGCTGTTTCCCAAAGCCTAGGTACCTTGCCTTGCCTTGCCTTGGTGTTGAAGGCAGTGCTTCCAAACTTCCTTCCTTCCAGTCCAAGGCTTTGGTAGGGATGGCCGTCTTGAACCCCGGGATTCGACACTGGCTGTTTCCCAATAGCCAGGATCCTCGGCGTCTCGACCACTTCGGACGTAATTCACGTCATCACAGCGCCGCCAAGTGGTGTTCCAATTCACTCAGACCACTCGCCTCCTCGCAGTTCGACTCCTCCGTTTGGCTCATTTATGAAGGATGCACCGGTGGATCCTCCGCTGCCTCGGAGAGCTGAAATTACCCATGATGCACTGCAACACTGTTTTTTCCCCAAAACTTTATTAGTTTGAAGTTTTGTTCCACATTTGTGCAAAAAAATAATTATAATAATAAAAATCATTAGTAGACGTGTTTTAAGCAAGTAAAGATGTAAAAAAGAGGTTTATATAAAGTTAATGAAAGGCCTAATAAATAGGCCTATTTATTGATAAATCAGGCCTATGGTTGTTGTGCAATTGAAGGCGATTAGTGATAAACTGGACCTGCTAAATATATTTGATATTTTAATTGAATTTCTTACATATCCTTGCAGAAATGTTATTTTATTCAGGCCAAAATGTTCAAACAGTAAGACATCCAACCAAAACCAGTTTATAAACAGCTTTTATTCATAAAACAGTCGTTTTTGTAAGCATAGATTGACATTTTATTATATGATTTGACACGTGACATGACGCAGCCGCTCGCTCCGGAGGCTGTTCCAATTGAGCTCAAATGCGGCGGTATGAGGACACTCGCCTCCGTTTGGGAGGAGCCGGCTCACCACCGAGGACGTCAACGAAGTGGACAAACGGAGGATGGATCCTCGCAATTGGGAAACAGCCACTGTGTCGAAGTCTCATGGCGCATGCGTGTCGAAACACTGCTTCAAAACAAGGTTCAAACCGCGCATGTCACGTGACTGGATCTGAGAAACGTTTCATGAAACGCCGCTGTTTGGCAAGTGTTTCACTAGGGGGCACCCGTGCCGAACACGCATTTGATTGACAGGAGTTTCAATGAACCACAGAACAGCGCACCTGTCTCAACCTATCTCCCATAAAGTTTAAAACACGTCAGCACATCTGTCCCTTGTGGCTTTTGAGAGACGAGAGAGATTCCCACATTTGTTCATTCTCTCAAAAAAATACTTGTGTATGCCAGCGACAAGTGTACCTTGTGCTTTAGTGTTTTCTAAAGCAGAAGTTATTAGTAAGAAAAGAAATAGACTAAGTCCTTCCACAGCATAGAACATTATATTTCTGAAAAAAAAATATCTTGAAAGCGGCCCATGTAAAAAGAGCGTTAAAAAAAAAAGCGTTAGAAAAATGACAAAGTCATACTCGAACCGGGAACCTCGTGCACCAGAGACTAGCGCTTTACCACTGAACTATAAACCCACAGAAAAGTGGGCCGGTCTTCTCTAAATTGTCAGGCCGAAATGGTCCCAGCACGCCCCTGGCCGACCATTAATTTAAAGCTTACACTGAATGAAGAATAACTGAAACAGCCAAAGATGCGGGTGTATGCTTGAACCCCGTAGCACCCACTGGTGTAGTGTTTCATCTCTCAGCTGAACCATTGTGAATCTTGTAGTACTGAAACATTGCCTCTTGATGTCACTGTGGAGTCGGTTTCGAACTGTGTTTCGAAGCTTCGGCACAATCGCTTCAAATGCTTTGGTGTTTCATGAAGCTTCATGTTGCCCATCCCTAGGCTTTGGTCCTGACTTGGTCCAAAAAGAGCTGCTAATGGAACACACTTCAGAGCTAAAGGAAGTGACATCACAAAATAAAACGGGAAGTTGTGTTTCATCCAGGGGAGAGGGTTTTTTGTTTTTATTAAAGAAAAAAATAAACAAAACAGAACAAAAAACATAGCCAGGGGTACATCATCCAAAACAAAATACAGTACAAAACAATAGTAGAACAAGAAACAGCATAACAGTTATACAGCACTTTGTTACACTTTATGTAAATGCATTTTTCCATCTTAACAACTGAAACAACTGTCAAAGAGCATTTGGTTGATCAACTTTGAAGGCTTTCTTTATTTTCTTTTTTGTATATACACATATACATACACATACCCACATTTAAGGGTAAAGTTAATACATACATACATACAATAGTTTCCCTCTGGGGCCAGGAGATTCCCAATCTCAGTGGGACTTTCCTGGTTGAATAAAGGTCAGATAGATGAATACAAAATATATTATAATTGCTTACCCGCCATACTGTTTACTTAATGTTAAACTTATCACACACATTTTTAGTTTTGATCGCCTTAAGATTTTCTATCGGGGCCAGAGAATGTAAGTATAGTGTCAGGTTCTTGTAAAAGACGGTGAACATCGGCTTACTGCCAGACAATTTGGATTTATGAATATGAAATTTTGCTAACAGTAGTAAAAGATTAACAAGACACTCTTTGTCTTTATCTTGTATTCTATTAAGGCATCCAAAGATGATATGCTCGTACAATAGATTTAGGTTTAGATGTAGTTTGTTTTGTATGAATTTTGATACATCTTTCCAAAAGGTTTTAGTGTAATGACAGTGCCAAAAGGGATGGGGGATTGTTTCAGGCAGCGCAGAGCAAAAGGAGCAGGACGTATCAATATATTTTTTGAACTTTGTCATGAAGTGCTTTGCAGGGTAAATTTTATGTAAAATTTTTAAACGAAATCTCTCTGACTTTATTTGTAAGTAAGTATTTATGAGGCAAGAGCCAGACCTTTTTCCAAGCTATATCGTTTTTGAATTGAGCCCAGTAATTGGTCACGTAAGGTTTTTTTTGCGAACTCACTCTGGAACAAGTGACGAATTGCTCGATTATTGTTTCTGCGCCGCCCAAAACAGACTTTGCCACATAATGTTTCTTGTGGTTTGATAACAGACACAGACACACCAGACAACTGAAAATCATTCCCACACAGATTTACAAAACCAACTGGAATGGCGTTCATAACTTGATAGAACTCTCGAGGGGAAACAGAAAAATTATATGTATGTACAAACTCATCATAGCTCATTGGATGACCATCTGTTTTAAACAACTGAATAACTAAACGTATATTTCTGTCCACCCAATTTGTTAAAAACATGCTCCTTCTTTTATGCAATATATCACCATTGTTCCAAATATAATATCTTTGAGGTGAGAAGTTGTGCTTGTATATCATTTTCCATGCAAGCAAAACTTGTTTATGAAAATCTGACAGTTTTATGGGTATCTTATTTATCTGATAATTACACACTAGCAAATAAGGGAGACCACCTATTTGGTTGAATTCAAATTTTGGGATGAAGTTCCATAATGTAGAGTCATTTTTAAGGAAATACTTTAACCAATTAATCTTAAATACATTGTTTAAGGAGGAGAAGTCCAAAAAGTCAAGACGTCCATTCTTGCAAGTGTTCATTACCACAGATGTTCTAATATAATGAGTTTTTTTCCTCCATAAAAAATTGAACAACATTTGGTCAATTCTTTTTATTGTGAGACTGTCCAGAGCCAGAGATGAGGCAGCATAAATAAGCCTAGAGATTCCCTCTGCTTTGGACAGTAGCACACGTCCTCTCAATGACAGGTCTCTCTGTAACCACTGGTTGATTCTCTGCCTTTTTTATTCTGGGGTCAAGATTCTGAGAGCATCTCTCCTGCTGATCTTTTGTAATGGTAATAGGCAAGGCAAGGCAAGTTTATTTGTAGAGCACAATTCATACACAAGGCAATTCAAAGTGCTTCACAGTTGCAGAAAGAGAAATTACAAGAAAACAGATAAAATCAATCAATAAAACATCAACATAAAGTTAATCAATGACAGTAAAAGGCAAGAGTGCAGATAAAATACTTTCAGTTTTCATATGCACGGGTAAAAAGAGCTGTTTTCAGCCTGGATTTGAACATTGTCGGAGTTGAGGCCTGTCTCACATCCTCATGAAGACTGTTCCAGATTGTAGCTGCATGAAACTGAAACGCAGCCTCACCGTGTTTATTATTGACTCTGGGAACCACCAGGAGACCCCCCCTCCCCTCTAACATGTCAGAGATGTACTTTGGTGCTAAACCATGAAAAGACTTGTACACAAGCAGAGCTGTTTTAAATTCTATTCTCTGAGTGACAGGAAGCCAGTGCAGAGACCGGAGCACTGGACTAATGTGGTCGTATTTCCTTGTTCTTGTCAGGACTCGAGCAGCAGCGTTCTGGATGTACTGCAGCTGTCTAACAGCTCGTTTGGAAAGGCCAGTGAGCAGGCCGTTACAGTAGTCTAACCTGCTGGAGACAAATGCATGGATGAGTCTCTCTAAGTCTGGTTTTGACACTATTCCTCTGATCTTAGCAATGTTTTTCAGATGGTAAAAAGCTGATGACGTTATTGCTTTGATGTGGCTGTTTAAGTTCAGGTCTGAGTCCATGATTACTCCTAGATTTCTAACCTGATTTTTTGGTTTCAGAGCGAGAGACTCAAGGTGACTGTCTTGTCTTTGTGTCTGTGGGCCAAAGACAATGATCTCAGTTTTGTCTGAGTTTAGTTGGAGAAAGTTGTTTTGCATCCACAAACTGATCTGTTCGATGCAGTGACAGAGAGTATCTACAGGCCCATGTTCACCTGCCGTCAGTGACACGTAGATCTGAGTGTCATCTGCGTAGTTGTGGTACGACACATTGTTGCTGTTTATTAGCTGACCCAATGGAAGCATGTACAAGTTGAATAAGAGGGGTCCCAAGATTGACCCCTGGGGGACTCCACAGGTCATGGAAATTTTGTCTGAGACATAGTTGCCAATTTCGACAAAGTACGTCCTATCCTCGAGATAGGACTTGAACCAGTTTAGAGCAGTACCAGAGATTCCCACCCAGTTTTCTAACCTGTGAAGTAAGATCCCGTGGTCCACTGTGTCAAAGGCAGCGCTCAGGTCCAGCAGAACTAAAACTGAGACCTTACCTGCGTTTGTGTTCATACGAATATCATTTGTCACCTTGATCAGAGCTGTCTCAGTGCTGTGGTGGGGCCTAAATCCTGACTGGAAAGTATCAAACACATTGTTAGATTGGAGAAAGTAAGTGAGCTGTTGATATATTACTTTCTCTAGAACTTTTCCTAAGAACGGTAGGTTTGATATGGGCCGGTAGTTGTTCAGTACCTTGGGATCAAGACTGCTCTTCTTTAGAAGAGGCTTAATGACCGTGGTTTTCAAGGCCTTTGGAAATGCTCCAGTCTCAAATGAGATGTTAACTAACTGAACAAATTGTGGTAACAACCTGGTCAGCACAGACTTCAGAAATCTAGTGGGTAATTCATCAAGGCAGCATGTACATGAACTCAGACCAGAGATAACCTCTTCGATTGTTTTGTCAGTAACAGGAGTGAAATGTGTCAGCTCAAGGTGTCTAGCTGGTGGCAGGGTTGCTATTTGTGTTGTGGAAATTATGGCATTTTTAATGCCTTGGACTTTGTCATAAAAAAATATTGCAAACTCATTGCACTTAGATGTGGAGATTAGTTCTAAGGGCAGTGAAACAGGAGGGTTAGTTAATCTGTTTACTGTGGAAAACAGAACACGAGGATTGTTTCTGCAGTTTGCGATGATTTTAGAGAAGTATTTCTCCCTTTCTCCACGCAAAATCTGGTTGAACTCACAAAGCACTTCTTTGTATATCTCAAAATGAACCTGGAGCTTTGACTTGCGCCATTTCCTTTCGGCTTTTCGGCACTCCCTTTTCTGTGCCCTGACCGAATCTTCACTTCTCCAAGGTGCCTTTTGTCTATTGTTAACCATTTTAACCTTGACAGGAGCAATAGTATCCAAAACATTTAAGACGCTTGATGTATAAGAGTCCAACAGATTATCAACATTTGAACATGGAGGATTTTCAAATCTGATCATTTCCATAAACTGTGTCCCTGTTGTATCATTTATGTGTCTTCTCTGAATAACTCCAGGCCCAACCACTGGTTTGGGTGTAACAGACAAGTCAAAAAAGACACAAAAATGATCAGATAAAGCAACATCAACAACATTCACATTTGATATATTAACACCTTTTGTAATAACTAGATCTAGAGTGTGACCTTTGTTGTGGGTCGCCTCACTCACGTGCTGAGTTAACATTTCAACAACAGCATTAAGCTCTTTTGCATGCCTGTCATTGGTCACATGCACATGCGCATTAAAATCACCTGAAATGACTAAACAATCAAAATCAGTGCATATAAATGAAAGTAATTCAGTGAAGTCTTCGATAAAACAATTCTGTGGTGGTTTGTAAATAGTCATATAAAGAATGGAAGATTGTTTTATCTCCATTTTGAAAGACACATACTCAAATGATACAAAAACCCCAAATGACAATTTGTGGATGACTATATTGTCCCTGAATATTGCACAGACACCCCGCCCCTCTGGTTTTGGCGTGTTTCAGACACAAAATTGAAATTTGATGGACTACACTCAATCAAAACTGTGTTACCAGTGTTTTTGTCAAGCCATGTTTCAGTTAAAAACATAAAATCTAGATTATAAGAAGAAATAAAACTATTTATTAAAAAGGACTTGTTTTTTAACGATCTGGCATTGAGTACAGCATGTTTGAGATTTATCTGTGTTTGAGTGGATGGAATCTTTTTGCAAGGGATATGGATTAGAGTTCTTTGATTGGACGGTCTGACTGTCCCTCTCTTATCTAATCTATGTTGTTTGACAGTACTAATTGTTTCAGAAGAACACACTCCCTCTGTGGACCTCTGGTTGGTTTTGAGTTTGCTATGCATGGTAGCAACGCAGAGGCCCTTAATGTCCTAGACAGCAGCAGTGAAGCTGCTAGAAATTGGAGGTGGGGGAGGGGCATGATACTTCTTCGGGGATGAAAGCCTTGGTCTTGACATGACTGGAGTGCGGGGAGTCATTTGAATCCCTTGTTTTATCAAGGCTTCAAAATGGCTGGGAAATCCCATAGGTGACTTTGGTGATGGGAATGATTCAGAAAAATCTCTGGAGGGTGTAGATGTACCAGTCGGGCTCAAGGCCTGTGGTGGAGTTGATGAAAGTGCACCTTCGGCTGAATCATTTACTATAGATGCAGGTGGTGCTGAAGCTGAGCTTTTCCCCGGAGATGCAGATGCAGGTGGCGCCGCTGCTATGGTTGAGATGTTTTCCGGTGCAGCTAATTCCTTAACTGTGGCTGGATCCTTAACTGTGGCTGAGTCCATTACTGTAGGTGCAGATGATGCAGCTGCGACTGAATCTTTTATTGGGGATGCAGGCGAAACCTTTGCTGGTGAGCCAGGAGCTCTTCTCATGCTCCTCTCTGCTCTCTCTTGTTGCTCAGGCCTCCTCTGATTTTGCAGAGCATGGAGGAGATTTTCCGTCAGTCGTCTCACTCCACCTCTGCTCAAATGTGGTCCATTTCCTTTAAACAGATCGTCGCGTTTCCAGAAAAGATAAAAGTTCTCTATGAAATACAGTCCTCTTGACTCACAGACTTTTGACAGCCATGTATTCAACTGAAACAGCCGGGAGAATTTGTTTATTCTCCCGTCGATGTTTGGGATAGGTCCACTGATGAAAATTTGTATCGCGTCTTTGTCCAGACAATCAAGTCTGTCAAAAAGTTTATTAAACTTTTCTTTCAGGACTTCAGACTCTCCGTTTCTTGTGTCAACAGCACCAACATGTAAAACAAGTTTATTTATTCCAGGGTTATTCGTGATTTCCTTGTTTAGAACATCTATAATGTCAGAAACTGTAGCAGACGGATAAGTGATTGTAGTCATTATCTCATTGTTTATATTAGATATGGCTCCGTCCCCAAGCAACAGGGTATCTCTGGCCTTGACACTTGGCACAGTGTTTCTCTCCATCTTTGTTTTGACTTCTTGTTCTGTGTTTCTCTCTGACTTTTTCTGCTTGTTATACACATCCTCTGAGAGAGGTGAAAATCTGTTTGTTAACTTTATTCCAGGTGCTTCTTTACGAGCATGTTGTCTTTGCTTTGGCCTAGCACCAAGTTGTCTGTTTAGTTTCGGAAATGTTATGGTATCGTTTAGCTTTAGGTTGCAAGTATCAGTTTTTTCCGTCTTCTTACCGGTTCCACAGGGAGCGTGTCATTAAGTCCTCTTTCCGTCTCTAGAGCATAAATCTTGTCTCGTAGCAGGGAAATTTCTTGTTGATACATCCGACAGCTTTCACAAGGCGATGTTTGCCTTCTCTCTCAGCCATGTTGACAAGATTGTCGTCGCTGGTTCGTCAAATGAGTTGTAAAAATGGCATCAAAATGAGTAAAAAGCCTTGGTTCACTTAAAAGAAGAGAATAAAATCATATCCAAGACATGTGCCCAAAATAGAATGATTTAAAAGCAAATAAAGAGGCAAGCGGCAGCAGCAAGCAGAGATACGTCTGCACTCTTGATAAGCAGGAAGCAGATCGAGTAATACCCAAGTAATTTACACTACTCTTGACAGTGATATCATCAATGGAAGTTATATCACTATACTTTAGAGCAAATAATTCACATTTACCAAGATTAAGAATAAACCGGATGCTTTGGAGAAAACAGAAATGGCATGAATGGCAGGTTTCACTTGTAAAGCATTTTTGAGGAACAGTGCAGTATCATCTGCTAACTGGCTAATTAATATCTTTTGACCAGCAATAGAGATACCCTCCAAGTCACATGATATCATATACAGACAAAAGACCTGAGCCACTACTAAGAAAAGGTAAACTGAAACGGGACATCCCTGCCTTATACCTGTCTCCTGGTAGAATCTTTGAGTGGCACCATCGCTCAGCTTAATCGAGCCGTTACCATTTGTATAAAGAGTTTTGATAGCATTCAAAAATAGTCACCAAAACCGAATTGTTTGAGACAGTAAAAAAGAAATGGGTGCTCTACTGTGTCGAAGGCCTTTTGAAAATCAAGGAACAGAATGAAACTGTCTTCTTCAATCAGATGTGAATAATCTATGAGATCCAACACAAGTCTTATGTTATTGAAAATATGCCTTTTACTCATAAAACCTGATTGGTTCTAGTCAATTATAGTGTCCAAGACACTTTTAAATCGCTTTGCAAAAATTAAAGCCAACAGTTTATAGTCATTGTTAAGGAGCGTTATAGGCCTCCAGTTATCAATAGAGAGTGGATTTTTTGGCTTTGGTATAAGGTTAATGAGCCCCTGTGACATAGTAGCAGGGAGTTCTTCATTTGCAATGCTTTCTGTAAATACCCTGAACAAAAATGGCTCTAACGGTTGAGAGACGTCATTTGTTCTCCTTCCAGCCATTTTTGCCTAGACCTAACATAAGCACCCTCAGCTTTACGCTTATAAATATCATCAAGCTTATTTGGAGTTCCATCACTTTTGTCCGATCATCTACAGACATTAGTTCAGGTGAGGAAAGAGACAGAAGGGAAATCTCAGAAACAACACTTTCTTCTTCTTTACGCCTAGACTTGGCTAATTCACTACCATATTTTCTAATATATTTCCAAATTTCAAAAGTTCCCAGTTTTTTACGTACATGTTCTCTCTCTGTGCCCTATCCCAATAAGTCTTAATTAGCCTGGTTAGTTCCAAGTTGACAGAATTATGATACAACAATGAACTATTTAACTTCCAGTAAGTGCAGTTTGGGGAAATTGCATTATCTGGGCAAAGATTAATTTTAATAGAGACTGCCTTGTGATCTGTCAAAGGCATAGGCAGAATAGTGACTGTAATGGCACTGTTGTCCAGAGATTTTGAAATGAGCCAATAGTCTAATCTGGATTGTCTGGAGGCATCTTTGTTGCTCCAAGCGTATACACTGTCATTTGGATTTTTGTCCCTCCACACATCTTTGAGATCATATTTACTTATTAACATTTTCAAAGAAGAGTTTGCCAGCGAGGGTCTACTGGGAGGCCATCTGTCCTGAGTCTCATTCATCATAACAACATTAAAGTCTCCTCCGACAATCACGTATGCATCAGGGTATTTTAGTGATAAAGAGGTTAGTTTAGTTTAAAGTTTCAAATTGATTGTCGTTTTCTGCCCTGGCATTGTAGCCATAAACGTTGACCAATATGAAGATTTTACCACTGAGGTTGCAGACCATACAAACAAAATGACCCAACTTGTGTATAATGTCTCCCCTAAAATTATATTTAAAGCTAGACACCCCCGCAGAATGCTCTGAACCATGTGCAGACCAAATGTCGTTGCCCCATTGTATTTTCCAAAAGTTTGAATCTTTTGTAATAGAATGTGTTTCTTGTAAAAAAGCAAAATCAACTTTTAACTGTTTAATAAATAAAAATAAAGCTTTACGCTTAATGTCATTTCCAAGACCCCTGGCATTTAATGAAACAATAGAAAAGGACATGAAAACAAGACCAAATAGGTTATTTTTATTTTATTTTTTTATTCTATTTAAAGTGTTACAAAACTGAAGAACTAAGAATAGCAGGTCTAAGACGCCTGCACCACCAACTCAGTTCTGTTGGACTCTTTCAAAAGAAAGAAGCACCTCGGAATAATAAAATGCCGTAGCATTTATATTCAATGTCTGAAAACATAGTAATTCACTAGCACCATAATAATGTAACTTGCCCGCTTGGTCCGGTTGAACATCTAATGAAGTCAGTCAGTGAGTAAAATCTCACCTCCTCCCTCGATGAAAGCTCGGGCTCCCACGTAGTATGCAGTCTTTCCAGCGGCGCGTGCTCTATGGACATGCGGCCACAGTTTCGCCCTCCGCTCACGATCGCCTTTGGACAGGTCAATCTTGAACTGGAGACTTTGGTCGTTCAGGTAGGTGGACTCTCGGGCAGCCTTCCACACCTCGTCTCGATAGAACCGGTGAGTGAATCGAATGATGACGCCCCTCGGACGGGAGTCCCCCGCAGTCCGCCTCCTGGCACCAGTCGGTGGGCGACGTCGATGTAGCCATCCATCTTGTCCCTCAGGTCGGGTAGCAGCTCCTGGCAGATGGTGACCACTTTGCTGCGGACGTTCTCCTGTTCTGTCTCAGGTACTCCAATCAGTCTGAGGTTAACTCTTCTGTTGTGAGTCTCCAGTTCATCAATCTTTCTCTGCAATTGTTGCACAAGTTCTTCCTCAATAGTCGCTCTCTGCTCCAAGTGAGTAACTTTAGTAGATACCACTCTCAAATCTGCAGAGGTACGCTGAAATCTTTCTTCTAAAGCAATAATTTTGCCATCGATTGAGTCACATCTATTGTTGATCAAAGCCTTGAGTTCAGCGAACTATGCGTACATTTCCGTGCTTGCTATGCTCACCATCGTGACACTTGCCTTTTTCTTCATAGCAGGGTATTTGGATGGTGTCACCGGTAGGCTTGGAAAGTCCTCAAAGCTTGTAAGCTCTCCCTCGTAACCAGGGCCGCCTTAATGTACCCATAGGCCCCGGGGCTTAAACAGAATTGTAGGCCCCCCCCCCCCCCCCAAACCCTAAATCCCACAAAAACCCTAACCCAGCTACTACATGTATCAAAAATAAATGTTAAATGACACCTTACATTGTGTATCAAAATCTCAATCTACCAATCAGGGAATCCAACACTGGAAAAGGCTGACTTATCTCTGTTTTGCCCCAGAAAAAGTTTGCAGGCAAAACAAAATGCAATATGTCATGTTCATGTTGTTTTTATCTGATTTTAATTTACCTGTTGTAGCACTTTGAGGTTTCTTTGAAATGTAAAGTGCAATATAAATAAAATGTATTATTATTATTATTTCCACGTTGTGGGGAATAACAGAGCCACTCTCTATGTATATTCTCACCATTTATGAGTTTGCGCATAAAATGGCTTTTGGAAAAAAAACATTTCTGGTTTTTGAATTGGCGTTCTGAAGCAGACACATCAGCATCCTTGTTTTGGCAGCGTTCTGGTCCCATTTGGGCCCAATATGCACGTACCTTTTCTGCCACAATGGCAGGCTCTCCCCATCTCCCCATCTATGTTAAAAGGGTCCACGTTCGAGTCCTCTGCTCCATCCGAAACCACTAAATTGGTAAGAGGTCTTACGCCAAACCGGATGTGCGTCAGCGTCCGCCATGATAAGATGCGTCCGAATTGGTCTGCCAGTTAGGAAGGAGTTAGGGGAAGTGGCCTGTTTGCTAACTATCATAGCCACTTTAGCATAGGGACCTCTGATGCTAACTTACTGGCGATTAGGAGCTATGTGCCATCCCATAAGCCACTGCGGCAAACTCCCCACCCCCCTCGCCCCCACCCTCGAGTGATTCATGCGCAACCACTGTTGATTGGCAGGTGCACATTTGATAAAAAATAAGATTCTGCACAAGCCAAACTTTATAAAAGTGACAAAATACATGTTAGAGTCACCACAGCACAGTCACATGGTTTTAAAGAGCCTTCTCAGTAAGTAAGTATCTCAACAGCTGTTGAGATAAATAAAGGGAAATGTGAAGGATCATTTGGATGTTTCTCTTTTTTTCTTTCTTTTTTCCCCACCTTAAATGTCTTTATTTGGACACTATGTTGTTGTTGGACAATATACAGTAGGTGGCGGTATGCGCTTTTGTTTGGCCTGCACTGAACTTTAAAGAAGAAGAACAGCTGTTGGTGATGTCACTTCCCCTTCCCCTGGGTAAGGACGGTCGAATTGGGCAAATGCTGCAGAAGTTCACTAACTGCATAGAGATCTAACAGTTGACCCCATGAAAGGTTAAGGATTAGTAGCTAGTGTTAGTACTTAGTGGCTCTGCCCCTCCGCCTCCTGCAGCGGGAGGAGTGTCTGCTTCAGCGGCGCTTTTTTCCTCTGCTCCAATGGTCCGTGCTCCCCCCCCCCCCCCCCCCCTCCTCCCGACTCAGCTGCATAGCTGGTGCTTGGCTGGGGCTGGCTATACGGGGAAGGCAGTGACACCTCCTCCAGTGGCTCCTCCTCACCGGATTGAGAGCCCACAATCTCCTCTCCGCTCTCGCTGTCGGCTGCGCGGCCTGAGGGCCTGAGCCTCCCGTGTCAGAGGCACTGGCTGCAGCGGGTGCGGGTGGAAGTTCGCAGCGGCTTGTTCTGGAGCTGCCTGCGTCCGCGGCGCCGGTTTCATCACCGCTGGTTGAGCTTTTTGTTTTTAAAAAGCTCGTTAGCTTCGACATTTGGCTCATCAACTCTTTCTCACGCCATTCTTTCTCTTTTTGTGCCTTTCGCTTCTGTGCACCGCTCTCAAGCTTTTTCTTCCCCGACATTTCGGTCTCTCACAACGAGTCGCCATCAAGTTATATTATGAGTGAATAGATGCGTTACGTACATAAGTTACGTCTGAACTTTCTCTGCGCTTGGATTGGCTAGAACTTGTCATAGTGTCAATGTGATGCTATGACAAATTATAGCCAATTGGTCAGTTGATACCGCAGTATGTGATTGACCGGTAAAACAAACAAATTGCAGTATAATATGGATCTCGCTTTTATCTGATAGGCCCTCTGGGACAGATAGGGCGGGCCTACTCCAGGTACACACATAGAAGTGCAGCGCAATCATCACATACGGATAGTCATGCCGCAAAGTGAAGTGATTGACATGAAAATCAACTAATCAACTTTTTCTTTTTTTCTTTCTTTAATTCTGATAGGCCCTTGACTGTGGTAGGCCCCTGGGCTCCAGCCCCTGCTAGCCCGTTGGATAAGGCGGCCCAGCTCGTAACTGTAGCCTGAGCCGATGTAATCATGCCCACCTGCCGCCAAGGCCTGGTTGGAGCTGGATTGTTGCACTGTGGAAATGTCTCTTTTGCTACCAGCTCTCGCGGCATAACTCACTCTTTCAGATCGGCGCGACATTGTAGTGAGGTGCGTTATAAGAAGGTTTGTGTAGAGTCCTCTAGAAAGTTTTTAACCAAACTTTGGTGCACGGCGTCTTCACGCGTGGTAGCTTAAACCGCCATCTTGGCCGGAAGCCCCTCCTAACACCAAGGCAAGGCAAGGTACCTAGGCCGTTTCTCAATCTGTGTACTTGTGCGGACTTGTGTGCTCGTGGACTCGTGAAACGTCATCACGCATGGCCCAAGTCCTGTTCCAATTCAAAGTTCGCTTCTCAGCAAATTCGCTGTAAATCCCCGGATGAGAACTTGCTCCGCCCGTTTTACCGAGCATGCATCAGAGGAGGCTTGTGCGTTCTCCACCAGCTATATTTCCCACAATCCGTTTCGCTTTGACCACGTGAATCACCGCGAGCCTCCGCCTGCGGCGGCCCCTCCTCCGCGCTTCAGCTGATCAGCAGCTGATCGTGCTCATGTAAATAAACATGGCTATATGACCCATTTCATCCCCAGAGAAGTGTCTCCTGCTCAAGACAGTTTTTTTGGGTTTCTGAGCAGAAGTGTTAAAACAACTTTGGTCATGCTTTCATTTTCTCACAACGATCAGCAATAGATGAATTTAAAGTCGTATGTCATCAACAGGTTATTGAGGACAAATGCATTTAATTTTGATATTGTTTTATTAAGGGGGCACTGCAGACAAATGTTTGTATGGGAACTTCAGAAACAGTTTCAGTTTTTAAACATTTATATTTGACCTATTTTTTTATTATTTCAGTTTGCACATTTTTAATTACTTTACACATAATGCCTTATGTATAAAAACATAATGTGAAATTGACTCAAATGTACACATTTTATTTTGTTTTCTACAAAGGTTTGTAAATTGATGTCTTTAAAATCAGCTTTCCACTTAGCCTGCAGTGTCTCACCCTTTTAATTTCATATGAGGTTGTTTAATTTTATAAAAGCTCACAGCGCCATGTTCATGAGCTACTTCCTGTGATGTCATCGAGTTCACTCGTTCCAAACGCTGAAATAGCCGAGTCCACACTCGTGAACTCCTCAAGTCCGTACTCTGAGTCTGCACCCGCAAGTCCATACCCCGGAGTTCACAAGTACAGAGTACGAATACTGGGAATTGAGAAACGGCCTAGGTACCTTGCCTTTCCTTGGTCTGAAATGGGCGTGGTCAGGAACCCACATCATCACTCACCGCCCAAGTGCTGTTCCAATGTTCAAGTCGTCTGGAGGCATGGCCGTTTCTCAATCCCCAGAATGCGTACTCTGTACTTGTGAACTCCTGGGTACGGACTTGCGGGTGCAGACTCGGAGAACGGACTTGAGGAGTTCACAAGTGTGGACTCGGCTATTTCTCATTTGGAACGAGTGAACTCGATGACATCACAGGAAGTAGCTCATGAACATGGCGCTGTGAGCTTTTATAACATTAAACAACCTCATATGAAATTAAAAGGGTGAGATACTGCAGGCGAAGTGGAAAGATGTTTTTAAAGACATCAATTACAAACTTTTGCTGTACAAAAAAATTACATTTTAGTCAATTTCACATTATTTATACAATGATAGCCTACATAGATAAGGCGTTATGTGTAAAGTAATTAAACATATCTGATGTGCAAACTGAAACAATAATTAAAAAAATAGGTCAAATATTATTTATTAATTATTCTGAAAAAAGCGAACAAACAATTTAAACTTTAAAATATGAAACTGTTTTGGAAGTTCCCACATAAAGATTTGTCTGCAGTGCCCCCTTGATAATACAATGTAAACATAAAATGCATTTGTCCTCAATAACCTGTTCATGACGATACGACTTAATATTGCTGTCATTATGAGAAAATGAAAGCATGACCAAGTTGTTTTAACACTTCTGCTCAGAAAACCATCTTGAGCTGGGAGACACTTCTAAAGACTCTTAAACCGGTCACACCTCCGCATTTATTTACATGCTACGATCAGCTGTTGATCAGCTGGAGCGGCTCGGTGCGTGAGGAGGAGGGGCCGCCGCAGACGGAGGCTCGCGGTGATTCACGTGCTCAAAGCGAAACGGATTGTGGGAAATATAGCTGGCGGAGAACGCACAAGTCTCCTCTGATGCATCCTCGGTAAAACGGGCGGAGCAAGTTCTCACCCGGGGATTTCCAGCGGACTTGCTGAGAAGCGGACTTTGAATTGGAACAGGACTTGGGCCGCGCGTGATGACGTTTCACGAGTCCACGAGCACACAAGTCCGCACAAGTACGCAGATTGAGAAACGGCCCTTGTGTCCTCCCTTAGCTTAGCATGTGGCTAATATACCAAGGATACATCAGTGTCGCCTTCGCTGCCTTGCTCAAGCCAAAATTACCAATAATGCACCATGGCTCTTACGAAAACAAGAAAAGAAAGGTGGTGCTGGCTTATGTCACTTGTTAAAGCACTTAAATTCCACTTTTTAAGAAAAAAAAAATACAAGCTTTGACTTGTTTATTGGCTCTGCAGCCAGAGTAAATTTTAATTGCAAAAAAGCAAAAGTTTGTGTCAAGATTTGGTCAAATAGCCTCATGAATTTCAGGTTTTTGTCTTTTTTAAGTAAATAATTAAAAAAAACTGAATCAATAATTTGTTTTGTTAACTTGACATTTATATTATTTGATTCAAACAGGCAAATGTCACGGCAACAAAGAACCAAATTTGTTTGTTGGGCATTGAATTTAATTGACATAAGGCACTTTCAAATCTAAAATTTTTATTTTAGTTCTTTCGAGTTTTATTTTGTATTTTCAACTCGGTTTCATCATCTTTGATTACTTTTTATTGTTTTCATGTGTCCTCTGTAAAAAATAAAATTATAGTGCTTCAGAACCCCCCCTCCTCAGCAGATCCTCTCCTCTCCCCTGGATGTTACACAACTTCCTGTTTTGTTTTGTGATGTCACTTCCTTTAGCTCTGAAGTGTGTTCCATTAGCAGCTCTTTTTGGACCAAAGCATTGGAGTGGAAGGAAACCTCCAAACTCACAGTTTGGAGGCACTACCTTCAACACCAAGGCAAGGCAAGGTACCTACAGTAGGCTTTGGGAAACAGCCCCTGACTAACCTCTCTAGCACTGTTGGAGCGGACTGCGGTCCCTGCCACTATCTGACTGTAGCTAACACTAGCCTTCACTAAAACTCCGGACAGCCGCTCCTCTAACTCGGACACCCTGGCCTCCAAAGCTACCACTACACTACACTTAACGCAACTACTATCATCTGTGAAGGAGGCAGGGTTCTGACTCGACATACGCCAAACTGAGCAGGACAGCGCGAAAGAGGCAGAAGTAAACGGGTAGCCATGGCTAGGCTAGCGGGCTAACTTAGCCAGCGAACTACCGCACTACGGAGGAGAGAGAGAGAAGGGATTTAATCCACGCAGAAGTGTTGGTTCAAGCGGAGGAAAGAATAGTCTCCGTGGAGATAATGGGCCAAATTAGATCTACAATCAGCTAGAATGGACTCTACAGCTACGTTTAATAATGGATTAACAATAGTAAATGTTATAGTCATGACAGAGCCTGGTTTAAATTTGTGAAGAGAAAGCTAACTTTGAATATGCAAACCTATTGACTCAAAGGCCTGACCAATCAGTGGGCTCAGTGCATTTGAATGTGAAAAGCTTTAGGTGTGGAGCAGGAACAATGAGCTGAAAAGAGGAGGAGGGAGGAGGGGCAGCTGAGGTTTCATCCACAGAGGTGAGGGAGGGCTCCTTTGGGGAGGGGCTTTCCACACAGAGCTATAAAAGCCCCTATTGACTTCCAGCTGGACTCTGAGATAGGGTCGGACTGTTAGCACTGGAGCTGAAAGGGCCGAGTCTACAGTGAAGACCCCGCCCTTGTGCCCTTTTTAGGAACATGCTTCATCAGAGCTGGGGAGGAGGAGTCTGTAAATCCGCCATGATTTCCCCGTCGAACGTGGTCATTGTGGTAAACGGGGAGGAGTGAGGAATGACGGTCTATTAATAATATGTCTATGCTTCCAGCTGGACTCTGGACCTGTGTGTGACCCTGTCTGTGTGAGCTGGGAGGAAGAGCCACAAAGACGACGAGAAAGCCTCGGAGGACTCTGGTTTGGAGGAAATATCCAGGACTCACAGAGCGGCTCCACAGTCTGTGCTGCTGCTGCCCCTCCAGGAGTCTGTCTGCACACAGGTGAGGAGGATCTGCACCAAGACACACTCACATCAGCGAGGTGAGGTCAAAGGCTGTTCTAGACTCAAGTCAAGACGTGTTTTACAATGAAAAATAGACGGGACTTTCTTCTTGCAGCTCCAGCGCTCAGACCATAGATCTAAATAATAGAGATCGGCGGGTCCCATTTAGCCCCATTCATAGTAATGATCCCGAGTGGTCTGTGAAATTAACATAGCTATGAGCCTCCACAGAGCTCCAGAGCCTGTCAGTCATAGATATAAGCAGTGTTTCCCACACATAGACTATTCTGTGGCGCACCACCATAGAATCAACACCTCCCGCCACATATTGCGTTTCGTATTTAAAAAACAAAAAACAACACGCATCGTATTGAGAATGAGGAGTCACGTGCTGAGTTGGGGTGATTTGGGGGGGGCTCTGAGCCTGTCGGACATATTGGCTGCGGATTGTCATTACATTGCATTTAGCGGACACTTCTTGACCAAAATGACAAAGTAATAAAGTGCGTCACGCAGCAGTGACTTCCAGGCGGTAAAACAGTGCAAGAACCTCCGCTACTACTGCGTTAACAACACACGTAAACAATGTGTATTGCCGCTGGAGCGCAGCCAATATGGTGGCGAGGGGGGATGGGGAGGGGGGGGGTCTGTGCCGTGACGTCACCTCCTCATTCTCAATAGCCCACACACACAGCCCCTACTCTTCGTGCACACCGCGTGTCTCTATCACCTGTGTCTATTTGGTGCAGAGAAGACGGCTGGTCTCCCCCCCCGCCACACATGGCCTTCAAACCTGTGGGAAACACTGCTAAGCTTCCACTTTTTATTGCTGATGTACACAAACCAGTGTGGTTAAAACTATGATACATAGCCCAGCGTTGTCTCATGGATCATTGACATTTTTAGAAAAAGAAAACTCTTTGGAGCCAGGCTTTAAAGCAGTTTAAACGAGGACCAAAGCTATGGAGGATTGAAAGTGCCAAAATTAAATAAATAAATACACCATAAAATAATTAAATAAATGTGTCATTAATTAATTAAATATGGAATAAATAAATCAATGTATTATTAAATGTTTTATTAATAATTAAATTACCAATGATTCTATGTAAAAATGGATATAGAATTATTTATCTATTTAATTAATTATTTCATGGTCCTGTGTTGCAGTGTTTCATGAATTAATTGTATCTGTCAAACTCGCCCATCAAAGTTTGAGTGGTAGGTCCTAACACCTGATTGGTCACCCTGCTCATCGAGTCAAGGCAAATCAATTCCAGAATAATGGATTGACGCAGACTAGTGAACACACTCCGATACGCTGGGTGGCGCTATTCACCCTTATGTTAGTTTGAATACTCAAGCAAAAACAACTAAACACAAGCCTCGGGCAAGTAGTACCGGGTCTGTTTGAGCAAAGCATCAGAACCGTACGTCGTCTTCATTATCGATCAATGGCCGCTGACTGCTCTGCTTTGTGACTACGACACTGGAGGCCGCCATTGCTCCGTTATTGCTGTAGTTAGGGGTCGGCGATATGGCAAAAATAGAATATCACGATTTTTTTTAATAATAAACTTACGATTTCGGTTTTATCACGATTTTTATAATAACAAAATTACTTAAATTACACACTGAAGAAGAAAAATACTACACTAATTTATTCAACTGTGATAATCAACACAGCAATAATAGACTTGGACCTAAAATTAAGTAGAAGTAAGTTAAAGAGTAAGTTTGGTAAATGCTTGTTAGCATAGACATATTATTATTATTATATTATTAGTTGTTAGTGTCTTTTGGCATTTTTTCTGAGACGTCTCTCTCATGACGTCAAGCTGCTGTAAATGTAACGCTCTGTCGCTGTCTGTCCCTTTCACAATAAGAGTCTTACTAAAGCAATAATATGCAGTGACTTTTATTGTGTAAAACTCAAACGGGAAGAAGTTTGTCATTGTAAGGCCACTTTACAATAATGAACTCAGACTGACGGTGTTTTGGAGAACCTTTATATTTTCAAAGACCTGGATAAACAGCACATTTATGAACGCATTCCAGGATTTAAATTAAACAAATGAGAAGGATGCAGTGCCTGACAGAACTGTAAGGACAAAGGACTTCTTTGCACATGTGCCAGGTAAACAGTGTTGGGGAGTAACAGAATACATGTACCGCCGTTACGTATTTAGAATACAAATTTTGAGTAACTGTATTCCGGTACAGTTACTCTTTAGTCAGAGGGTATTTAGAATACAGTTACTTTGCTAATACCAAGGGAATACATACGTTGTTTAAATTTCATCATCCAATCGTACCGCACGTCATTCATGAGAAAGAGAAAAGGTTAAATTAGTCCAAATAAAGTGCAGGCGCAGCTGAGCGCGCACACAATGACGACTTGACGCTGGGGCGCACCGCCGCACACACGAGAGAGACACACACATACACACACACACATATACACACACACGCACAAGGAGCAGCCCAGAGGAGGAGGGGAGAGTGAACACACAAGGTAGATGCAAATCTCTGTCCTCTTACCTTTTCACTGTTTTCAATCATTTAGAGTGAAAGCTGGTTGTTGTTGTTGGCAGTAAGCTAAATTAGCGGTTAGCTGCTACAGGCTGCAGTTTGTCACACTTTCCCAAACTCCTCTGTCGAATGGGATGCAAAGTAATGCAGCAATTTTCCAATGGTTCATAAAAAGACTGTCCTCCCAATATAAAAATAAAGATGAAAACGTATCCATGGAGCATTCAAACATGCTCCCTGTGCGAGCCATGGTTTATCAGTGTTATAATCTGCAGACTGGAGCGACTGCACATTTGCGACAGCAGATACACAACCTTTTCTCCCGGTGATCATTAAGCACTTTCTTCTTGTCTAATTCATGATAAATAAGCAAATTAATCATTAATAAATGGCAGTGCAATGAACTTACACATGTTTTTAATCCTACATCAAGAGTATACACTACAATAATATATGGTGTATTTAAAAAAGTATTTAAAGTATTCAGAATACAGTACTCTGATTGGCCAGAGTAACGGAATACGTTACAAAATACATTTTCAGGCAAGTATTCAGTATTCTGTAACGGAATACATTTTAAAAGTATTCTCTCCAACACTGCAGGTAAATAAATAAACACACATTGTGATCTGCGCAGAGCAGCGGCGTTAGCGGGGAAAGACACAGACATAAACACGCCTGAAATAGAGACTGAACGCTGGGATTAAAGCTCTAGATTGAGGAGCCTGGTAGTGTATGCGCCCTGTAGAGGAGCGGCTCGCTGCCAAATGCTCGCATTAGAGTTCGACATTGCGTAGCAGAAAGTGCGCGGCTTGTGTTTACGTCACTGATGGTGAAAAGAGTCAACGTTGCTGAAGTGCATAAAACCGTGATAAAACGATCCCACAAAAATAACAGATCGTCAGCTCTGGAGATCGTAAGACGGTCTAATATCGTCATATCGCCCAGCCCTAGCTGTAGTACCTCCATATGGCCGCTATTCCCCCATTGGAATGCGGAGTCACCAGCCGCCAGGGGCTGGTATTACAGCAATGTCAGCTCCATGAGGACCAAAGAGAAGGGCTTTCCTCGCCCACTGGCTCAGACAGTCATTTAAAAACAGATTTGTTGCTGATTCACAGTGAGCTGATGGGGGAGGGGTGATACTGTATATGTGAATAAGAACAGAGGGAGGGGGAGGGTCACACCAGGTCTGCAGCAAACTACATTTAGTGTTTTACAGAATAATGTGTGTAACACAACACTAACTCTTGTTTCTGTCTGTAGAGAAATGAACCCAGCTCAGCCTCTGAAGACTCCCCGCACACAGGGAAAGACATACAGCTGTGAGCAGTGTGGGAAAGGAATTACTACATCATATGGGCTTAAACAACACTTGAGGATCCACACTGGGGAAAAGCCCTTTGAGTGTGGCCTGTGTGGACATGTGTTTACTCAGTCTGCATGTCTGAAAATTCACATGAGAATCCACACTGGAGAGAGGCCATACAGCTGTGAGCAGTGTGACAAGACCTTTAGTCGGTCATCCCACCTCAAAACACACATGAGGATCCACACTGGAGAGAAGCCATACAGATGTGAGCAGTGTGACAAGACCTTTACTCTATCATTCCACGTCAAAGAACACATGAGGATCCACACTGGGGAAAAGCCCTTTGAGTGTGGCCTGTGTGGACATGTGTTTACTCACTCTTCAAGTCTTGAATATCACATGAGAATCCACACGGGAGAGAAGCCATACACCTGTGAGCAGTGTGACAAGACCTTTACTCACTCATCCAGCCTCAAGCAACACATGAAGATACATGCTGGGAAAAAGGAATACAGCTGTGATGAGTGTGGTAAGTCATTTAATCAGCTCAGAGGTCTCGCACATCACAAGAGAGTCCATGATGGACTAAAGCCGTACGAGTGTGAGCAGTGTGGGAAAACAGTCAGTCGGTCACTGGATTTGGAACGTCACATGAGAGTCCACACTGGAGAGAGGCCATACAGATGTGAACAGTGTGAGAAGACCTTTAGTCGGTCATCCAACCTCAAAACACACATGAGGATCCACACTGGAGAGAAGCCATACACCTGTGAGCAGTGTGACAAGACCTTTACTCACTCATCCAGCCTCAAGCAACACCTGAAGATACATGCTGGGAAAAAGGAATACAGCTGTGATGAGTGTGGTAAGTCATTTAATCAGCTCAGAGGTCTCGCACATCACAAGAGAGTCCATGATGGACTAAAGCCGTACGAGTGTGAGCAGTGTGGGAAAACAGTCAGTCGGTCACTGGATTTGGAACGTCACACAGCCGGTAAAAGTCTTAAATAAAAATGGACATAAAGTGGGGTACATAAGGCTGAGTACAGATGGACCGAAAGAGGAATCACCATCCAAGGAGCCTTTATATAGACCAGTGTAACCCCTCATTTGAAAGCTAAGACCTACAAAACTGATCTAAGACTTTCTTGCCACGTTGCCGTCACCTTTTTTTTTCCAGGTTTTTGTGACTTTTTTGTTGCTTTTTCATTACATTTTTCAGCGCCTTCATTTGTTCTTCATTATAAAACTGTTTTTATTAGAATAAAATATTGTTTTTCAAAGAATTTCAATCAGAGTTTTGTGCCATTTTGTTCTTGCTGCTATATTGTGAAATCCAGTCAGTTGACTATTCATTTTGAAAGCAGTTTAGTTTTAATTCTAGTCTTTGAATGAAAATGTGTTTAGTTTTACTCAAGATTTACCCAAACAATTGGTTATATTTTTAGTCGACTTTTAGTGGAACAAATGACAAACCTTTGAAGAAGTGAATCAGTATAAAGATGAAACTCCTGAAAAATAAAGTCATGTGACAGTTTTTAAACGAATTAAATAGTTTCATCACAATCCCATTTATTAAAGAAATAATAAAATAAAATATTAGATAAATTGAACTTCCTTTCCCCAGAGTCAGTATTCTTTCTTTAAAATGTATAAATGTAGATGTTTGACCTTTAAAGTCGCTTCAGTTCTTGGACAGGCTGTTGTGCTCTTGGGCAGGACACAGGAGGACGATGCTGCAGGTTTAACCGCAGGGCTCCATCTTGTGGCCAATATAAGAAATGCATTTTACACCATCGTCAGAGAAAAAGAAAATATGGTTTAAAAAAATTTACAATAAAAGGAGCTACAACATGTTTTATTTCCCAATATTTCAATAATAATATATCAGCCACGTAATAAACGCTGTGTTTGAGTGACGTTTACGGGCGTTATTTTAAGCCGCCACAAGAGGGCAGTGTTGCTCTTTTGACATCCGTTCAGCCAATATTTCCAATAAATACGTGCACACGCCAAAAGATAATTCAGTTTTCCTCATCAAAGTCTCGCGGTGTGAAGAATACATAATTTACAGGACGTCTGACCCACTTCTTGCTGTTATTTATGAAGCATTTTTGGCTCCAATTCAATCTCAGCTCATATTCTCCTATAACAACTTGTGCCCAGACCTTCTTAACAGTCCTTTCTTCTTGAGCTCCTGTTTCAGCCACGACCCAGAGAAGAGGGGGAAGTGAATGAGACAAACAGTAGTTAACCTCTTAACCCCCGCCTGGACCGAGGACATGTTCTCCAGTTTGGCTTTACACAAATCTAAAAGCTTCTTGGGAAAAGTGTCAAAATAACAAGGATGAAAATGCAACAAAGACGTGACAAAAAAGCAAAGAAACACAACAAAATGTGGCCAAAGGTTAGACCCACTTTTGTATGCAAATGAGGCGTTACACTGTTGCTCTCCAGTTGAAAAGCTTTTAGATTTGGGTAAAGCCAAAGTGGAGAATATGTGCGCAGTTAAGGCGGGGGTTATGAGGTTAAAGTTTGTGTTTCTGCAGGGGCAGCACATGCAAACAAATAATGATACGATAAAATAATGACAAGAGTAGGATCTCTCCTAATCAGTATTTTTTTTTCAAATCAGTATTTATTTGCAAGGGGGAAAAAACAAGTATTTTCAATATATAGATCACTGGTAGCCTAAAATGAATAAAAAATTACTCTACATATTAAATGGATTAAAAGTCAATGTGATGTGTAAAGTAAACGACAGTTAATGGGCTCGGCGTGGGATTGCTCCTCGTGCGGTTTGGGCGTTTTGAGGCGGAAGGCCACTCAGGACGCGTGCCAAACCTGTCCATGATCTTGGTATGTGATTGTAATGTTTGTTTATATGTTTGTTTGTAAATTGTAATGTGCCGGCTGTAATGTTACTGTGTAAACCCCATAGGCTCATGCGGGCAGCGAGTCTCCCCTTCTTGTTTACCATGTACCTCAAGTGAAGCTTTGGAGTGGCTGTATCTCCATCGCCATTATGGACTGAAAAACCATAACCTGTCTACCCGAAATATGAAAGAATATGTATAACCAAAATGTGTAACTGAACTCAAACACCTGCACATAAATGAAAATGTAAAAGCTGTTTCCTATCCATGTCTCTGTCATATTAGCCTGGTTTTACCATACCCTCGTGCTCATTTCATTTCGTACTGGTCTGGATCTTCACAATTGAGCTCCGTTATCAGGTAGGAGGGGTGAACTCCTTTGAAACGATTGGATCTGATTTTAGCTAGCGTTTGGTCGTGACGTATGTAATGCGCCTGAGTGAGTGAAGCAGCTATCATAACTCTATCATAACTCTATCATAACTCTATCATAACTCCATCATAACTCCATCATAACTCTATCATAACTCCATCATAACTCTATCATATAGGGGTGGGCGATATTGACAAAAATGAATATCTCGATATCTGTTTTCAATATCTCGATATCGATATTCAGACGATATTTTTGCAATCCTTCACAGACATGTGTGCAAACTGGCAAAGAAGGTTCAGTTGGTCTTTTGACTTGCGGTATCTGACCTATTATTGTATAGAATTACTAGTACATAAAGATATGACACATTATTGATGTAAACATTAGGGCAGGGGGAACAAAAATGTATATCACGGTATGAAAAAGAAATATCACAATAACGATGTATTTGGCGATATAATTTACACCTGACAAAATACTTCAAAATCAAAGCCTTTAGACAATAGGGGAAATTCATTTAAAGCTATTTTATTCTATTTATTCATCTAAAGCTCTACCTTCATCTGGAAGAACCATACTGTCAATGGGAAGAACACGGAAGATAAGATAAAATAATTTTGCTACAATATTTGCAACTTCATCTCCATCACAGTGAAATGCTCCTGTAAGTTCACCTGCCTCTGGGCAGTTTACTTGTGTTTTATTGTAAGGAGACTGGGGATAGATCTGTGAGTATTAACGCGTTTTCAAAGGATCCAGTTTTTCCCTATTCCTCCTTTTCGCGTCTCTCCCGATGTACGCGGGGGGGGGGGGGGGGGGGGGGAGAGACAGACAGGGAGACAAGTTTGGCCTGGAACTTACGTGATCTGAAGAAAACAGGTGAGGAGGATATTATTAGCCTTTAACCGCGTTTGCATTGTGGTTTTCTTCACCGTGTTGTTAGTTAGCGCGAGGCTAAAAGTTAGGAAAGTTAGTGTAACAATATGTAAATATATTGTATGCTGTTCCGTTAGACCCGCCACTAGGGGGCGAACAAGGGCTACTCTAAGTAGTAAGCCAGAGAGTAAGGCTATGACTTGACATTGTGGTTGCAGACCTTCTTGCAGACTATTCAATAAATGCCGACCCTGTTGGGCCAGGGCAAAGAATATGAACTTCTGTTTTGTATGAAAACACCACACTTTAACATGGTGGCAGCGGCATCGGATTTTTGCCCACATTTTTTGTGATTTTCCGCGGAGGCGCCAGAGAGGTCCGAAGACGGTAAAGTGCTAACGTGTAGCGTGGATTAGCATCGAAGTGAAAAAGCTAACCCTAACGGCATGGACGGACTTAGACCTCCACAGACGTTGTGTCTGGATTCCAGTAACCTGTCTAAAACGTGGAAGTCTTGGAGAGACGAGTTTGACCTGTACATTGGATTAACTGTTGCCGAGGATGACGAGACGAAAAAGGTCATGCTTTTCAGTTATCTGGTCGGTGAGAGCGGCAGAGAGCTACTGGATACGTTGATGGGAGACACAGCGAAATCTGCCTGGAAGATTAAGGACATTTTTGAAAAGTTTGATACCTACTGCAGTCCTACAGTGAACGAGACTGTGGAGCGGTATAAATTCTTCACAAGAAATCAAGGTACCAGTGAATCCATAGATGGCTATGTTACTGAACTCAAGTTGCTCGCAAAAACATGCAACTTTGGGACGTTGAGGGACTCACTCATTCGTGACAGGATCGTATGTGGGATTAACAGCAGTAACATGCGAGAGAGACTGTTACGGGAGAAAGCCATGTCATTGGACACTTGCATTCAACTTTGCAGAGCTGCTGAGTTGTCGCGGGAAAACTGCAAGGCCATAGCGGGGCACTCAGTGGAAGAAGTTCACGCAGTGCAAGGAGCTTCGCGCTTCCAGCAGAAGGAAGGCACTGTGGATTGCAAGTTTTGCGGCAAGACGCATGAGAGAAGCAAACAGAAATGTCCAGCATTTGGAAAAAAATGTAAAAAGTGTGGTAAGGAAAACCACTTTGCGGCTAAGTGTAAGGCCCGCATTGACCCAAAGAAGAAGAAATCTGTGCACAATGTTACTGAATGTGAAAGTGAATATGAGGACATACTGTGTGTTAGAGATGTAGCAGACAGTGAAAATGTAAATACTGTTGAATCTAACAAAGGTAATGACACCCAGTTGTTTGCAGGCATGCTCCTAGGGACAGATATTGTAAAATTTCAGATCGATTGTGGAGCTACATGTAATGTTTTGCCTATCAACATGCTGAACACAGATGCTAAGCTTGAGGATACAAATTCTGTGTTAGTGATGTACAATGGAAGCAAAGTAAGGCCACTGGGTAAATGTAAAGTGAAATTAAGAAACCCTAGAAACCAAAAACTGTACCAGCTAGAGTTTCAGGTTGTTGATAAAGGTTGTACTGTACCACTGATTGGTAAGAGAGCCAGTGAGGCTATGAAACTCATAAAAGTACACTATGAAAACATTTTGGCTATTGACAGTATTGTGACAACAGAGAGAGACACAAAAGGACAATGGACATTGGAACAAATAAAGACAGACTTTACAGATGTGTTCACAGGAGACGGTTGTCTAGAAGGAGAATACAAAATGGAGGTGGATGAGAGTGTGAAACCTGTGCAACTCCCAAAGCGACGTGTTCCGGTCGCCATGATGAAGCCGCTGAAAGAGGAGCTTCAGGACCTTGAGCACAGAGGTATTATCACGCCAGTGGACTGTAGCACGGACTGGATCAGTAGCATGGTGGTTGTGCAAAAGCAAAACGGTAAACCAAGAGTATGCATTGACCTAAAGCCCCTCAACAAGGCACTCAAGCGCAGTCACTTCCCACTACAAACCATTGAGGACGTACTCCCAGATATGTCTAAAGCTAAAGTGTTCACAGTGTGTGACGTCAAAAGCGGTTTCTGGCATGTCAAGTTAGAAGAGAAATCCAGCTATCTGACTACGTTCTCCACTCCATTTGGCCGCTTCAGATGGCTAAGGATGCCCATGGGAATAAGTACAGCACCAGAAGTTTTCCAGCGGAAACTGACCCAAGCACTGGGTCAGTGCTTGGGTCAATAATGGTCTGTACATTATTGCCGATGATGTGCTCATTACAGGTCAGGGTGAGACTCAGGAAGCGGCAGAACGAGACCATGATGTGAAGTTGAAACTGTTCCTGGAGCGGTGCAGACAAAAGAACATTAAACTGAACCCAGACAAGTTCAAACTGAGGAAGAGTGAGTGTACATACATCGGGCACCGCCTGACAGCAAACGGACTGAAAGTGGATCCAGACAAGGTTCGTGCTATTGCACACATGCCGAGACCTACAGATGTGAAAGCGGTACAGAGACTGTTAGGTATGGTAAACTAGTTGGCTAAGTTTTGCCCACACCTTTCAGACCAGTGTGAAGTGTTGCGACAGTTGACTCACAAAACACAGACTGGGACTGGACGGAGCAGCATGAGTATGCTTTTGTGAAACTAAAAATGACTATTGCAGATGCTCCTGTTCTGAAGTACTACTGCCAGAGGAGGACCTGGTAGTTCAATGTGATGCATCGGACACAGGTTTGGGAGCAGCCCTCATGCAAAAGGGTAAGCCCATTGCTTATGCAAGCAGAGCACTCACACAGACTGAGCGGGGTTATGCCCAGATAGAGAAAGAGTTTCTAGCTATGGTGTTCAGTGTTGAGACGTTTCATCAGTACACGTATGGTCGCAAGGTTACTGTCCAGTCTGACCATAAGCCATTAGAGACCATAGTTAGGAAACCTCTTTTGAGTGCACCCAAGAGACTCCAAAGAATGATGTTACGCATTCAGAAATACGACCTGACTGTAATGTATGTTCCTGGCAAAGACATGTTACTGGCAGACACCTTAAGCAGAGCATATCTCCCAGAATGCCCGTCTCCGAGCTCTGTAGAAGCTGACATAGAGACTGTTAATATGGTGCAGCACTTACCCATTTCAGGTGACAGTCTAAGTCAGATCAGGACAGCTACAAAAGATGACAAAACACTACAAACTGTGATCAGACTGATGAAGCAGGGATGGCCATCAGACAAAAAGGCCATACCACAAGAAATCAAACCCTACTTCTCATTCCAGGAGGAATTAAGTTATCAGGATGGCATTGTGTTTCGAGGTGAACATGCAGTTATTCCATCTTCACTGCAGAAAGACATCACCCGCCGCCTGCACTCCTCACATCTCGGTGCAGAAGGATGTCTTCGAAGAGCTAGAGAATGCGTCTACTGGATTGGCATGAACGACCACATAAAGACACACATAGCTCACTGTGACATCTGCAGGTCAGTGGACGACAAACAGCACAGAGAAACGCTCAACCCACACAATGTGCCAAGCAGGCCTTGGGCCAAGGTAGGCGTTGACCTATTTCACTTTGATGACAAAAACTACCATGTCACAGTCGACTACTATTCCAACTTTTGGGAAATAGACTTTTTGCCAGACACAAAATCTACTACAGTGATAAAGAAGCTAAAGTCACAGTTTGCTAGATACGGCATTCCCAACATAGTAGTCTCAGACAACGGACCTCAATATACATCCCAAGAGTTTCATAGATTCAGCCAACGGTGGGAGTTTGACCACAAAACCTCATCACCAGGTTACCCACAGAGTAACGGCAAGGCAGAATCTGCTGTTAAAACGGCTAAGAGACTGTTACACAAAGCCAAAGCCTCTGGACAGGACCCCTATCTCGCACTTTTGGACCATCGTAACACACCGTCACAAGGACTGGAGAGCAGCCCAGCTCAAAGACTGCTGAGCCGTCGTACGAGGACACTGTTACCGGCGAGACACAGCCTTCTCCAGCCTAAAGTGGTTCAAGCAGAGCAGGCACTGTTTAACAACCAACAGCGTCAATGTGCGTACTACAACCGAGCAGCCAAGGATCTGGATGCCCTACAACCAGGTGACACTGTCAGAGTGCAGCCATTTGAGCCTCACACCAAATGGAAGCTGGGCAAGGTGAAAAGACCAGTTGACTCTAGATCCTATGAGATTGAAATGGATTCAGGTGCAGTTCTCAGGGGAATCGTAGACACCTCAGACGTGCTCATGGTGTTCCTCAAACAGAGCCTGTTGACATAGAGACTGTGAACGCCCCAGATACCCAAACAGACACTGTACTAGTCCAGCTGAACCCTCAAACTCAGAGCGATATGCCGAAGACAACCAGATGTGGTAGAGTTGTTCGTCAGCCTCAGCGCTACAAGGACTTTACTAATTAAACAGGCTTTTCGGTGACTTTGGGGGGGAAGAAGGAAAAAGAAAAAAAGGAAAAAAAGAAAGTGTTTTGAGATGTTGAAGCCATTGTTTATTTTGGGTAATGTTAAAAAGAAAGAGAAAAAAAAAGCTTTTTGTACATTTGAAAGTACATTTCGATTTGTATTTAATCTTTACTAATGTGTTGCTGAAAAAAGGAAACTTTCTAAAAGAGAAAGGATGTAACAATATGTAAATATATTGTATGCTGTTCCGTTAGACCCGCCACTAGGGGGCGAACAAGGGCTACTCTAAGTAGTAAGCCAGAGAGTAAGGCTATGACTTGACATTGTGGTTGCAGACCTTCTTGCAGACTATTCAATAAATGCCGACCCTGTTGGGCCAGGGCAAAGAATATGAACTTCTGTTTGTATGAAAACACCACACTTTAACAGTTAGCTAGCTAGCAAAGCCGTGCTACAACTTGTCCTGAGCCCTTTCCTCGCAAATATGAGCGACTCAAGTGACAAACTTCATTCATATCATTAGATTATTCATCTCTGTAATCGCTCCACGCTGCCATGTTGTTGTTTTGGATGTGTTACGCAGCGGAGGGGGCGGCTGGCGCGCTACGGTAACCCACAAGGACAACGCAAGGACAAAAAAAAACATGTTTGGGGGGTCGGATTGTACAAATGATGAAATATCTCGATATCCAATTTTGCATATCATCCAGACAACAATTTCGATATTATCGTCTAAACGATATATCTCCCACCTCTACTATCATAACTCTATCATAACTCCATCATAACTCCATCATAACTCTATCATAACTCTATCATAACTCCATCATAACTCCATCATAACTCTATCATAACTCCATCATAACTCCATCATAACTCCATCATAACTCCATCATAATCTATAACTCTATCATAACTCTATCATAACTCCATCATAACTCCATCATAACTCCATCATAACTCTATCATAACTCCATCATAACTCCATCATAACTCCATCATAACTCCATCATAACTCCATCATAACTCTATCATAACTCCATCATAACTCCATCATAACTCTATCATAACTCTTGGGAGCATTCTTTGCACATTCGAAGGCTTCAGTTATAATTTCTGGATATTTGGGAGCCGAGCCAGAACCGATTGAAGAGCTTCCTTAACTTTCGCATCCGCCGCCATTATCGAACTACAACCAGTAAATGTGGTGCAAATGCTTGACGTCACCGACAACACCCGCCTCCCCCGCTCGCTGAATAGTCGGTTGAAATTCAACCGATGAAACGCGGCCACTGAGATCAGACCCAGACGTACATGTAGGGAAAAGATCAAACTTTATTTTATTTATTTATAAAGCGCTTTTCATACCAAAGGTATCACAAAGTGCTTTACAGATTACAACATTTAAATCAAGTATCCGGGCAAACATAATGTCCAAATAAGCGTCAGCAGTAGGTGGCGATGAGCGATGCGGGTGTCCCCTGTCCTTAGACTCTCCAGCACGGCAATGAAAAACTCAAAAACGCGGTGGGAGAAACAAGAAACCTCGGGGAGAACCATAGAAGCTGGAGAGATCCACTCCCATGGACGGACAGGCTATAGAGACCCAGGGCCGATGGAATTCCCTCAGCAGACGGGCCAGGATCGAGACCATCCAGTCCTTGTTGTCAATCCAGTAGGCAGGGTTCCTCCGTTCAGCCGGGTTCCTCCATTCGATCAAAAAAGATAATTGACCGGAGTTTACGGATGGCTAAGGCCAGGCTAGTCATATCAATGGTAAAAAAAAAAAAAAAAGGTCTTTAAACGGGGGCTTGTATGGAATTTAATCGGGAGGACGCAAAGGAGAAACAACTTGCCTTTTTAGATTGTAAAGTTATCATACGGGAAAACGGAAAACTTCAAACAGAGGTTTACAGGAAGGCAACTCATACTGACCAGTATTTGATGTTTGACTCAAACCATCCACTCCAGCACAAACTAGGGGTCATTAGGACGCTCAGACTAGCCTGAAAAAATCCAGAAGAATTAAATGAGTGCTAGTTATTAGTGAAAAAGCAAAAGAAATGACCTAATCTTCACAAAAAAGTGGTTCATTGTCACACGGATTCAACATTTCTACATAGATTTACTCGGGAAATGAGAGTTTGGTCTGTTTTTTACTTTGCCATGGCAGATTCACACTGGACTAGAAACTCCGAGGACGTCAGTAATATTTACTTTTCACCTGAGGTCCGTAGGTAAGTCTAATCCTGTGTGAATAGGGCTTTAGTCACTGACATCTCTAATATTTGCTGCCCTCCAAGCAAGCGTTACCTTGGCGCTTGCAAGTGCATTGCCTATAGACCCTTAAACTGCTGACATCATCAGTGACATCAGCTGGAGGCAGGAAGTGATCAAGAGAAATAAGATTAAACTAAAACTAGCGATTTTAAGTGTAAAACTACAACTGAAAAATGTGGTTCTGTTGTGGCTTAAGGTGCAAGAACAAGAGGAATGACATTTGAGACGATAAAGTAAGATTTATCTGATATTTCCAAAACAGTTAGACATTTGTTGATCGTTACTATGACAATAGCTACAATGGAAATAGATAGGAATTGAGCTTCCTGCCTCCAGCTAAGCCCGGAATGTGTACAAACAATTAAAGGGTCTATTGCTGGGTTGCAGGTGACATCACAACATTCTAAAGGCCAATACTATTATATAGAGGAAAAATTATGAGGAAATGTTTGGTCTTGTACAGAGAGATCATGGACCCAGTGACTGATATTAATGATCATTTTTGTCATTCATACATTTTCTTTTGAGCTATGACTTGTGAAAGTGTAATGCTGTTAATAGGAAAAACTGGCTCCTGCCCCCACTGGGTCTGGTGACATCATCAAATTCTAGAACCTGCAACCCAGCAGTTGCCATGGAAACAGCTGTTGTGTTTTCCATCACTGTTGCTTTAGCTTCCCTGTGTCTGTGTGTCTGTGTGTGCGGGTGGGGTAGGGGGAGGTGGGGGTTGTTGTTATTTATGTATATTTGCTGGTGGGGACTATTTTAATGATTTTTTTAAGCACTGTAAAGCACTTTGTGTTACATTTTGTATGAAAAGCGCTTTATAAATAAAGTTTTGATTGATTGATTGATTGATTAAATGCACGATAATGTGTGTGATGTCATAATGGTCTTAGTGTGGTCACGCCCACTCAAAGCTCCAGCCATTCGTGGTCAGCTGCGCCCTCAGGCAGATGCAGGACAACTTTCTCATCATCTTTTCACCGTTTTTTCTGCAGAGGGACGACCTGAGAACTACAGCGGCACAGAAACGTACACCGTGCTCACATAGAAGTGATGCAGATGGAGCCTACACCTGAAACAATGCCTGTCCACTATGGCGGCGCCCAGGACCAGCCGGAAAGAGGGGCCTCTCACATCATGGTCCCTGCCATATCCAGGAAACGGCTGGAGTCACTCGTCAACACCTTCTGGGAGAAGATGTCAAGTGCAGACATGAGCAGGAGCGAGTCCAGAGCAGAACTGGCACAGTTGTTTTTGGAGATTGTGGCCGTCACCTCCCAAGAGATCCTTGAGTCCTTCAGGAAGTACGCAGGAGCTCTAAATCCACCCGAGACGCCGCACGTTTCCAAAAGACTGTGGAGAGGTCACTGCGGTCATGCAGCTTTTTCAGATGTTGCCGTGGACGTGAGTCCTCTGAGGAGCTGGTGGACCTGGTGAGCAATGAAGTGTCCTACAGGGTCAACAAGGCCTTGTGTCAGAGTGAGGGGGTTAAAGACCAGGCCCTGTCAGCTGAGGTTACCTGCCGCCAAGTGCCAACAGACGAGAGCTTGCAAGACAGACAAGATCCCAAGCATACAAAGTTCCACACTTTCAAAGAGCATCTTTTATGCAGATGCTTTCCAGGTCCACGCACCAGGTCTGAAGAAGAATCTTCAGAAGAAGAATCTTCAGAAGAATCTGCAGACTCAAAAGGATCACCTGAGCCACTCACCCCACCCTGCATCAAACCGTACACTCCCGACAGTCTGAGAGAGGCCACACACGCAGTGGGTCATCCTGGAGCAGGAGGCTGAGGAGCTGAGAGGAGGGGACCAGCTGGAGGTTTCAAAGTGCTGGGACCAAGACAGTGAAGACACTTCATCTGACGTTGTGACCATGATTGTGGAAAGTGTGCCCCGTTGTGAGGACGCCTCTTTACCTGGCACCCTTGTAGCAGCTGAGGCGGCACAAGAGAAGATAAAATCCTTCTTTATTTGCCGCTACGTCAAAAGCTCATTTAAAAACCTGGTGAGTAAACTGTGTTGTCAACAAACCAACGTCACGGATAATGTCCTGGAGGAAGCATCTCCTCTCCTGAAGGAGCTGTCACAGCCTGCCCAGCTGCTGTCTAAAGCAGAGCAGCCTGAGCTGGAGCAGCAGCCTGCCTGCTCTGACGAGGAGTGCCTGTATCGGAGACTGTCCCTAGACATTGATAACTGACAATATGAGGAGCTGAGCGAGAAGCTGTCAGAGATCATCTCTACAAACATTGCACCACAGGCAACACAGCCACACCTCAAGAACAACATCCATGCACATGTCAACTCCTTCATGTGGCACATCAGGGACTGGCTCCACCTCCAGCAGCGTCAGAATCCCAGCTCAGACCCAGTGCAGAGGACTCTGTCAAGGATCAGTCAACTGTCCTTTCCAATGGCCTCACAGTCCCCGCGATCCCCCGACTGTCTCCAAGCAGCCTAATGGTGCATCCACACCAAGCGCCTCTTGGGCGTCAAAGACGCGCCTCAAGTCCGTAGTTGGACGCTTGTGCTTACTGAAGTCAGACGCTTGTCACAAATGTCACCGAGCGTCAAGACGCCCTGGCCGCGCGTCAACTCAGAGTCTGTTCGTAGCCATCTTGGAAACAGCTCGTGCCTGAAAACTACAGTTGTTCGGAGGCTAACTACTGTAGTCTCCCTCTTTGCTCCTGCCATGTCCTATGGATCTTTAACTATTCCCCCATGGTCTACGCAGGATCTCCCCAGTATTTTAGCTCATATCCAGCCCATACGGTTGAAGGACATTGGTGGCAAGTGGCTATAAGCTAGGTTAGCCGGTTAGCTTTTTGCGATCGCGTACAGCTCATTGTTGATAAAAAAAAAAAAGTGTGTGCAATAAACCACAAATGCGTCAAGCCCATCTCAGTGTGTGACCATCATAAAGGCTGTTCTGTGTAGTTTAGGGCTATATTGACGTGATTAGTGTATAATACTTGTTTTCAAGGGGGTCAGTGCGAGCTATCTGTTTGGGCTAGCATAGAAATAATTATAAAACAGATCGACTACGGCCCGTTGTAGATAAAATGTGAGCAATAAACTTAAAAATCAACAAGCCTGGCTCAATGTGTGATCATTGTTACACGGTTGCTTTATGTAGATGGGGCTTAATAGACTTTATTCGTGCATATTTCTCGTTTTCACATCGATTGGAGATTTAGCTTGTACTGTAGCATTAGCCTTGGGAATCCTGTGTGCATCATCAAGACCCAAACACATTCCCAGCGCAGATCCAGCCACTCAAATACGTTTTCTTGTCGCCGCTTTTAATCCTGGGTGTTTAGGTAAAAGAAACACTGATGTGTGTCTTTGTAAAAGTCCCAGAGCTGCTGTAGCCCCGGTTCACAACACGATAATCCTCCGTGACTTGTTTACATCTGCGCTGCGGGCAGGCAGAGGATCTGCCCCGGACCGACGGTGGCCCAGCTACAGCTTACGTCACTGTTGGAGAAAGCTCCTGATTGGTCGACGCTCGCGAATTTCTCCAAAAAGTTCAACATTTCCCAACTCTAGCGTCGGCCGCCCCGGAGGTGCGTCACGCGCCTCGGACGCGGCGCGGCCGCGCTGGAGGCGCGAAAATCTTGAAAACTCGCCGCTCAGGAGGCGCGTCACGCGCCGCAGGGCCTCTTGAGGCGCGTCCTCAATGTATTTTAAATGTAAACCTGACGCTTTGGAGGCGCCGGAGGCGCTTGGTGTGGACGCACCATAAGGGAGGGGGCTGAGATCTTTGAATATGCCTCGCCAATGCCTCTGACCCTTGAAGACGCACTTGAGGACCTTGGAGCGCAGGTCTCTCCACAGGAGGACAGAGGGATGTGCTCTCCACAGGACAGAGTGACATGCTCTCCACAGGACAGAGTGACGTGCTCTCCACAGGACAGAGTGACGTGCTCTCCACAGGACATAGTGACGTGCTCTCCACAGGACAGAGAGCTGTTTAGCGCCGCTGCAGCTGCTCCGCCAGCTCAGTCTGTCCAGCATCTGCATAAGTGGGACACAGCGCACATCATCGACTTGGTGTATGAAGTGGCGTCCCGGGTCATGCAGTCTAAAAGAATTCCTGAGTTGAAGGATGTGTCTGTGGACCTGACGCAGGAGCTGGAGTCACAGATGAGCCAGTGGGAGATCACAGTCTCCCCAGATGATCACAAAGAGTTGCCAAAGCCGTGTACACGGAGCTGTGCCGAGGCAGGAAGAAGAAAAGGACGGTTAAGAAGGTCTGGGCACAAGTTGTTATAGGAGAATATGAGCTGAGATTAAATTAGAGTCAAAAATGCTTCATAAATAACAGCAAAAAGTGGGTCAGACGTCCTGTAAATTATTTATTCTTCACACCACGAGACTTAGATGAGGAAAACTGAATTATCTTTTGGCGTGTGCACGTATTTATTGGAAATATTGGCTGAACGCATGTCATAAGAGCAACACTGCCCTCTTGTGGCGGCTTAAAATAACGTCCGCAAAACGTCACTCAAACACAGCGTTTATTACGTGGCTGATATATTATTATTGAAATATTGGGAAATAAAACATGTTGTAGCTCCTTTTATTGTAATTTTTTTTAAACCATATTTTCCTTTTCTCTGACGATGGTGTAAAATGCATTTCTTATATTGGCCACAAGATGGAGCCCTGCGGTTAAACCTGCAGCATCGTCCTCCTGTGTCCTGCCAAGAGCACAACAACAGCCTGTCCAAGAACTGAAGCGACTTTAAAGGTCAAATATCTACATTTATACATCATTTTAAAGAAAGAATACTGACTCTGGGGAAAGGAAGTTCATTTTATCTAATATTGTATTTGATTATTTCTTTAATAAATGGGATTGTGATGTAACTATTTGCTTAGTTTAAAAACTGTCACATGACTTTATTTTCAGGAGTTTCATCTTTATACTGATTCACTTTAAAGGTTTGTTATTTGTTCCACCAAGAGTCGACTAAAAATATAACATATTGTTTGGGTAAATCTTGAGTAAAACTAAACACATTTTCATTCAAAGACTAGAATTAAAACTAAACTAAAATGCTTTCAAAATGAATAGTCCACTGACTGGATTTCACAATATAGCGGCAAGAACAAAATGGCACAAAACTCTGATTGAAATTCTTAATAAAAACAGTTTTATAATGAAGAACAAATGAAGGCGCTGAAAAATGTAATGAAAAAGCAACAAAAAAGTCACAAAAACCTGGAAAAAAAAGGTGACGACAACGTGGCAAGAAAGTCTTAGATCAGTTTTGTAGGTCTTAGCTTTCAAATGAGGGGTTACACTGGTCTATATAAAGGCTCCTTGGATGGTGATTCCTCTTTCGGTCCATCTGTACTCAGCCTTATGTACCCCACTTTATGTCCATTTTTATTTAAGACTTTTAACTGCTGGGCTGTCTGTATGTGTCTGTGTGTGCGGGTGGGGGTTGTTGTTATTTATGTGTATTTGCTGGTGGGGACGATTTTAATGATTTTTAAGCACTGTAAAGCACTTTGTGTTACATTTTGTATGAAAAGCGCTTTATAAATAAAGTTTGATTTGATTTGGCTGTAAGCTCCAGTCAAGAAGCTTCTAGATTTGGGTAAAGCCGAAGTGGAAAAAATGTTCTTGGTTCAGGTGGGGGTTAAGAGGTTAAAAAGTGTAAAATAAGTGTAAAGCTTTACATTCCATCAACACTAAAACATCAGCAAGTCTGAAACATTAGTTTGAAATAGAGTGAACTGGATAAGTCTCTGTGAACGACACAAACATGAATGAAAAAACACATCAGGAAAACAGCACAAGGGAATGATGAGACTATTTAAAGGATCATTTTTACAGTGCGCAGAACAAACATTTGTTTGGACAAATTAATATTTTCTTTTCAAAATGTGAATTCTGGGCTTGTAACATTTCCACTGCCGCACACAACACTCTTGTCCTGCACTTCTGAAGGTGACACAAATATAATTTCATATTTGTGAAAAAAAGTTTTTTCATATAAAGTAAGATTTAGATTAAGATTTACATTCTATGACGTCCCTAAAAAACATCTACATTTGTGAAACATTAGTTTGAAATAGAGTGAACTGGATAAGTCTCTGTGAACTACACAGACATGTTCATGTCATGAAGCACATTTAATCTTAAAATATCTGAAGGTCTGACCAAACTCATCACAGCTGTTTCTCTCCAGTGTGGATCCTCTTCATGTGTGTTTTGAGGTTGGATGACTGAGTAAAGGTCTTCTCACATCTGTATGGCCTCTCTCCAGTGTGGACTCTCATGTGACGTTCCAAAACCTGTGACCGACTGAATGTTTTCCCACACTGCTCACACTCGTACGGCTTTAGTCCATCATGGACTCTCTTGTGATGTGTGAGACCTGAGAGCTGATTAAATGACTTCCCACACTCATCACAGCTGTATTCCTTTTTCCCAGCATGTATCTTCATGTGTTCTTTGAGGCTGGATGAGTGAGTAAAGGACTTGTCACACTGTTCACATCTGTATGGCCTCTCTCCAGTGTGGACTCTCATGTGACGTTCCAAATCCTGTGGCCGACTGAATGTTTTCCCACACTGCTCACACTCGTATGGCTTTAGTCCATCATGGACTCTCTTGTGTTGACTGAGAACTGAGAGCTGATTAAATGACTTCCCACACTCATCACAGCTGTTTTCCTTTTTCCCAGCATGTATCCTCATGTGTTCTTTGAGGCTGGATGAGTGAGTAAAGGACTTGTCACACTGTTCACAGCTGTATGGCCTCTCTCCAGTGTGGATTTTCATGTGATTTTTAAGATGTCTAGACTGAGTAAACACATGTCCACACAGGCCACACTCAAAGGGCTTCTCTCCAGTGTGGATCCTCATGTGTTCTTTAAGCCCATATGACGTAGTAAATCCTTTCCCACACTCCTCACAGCTGTATGGCCTCTCTCCAGTGTGGATCCTCATGTGTTGTTTAAGCCCATATGATGTAGTAAATCCTTTCCCACACTGCTCACAGCTGTATGTCTTTCCCTGTGTGCGGGGAGTCTTCAGAGGCTGAGCTGGGTCCATTTCTCTGCAGACAGAAACAGGAGTTAGTGTTGTGTTACACACATTATTCTATAAAACACTAAATGTAGTTTGCTGCAGACCTGGTGTGACCCTCCCCCTCCCTCTGTTCTTATTCACACATACAGTATCACCCCTCCCCCATCAGCTCACTGTGAATCAGCAACAAATCTGTTTTTAAATCACTGTCTGAGCCAGTGGGCGAGGAAAGCCCTTCTCTTTGGTCCTCATGGAGCTGACATTGCTGTAATACCACCCCCTGGTGGCTGGTGACTCCAAAAGACACTTTAGAAACAAGATTCCTATGTAGGATTGAAAGTGCCACAATTAAATAAATAGGTGGAATAAATCAATCAATGTATTATTAAATGTGTAATTATTTAATTAAATTACCAATGATTCTGTGTAAAAATGTATATATAATTGTTTATCTATTTAATTAATTATTCCTGTGTTGCAGTGTTTCATGAATTAATTTTATCTGTCAAACTCGCTCATCAAAAGCTGTGGGCTGTGAGGAGGGATGGGAATTGATAAGATTTTATTGATATCAATGCCGTCAATAATTTCACCTATCGAGTCGATTCTTTATCGATTCTCTTATCAATACCTGACTTGTCTGTGTGTTGGGGAAAAGCAGAGAATGAATGTGCTTTCGATAAACTCTATCAAAAAAGACACATTGTTAGTTTCCAAATACACTGTGGCTCCTGCTGGCAAAATATAATGGTAACATTTGTACCAGAGGTTCCGTTAGACTTTTTTTTAATTTTTTTTAATTTTTATTTATTAGTTTATTTGGTCGGGACAGTGCATGTTAATGAACATGGGTCTCATGCATGTAAACAAGCCACACCGGATTGTAGCCTTGGGCTAATTTCCATCCGTCGTCCCCCATGCGCACTCTCAAACACACTCTCATTCATCCTGGCCTATTGTACATGTTTTTAGTGGTAGGGGAAACCGGAGTACCCGGAGGAAACCTACGCAGACACGGGGAGAACATGCAAACTCCACACAGAAAGGCCCCGTCCAGGTGGGAATCGAACCCAGGACCTTCTAGCTGTGAAGCACGAGCACTGTGCCACCGTGCCACTTTGGCCGGCTGGGTTGTAAAATGTCGGCCATTCACAAGAATTACCGGCCATTAAAAATATAGAGCCTATAATGAATGTGGCTTATTATCAATAACAATCTACATTTACACAGCTTTAGTGAGTCCAAGGCTATTTCTAATAAAAGAATGACAGGAGAAAAATGTAACAACTCAAATCCAAACATAAAGTTGTGCGCGTGGAGACGATAGAGGCAGCAGGTGCCACGCGGATGTACCCGCTTGACAGAAGGAATCTATGACCCGAACGCTGTCCAGATCTGACCGAGGATCAGCTGCACACACGAGGGCTGGGCTGTAGATGCCATTCCGCGCTTTAACGTGGCTTCAGGTGTAACATTAGCAACGTCTACTCTCTAACCGCTGAAATATTCTGGCGGGACAAGTTGACAATGTTAAAGTCACCAAAAGTCAGTCTCAAGCGATGCACCCTGGACCCAGCTCTGACACACTCTAGAGCGGCTCTGACACCGGTAACTAAACCGAGGCGTCTGCGCAGACTGACCGAGGGAAGCGCCTCTAAACCCGGCCACTCTCCCAGGAAGAGCCGCTGTGGGACAGCGCGTCAGTCTGACTGAACACACACGAGTTTAAAGTATATCCTAATTGAATTTATTAGCTGCTGAGTTCTTAACACACTTTTATAAAAGTAAATGTATCTGTAGTTCGCCGTTTTCTTGGAAAATGTGAAGAACCACGAAGAAAAAGCGTAACATATCCAGAGAGCGATGAAGGCGCTTCAACTGCGCTTTATAAAATGGGCTGAGTGCGTAAGTCGAAACGTTTTTGGATAGAAATATTGAACCTTTAATATTTAGGCCTGTCTCGAAAACACTTTGTCATGTTAGTCACTGGCTTAGGTCAAATGTTAATATATTTTTCTATATTCTCTCCATTTTTTTTATTTTTATTTTACCGTCGGCTAATTTGGCCGATGGAAATCATTTTTACCGGCCATTTGCTTTTCAAACCAGCCAAAAGCCGGCTAACGGAAACCCTGATTTGTACGTGTCTGTAACTTGTAACAGATGCTGTTTTGTAACACCTAAACAACAGGACTCTGTCTCAGCCCAAACCCACAGATTTTCATCTATTTCTGCTTCATCTGGCGCTACATTCTCCTTCCCCCTGTCCGTGTGAACTACTTCTGTTGCAGCCCGTTAGCCAGAGCTGCGAGAGATCAGCCGATCCGCTCATATAGCGCCCTCATGGCGGGGACGGGCAGAGGTAGAGCTGCTCACAGTGCGCTCAGACCGGGGACAGACAGTTTCAGACCCGGGCTCAGAGCACAGCGGCACGGGGAGAAAGCGAGCGCAGCAGCGAGGCACTGAACCCTGTGTGCCATGTCAATAGTGACGAAAGTTTGGAAAGAAACAGCAATACAGCGCAAATAAACGGAGCGTTCGCAGCAGCAAAGCGAAAACGTAGAACTGACACGTTTATAACAATGGACTGTTTTAATTGACGACAGTTTTTAGTGAACGGGCAAAACGGAGGGGAAAGGCGAAGCGGAGGCTAAGGGGTAGAATTGAGATTGGGCCGATGTTTCCCTGCTTACTTTGAAGCAGCGTCAACAGACTCTGAGAACTATATCATTACACAGCTCCGCAGCGCAAAATGAGTGTTTTCAGAGCGGGAGCATCGATAAGAGGGATCGATAATTAAGTAGACATTTTGCTCAAACAGACCCGGGACTACTTGCCCGAGGCTTGTGTTTAGTTGTTTTTGCTTGAGTATTCAAACTAACATAAGGGTGAATAGCGCCACCCAGCGTATCGGAGTGTGTTCACTAGTCTGCGTCAATCCATTATTCTGGAATTGCCTGGACTCGATGAGCAGGGTGCCAATCAGGTGTTAGGACCTACCCCTCAAACTTTGATGGGCGAGTTTGACAGATAAAATTAATTCATGAAACACTGCAACACAGGACCATGAAATAATTAATTAAATAGATAAATAATTATATATACATTTTTACACAGAATCATTGGTAATTTAATTATTAATAAAACATTTAATAATACATTGATTTATTTATTTATGGGGCGATGGTGGCGCAGATGGTAGAGCGGGTCGTCTCATGATTGGAAGGTCGGGGGTTCGAATCCTGCCTCCTGAAGGTGCATGCTGTCGTGTCCTTGGGCAAGACATTTCACCCTCCTTGCCTCCAGTGTCTGCGTACATTGGTGTATGAATGGGTGAGAGGATCCTTGCTGTAAAGCGCTTTGAGTGCCTAATGTAGGTGGAAAAGCGCTATATAAGTTGAGACCATTTACCATTTATTCCATATTTAATTAATTAATGACACATTTATTTAATTATTTTATGGTGTATTTATTTATTTAATTTTGGCACTTTCAATCCTCCATAGCTTTGGTCCTAGTTTAAACTGCTTTAAAGCCTGGCTCCAAAGAGTTGTTCTTTTTCTAAAAATGTCAATGATCCATGAGACAACGCTGGGCTATGTATCATAGTTTTAACCACACTGGTTTTTGTACATCAGCAATAAAATCTATGACTGACAGGCTCTGGAGCTCTGTGGAGGCTCGTAGCCATGTTAATTTCACAGACCACTCGGGATCATTACTATGAATGGGGCTGAATGGGACCCGCCGATCTCTATTATTTAGATCTATGGTCTGAGCGCTGGAGCTGCAAGAAGAAAGTCCAGTCTATTTTTCATTGTAAAACACGTCTTGACTTGAGTCTAGAACAGCCTTTGACCTCACCTCGCTGATGTGAGTGTGTCTTTGTGCAGATCCTCCTCACCTGTGTGCAGACAGACTCCTGGAGGGGCAGCAGCAGCACAGACTGTGGAGCCGCTCTGTGAGTCCTGGATATTTCCTCCAAACCAGAGTCCTCCGAGGCTTTCTCGTCGTCTTTGTGGCTCTTCCTCCCAGCTCACACAGACAGGGTCACACACAGGTCCAGAGTCCAGCTGGAAGCATAGACATATTATTAATAGACCGTCATTCCTCACTCCTCCCCGTTTACCACAATGACCACGTTCGACGGGGAAATCATGGCGGATTTACAGACTCCTCCTCCCCAGCTCTGATGAAGCATGTTCCTAAAAAGGGCACAAGGGCGGGGTCTTCACTGTAGACTCGGCCCTTTCAGCTCCAGTGCTAACAGTCCGACCCTATCTCAGGAGGAATATGTAGCCGTAGAAAGTGTTTAAAAAAATAGAAACCACACGTTAAAGTTGTTTTTAACGTGTCTAAAGTCCAATGCGTTTCAATGAGAGACTAGTGGCTATACGGAGGTACTACAGCAATGGCGGCCTCCAGTGTTGCGGTCGTAAAGCAGAGCAGGCCATTGGCTGGAAGTCACTGGGGGCTTTTATAGCTCTGCGTGGAAAGCCCCTCCCCAAAGGAGCCCTCCCTCACCTCTGCTGCCCCCCCCTCCTCCTCCTCCTCTTTTCAGCTCATTGTTCCTGCTCCACACCTAAAGCTTTTCACATTCAAATGCACTGAGCCCACTCTGATTGGTCAGGCCTTTGAGTCAATAGTCACCTTGCATATTCAAAGTTAGCTTGCTCTTCACAAATTTAAACCAGGCTCTGTCATAACTATAACATATAAAATAAATTCCTGGATCCCATCTCATTCAGGCATAGTGGGGAATGAGGCTGCTGATACGTTGGCTAAGGAGGCTCTTCTCGAGACAGAAGTTGAATATGTGGTCCGGTTGGGGAAGGCTGAGTGCGTCAGTATTTTTAAAACTGCTATGCATCAACAATGGCAGAGGGAGTGGGAGAATGAGACGAGAGTGAGACACTATTTTAGTTGTCAACCTCTGGTGCAGGGCAGTAGACTCCTGTGGTACACCTGCCGATCAAACCAACTTAAAAATAACCAGATCAAGGGGAATTGTGGGCTTGCTGCATATTTGAATAAAATGGGCAAGTATCCAGACGGGCTATGTCAGTGTGGTCAGCTTGAGACTATTCCACATGTGTTACTGTCCTGTGCCTAGGGTGACCATACGTCCCGAAAAATTCGGGACAGTCCCGAAATCCAGGCTCTCGTCCCGAATCCCGAATCCGACCCAAATTGTCCCGAAAAATATTTTTAGAATGTCGAAAGTGCTGTGTGCGCTCTTAAAATGGCAGAGGGGCTTGATGTAGATGAGCTCTACAACAAAAACTGTGCTCTGAAGAATGTTCTAAAGTAGGGGTCCCCAACCTGTTTACTGCTCGGGACCGGGGGGAGCGCGCTTAGAAACAGGTGCATAAATGGCTCACGTTTTTTAAAGCATGGAGCGCAGCAATTTGATCGCAGCGCGCTACAGCGGGACCGCAGATCATTCTCTCCTCTCTCTTTCTCTCTGCTGTTCACTTAACAGTGGGACAAATGCAACTCTCTGTCCTGTGAAAGTGTGAAAGGTTGTGAGGAAAAGTTGTGATGAGCTGAGGGGGAAGGCAAAAGGGAGAGAGATGCTCTGTGACACAGGTGACAGCGGCGCAGGTGACAGCGCTGCGCGAAACGCATTGAGCAGCACGAGGCTGCACTGATTCTGTCTGTCATAAAACCAGATGAACTCGACTCCAAAGGACTTCTACGGCTACTTTCAATCAGACGTTCCATTATATATCATGAGCTCATTGGCGTGTGGACAGGCCAAAGATAAATAGGACAATGCGGTCGTTTATAAATAATGTCCTATTTGCAGTCGTGCATAAGGTGCATAATTGTGAATGTGGCATATGATAAAAACATAAATAAATAAAAACACGAACCCCCCGTGCCGAATTTCAGGGCAACTCATCTGGTCACCCTACCTGTGCCCGTTACTCTGTTGAAAGGAGAATATTATTTAAAGAACTTGCAACCCTTGGGCTTGCAGTGTTTTCAATAAAATCGATGTTTTCGTCTAGAACAAAGTCGCGTTTATTAGATAGGGCGGTTGTGAGCCATCTTCTCTCCACCAACCTCTACTCAAGAATCTGATGTGAAGTGATTTTAGTGAACAGAAGAGGGCAGCATTACGCTTTGCTAGCGTACAGCCTACCGCAAACCATTAGAAGAAGACGATAACATTTACTATTGTTAATCCACGTATTAAACGTAGCTGTAGAGTCCACTCTAGCTGATTGTAGATCTAATTTGGCCCATTATTTCCACGGAGACTATTCTTTCCTCCGCTTGAACCAACACTTCTGCGTGGATTAAATCCCTTCTCTCTCTCTCTCCTCCGTAGCTGGCTAGCTTAGCCCGTTAGCCTAGCCATGGCTACCCCGTTTACTTCTGCCTCTTTCGCGCTGTCCTGCTCAGTTTGCCATATGTCGAGTCAGAACCCTGCCTCCTTCACAGATGATAGTAGTTGCGTTAAGTGTAGTGTAGTGGTAGCTTTGGAGGCCAGGGTGTCCGAGTTAGAGGAGCGGCTGTCCGGAGTTTTAGTGAAGGCTAGTGTTAGCTACAGTCAGATAGTGGCAGGGACCGCAGTCCGCTCCAACAGTGCTAGAGAGGTTAGTCAGGGGCTGTTTCCCAAAGCCTAAGTACCTTGACTTGCCTTAGTGTTGAAGGCAGTGCCTCCAAACTCACTTCCTTCCAGTCCAAGGCTTTGGTCCAATGGAGCTGCTAATGGAACACACTTCAGAGCTAAAGGAAGTGATATCACAAAATAAAACAGGAAGTTGTGTTTCATCCAGGGGAGAGGAGAGGATCTGCTGAGGAGGGGGGTTCTGAAGCACTATAATTTTATTTTTACAGAGTACACATGAAAAAAAAAAAAAGTAATCAAAGATGATGAAACCGAGTAGAAAATGCAAAATAAAACTCGAAAGAACTAAAATAAACATTTTAGATTTTAAAGTGCCTTATGTCAATTAAATTCAATACCCAACAAACAAATCTGGTTCTTTGTTGCCGTGACATTTGCCTGAATGTTTGAATCAAATAAAATAAATGTCAAGTTAACAAAACAAATTGATTCAGTTTTTTTTCATTATTTACTTAAAAAAGACAAAAACCTGAAATTCATGAGGCTATTTGACCAAATCTTGACACAAACTTTTGCTTTTTTGCAATTAAAATTTACTCTGGCTGCAGAGCCAATAAACAAGTCAAAGCTTGTATTTTTTTTCTTAAAAAGTGGAATTTAAGTGCTTTAACAAGTGACATAAGCCAGCACCACCTTTCTTTCTTTTTTTCGTAAGAGCCATGGTGCTTTATTGGTAATTTTGGCTTGAGCAAGGCAGCGAAGGCTACACTGATGTATCCTTGGTATATTAGCCACATGCTAAGCTAAGGGAGGACACATGCCTCCAGACGACTTGAACATTGGAACAGCACTTGGGCGGTGAGTGATGATGTGGCTGCCTGACCACGCCCATATCAGATCAAGGGAAGGCAACCCAGATAGCAAAAGATGTTAATTCAACGTTGATGTTTGGTCAGATTGGTTATTTTTGGTCAGATTGGTTATTTTTGTTGAGATTGAAATGTCAATGTTAATTCAATGTTTAATCACCGACACAATATCAATGGTTGAAAAAAAGCTGTTGAAACAATGTTGAATAAACGCGGGTATTTTAAGGTTGAAGTACCAACATTGACTCAACATTGTTTCAATGTACATGATGGTTCTGCAGGTGCAAAAAGAGCGGGAATTTGAAGTTGCCATGTGAACTAAAGCCTTCAAATCTCAACTGCTCTGGAGCCACTTAGTGCAGTTTTCTCTCGGAGAAGTCAGGAGCAGACCATCTTACCGTAAGTTTGTTGAGATTTTTATTAGGATTAGATGATTAATAATATTTATAATGGCACACACTTAACCCACACAGCATGTAACATAATCTTTTGGTAACTGTTCCTTTTACTTTTTAGTTATCTTGTTAGCTCACTTAAATACTGTATATTACTTATAATCTAATATAAAATAGTAGATTCATTGTTCTACTTTGATGTCAATACAATCAAACTATAAATAAAAATAATAATTAAATGTCTAATGTTGTTGTAATGTTGGTCTCATTCTCTTTTTAGACTTAACCTCAAGGATAAGATGAGCTTAACGTACATGTTCAAACCTGTCTTTTCCACTAACTGTTACAGCAGAATATATTCTTCCTGAATATGATTAGATATGTGTTTATGCTTCTACATGTACAGCCCTACTTACATGTTACCTTTAATTAGGCCCGAGCACCATCAGTGCTGGCGAAGGGGCTCTTGTAATCGTATAGAGTGTGCGCACAAAACCAGCGCAAAGCGCTCGCCTCCTCTCAAACATACACTAATGCACTCCTCTCGTTGTGCAGGTTCCGTGCACGTGCACATGTATCAGAAAACGAACATTGTAATTGGACAGTGCTTCACTTTGCAGATATAGTGATACAAATTCATACTAATTTTTCTCTGTATAATGTCAAAATTGAGCAAATCCTAAAACTAAGACCCTAGAGAAAAAAGTTCAAAACAAACATAAAGGCAGTAGCAATACCGTAATTTTAGATTGAGGGAGACAAAAGGGCGCGAAGCGCGCCCCCTTGCTTTGGGCAGGGCGGTCGGCGAGGGCCGATAATCGCTGCTTTGCGGCTATATTTCTTTTTGCACTAATACATTTCTTACATTCAGGTACATTGAGGTCAACGTAAGATCCTCCTCTGCTTACAGGCGGTACAATGCAGAGGGTCCCCCTTTTCTGCACAACAGGCCTTCTGACATTGTCCGCCATGTAATGTCACGAATGGAGAGTTCCCTCTCAGAGAGACAGACGCAATCTTCCCCTTATGTGGGAGAGCTGCAAATTTACAATATCGGGGTCATCGCCAATGTCAAGAAATGGGGAATAATTTGGGGGGAAAAAGTAAAAAAAAAAAAAGTGGGCATAAATAGGGGGAAAAATTGAAAAAAATGAGGGGAAATATTAGTAATAAAAATGAGCAAAAATTAGGGGGGAAATTGTGAAAACAAGAAAAAAGATGGGGAAAAAATAGAAATATGGGGCAAAATTTGATAAAAATGGGGAGAAATAGGGAAAAAATTAGTTATAAAAATGTGCAAAAATTAGGCAAGGCAAGTTTATTTATATGGCACATTTCATGCACATGTACAACTCAATGTGCCTCACAGCAGCACCAGACACCCAAACACAATAAAAATGCAATAAAACACAATACAATTACATTTAAAAAATTATATTGTATATATTAAAATGTGTAAAAAATACAATCAACTGCCATAAGCAGCAGTAAAAAGGTGTCCTTTCAGCCTGGACTTAAACATAGTCAGGGTCGAGGCCTGTCTCATATCCTCACTGAGGCTGTTCCAGACTTTTGCTGCGTGAAACTGAAATGCAGCCTCACCATGTTTGGTGGTGACTCTAGGAACCACCAGGAGACCCCTGCCTGAGGATCTCAGGGCCCGAGATGGTTCATACGGCTCTAACATGTCAGAGATGTACTTTGGTGCCCGACCATGAAGGGACTTATACATAAGCAGAGCTATTTTAAAGTCTATTCTCTGAGTGACAGGAAGCCAGTGCAGGGAACGGAGCACTGGACTAACATGGTCATATTTCCTGGTTTTGGTCAGGACTCGAGCAGCAGCATTTTGGATATACTGCAGTTGTCTAACAGCTCGTTTAGAAAGGCCAGTGAACAGACCGTTACAATAGTCTAGCCGGCTGGAGACAAACGCATGAATTAATCTCTCCAAATCTGGTTTTAACACAATGTTTTTTATTTTGGCAATGTTTTTTAGGTGGTAATAGGCCGCTGATGTAATGGACTTAATATGACTGTTAAAATTCAGGTCTGAGTCCATGATTACCCCTAGATTTCTAACTTGACTTTTCGGTCCCAGTGAAAGAGCCTCAAGATGACCAATGACAACCTCTCTGTGTTTTTGTGGGCCAAAGACAATGATCTCAGTTTTATCTGTATTTAACTGGAAGAAGTTGTTTTGCATCCACACACTGATCTGTTTGATACAAGGAGACAGTGTATATACAGGCCCATGTTCACCTGCTGTTAGTGAAACATAGATCTGAGTGTCATCTGCGTAATTGTGATAGGATACATTGTTACTGAATATCAATTGACCTAATGGAAGCATGTACAAATTGAACAAAAGCGGCCCCAAAATCGACCCCTGGTGAACCCCACAGGTTAATGCCATCCGGTCTGAGACACAGTTGCCCATCGTGACATAGTATGTTCGGTCCTCCAGGTAGGATCTGAACCACTCGAGAGCCTTTCCAGAGATTCCCACCCATGTTTTTAACCTCTCTAGTAAGATCCCGTGGTCCACCGTGTCAAACGCAGCGCTAAGGTCCAGCTGAACTAAAACTGTGACCTTGCCTGCATCTGTATTTAGCCTGATGTCATTTGTCACCTTGATCAAGGCCGTCTCAGTACTGTGGGCGGGTCTAAAGCCCGACTGGAACATGTCAAAAACATTATTTACAAGAAGAAATTCCGTAAGCTGGCTGTAAACCACTTTCTCCAAGACTTTTCCTATGAATGGCAGATTTGATATAGGCCGATAGTTGTTAATTTCTGTGGACCACTGAAGACCACTCTTCTTCAGCAGAGGCTTGATGACAGCTGTTTTTAGGGCCTTTGGGAAAACTCCAGTCTGGAGTGAGGTGTTAACTAAACGTGTGAGTTGTTTTGATAAACTGCTCAGCACAGACTTTACAAATCTAGTTGGTAGTTCATCCAGGCAGCATGTACTTGAGCTCAGACCAGAGATAACATCCTCCACTATGTCGTTAGTGACCGGTGTAAAAAATGTCAGCTCTAGGTCTGCTACTGGTTGAAATTTTACCATTTGTGGTGAAGAGCTAATTGCGTTTTTAATGGCTTGGACCTTGTCACTAAAAAAATTAGCAAACTCATTGCACTTTGATGTAGAAATGAATTCCTGGGGCAATGAGACTGGAGGGTTTGTGAGTCTGCTAACCGTGGCAAACAGAACACGAGAGTTACCATGGCAATTTGAAATTATTTCAGAGAAATACTTTTCTCTTGCTCTACGCAGAGTCTGATTGAATACGTGCAACTTTTCTTTGTAAATTTCAAAATGAACCGGGAGCTTTGACTTGCGCCATGTTCGTTCAGCTCTCCGGCACTCTCTTTTATGTTCTTTGACCAAATTTCTCCACGGGGCCTTTTGCTTATTTTTAACCATTTTATCCTTAACAGGGGCTATGGTGTCCAAGACATTTAAAACACCTGATGTATAAGAGCTCAACAAATTATCAACATTTGAACAGGGAGAATCTTCAAATGTAATCATATCCATAAATTGTGACCTTGTTTTGTCATTTATGAGTCTTTTCCAAACCACTGCAGACCTAACTGCTGGCTTGGGCACAACAGAAAGTTCAAAGAAAACACAAAAATGATCAGATAATGCAACGTCAACAACATTCACATTAGAAATAGTAACACCTTTTGTAATAAGGATGTCCAATGTGTGTCCTCTGTTATGGGTGGGCTCGGACACATGTTGAGTTAAACCAAATGTTTCAAGGACAGCATTAAGTTGTTTAGTGTGCCGGTCGTTTAGCACATCCACATGAACATTCAGATCTCCCGTAATAATCAAGATGTCGAATTCTGTGGCCACAATTGAAATTAATCCAATAAAATCTTTAATAAAAGAACAATTTTGAGGCGGTTTATAAATAACAATATAAAGTATGGCAGATTGTTGCATCTTCATTTTAAATGACACATACTCAAAGGATGAAAACTCCCCATTTGATTGTATGTGGCACGATAGGTTGTCCCTAAATAGTGAACAGACACCCCCACCCCTCTGATTTTGTCTTATTTCAGACATGAAGTTAAAATTAGGGGGGCTACACTCAATCAGGACAGCATTCTCCGTGTTTTTATCTAGCCACGTCTCCGTTAAAAACATAAAATCAAGGTTATAAAAGGAAATAAGATCATTAATTAAAAGCGATTTGTTATTTAACGATCTGGCATTCAGTGCAGCATGTTTAAATATAATTGGGCTTGATGCCACATTCTGACAGGCGATATGTACCAGATTTCTTTGATCCGAGCGCCTAACTGAGCTCTTTCTGACAGAATTATTTTTATTTTGAATAATAGGCCTTATAGGTATACCATATTGCGGGAGATAGGGGGCGCTCAATTGAATAGGGTGGCTCCCAGGAGAAGTAGACGGAGCAGGGTGTGACGTCATTGGTGATGGTTGTCAATGACTTGTCAATGGCGTTTGTTTGTACAACATGCTGAACGTTTTTCAGTAGCATGTGACAGCCCAGTCCACTCAGGTGAAGACCGTCTCTGTTGAAGAGGGCGGGGCGATTTTTGAACGATTCGAAGTTGTTAATGAATACAAAATCATTAACAATGCACTTTGCATGAAGCCACGTGTTAAGAGCAAGTAGTCTACTGAAACGCAGATCACCGCGGGACCACGTTGGAATGGTGCCTGATATGAACACTGACAGATTCACGGAGCGGAGGAAAGCAAAGAGGGCCTTGAAATCTCTCTTTGTGATCTCAGATTGTTGGCGAGCGGTCTCATTTGTTCCAACATAGATTGGACAGAGGCTGTGGACAGACTCTGGGGCTGACTCAAGCAAACTCGGAAGCTTGTGTAGGATGTGGGACACTGTCGCCCCTGGAAGACAGTGTGTAACAGCATTAAAGAAGCGAGTGTGTCTTACTATTGAGGCTTCAGAAGCCTCCGTCTGGCAGATCCAGTTGTAGACCGGTTGGGCTGTTGCCCCATCTGTGCCCCACATCTGACGCGCTCTGCTGCTGGAGCCAGGTGCGCCCCGCTGCTCGGAGTGTCTCCAGTGGACACCTGCCCTGTTGGGGGCTACGCCGTTGCGCAGAAGGGCCAGTTGAAGACTCCGGTTGAGGGACTTGGGCCTGGGTCTGTGAGGCAACATCGTCATGGGAGTTTTCTTCCAGGACAGCGTAACGATTTGATAAGCACAGAGGAGGGCCTTTCGCGTGTCTGTTTGATGTAGCCCCACGGACCACCACCTCTTCATCCAAGGATGTTTCTCTTGGAGAAGAGCAACAGGCGTGCCGTGGGCTGGCGGCAGGGTCCCATGGGGCAGTGTCCTCGAGGGCAGCGGTGAGAGAGGCTAATCTCACAGATTGTTTACATGCCACGTTGATAAACTCCTGGAGCGAAGCTTCTTTCTTCACCAGCTCGGACTTAAGACGCTGAATGTCGCCCTCCAGGTGAGTAATTCGTTTAGCATATTTGTGTTCCTCGGGCGTGTTGGACGAATGCTTGTTAGCAGCGGCTAGTTGCGGAGGTGGCACAGGTGGCATGGCCAGGGGTGTATGGTTATAAACCAGTGCCTTATGTTGTTAAAAACATGTTTAAAATGTGTTTAAAAAGGTCACATACCAAAACACCTGGCATACAAAGTCCAAAAAGTACAGATTGTTTGGAGCGCGGTCCACCAGCGTGTCTGCTGACTCACGAGAGTGTCAGCCTCAACACACAGCCTCAACAAACAGCCACTGGTTTAGAGAAATAAATTGGGAAAACAAGAAAAAAAAATTGAAAAAAGGGGGGATGGGGGATTGGGGAAAAATTAAGAAAAAAATGGGAATAAATTGGAGGGGAAAATTGAGCTGAAACAACAAGTCATTTCCTTTAATCCTGTCCCTGGACCAACAGCATAAAAACTTGAATCTAACGATAAGTTGTTTTTTTTCCTCGGTCATGAACGTCACATCACTAATGAGTACAGCTTGTTAAAATGCAGAAGATATGGTTTAAATCACAGGTTGGGCTGTGACAGCTGTTTTGTTTTCCATCACTGTTGCTTTAGCTTCCCTTAAATGCACGATAATGTGTGTGATGTCATAACGGTCTTAGTGTGGTCACGCCACTCAAAGCTCCAGCCATTCGTGGTCAGCTGCGCCCTCAGGCAGACGCAGGACAACTTTCTCATCATCTTTTCACCGTTTTTTCTGCAGAGGGACGACCTGAGAACTACAGCGGCACAGAAACGTACACCGTGCTCACATAGAAGTGATGCAGATGGAGCCAACACCTGAAACAATGCCTGTCCACTATGGCGGCGCCCAGGAACAGCCGGAAAGAGGGGCCTCTCACATCATGGTCCCTGCCATATCCTGGAAACGGCTGGAGTCACTCGTCAACACCTTCTGGGAGAAGATGTCAAGTGCAGACATGAGCAGGAGCGAGTCCAGAGCAGAACTGGCACAGTTGTTTTTGGAGATTGGTGGCCGTCACCTCCCAAGAGATCCTTGAGTCCTTCAGGAGTAAGTAGGAGCTTTAAATCCACCCGAGACGCCGCACGTTTCCAAAAAGACTGTGGAGAGGTCACTGCGGTCATGCAGCTTTTTCAGATGTTGCCGAGGGCGTGTGTCCTCTGAGGAGCTGGTGGACCAGGTGAGCAATGAAGTGCCCTAGAGGGTCAACAAGGCCTTGTGTCAGAGTGAGGGGGGTAAAGACCAGGCCCTGTCAGCTGAGGTTACCTGCCGCCAAGTGCCAACAGACGAGAGCTTGCAAGACAGACAAGATCCCAAGCATACAAAGTTCCACACTTTCAAAGAGCATCTTTTATTCAGATGCTTTCCAGGTCCACGCACCAGGTCTGAAGAAGAATCTTCAGAAGAAGAATCTGCAGAAGAAGAATCTGCAGACTCAAAAGGATCACCTGAGCCACTCACCCCACCCTGCATCAAACCGTACACTCCCAACAGTCTGAGAGAGGCCACACACACAGCGGGTCATCCTGGAGCAGGAGGCTGAGGAGCTGAGAGGAGGGGACCAGCTGGAGGTTTCAAAGTGCTGGGACCAAGACAGTGAAGACACTGCATCTGACGTTGTGACCATCATTGTGGAAAGTGTGCCCCGTTGTGAGGACGCCTCTTTACCTGCCACCCCTGTAGCAGCTGAGGCGGCACAAGAGAAGATCAAATCCTTCTTTGTTTGCCGCTACGTCAAAAGCTCATTTAAAAACCAACGTCACGGATAATGTCCTAGAGGAAGCATCTCCTCTCCTGAAGGAGCTGTCACAGCCTGCCCAGCTGCTGTCTAAAGCAGAGCAGCCTGAGCTGGAGCAGCAGCCTGCCTGCTCTGATGAGGAGTGCCTGTATCGGAGACTGTCCCAAGACATTGATAACGGACAATATGAGGAGCTGAGCGAGAAGCTGTCAGAGATCATCTCTACAAACATTGCACCACAGGCAACACAGCCACACCTCAAGAACAACATCCATGCACATGTCAACTCCTTCATGTGGCACATCACGGACTGGCTCCACCTCCAGCAGCGTCAGAATCCCAGCTCAGACCCAGTGCAGAGGACTCTGTCAAGGATCAGTCAACTGTCCTTTCCAATGGCCTCACAGTCCCCGCGATCCCCCCGACTGTCTCCAACCAGCCTAAGGGAGGGGGCTGAGATCTTTGAATATGCCTCGCCAATGCCTCTGACCCTTGAAGACGCACTTGAGGACCTTGGAGCGCAGGTCTCTCCACAGGAGGACAGAGTGATGTGCTCTCCACAGGAGGACAGAGTGATGTGCTCTCCACAGGACAGAGTGACGTGCTCTCCACAGGACAGAGTGACGTGCTCTCCACAGGACAAGTGACGTGCTCTCCACAGGACAGAGTGACGTGCTCTCCACAGGACAGAGTGACGTGCTCTCCACAGGACAGAGTGACGTGCTCTCCACAGGACAAGTGACGTGCTCTCCACAGGACATAGTGACGTGCTCTCCACAGGACATAGTGACGTGCTCTCCACAGGACATAGTGACGTGCTCTCCACAGGACATAGTGACGTGCTCTCCACAGGACATAGTGACGTGCTCTCCACAGGACATAGTGACGTGCTCTCCACAGGACATAGTGACGTGCTCTCCACAGGACATAGTGACGTGCTCTCCACAGGACATAGTGACGTGCTCTCCACAGGACATAGTGACGTGCTCTCCACAGGACATAGTGACGTGCTCTCCACAGGACAGAGTGACGTGCTCTCCACAGGACAGAGTGACGTGCTCTCCACAGGACATAGTGACGTGCTCTCCACAGGACAGAGTGACGTGCTCTCCACAGGACAGAGTGACGTGCTCTCCACAGGACATAGTGACGTGCTCTCCACAGGACATAGTGACGTGCTCTCCACAGGACAAGTGACGTGCTCTCCACAGGACAAGTGACGTGCTCTCCACAGGACATAGTGACGTGCTCTCCACAGGACAGAGTGACGTGCTCTCCACAGGACATAGTGACGTGCTCTCCACAGGACATAGTGACGTGCTCTCCACAGGACATAGTGACGTGCTCTCCACAGGACATAGTGACGTGCTCTCCACAGGACAGAGTGACGTGCTCTCCACAGGACATAGTGACGTGCTCTCCACAGGACAGAGTGACGTGCTCTCCACAGGACAGAGTGACGTGCTCTCCACAGGACATAGTGACGTGCTCTCCACAGGACATAGTGACGTGCTCTCCACAGGACAGAGTGACGTGCTCTCCACAGGACAGAGTGACGTGCTCTCCACAGGACATAGTGACGTGCTCTCCACAGGACAGAGTGACGTGCTCTCCACAGGACAGAGTGACGTGCTCTCCACAGGACAGAGTGACGTGCTCTCCACAGGACAGAGTGACGTGCTCTCCACAGGACATGACTCCAAGGACAGGTGACGTGCTCTCCACAGGACAGAGTGACGTGCTCTCCACAGGACAGAGTGACGTGCTCTCCACAGACATAGTGACGTGCTCTCCACAGGACAGAGTGACGTGCTCTCCACAGGACAGAGTGACGTGCTCTCCACAGGACATAGTGACGTGCTCTCCACAGGACAGAGTGACGTGCTCTCCACAGGACAGAGTGACGTGCTCTCCACAGGACAGAGTGACGTGCTCTCCACAGGACAGAGTGACGTGCTCTCCACAGGACATAGTGACATGCTCTCCACAGGACATAGTGACGTGCTCTCCACAGGACAGAGTGACGTGCTCTCCACAGGACAGAGTGACGTGCTCTCCACAGGACAGAGTGACATGCTCTCCACAGGACAGAGTGACGTGCTCTCCACAGGACATAGTGACATGCTCTCCACAGGACAGAGAGCTGTTTAGCACCGCTGCAGCTGCTCCGCCAGCTCAGTCTGTCCAGCATCTGCATAAGTGGGACACAGTGCACATCATCGACTTGGTGTATGAAGTGGGTCATGCAGTCTAAAAGAATTCCTGAGTTGAAGGATGTGTCTGTGGACCTGACGCAGGAGCTGGAGTCACAGATGAGCCAGTGGGAGATCACAGTCTCCCCAGATGATCACAACATCCAAAGAGTTGCCAAAGCCGTGTACACGGAGCTGTGCCGAGGCAGGAAGAAGAACTGGGTGACCCTCCACGTCCTGGTGTGTAAAGAACACATCTCCACCATCGTTGAGCACATCCATCAGAATGTCACACCTCCAGGAGGAGAGCTCGCAGTGAGCTTCTTCCACGGGTGTTTCTAAACCCACACCACCACCCTTCACTCTGTCATCAGTGAGAGGAGGCAGCATTAAAAAAACTCAATAAAAATATGAATAACTGCTCATTTGATCTCTTTGACCATATGTTTGTGTTGACCTACATGTGTTATTACCCAAAATCATTATCACAAGGAAATAACTTGATAAACCTAGAAACTGACTAAAATCAATAATGATTATGATGATCTTTAGAGAGTACTAGTACAGCAAAACTCACACAAATTCTGAAAACTATTGAGAATTAATGTGACACATAGAATTCTATAACATGAACGCGACTGATAAAAAGCACAAAATGGGCAGCATATTTCGTCCCATACACAGGTGGTGACTTTGTGATTTTTGACACTTATTTAAACTGATTGGTACAACCTACTTTCAATATATTAAGCATTTTCTCCAGCAGCAATTTCAGTACTTTTATTGGAGTAATATTTGAGCAGCTGTATTGTTCTTGCTGGTACTCACATGTGATGATAAATGGTAAATGGTCACATTTTATAATAATAATAATAATGCCTTACACTTGTATTGCGCTTTACAAGCCTGTATTACCAAGTTTCTCAAAGCGCTACACTGTCGTCATTATTCATTCACTCCATACTTGGTGGTGGTAAGCTACTGTTGTAGCCACAGCTGCCCTGGGGTAGACTGACGGAAGCGAGGCAACCAGTCTGCGCCATCGGCCCCTCCGACCACCACCAACCACTCACTCACTCACTACATTCGCTAGGCTTCCTGGTGTTACCAAACGGTCTCCCATCCAAGTACTAACCAGGCCCTTCCCTGCTTAGCTTCCAAGATCTGACGGGATTGGGCATAGCAAAGGCGGTATGACCACCTTTCTACCTGCTTTAGGCACTCAAAGCGCTTTACATCAAGAAACCAGTCACCCATTCACACTCTCATTCATACACCAGTGTACGCAGACACTGAAGGCAAGGTGGGTGAAGTGTCTTGCCCAAGGACACAACGACAGTGGGCAATGATGACGTAACCTTCTGTTGGTCTGTATATGCAGTAAATTAAAATAACTGCCTTGAATAAAATTGCTCTCTCAAAATGGCTGTACTGAACGTCTTGAAATAGGCCTCTGTCTCTTTAAGAAGCTTTCCGACACGCCCCCTTCAGTGCACTGCTGTGGCATCTAAACAACACTACTGTGCGGGGAGGGGGCTCTGCTGAGCTGAGGAGCAGTGGTTGGTGGCTTGGCTGGTGACAAAAGGTCCAGAGGCGTCTCCAGGAGGTGGGGGCGTTCCTAGGAGGACTGAGGCATAGCTACACCTAAAATGGCTGCCGTCTAAGTTTTTACTGATTACTCAAAATATGTGAATGAGCCAAGGCAACACTCCAGGCATGTGTTTAATGAGGGAATGACATAATAACATGATATAAAGCTTGAAAAAGTCGATTTTACATAATACCCCCTGATGGCAACATTTTGGACCATACTGTTGCCATCAGTAAAAACATTCCCCCAGTGAGCAGCTCCAAAGTGCTGTTACTGCAGTGGGTAATCAAAGAATGGATCTGGATAAGAAACTTACCTATTAAACCTCTTACCCCCGCCTTAACACAGCACATTTTCTCTAGTTCAGCTTTACCCAAATCTAAAAGGTTACAGCCTATAGGCCAGAGTAACGCCTCATTTGAAAGCTAAGGCCTGAGCCAGACTGACCTTTCGACCCGGCCCGTCGTTTCCTCCGCGGCGTCAGGTTTAGTAACGAGGCGACGACTCTGTGGATGTTTCGGTTCAGATCTACAGCAGCGACGGACATGTTTGTGTTTGTGAGAGCGGAGGACGAGCCCGAGCTTCCTGTGAGTTTGTTTAGAAAAGACAAGATCGGAGAAAGAGGAGAGGGGAGAGAGAGAGAGGGGGAAGAGAGGAGGAGAGGAGAGAGAGAAAGATTTTTTCTTTATTTTTCTCTATTTTCCCCCCAAATTTTACTTTTTTCCCTTCCCATTTATCTCTATTTCCCCCTCCAATTTATTTCCTTATTTTTCCATATTTTCTCAGTTTTTATTAATCCCGCTCCCCCATTTTTCCCTCAATTTCCCGCAAATTCCTAGACACTGGAGATGAACTCGATATTGTAAATTTGCAAATCTTCCTAACGGTAGTTTTGATCTCATCTTGGGCAGATAGAAACTACTTTTGAACTAAACTTTCCACATGAGTAAAACAACAAGACATTTGTTGGTAAAGCGACTTCATTTATAAAGACGTGTTCTTAAATGTGTGACTTTGACATGTTTCTGCGTGTGGGAACATCATGACCTCGGAAAACAATAACATGTGATCTGCGCACATTCTTACACAACTTCAACTTCAGAAAGATTCTTTCACTTTGCCAGATTTGACATGAAAATATGCTCTTTTTATTGACTTAAAATGACACTCACCTTGACTTCTGAACTGTATATTTCCTCACTCCTTTTGGTTTAAACACTGAGTAAAATCCCAAGTTTCCTCGGGTGTGAACTGTCAGGTCTGATTAAGCCTCAAACAGGTCAGGAGACAGGGCCGTGCAGAGGCGACAGGGGGGCAGGGGCGCAGAGATCAAAAAGCCCCCCTCCACACACACACACACACACACACATTTTTGTTGTGTTTTCTTTGCTTTTTTGTCACGTCTTTGTTGCGTTTTCATCCTTGTTATTTTGACACTTTTCCCAAGAAGCTTTTAGATTTGTGTAAAGCCAAACTGGAGAACATGTCCTCGGTCCAGGCGGGGGTTAAGAGGTTAACTACTGTTTGTCTCCTTCACTTCCCCCTCTTCTCTGGGCTGTGGCTGAAACAGGAGGTCAAGAAGAAAAGGACTGTTAAGAAGGTCTGGGCACAAGTTGTTATAGGAGAATATGAGCTGAGATTGAATTAGAGTCAAAAATGCTTCATAAATAACAGCAAAAAGTGGGTCAGACGTCCTGTAAATTATTTATTCTTCACACGGCGAGACTTTCATGAGGAAAATTGAATTATCTTTTGGCGTGTGCATGTATTTATTGGAAATATTGGCTGACCGCATGTAATAAGAGCAACACTGCCCTCTTGTGGCGGCTTAAAATAACGTCCGCAAAACGTCACTCAAACACAGCGTTTATTACGTGGCTGATATATTATTATTATTGTCCTGCCCAAGAGCACAACAACAGCCTGTCCAAGAACTGAAGCGACTTTAAAGGTCAAACATCTACATTTATACATCATTTTAAAGAAAGAAAACTGACTCTGGGGAAAGGAAGTTCATTTTATCTAATATTTTATTTGATTATTTCTTTAATAAATGGGATTGTGATGTAACTTTTTGCTTAGTTTAAAAACTGTCACATGACTTTATTTTTCAGTGTGAGTTTCATCTTTATACTGATTCACTTTAAAGGTTTGGTATTTGTTCCACTAAAACTCGACTAAAAATATAACCAATTGTTTGGGTAAATCTTGAGTAAAACTAAACACATTTTCATTCAAAAACTAGAATTAAAACTAAACTAAAATGCTTTAAAAATGAATAGTCCACTGACTGGATTTCACAATATAACGGCAGGAACAAAATGGCACAAAACTCTGATCGAAATTCAATATTTTACTCTAATAAAAAACGTTTTATAATGAAGAACAAATGAAGGTGCTGAAAAATGTAATGAAAAAGCAACAAAAAACAAACAAAAACAAAACTTGAAAAATGATGGGGGAAAAAAGGTGACGACAACGTGGCAACAAAGTCTTAGATCAGTTTTGTAGGTCTTAGCTTTCAAATGAGGGGTTACACTGTTCTATATAAAGGCTGTAAGCTCCAGTCAAGAAGCTTCTAGATTTGGGTAAAGCCGAAGTGAAAAAAAATGTCTTGGTTGAGGTGGGGGTTAAGAGGTTAAAAAGTGTAAAATAAGTGTAAAGCTTTACATTCCATCAACACTAAAACATCAGCAAGTCTGAAACATTAGTTTGAAATAGAGTCAACTCAATAAGTCTCTGTGAACGACACAAACATGAATGAAAAAACACATCAGGAAAACAGCACAAGGGAATGATGAGACTATTTAAAGGATCATTTTTACAGTGCGCAGAACAAACATTTGTTTGGACAAATTAATATTTTCTTTTCAAAATGTGAATTCTGGGCTTGTAACATTTCCACTGCCGCACGCAACACTCTTGTCCTGCACTTCTGAAGGTGACACAAATATAATTACTTATTTGTGAGAAAAAAAAGGTTTTTCATATAAAGTAAGATTTAGATTAAGATTTACATTCTATGACCTCCCTAAAAAAACATCTACATTTGTGAAACTCATCGTTGAAACTCATCACAGCTGTTTCTCTCCAGGGTGGATCCTCTTCATGTGTCTTTTTAGGTTGGATGACTGAGTAAAGGTCTTCTCACACTGCTCACATCTGTATGGCCTCTCTCCAGTGTGGATCCTCATGTGACGTTCAAGATGCCGTGACTGACTGAATGTTTTCCCACACTGCTCACACGTGTACGGCTTTAGTCCATCATGGACTCTCTTGTGTTGACTGAGAACTGAGAGCTGATTAAATGACTTCCCACACTCATCACAGCTGTATTCCTTTTCCCCAGCATGTATTTTCATGTGTTGTTTGAGGCTGGATGAGTGAGTAAAGGTCTTGTCACACTGCTCACAGCTATATGGCCTCTCTCCAGTGTGGATTTTCATGTGATTTTTAAGATGTCTAGACTGAGTAAACACATGTCCACACAGGCCACACTCAAAGGGCTTCTCTCCAGTGTGGATCCTCATGTGTTCTTTAAGCCTATATGACGTAGTAAATCCTTTCCCACACTCCTCACAGCTGTATGGCCTCTCTCCAGTGTGGATCCTCATGTGTTGTTTAAGCCCATATGATGTAGTAAATCCTTTCCCACACTGCTCACAGCTGTATATCTTTCCCTGTGTGCGGGGAGTCTTCAGAGGCTGAGCTGGGTCCATTTCTCTGCAGACAGAAACAGGAGTTAGTGTTGTGTTACACACATTATTCTATAAAACACTAAATGTAGTTTGCTGCAGACCTGGTGTGACCCTCCCCCTCCCTCTGTTCTCATTCACACATACAGTATCACCCCTCCCCCATCAGCTCACTGTGAATCAGCAACAAATCAGTTTTTTAATCACTGTCTGAGCCAGTGGGCGAGGAAAGCCCTTCTCTTTGGTCCTCATGGAGCTGACATTGCTGTAATACCACCCCCTGGTGGCTGGCCACTCCAAAAGACACTTTAGAAACAAGATTCCTATGTAGGATTGAAAGTGCCACAATTAAATAAATAAATACACCATTAAATAATTAAATGTTTCAGTCATTAAATGGAGAATTAAATAAATAAATGCACCATTAAATAATTAAGTAAATTTGTCATTAATTAATTAAATATGGAATTATTATTAAATGTGTAATTATTTAATTAAATTACCAATGATTCTGTGTAAAAATGTATATATAATTGTTTATCTATTTAATTAATTATTCCTGTGTTGCAGTGTTTCATGAATTAATTTTATCTGTCAAACTCGCTCATCAAAAGTTGTGGGCGGGGCTAAAGCCTGGTTAACTCAAATCTTGTCTAATCCATTGCTTTGGCCTGAAGTGTTTGGAAACATGGCGGCTACGCTGATGGAGGACCTTCATGAGGAGGGATGGGAATTGATAAGATTTTATTGATATCAATACCATCAATAATTTCACCTATCGAGTCGATTCTTTATCGATTCTCTTATCGATGCCTGACTTGTCTGTGTGTTGGGGAAAAGCAGAGAATGAATGTGCTTTCGATAAACTCTATCAAAAAAGACACAATTGTTAGTTTTCCCAAGAAAAAATATTCATTAAATTAAGCAAGTTTCCAAATATACTGTGGCACTCAGCCTGCCTGGCATCCTCAAATATAATGGTAACATTTGTACTTTTCAACAAGTGTCTGTAACTTGTAACAGATGCTGTTTTGTAACACCTAAACAACAGGACTCGGTCTCAGCCCAAACCCACAGATTTTCATCTATTCTTGCTTCCTCCGGGGCTACATTCTCCTTCCCCCTGTCCGTGTGAACTACTTCTGTTGCAGCCCGTTAGCCAGAGCTGCGAGAGATCAGCCGATCCGCTCATATAGCGCCCTCATGGCGGGGACGGGCAGAGGTAGAGCTGCTCACAGTGCGCTCAGACCGGGGACAGACAGTTTCAGACCCGGGCTCAGAGCACAGCGGCACGGGGAGAAAGCGAGCGCAGCAGCGAGGCACTGAACCCTGTGTGCCATGTCAATAGTGACGAAAGTTTGGAAAGAAACAGCAATACAGCGCAAATAAACAGAGCGTTCGCAGCAGCAAAGCGAAAACATAGAACTGACACGTTTATAACAATGGACTGTTTTAATTGACGACAGTTTTTAGTGAACGGGCAAAACGGGGGGAAAGGCGAAGCGGAGGCTAAAGGTGCGTTCAGACCGAACGTGCGTCCACGCTCCGTCAGCCTCTAGTTGGACGCCAAACATTGCCGCTTCACACTCGCGAGAAACGCCCGTTTGCTGCGCGTGAAGTTTGCAAGCGTCATAATTAGGAGGCGTGTCATACAACGAGCGCAAACCGCCATGATCAACTTGTCCTCCATGCTGCAGGTCAGGGGCGCAACTACCCCCCCTCCCACACACAATACACACATGGCTCTTTGATGGTTGTTTCTTTTTTTTTTAATAAAATAAATACCCTCTGAATTGACTATTTTAACGAAAATGTCACTATTTCACACAATATAACATCGATATTTCCCTCTATGGAGTTTGTTATCACAAAAAAACCATCACACGGCCGATTAAGCTTCTGTTGCTTCATTCACGTAACTTTTCCTCCTCTCCCTCTCTCTCCCTCGCGCAAGAGGGGAGAAAACAACGCAAGTGAAAGAGGCGTTTTGCTTCAACGCGATCTCCTCTGTAACCATGTTTATTATTTCATTAGGACTTTATTTCTCAAACTTGTTGCCTTATGCTCACTTTGAGCTCGTGGGGCTGCAGCAGCAGCGGTGGAGATGACAATTTCGGTAATGGCGGCGGATACGAACGTAATGGAAGCTCTTCAATCCGTTCTGGCTCGGCTCCCAAATATCCAGAAATTAAAACTGAAGCCTTAGAATGCGTAAGGAATGCTCCAAGAGTTATGATAGCTCGCTTCACTCAACACGGGCGCACTACATACGTCACGACCACACGCTAGCGAAAATCAGATCCAATCGTTTCAAAGGAGTTCACCCCTCCTACCTGTTAACGGAGCTCAATTGAGAAAGTCCAGACCCTCTGTACGAAATGAAATGAGTACGAGGGGATAGTAAAACCAGGCTACTGTCGAGTGGGATGCAAAGCAATTTTCCAATGGTTCATAAAAAGACTGTCCTCCCAATATAAAAAATAAAGATGAAAACGTTGCCATGGAGCATTCAAACATGCTCCCCGTGCGAGCCATGGTTTATCAGTGTTATAATCTGCAGACTGGAGCGACTGCAGATTTGCGACACAGATACACAACCTTTTCTCCCGGTGATCATTAAGCACTTTCTTCTTGTCTAATTTTTGATAAATAAGCAAATTAAGCATTAATAAACAGCAGTGCAATGAACTTACACATGTTTTACTCCTACATCAAGAGTATACACTACAATAATATATGGTGTATTTAAAAAAGTATTTAAAGTATTCAGAATACAGTACTCTGATTGGCCAGAGTAACGGAATACGTTACAAAATACATTTTCAGGCAAGTATTCCGTATTCTGTAACGGAATACATTTTAAAAGTATTCTCTCCAACACTGCTTAAATCTATGACTGACAGGCTCTAGAGCTCTGTGGAGGCTCGTAGCCATGTTAATTTCACAGACCACTCGGGATCATTACTATGAATGGGGCTGAATGGGACCCGCCGATCTCTATTATTTAGATCTATGGTCTGAGCGCTGGCGCTGCAAGAAGAAAGTCCAGTCTATTTTTCATTGTAAAACACGTCTTGACTTGAGTCTAGAACAGCCTTTGACCTCACCTCGCTGATGTGAGTGTGTCTTTGTGCAGATCCTCCTCACCTGTGTGCAGACAGACTCCTGGAGGGGCAGCAGCAGCACAGACTGTGGAGCCGCTCTGTGAGTCCTGGATATTTCCTCCAAACCAGAGTCCTCCGAGGCTTTCTCGTCGTCTTTGTGGCTCTTCCTCCCAGCTCACACAGACAGGGTCACACACAGGTCCAGAGTCCAGCTGGAAGCATAGACATATTATTAATAGACCGTCATTCCTCACTCCTCCCCGTTTACCACAATGACCACGTTCGACGGGGAAATCATGGCGGATTTACAGACTCCTCCTCCCCAGCTCTGATGAAGCATGTTCCTAAAAAGGGCACAAGGGCGGGGTCTTCACTGTAGACTCGGCCCTTTCAGCTCCAGTGCTAACAGTCCGACCCTATCTCAGGAGGAATATGTAGCCGTAGAAAGTGTTTAAAAAAATAGAAACCACACGTTAAAGTTGTTTTTAACGTGTCTAAAGTCCAATGCGTTTCAATGAGAGACTAGTGGCTATACGGAGGTACTACAGCAATGGCGGCCTCCAGTGTTGCGGTCGTAAAGCAGAGCAGGCCATTGGCTGGAAGTCACTGAGGGCTTTTATAGCTCTGCGTGGAAAGCCCCTCCCCAAAGGAGCCCTCCCTCACCTCTGCTGCCCCCCTCCTCCTCCTCCTCTTTTCAGCTCATTGTTCCTGCTCCACACCTAAAGCTTTTCACATTCAAATGCACTGAGCCCACTCTGATTGGTCAGGCCTTTGAGTCAATAGTCACCTTGCATATTCAAAGTTAGCTTGCTCTTCACAAATTTAAACCAGGCTCTGTCATAACTATAATATATAAAATAAATTCCTGGATCCCATCTCATTCAGGCATAGTGGGGAATGAGGCTGCTGATACGTTGGCTAAGGAGGCTCTTCTCGAGACAGAAGTTGAATATGTGGTCCGGTTGGGGAAGGCTGAGTGTGTCAGTATTTTTAAAACTGCTATGCATCAACAATGGCAGAGGGAGTGGGAGAATGAGACGAGAGTGAGACACTATTTTATAGGGCTGCAACGATTAATCGATTAAATCGATTAACTCGATTAGTAAAATGCTTCGAATATTATTTTCCTGCTTCGATGATTCGTTTAATTAATATATCTCATTAAAACCGCGGGAAACAGGGCCGCTTACGCGCCCGGAACTTTAAGTGGCGCTTGTTTCCGCACGACCGCTTCTGAAGAGCACAGCTCAGTTTAAGGTAGTAAACAGAGTGGAGCTAGCTGTGCTAATACTCGTAGCCAGGCAGAACCAGGTACCAGAGCGGAGAACCAGGCCGTCGAAATCATCACAACACGGCTCAAACAACAAGAAACTCAGCAACGAGAGGTGAAGATAGGACGGAGGCTAAAGAGGCGAAAGGACACGGCTCTCACCGCTATCGCTACAACAATGCTAACAGCTGCTTCAATGATGATTTACCATCAGGACAGACGATCTACACATTCATCCACTGTTTAAAGTGTGACATAAGGTACGATACAGTATGATGGCGAACTTACCTCCTTTTTCCCTCCTCACCAAACGCAGACTTTAACATCCTACTCTGTCTACTTCTCCCTTGCTGCAAAGTTTTTTGCGCTAAATATCTTTACGCTGCATCTACGATTTAAATTAAGATAAATAAATCCACAGATCTAAATATAGTGACCACCTCTTTGGTTGTACTGCAGAGCCATGTCGTTCTCTGTCCCTCCTGGTGCTTAAGATGTCCCACTTTTTCATTGAAGCCTACCTCGTGATTTTATGTTTTTTTCTTTACGTCTAACTGCTTTATAATATATTGCGATCTGTTGCTAGCCCAGTGTTATATATGTTGTAATAGTGAAAAGGTGTGTGTCGTCCTTTAGTGGGATGAAAATGCCTGATCTATAAAAAAACAAAACTAATTCCTCTGTACTTCAAAGATCTGCCAAATTGTCCCACTGGTCTCTGTTTAAACCATTTGAGGTGGTCACACTATTTCAAAAGCAAAATAAACTCCAACAGTCATACTATTTCACATGTACTTAAAGGTTTCTCATATCCATCCTTTCATTGCTCACAACAAATACATTTATGAACCATGCAAATTGACACATTATCCCTGTTAAATAGAAATACTATGACAAAAATAATTAAAATGTTTTCCCTCTTTTAGGAAACCCCTCTGGTTGAGATCCTGGGAAAGAAATGAATCACCTGAGCTTCAGCAGAACATTTCAAGATTATGTCTCCAGTCAGGACCTACTTCACTTGAATAAGAGTAAAAGTACTGATATAAAAGACACTATGAAGCTGCTCTCTCTCCTCATCATGGACATAAGGACAGGTGTCTCTTTATGAGAGTGAAATGTTGCTGCTTTTTTTTTTGGACAAACTGATAAGAAATGAAGAATAAATGATGTTATTTCTAGCAGAAAAATCCTTTGTTTAAAACTATGTTTTTTCTCCTTTTATAATCTGCTCTAAAGTCGTGGAATTTAGGTTTTCAATATAAATAAATACTTATCAGATTAATCGATTAATCGATGTAAATAATCGATAGATTAATCGATTACTAAAATAATCGATAGTTGCAGCCCTACTATTTTAGTTGTCAACCTCTGGTGCAGGGCAATAGACTCCTGTGGTACACCTGCCGATCAAACCAAGTTAAAATAACCAGATTAAGACTGGGGCATTGTGGGCTTGCTGCATATTTGAATAAACTGCGGAAGTATCCAAACGGGCTATGTCAGTGTGGTCAGCTTGAGACTATTCCACATGTTACTGTCCTGTGCCTGTTACTCTGTTGAAAGGAGAATATTATTTAAAGAACTTGCAACCCTTGGGCTTACAGTGTTTTCAATCAAAATCAATGTTTTCGTCTAGGACAAAGTCGCGTTTATTAGATAGGGCGGTTGTGAGCCATCTTCTCTCCACCAACCTCTACTCCAGAATCTGAAGTGAAGTGATTTTAGTGAACAGAAGAGGGCAGCATTACGCTTTGCTAGCGTACAGCCTGCCGCAAACCATTAGAAGAAGAATAAGACTATAACATTTACTATTGTTAGTCCACGTATTAAACGTAGCTGTAGAGTCCACTCTACTTCTGCCTCTTTCGCGCTGTCCTGCTCAGTTTGCCGTATGTCGTATGCCTCCTTCACAGATGATAGTAGTTGCGTTAAGTGTAGTGTAGTGGTAGCTTTGGAGGCCAGGGTGTCCGAGTTAGAGGAGCGGCTGTCCGGAGTTTTAGTGAAGGCTAGTGTTAGCTACAGTCAGATAGTGGCAGGGACCGCAGTCCGCTCCAACAGTGGTTAGAGGTTAGTCAGGGGCTGTTTCCCAAAGCCTACTGTAGGTACCTTGCCTTGCCTTGGTGTTGAAGGTAGTGCCTCCAAACTCACTTCCTTCCACTCCAAGGCTTTGGTCCAATGGAGCTGCTAATGGAACACACTTCAGAGCTAAAGGAAGTGACATCACAAAATAAAACAGGAAGTTGTGTAACATCCAGGGGAGAGGAGAGGATCTGCTGAGGAGGGGGGGTTCTGAAGCACTATAATTTTATTTTTACAGAGGACACATGAAAAAATAAAAAGTAATCAAGATGATGAAACCGAGTTGAAAATACAAAATAAAACTCGAAAGAACTAAAATAAACATTTTAGATTTGAAAGTGCCTTATGTCAATTAAATTCAATGCCCAACAAACAAATTTGGTTCTTTGCTGCCGTGACATTTGCCTGTTTGAATCAAATAATATAAATGTCAAGTTAACAAAACAAATTATTGATTCATTTTTTTAAAATTATTTACTTAAAAAAGACAAAAACCTGAAATTCATGAGGCTATTTGACCAAATCTTGACACAAACTTTTGCTTTTTTGCAATTAAAATTTACACTGGCTGCAGAGCCAATAAACAAGTCAAAGCTTGTATTTTTTTTCTTAAAAAGTGGAATTTAAGTGCTTTAACAAGTGACATAAGCCAGCACCACCTTTCTTTTTTTCCCCGCAAGAGCCATGGTGCATTATTGGTAATTTTGGCTTGAGCAAGGCAGCGAAGGCTACACTGATGTATCCTTGGTATATTAGCCACATGCTAAGCTAAGGAGGACACAGGCCTCCAGACGACTTGAACATTGGAACAGCACTTGGGCGGTGAGTGATGATGTGGCTTCCTGACCACGCCCATTTCAGACCAAGGCAAGGCTGATTCCGAAACCGTTAAATGATAGTCTCTAAGTACTAACACTAGCAACTAATCCTTAACCTTTCATAACTGTTAGATCTCTATGCAGTTAGTGAACTAGAGTTTCAGCAGCATTTGCCCAATTCCACCGTCCTTATCCAGGGCAAGTGACATCACCAACAGCTGTTCTTCTTCTTCTTTAAAGTTCAGTGCAGGCCAAACAAAAGCGCATACCACCACCTACTGTATATTGTCCAACAACAACAATAGTGTCTAAATAAAGACATTTAAGGCGAGAAAAAAAAAGAAACATCCAAATGAGCCATCACATTTCCCTTTAGCCTTATTTTATCTCAACGGCTGTTTCATAAAGCTACAGTATGCAAATTAGCCATGTGGCTTAAGTTTCTACTAAATGAAGCAAAAGCACAAAACTGCCTTCATTTAGGCCATTTACTGAGGAGGCTCTTTAAAACACTGACATGTGACTGTGCTGTGGTGACTCTAACATGTATTTCGTCACTTTTATAAAGTTTGGCTTGTGCAGAATCTCTTATATATATATTTTTAATGAATTGTGCACCTGTCAATCAAAGCATGAAGAATCACTCGAGGATGGGGGCGAGGGGGCGTGCATGTGGCGCGGTGGCTTATGGGATGGCACATGGCTCCTAATCGCCAGTGAGTTAGCATCAGAAGCTCCTATGCTAAAGTGGCTATGATAGTTAGCCTTGAGGCTCCTTTCCCTAACTCCTTCCTAACTGACAGCCCAATTCGGAGGCTACTTATCATGGCGGACGCTGTCGCACATCCGGTTTGGCGTTAGACCACTTACCAATTTCACGGTTTCGGAATCAGCCCTAGGCTTTGGGAAACAGCCAAAGTTAGCTGCTCAGCAAGTTCGCTGTAAATCCCCGGATGAGAACTTGCTCCGCCCGTTTTACCGAGGATGCATCAGAGGAGACTTGTGCGTTCTCCACCAGCTATATTTCCCACAATCCGTTTCGCTTTGACCACGTGGATCACCGCGAGCCTCTGCCTGCGGCGGCCCCTCCTCCTCACGCACTGAGCCGCTCTTCAGCTGATCAACAGCTGATCGTGCGCATGTAAATAAACATGGCTATATGACCCATTTCATCCCCACAGAAGTGTCTTCTGCTCAAGACAGTTTTTACTGGGTTTCTGAGCAGAAGTGTTAAAACAACTTTGGTCATACTTTCATTTTCTCACAACGATCAGCAATAGATGAATTTAAAGTCGTATGTCATCAACAGGTTATTGAGGACAAATGCATTTAATTTTGACATTGTTTTATTAAGGGGGTACTGCAGACAAATGTTTGGATGGGAACTTCAGAAACAGTTTCAGTTTTTAAACATTTATATTTGACCTATTTTTTATTTCAGTTTGCACATAAGATATACATTTTTAATAACTTTACACATAATGCCTTATGTACAAATACATAACGTGAAATTGACTAAAATGTAGCCTACACATTTTATTTAGTTTTCTGCAAATGTTTGTAATTGATGTCTTTAAAATCAGCTTTCCACCTCGCCTGCAGAGTCTCACCCTTTTAATTTCATGAGGTGATTTAATTTTATAAAAGCTCACAGCCACAGTTCCTGAGCTACTTCCTGTGATGTCATCGAGTTCACTTGTTCCAAAGGCTGAAAAGCCGAGTCCACACTCGTCAACTCCTCAAGTCCGTGCTCCGAGTCTGCACCCGCAAGTCCGTACCCAGGAGTTCACAAGTACAGAGTACGCATACTGGGGATTGAGAAACGGCCCTGCTAATGGAACACACTTCAGAGCTAAAGGAAGTGATATCACAAAATAAAACAGGAAGTTGTGTTTCATCCAGGGGAGAGAGGAGGGTCTGCTGAGGAGGTGGGATTCTGAAGAAGTCAGAGATGATGAAATCTATTTGAAAATAACTGGAAAGGGTGACAAAAAACTTTAGAAATAAGAATGTAAAAGTCCCTTATGTCAATTAAATTCAAAGCCCATGAAACAAATCAGGTTCTTTTGTTGCTCCATGAAGCGATGAAATTTGCTTTAATGTTATATGTTATATCTATGTTAAAGATTTCAAGTTAACAAAAGTGGCGTAGCAAGGGTACGAGGGGGCCCCAAGCAGGAATGTCAGTAGGGGGCCCTCTGGTGGCCGTTTTGTGTTCTGCAATGGGGCGAGGAGGGGGGACAATGATATTTGTTTGCCAAGCAATGAAGGCTAATAAAAGAAGGCACTTTAGAGACATACAACTACACTACACATACACACACGCATACACACACACACACACACACACACACACACACACACACCACACACACACACACACACACACACACACACACACACACACACACCACACACACACACACACACACACAAATATATATCATTAGGACTAAATTAATAAATGTCAGTTAAAAGCTAAGCTAAAAAGGTGGGTCTTGAGCCTGCTCTTAAAGACATGAACGTTCTCTGTGGTCCTGAGCTCCTCCTCAGGTCGTTCCAGAGGTGAGGGCCATAATTTTGGAAAGACGCCTCGCCATGAGTCTTTCTGTTGACTTTAGGAATAACTAGGAGACACTGCCAGGGAGCGAAGGTTCATAAGGTAAAAGTAATTCTGAAAGATAAGAAGGACCAAGACCATTAAGACATTTAAAAACCATTAAAAGAACTTTTAAATCGATCCTGAAACACACGGGGAGCCAATGCAGCGACTCTAAAACCGGTGTAATGTGGTCCCGCCTCCTGGTCTTTGTCAGGACACGAGCTGCTGAATTTTGTAAAAGTTGTAAACCTGAGATACTCTTTTGGGAAGACCAGAAAGCAGGGCATTACAGTAGTCGATACGACTGGTGATAAAAGCATGCATTAGCGTCGCCGTGTTGGCCCGAGAGAGAATGGGCGGACTCTGGCTATGTTCTTTAGATGGTAAAAACCTATCTTTGTGATATTCTTAATGTGTGGAATTAAAGTCAGCTCAGAGTCAAAAATCACACTCAGGTTCTTCACCTGTGAGGAAGGATTAAAAGACAATGACTGTAGTTTGGGTAAAAGTTTATCTCTCTGGGCCTCAGGACCGATGACTAAAACTTCAGTTTTGTCCTGGTTAAGCTGGAGAAAGTTTTCTGCCATCCAGGATTTGATATCTAAAATGCAGTTAAAAAGTGCATCCATTGGCCCGGTGTCATCAGGAGACATGGAGATGTACAACTGTGTATCATCAGCGTAACTATGAAAGTTGACTCCATGTCTCCTGATGACATCACCAAGAGGGAGCATATACAGGTTAAATAGCACAGGGCCTAAAATCGAACCCTGGGGCACACCACATGTAATTGTATGGACCTTAGAGGAGCAGGTATCCACACTTACCATGAATGTCCCGTCTGTGAGGTAGGATGTAAACCATTTGTGGACAGCACTAGCCTGGCCTTAGCCATCCGTAAACTCCGGTCAATTATATTTTCCCTGCATGTACGTCTGGGTTTGATCTCATAGGCTGCGTTTCATCGGTTGAATTTCAACCTACCACTCGGCGAGCGGGGAAGGCGGGTGTTGTCGGTGACGTCAAGCATTTGCGCCGCATTTGCTGGTTGTAGTTCGGCAATGGCGGCAGATACGAACGTAAAGGAAGCTCTTCAATCCGTTCTGGCTCAGCTCCCAAATATCCAGAAATGATAACTGAAGCCTTAGAATGCGTAAGGAATGCTCCCAAGAGTTATGATAGCGTGCTTCACTCAACACGGGCGCACTACATACGTCATGACCACACTCTAGCGAAAATCAGATCCAATCGTTTCAAAGGAGTTCACCCCTCCCACCTGTTAACGGAACTCAATTGTGAAAGTCCAGACCCTCTGTACGAAATGAAATGAGTACGGAGGGAATGGTAAAAACCAGGCTAGGACAGCACCAGAGAAGCCGATGTGTTTTAAACGAGTTAAAAGAATAGTGTGGTCGACTGTATCAAAGGCAGTGCTCAGATCCAGTAGAACCAACACCGTGACCTTCTGTGAGTCATAATTTAATCTAAGATCATTTAAAATCTTTAAAAAGGCCGTCTCGGTGCTGTGGTTTACCCTAAAGCCAGACTGGAATTTCTCAAGGACGTTATCTGCAGTAATAAAATCATTAAGTTGGATGAAGACAAGTTTTTCTAAGATTTTGCTTAAAATGGTAAGTTGGATACCGGTCTAAAATTGTTAAAATCATGACAGTCCAAACTGCTCTTCTTCAGCAGGGGCCTCACCACCGCCCCTTAAAGGCAGCAGGGAAGACCCTAGTCTGAAGAGAGCAATTCATCATGTTTAAAAGCTCGTCTTTAAAGGATCCATAGAATGTTTTAAAAAATGGGGTTGAGACCGGGTCTAAAAGACATGTGGTGGACCTCACTGAGGAGAAAACTTTATCAAGCATCTCAGCATTAACCTGGACAAAACTGTGCAGTGTTTCTTTTGGAACAAGTAGACAACCAGATGTATTTAAAGCCGTGTTACTTTAGCTCCTCGTTTCTCCAGGGGGGAGGGGTTTGGGATTAATCTTTCTAAGTTTGAATGGTGCAACTGCATCGAGGGCGATGAGTAGTTTACGGTTAAAATTGTCAACAATAAAATCGCAGTTAGCAGGTCAAATCACAGGAGGAATTTGTTTTTTTTGTTTTTTGTTTTTAAATTATTTATTTAAAGGGACAATGCATATTAATGAACATATAAATGTAAATATGCCAGAATTAGCCAATGGCTACTTTCCATCTGTAGTCCCTGGCAGATCAAGAAAATACAAAGACCAAAATACAACATTAAAGACAAAAGATCATCACACAGATCATCCACACAATTAAACTTGAGACATAAAACATGAATATAATGGTCAGTGGTTACATGTCTGATTCCCCTTCAGCCAACCTTTAAGTTTAGTTTTAAATACGATGAATGTGGTACAGTCTCTAATGTCTGCTGGGATGCTGTTCCATACCGTGGTCCCTTTCACTGATAGTACCTGTTGACTAAACGCTGTGCGTCTATAAGGAACCACAGTCGCCTCTGGTGGCGGCTCTGGTCACTACACCACTTGTACTGGATATGAACTTAATGAATTCATTCAGGATGCTGGAGAGAGTCCATGCAGAATCTTATAAACTGAACAAGCCATTTTAAATGTTCTAAATTTTCAAAGTTGAGAATATTATATTTTTCAAGTATTAAGCAATGATGAAATGAATATGGTTTTTTATCAAATATTTTTAAAGATTTTTTATATAGAGACTCAATTGGTTTTAAAGTAGTCAGACTTGTCAGTGACCAGTTAGTAATGCAATATTCAATATGTGAAAAGATCATACAATGAAGAAACATTTTAGCTGCATTTTCTGGCAGTGATGTTTGGATTTGTCTAAAATTACGAAGATTAAAATTTACAATTTTACACATATGTTTAACATGATTTTTAAAAGATAACGTTGAGTCTAAGATAACACCAAGATATTTAAATTTGTCCACAATCTGTAGCTCCTCTCCTTTTATAAATACATTTGAGCTTGTTCTTGCTGTTTGGAGAAAAACATACACACAGTTTTCTTTGAATTCAATAAAAGACAAGACTTACTGAGCCACTCATCAATGCAGCACATTGCTGAAGTCAATTTTTCGGAGACTTCGGAATTAGATTTTGCATTGGTAAAAATGACTGCATCATCTGCATAAAGCTGGGTATGGAAATGTGGACAAATATTTGGTAAGTCATTAATATATAATGAGAACAGTATGGGTCCAAGTATAGAACCTGTGGAACTCCAACCTCACAGTTTAGAAAGTTTGTTGTAAAGCATCAATATATTTAGCAGCCACTTCAGGGGTCAAATTTCGTTTCCTCACAGTTTTTGCCGAGGATTCTCGCTGGATAAAACCGGTGACATTAAAAAACACACAGTAATGGTCAGAGACGGCCAAGTCGATAACAGAGGACACAGTAGTGGACAGGCCATACATGATGACCAGGTCCAGACTGTGCCCTTTCTCGTGAGTTGGCTGTGTGACGTGTTGGGTGAAATCCATATAATTAAGAACATTTAAAACTCCGCAGTAATGGGGTCTAAAACGTTGTCTATGTGTAGATTAAAATCACCGGTTAAAATGATCTTATGTATGTAATGAGGTATGTAAAATAGATAGAAAGTCTGAGAATTCATTAATAAAAAGGGGACATCTTTTGGGCGGTCTATAGATTGTGACACATAAAATCAGGGGGTTACTAAAAATAATTGCATGGTGCTCGAACTTGTGTATTGATCGAATAAAATGGGTTTGGTGGCAAGAGTATTTATGCTTATAGAGGCAGTGCCACCTCCCATTTTTCAATTTCTGGTTGAAAGGCACTGCTAAAATTAGGTGGAGAGGCCTCAGCAAGAACGGCATTCTTCGCACCCAGCCAGGTTTCAGTTAGAAACAAACAATCAAGATTATTATCTAAATCAAATCATTTACAATAAAAGACTTATTCGACAGAGAGCGGACATTTAATAGAGCCATGTTCACTGTGGTAGGAGACTGAGTGTTTAAGGAACTATGTGATGACTGAGCTTTGGTGAGAGGTCTAAGGTTATTAGTATTAACAGTGCGAGTAGTCTTACCTTTGGTGCGCTCACTGCTGATAAAAACAGGAATATCCGTTATGGTGGGTGTGGAGGGAGACCTTCATGCTGCTGATCCTATTGTAAGTGAATGTTCTGTGAGAACAGGTGGGATCCGGTGAAGTTGGAGTGTAAGTCTTTCCTTTTTGAAATGTTCAGACCTGTTAAAAAATGTTAAGAAATTGTATGGGATGTTATTCTTCGTGTAGTAGTTCTTTAAAAACAAATTTCCATCCCCAAAACGGGGCGCAGAGAATGGTCAAGAAACTATGCAAGTTTTATTGTTGTTTTTAATGGTGTTGATGAGTGAAATGAAGTCTTGGTTGAGTTTTTATGACTGCTGAAGTTTAAGGTCGTTGGTACCGGCGTGAATCACTACTGTGGAGATGGAAGGATGATTGTGGAGGATGTTTGGGGCAGAGTTATTGATGTCCTGCACGAGAGCACCTGGATGGCAGGAGGTGTGGCCATTAATCACCCTTACGTTGCGGACCATGGACGTTCCCAACACAAGGACTGATGGATTTGGCTTCACCGCGGCATGATCCTGGTTCCCAGTCTGATCCACATCCACAGCGGAGGAGCGCCCCGACTTCCTGCGGTTCGACGCGCGCCCGGACGGAGCAGCAGGCGTATCCCCCCGGTCACTCAGTCCCAACGTGCCCGAGGAAGTGCCTGGTCTGCGAGTGTGCAGTACAGACACAGCCCGGTTTCCGGGCTGTGTCTGTACTGCACACTCGCATGATGTTTGCGGGCACCCCAAGAAACTGAGTCTCATGCAGTATGCCAATAAGAGGTAGTTATCTGTCCTTGTAACCAGGAGCTGGGATGTAGTGCACACTACCACGGCGTCTGATCAAAGCTGGGGGTCCGCTGAAGGCCAAGAGTCCTGGAGGGGGCGTCCCGGACTGAGTAAGCCCCGGCTGCGCTGAGTGAAGAGTTGGCAGAAGAGGAAAATTCTTGTTGTCCAGGATGTTGAATCTATTTGCCAGTGTTATGCTATCGGCGTGATGGGAGCCAGGCTTAAGGGGAGCTTTGCTAGCAGGAACTCCTATCCATTCCTCTGACTTCCGTGGAGTCGAACTAGTCGGAGCTTTGGGCTTAGTGCCGATTTGGAGCCAGTAGTTTTTGCTGTGAGGGACAACACCGGCCTGATGACGTGGACAGGTAGCATTGGACTGTATTGAGACATTCCCGGAAGAATGTGCCATATCAGCGAGCTGCGCACTAGTGGGACTGGTTTGAGTTTTACCCACGATTATCTCAGAGTCCTTTTCCTCCTGGATTTTGAACAGCATGGAAATCCTCCAGATCAGCAAATCTTTGGCTCAGACCAGCACAGTCCCCGCAACTGGGCGTGGAGGTGAGTCGTGTAGCCATTAGCTAGCCGCCGGTTAGCAAAAGTCCATGCTGAGGTTAGAAAGTGTTCAAAAGTTGTGAAAGTATAGATCCAGGTAAAAGCAACATTAAAAACGAATTTGAAGGTAACACTGCGTGACATTTTACAGTGAACCTGAAACAACTCTTTTCAGCAAATGAAAATGTTTCCGTGAGACAAATGTCATGTTTTTTTGGGGGAATAACAGAACTAAAAGTGGTGAATTAAATTAGGCCGAATAAAGAAACTGGAAACTAAAACGAGAGCAGACTGGTGTGACCAATAACGACAAACTGATGTAAAAAATAGAACAACGTTTTATTACAAAACTAAAAACAAGGCTTTAAAATGCTATTAAAAGGTTAAGAAATGCTAAAATTAATTAAAACGGGGCACAACGAAGAGGAGGCCCGAATCTCGTGGCAGGAGTCGCTGGGGGCTGGGGGAAGCGGACACTCCTTCTCCCCTTAGGGTCCCGGGTCCTGGAGCTCTCTCGACCCGCCGGTGCTGCACCTGGGCAAAAGGTAAGGGGAGCCAGCACACACGTCTACTACACCAGATAGCAAAGGCCCAAGGCCACTCAGTGCAGTGCAGTGCAGTTCTGCGTCTTAGCTGTACTCACTGGCGGGGAGAGCTCCTCGCTCTCCCACTGCTTGATAATGTCCTCCCAGCTTTCCCCGAACCGCACTCCGTCCCCCGCCTGCTCTCCAGTCGCTTGACGGCGATCCCGGACCTGGCGCACAACACACAACAGGCCAGCCACGCATGATAATGCTGAACACTCCGGCCCAAGGCTTCTAACACACCAAGCACCACGCATATGATAGAGCCCCTGCGTGTATTCCGCGCTGTGGTGTGAGTGTCCTCTGCGTGGATCTCAGCTAGCTGGGTGGGTGTGCGCCGTCGTTCTCACACACCTCTGTCTCGCACGGTGCCTTTCCTCTTTCTGCTTCCCCGTCATTGACTGCCTTCGACTCTTTGTCCCATTTCTTTTCTCGCTGGACAACAGGTGTGGTGATTGCGGGGTAGTGGATTGGTGGTTTGCAGGCAGATGGGCGGGGGTTTCCATAGTAGCAAACAAGGGGCGTAACTCAAAACATGCATAAGGAAAACACACACAGCAAACTAAACAAAATATCACCAAACGCCCTCCTCCTCTGACCGGATTACACAAAGGTATGATAAGAGGAGAACCTGGGCCTCTTTCAGTGTTAGAGTCCTGGTAACTAAAATTGTACAGGACACTTATATTCAGTCTCCCTATTACAAGTGAGAAGATTGAAAACGTTGAAAGCATTGCGTTGAGAGCAACACATCCCGGGAAATGTAAATTTGTGGGTGTAATCATTTTTCTAGAGTCTGGAAGGAGGCATACTGATTGAGAATAGAGGTGACTATCTGACCTAAAACGTTTTCGGTAGGACCTGATGGTAATCCCATTTCGCTAACACATGCATGCTTATGGTGTCCATAAATGCTCTAAGTGCCAGGACACCCTAGGCTGGAGGTCGATGATTAACTTTGTAGTTGTGTCATTGAATCTCCGGCCGCGTGTCTCGAACACTCAGGTGAAGAGAGGGGCTGAGCTGTCAATCGATCACCACCTGGTGGTGAGCGGGATCCGCTGGCAGGGGAGCAAGACGGTCAGACCCAAACGGGTTGTGAGGGTCTGTTGGGAATGTCTGGTGATCCCTCTGTCTGTAGGGTCTTCAACTCCCACCTTCGGGAAAGCTTCACCCAGATTCCGAGGGAGGTTGGAGACATGGAGTCCGAGTGGACCCTGTTCTCCTCCTCCATTGTCGATGCGGCAGCTCGCAGCTGTGGCCGTAAGGTCTCAGATGCCTGTCGCCTGTCGCTCTTTCGGTCACAGAGGCAAAAATTCAGGTCTGGGAGGAGTTCTGAGAAGCCATAGAGAAGGACTATCGTTCTGCCTTGAAGAAATTCTGGCAAACCAATCCGGCGCCTCAGGAGGGGGAAGAAGTGCTTCACCAACACTGTGTAGAATCGGTAGAATGGTCTATGCACTGATATGTCATGTCCTAAGAAATCAGCGAATTGATCGAGTTCATTGTTCCATAAGTTAAGGATGGTCTTTCAGAATATGAGCAGAAGCTGTGCTGCTATTTTGAACAGGTTGAACTGGTGAAGTGGTAGCCATTTCTTTGCGCAACCAAGTTTATCTTAAAGATATCAGGCTTCTTTGCACCACATTCATCTGCAAATCTTTTGAGATTTTGATGTCCTCTGTAGTACGACAGACAGTTTGGCACTGCAAACAAGAACTCATTTCTATCTGGCACACCACATTCCGTTCTCTTCTCAACAATCAGATTGAGTGCATTCACCATTTCAGATGTTAACAACATGGTAACCTTTCTCCTCTATACACAGCTTCTGCTCATATTCTGAAAGCCCAATTTCTTCATGGGGGTTTGAGCGATCTCGTTCTACAAAATTTCTCAAATTTTTTTTTGTTGATTGATTCAGTTTTTATTTCGAGCTACACACAAGGCACAAAAGCCAAAAAAAAGAAAGAAAAAAATATATATATAATAAAAGAAAAAATAATTAACATTCTGGCTCGAAAAGGAGTGGGAAGAAGACAAGCTTATTGACTCCCACCCCTGTTCATAAACGTAAATAACAATATATAACAATAACACTGTTTAGTTCTTATCTTACAAAACGATTAACAATTGAGTTGGTTACATATTAACAGATGCAACAATGCATTATATTAGGTCAACATTCACAGTATCTTACACGTTATAACAAGTGTATAATTTTGTTTCCTATACCGAATTTATTACCATGTTGGTATTGCTGTTATTCACCATCACCATTACAGCCCATATAAGATTACTCTGTATCAAAGTGTTTGAATGATACATAACATACTCCACTTTTATTCATGAAAGGTACAATGATCGCAGACTGATTGATGCTCATGATAACAAGAGTAGTCTTAATGATGTGTGTTAAAAAGGATTCGGGGCTTTTCTTTTTCCTTTTCTGTGACTGGACCTGCTGCCAGAGGGGAGCAGCCCCCGAGCAACCGGACCATCATTTGTTGAGTGTCCTATACTATGCATTAAAAGAGACAAGTTTTAGGAGTCTGCTGCCAGAAGAGGCTTTCCTCGAGCTGCCGTCCCCCACATGTCTGCCCTGTACTATGGGTTATGTTGAATGCGGAGTACATGGATATGTGCATGTTTTACTTCTAAGAATTTAATTCCTTTATATTACCATCAGCATCAATAGCAATACCGCTGTCTGATCTATTTAAGTTTGATTCTAAGAATAATATATAGGTTGTTAGGTATTAATCCTAGACTGTTACAGTTAAAGTTTAAAGTTAAAATAATGATGATAATAACACAACAGCAATAGCAATAACAATGGCAATTAAAGCCGCAAGCGGCATTTAGAGGCCCTCGAGGGTCTCGTTTGGCCGGTTGACGCCGGTGGCTGCACGCCGCCCCAATAACCGGGAGGCGCTACCGCGCCCTACCTGCCACACTAGGTCGAGATTATAAAAGAGCAAAGGCAAGAAATGGCGCCTTCGGCGCCAGATCACTCGATTTTTCCCAAAATGGCCGACCTCCTGTTGGTTGCTAGCAACCATGTAATGTTCTTTTTTGTTCGGACAGTCATGACGCACGTGTGCACCAATTTGGGTTTGGCTGCGCCAAAGTTGACATTGGGTCGTTGCCATGGCAACACGGTGGGAAAAGGGGCGTGGCCTCAGTTACTTTTTTTGTTCAGGGTCATGTGATGGACGTCTGTGCCAAATTTCTTTTGTCTACGACAAAGTTAGATTTTATTCATTTTTATTTGGTGCTCGGCAGGGGCGCTATCGCGCCCATTTTCAAATTTCCTATATCACAACATGCGGAGTCGACGACTCGACCAACAATTCAAGTTACGCTCAAATCGGCCATAGTATGTGTGAGTTATGACTCTTTAAACACGGCGGCGAGCGCTGAAAACGGACGCCGACTTCATGGCGTTGCCATGACAACACCGTTAATCCTATTAGAAAGTTTTTAATAACTTTTAGTGTCCCACTTGTGTAGATGATCTTGAGCGAACGGGGAGTCGCTGCGTTCAACGCCCTAGGAGGAGTTCGTTCAAATGCGAGGGCACGAAATGGCGCCTTTGGCGCCAGATTACCACATTTTTCCCAAAATGGCCGCCCTCCTGTTGGTTGCCTAGCAACCATGTAATGTACTTTTTTGTTCGGACAGTCATGACGCACGCGTGTACCAATTTTGGTTTGGCTGCGCCAAAGTTGACATCGGGTCGTTGCCATGGCAACACGGTGAGAAAAGGGGCGTGGCCTCAATGACTTTTTGTTCGGGGTCACGTGACGTATGTCTGTGCCAAATTTCTTTTGTCTACGACAAAGTTCAAATTTTTTCCTCATTAATTTTTATTTGGTGCTCTGCAGGGGGCGCTATCGCGCCCATTTTCAAATTTCATATATCAAAACATCCGGGGTCGACGACTCGACCAACGATTCAAGTTTCGCTCAAATCGGCCACAGTATATGCGAGTTATGACTGTTTGAAGTCGGTGGCGAGCGCTGAAAATGGACGCCGAATTCATGGCGTTGCCATGACAACACCGTTAATCCTATTAGAAAGTTTTTAATAACTTTGATGTCCCACTTGTGTAGATGATCTGGAGCGAACGGGGAGTCGCTGCGTTCAACGCCCTAGGACGAGTTCGTTAAAATGCGAGGGCACGAAATGGCGCCTTCGGCGCCAGATCGCTCTTCTGGCCAATATGGCCGCCCTACTGATGGTTGCCTAGCAACCGCGTAATATGTTTTTTTGTTTGGCTTCACATGAACAATCACTGTGCCGAATTTTTTTCGTCTACGACGAAGTCAAGTTTTCGGGCATCTCCATAGGCGCAATGTAATTTTGATTTTCCAGGGGCGCTGGCGCGCCATTTTTTTGATTTTTTATATTTTCTAAATGTGAAGAATTTAGTTTTCACGTGTTTGAATTTTGTGCAAAAAATCAGGACTTTTCGTCAGTGGGAAAGTGGACTTTGAGGGGGAGAAGAAAAATAATAATAATTAAAGCCGCAAGCGGCATTTAGAGGCCCTCGAGGGTCTCGTTTGGCCGGTTGACGCCGGTGGCCGCACGCCGCCCCAATAACCGGAAGGCGCTGCCGCGCCCTACCTGCCGCACTAGGTCGAGATTATAAAAGAGCAAAGAGAAGAAATGGCGCCTTCGGCGCTAGATCACTTGATTCGTTGCCATGGCAACACGATGGGAAAAGAGGCGTGGCCATGATTGACTTTTTTTATCGGGATCACGCGACGCACGTCTGTGCCAAATTTCTTTTGTCTACGACAAAGTTTGATCTTATTCTTCATTCATTTTTATTTGGTGCTCTGCAGGGGGCGCTATCGCGCCCATTTTAAAATTTAATATATCACAACATCCGGAGTCGACGACTCGACCAACGATTCATGTTACACTCAAATCGGCCACAGTTTGTGCGAGTTACAACTCTTTGAACACGGCGGCAAGCGTTGAAAACGGACGCCGAACTCATGGCGTTGCCATGACAACACCGTTAATCCTATTAGAAAGTTTTTAATAACTTTTAATGTCGCACTTGTGTAGATGATCTGGAGCGAACGGGGAGTCGCTGCGTTCAACGCCCTAGGACGAGTTCGTTCAAATGCGAGGGCACGAAATGGCGCCTTCGGCGCCAGATCACTTGATTTTTCCCAAAATGGCCGACCTCCTGGTGGTTGCTTAGCAACCACGTAATGTACTTTTTTGTTCGGACAGTCGTGACGCATGCGTGTACCAATTTTGGCTTAGCTACGCCAAAGTTGACACCGGGTCGTTGCCATGGCAACACAGTGGGAAAAGGGGCGTGGCCTCAATGACATTTTTGTTCGGGGTCACGTGTCGGATGTTTGTGCCAAATTTCTTTTGTCTACGACAAAGTTAATTTTTTTTCCTCATTCATTTTTATTTGGTGGTCTGCAGGGGGCGCTATCGCGCCCATTTTCAAATTTCCTATATCACAACATCTGGGGTCGACGACTCGACCAACGATTCAAGTTACGCTCAAATCGGCTTCAGTTTGTGCGAGTTATGACTCTTTGAACGCGGCAGCGAGCGCTGAAAACGGACGCCGAATTCATGGCGTTGCCATGACAACACCGTTAATCCTATTAGAAAGTTTTTAATAACTTTTGATGTCCCACTTGTGTAGATGATCTGGAGCGAACGGGGAGTCGCTGTGTTCAACGCCCTAGGACGAGTTCGTTCAAATGCGAGTGCATGAAATGGTGCCTTCGGCGACAGATTACTCAATTTTTCCCAAAATGGCCGACCTCCTGTTGGTTGCCTAGCAACCATGTAATGTACTTTTTTGTTCAGACAGTCATGACGCACGCGTGTACTAATTTTGGTTTGGCTGCGACAAAGTTGACATCGGGTCGTTGCCATGGCAACACGGTGGGAAAAGGGGCGTGGCCTCAATACGTTTTTTGTTCGGGGTCACGTGACAGATGTCTGTGCCAAATTTCGTTTGTCTATGACAAAGTTCAATTTTTTTCCTCATTCATTTTTATTTGGTGCTCTGCAGGGGGCGCTATCGCGCCCATTTTCAAATTTCATATATCAAAACATCCGGGGTCGACGACTCGACCAACGATTCAAGTTTCGCTGAAATCGGCCACAGTATGTGGGAGTTATGACTGTTTGAACGCGGCGGCGAGCGCTGAAAATGGACGCCGAATTCATGGCGTTGCCATGACAACACCGTTAATCCTATTAGAAAGTTTTTAATAACTTTTGATGTCCCACTTGTGTAGATGATCTGGAGCGAACGGGGAGTCGCTGCGTTCAACGCCCTAGGAGGAGTTCGTTCAAATGCGAGCGCATGAAATGGCGCCTTCGGCGCCAGATCGCTCTTCTGGCCAATATGGCCGCCCTCCTGATGGTTGCCTAGCAACCGCGTAATATGTTTTTTTGTTTGGCTTTACGTGACCAATGACTGTGCCGAATTTTTTTCGTCTACGACGAACTAAAATTTTCGGGATTTGGGGATTTTGGGGGGTCTAGCCATAGGGTGCAATGTTAACGCTGTTTTTCCAGGGGGCGCTGACGCGCCATTTTTTTCATTTTTTACATTTTGGAGATGTGAAGGGTTTTTTTTCACCTAATTGAATTTTGGGCAAAAATTCAGGACTTTTCGTCGGTGGGAAGTTGCCGAAACTGGCTTTTTAGGGGGAGAAGAAAAAAAATAATAATTAAAGCCGCAAGCGGCATTTAGAGGCCCTCGAGGGTCTCGTTTGGCCGGTTGACGCCGGTGGCCGCACGCCGCCCCAATAACCGGGAGGCGCTGCCGCGCCCTACCTGCCGCACTAGGTGGAGATTATAAAAGAGCAAAGAGAAGAAATGGCGCCTTCGGCGCTAGATCACTCGATTTTCCCAAAATGGCCGACCTCCTGTTGGTTGCTTAGCAACCACGTAATGTACTTTTTTGTTCGGACAGTCGTGACGCATGCGTGTACCAATTTTGGCTTAGCTACGCCAAAGTTGACACCGGGTCGTTGCCATGGCAACACGGTGGGAAAAGGGGCGTGGCCTCAATGACATTTTTTTTCGGGGTCACGTGACGGATGTTTGTGCCAAATTTCTTTTGTCTACGACAAAGTTAATTTTTTTTCCTCATTCATTTTTATTTGGTGGTCTGCAGGGGGCGCTATCGCGCCCACTTTCAAATTTCCTATATCACAACATCTGGGGTCGACGACTCTACCAACGATTCAAGTTACGCTCAAATCGGCTTCAGTTTGTGCGAGTTACGACTCTTTGAACGCGGCAGCGAGCCCTGAAAACGGACGCCGAATTCATGGCGTTGCCATGACAACACCGTTAATCCTATTAGAAAGTTTTTAATAACTTTTAATGTCCCACTTGTGTAGATGATCTGGAGCGAACGGGGAGTCGCTGCGTTCAACTCCCTAGGACGAGTTCGTTCAAATGCGAGTGCACGAAATGGCGCCTTCGGCGACAGATTACTCAATTTTTCCCAAAATGGCCGACCTCCTGTTGGTTGCCTAGCAACCATGTAATGTACTTTTTTGTTCAGACAGTCATGACGCACACGTGTACTAATTTTGGTTTGGCTGCGCCAAAGTTGACATCGGGTCGTTGCCATGGCAACACGGTGGGGAAAGGGGCGTGGCCTCAATACGTTTTTTGTTCGGGGTCACGTGACAGATGTCTGTGCCAAATTTCGTTTGTCTACGACAAAGTTCAATTTTTTTCCTCATTCATTTTTATTTGGTGCTCTGCAGGGGGCGCTATCGCGCCCATTTTCAAATTTCATATATCAAAACATCCGGGGTCGACGACTCGACCAACGATTCAAGTTTCGCTGAAATCGGCCACAGTATGTGCGAGTTACGACTCTTTGAACGCGGCGGCGAGCGCTGAAAACGGACGCCAAATTCATGGCGTTGCCATGACAACACCGTTAATCCTATTAGAAAGTTTTTAATAACTTTTGATGTCCCACTTGTGTAGATGATCTGGAGCGAACGGGGAGTCGCTGCGTTCAACGCCCTAGGAGGAGTTCGTTCAAATGCGAGCGCACGAAATGGCGCCTTCGGCGACAGATCGCTTTTCTGGCCAATATGGCCGCCCTCCTGATGGTTGCCTAGCAACCGCGTAATATGTTTTTTTGTTTGGCTTTACGTGACCAATGACTGTGCCGAATTTTTTTCGTCTATGACGAAGTAAAATTTTCGGGGATTTGGGGATTTTGGGGGGTCTGGCCATAGGGCGCAATGTTAACGCTGTTTTTCCAGGGGGCGCTGACGCGCCATTTTTTTGATTTTTTACATTTTGGAGATGTGAAGGTTTTTTTTTTCACCTAATTGAATTTTGGGCAAAAATTCAGGACTTTTCGTCGGTGGGAAGTTGCCGAAACTGGCTTTTTAGGGGGAGAAGAAAAAAAATAATAATAATAAGAAGAAAAACCCATACAATAACAATATAGCGCCGCCGAAGGCGGCGCATATTTATATATTCGGAAAGGTCTCACGTCCAGTAATCCAACCGTGGGGTTTATTGTCAAATACGAGCGCGTTGCGCTCCCCTTTTACCTCTTCTTTCTCAATATTTCCCAATGGGTTTTTTTTTTCGTATTTTTGTGCGAGCAGAAGCAAATATGCCGCTTTCGCGGCAAAGACCTATATTATCGGATAGGTCTCGATGCCCTGAGTCACTCTAACAGAGTTTTGAGTGCTGGTGAGTGGCCATGGTCGATGACGAGCGCGTTGCGCTCGTCATCGACTGCTTTCTTGTCCATGTTGCGCCTTGCCTGTGGTTTTCACCTTTTTTTATTCGAGCAGCAACAAATGTGCCGCTTTCGCGGCACACGCTTACATCACCGGACAGGTCGTGGTGCCGGGAGTGTCGTTATTACTGTGTAATGCATGGGGAGCGCTCCGCGCTCTGTTTCTTGAGCGCTCCGCGCTCTTTTTGGGACGTGCGCTACGCGCACGTCTTTCGTCAGTGCGCTCCGCGCACTGCCTGTACAATAACAACAGGCCCGGACCCTGTCAGGCTCTCGGGCCTAATAACAATTACAATTACCCCACCTAATCAATTCATATACTAATATGACACAATGCATTATTAATAGCTATCATTAATAAAAATAAAGAAAACAAGAGAAAAGAAAAAAACAAAAACAAATAAAAATAAAACAACAAAAACAGTCAAGACATATAGTTAATGTAAGATATTACTAATACAATATAATCACTTAGTTATTTCTTGTTTACTGAATTACATATATATATATATCCTCTTACAATAATAACAACCATAATGATAATAATGGGCGACAATGGCGCAGATGGTAGAGCGGGTCATCTCATGATCGGAAGGTCATGGGTTCGAATCCCGCCTCCTGAAGGTGCACATTGTCGTTATGTCCTTGGGCAAGACACTTCACCCACATTGTCTCCAGTGTCTGCGTACACTGGTAGCCCCCTAGGAGAGACCAACAGGCCCGGTTTGAACCGTGAGGCCGTCCTTCCGTGGACCCACCACCTGCAGAAGGAGCCATGGGGGCTGGTGCTATGTGATTTGGGCAGCTCCAACGGCTGCCCCCACGACCCGGCAACGGACAAGTGGAAGAAAATGGATGGATGGAATGATAATAATAATAATACCAATATCAATAATAACAACTGCAATAGTAACAACAACAATATACTTCATCATTAGCTAGATTTGACCTTTAAATTATACAGCACTTTGTAACACCCATTAACACTCAATTACCCATTTCCTCCTTCTGGTACTTTGACCATACCATTTTTTTATATCTTGATTTGAAATGATGAATATTTGGACATTGTTTAAGTTCTGCCCCTAATTTGTTCCAGAGTTTAACTCCACATACAGACACACACATACTTTTCCTAGTCGAAGACACTGCTTGAACCTTAAAGTTATCACACCCCCTCAGGTTATATCCCCCTTCTGTGCGTGCAAAAAGCATTTGTATCCTTGCAGGTAGCACATTTTTGTTAGCTTTAAACAGAAGTTGGGCAGTAGATAAATCAACTAAATCATGCATTTTTAACAGTTTAGACTGCAGAAATAATATATTAGTGTGATCACAATATCCTACTTTATGTATAATTCTTACAGCCCATTTTTGGAGTATAACAAGGGGGTGTAATGAGCTTTTATAGTTATTGCCCCAAACCTCTACACAGTAATTTAGATATGGCAAAACTAATGAACCATATAATAAAAATAATCCATTGTAATTTAAGAAAACTTTGCTTTATTAATGATTGAGATACTTTTGGAGACTTTACCTTGTATGTGTCTTATGTGTGGTTTCCAGCTTAATTTACTGTCAATGGTGACTCCTAAGAATTTAATTTCTGATACTGTCTCTAAGACTACACCGTCTATATTTACTGGGTCTGGTTTTCCATTATAATTACCAAAAAAACGTTACTTTTGTTTTATTTAAGTTGAGGGACAATTTGTTAATGTCCATCCATGTTTTTAATTTCCTTAATTCACAGTTTATGTTAGTTACTAAAGTACTACAATTGTCATTAGAATAGAAAATGTTTGTGTCATCTGCGAAAATCACTAATTTTAATAATTTAGACACATTAAAAATGTCATTAATATATAAATTGAACAACTTTAGGTCTAAGACAGATCCCTGTGGGACCCCACAGCCAATGTCCAAATATCCTGATATAAACTCCCCCATCTTGACATACGGTTGTCTCCCAGTTAAATAGCTTTGAATCCAGCTCAAAGCCACTCCCCTTATGCCATATCTGTCTAATTTTTTAATAATATAGAGTGATTAAGTGTTTCAAATGCTTTTTTCAAGTCATTGAATATTCCAGCTGCATGTTTCTTTCCCTCTAAGCTATTAGTAATCTCTTCTATTGCATCGATTATGGCCATTGAAGTTGACCTTGCTGCTCGAAACCCATACTGACCTTCATTAATTCGTTTATGCTTATCTATGAAATTATCCATTCTGCTGTTATAAAGTTTCTCTAAGATTTTGGAAAACTGGGGGAGCAGCGAGACAGGTCTGTAGTTAGTGAAGATGTGTTTGTTCCCATTTTTATGTATAGGTATAACTTTTGCAATTTTCATTTTATTTGGAAATGTTCCTGTTTGAAACGATAAGTTGCATATGTAGGTTAATGGTTTTCCGATACTGGTTCAGAATGCCGCAGCGCGTCTTTTAACTGGCTCACGAAAGCATGATCACATTTCACCTGTTTTGTCTTCCCTTCACTGGCTTCCAATCAAATACAGAATTGATTTTAAAATTATTTTATTTGTGTTTAAATGCCTCAAAGGTCTTGCTCCGTGTTATCTGTCCGACCTGCTCGTGTCATACTACTTCCACGTTCGCTACGATCGGTGGACCAATCGCTGCTTATGGTTCCTCGGACCCACCGCAAACTCAGAGGAGACCGAGCTTTTTCTGTGGTTGGTCCCAAACTGTGGAATGAGCTGCCTCTGTGTATTAGACAGGCTGACTCCCTTCCTGTTTTTAAATCACGCCTTAAGACGCATTTGTTCTCTTTGGCATTTAACTAGTTTGGAAGTTGACTTTTACTGCTCAAATCGTCCTCTTATGCCACTGTATATGTGTATATTTGATTGTATTTTATATTTTTATTTTTGTACGGCACTTTGGTCAACTCTGTTGTTTTTATTAGTGCGTTATACATAAATTGGATTGGATTTACAAATAACTAGGCTGTATAAACTACTACAGTATATAAGCTATATTCTTATTCATTCAATTTGTTAAATCTCTTTAGAATTGTCCACATGACTTCAGCTTCAAGGTATGTGGTAGGTGTATGTGAAGTAATGTGAAGTTTGGTCTAAGATCAATGTCAATTTCAAACTAATAACCAATACTTCAATAAAATAAGGTAGTGGGGGACTTTTTCTTGAAAGTAAAGAAATGTCAGTAAATTAATAAACATTACAAATTTGTATGGACAGATGAAATAGGGAAATAAAACGATAGGCTATTGTACATCATCTAGGATTATGCCACTGAGACAGTTGTAATTAATAATAAATTACATGGATATAAGTAACTTTAGTACCTTCAATAGGCTGTGTTGGAGTCTGGAATTGTTGAACGGCTTGTTTTGAGCCAAAAGAAAGTGTACTTCGTCTCTCCCTGCGATTAGCCACATTAGCACTGCTGTTAGCCGAGCTAGCGCTTCATGACTTCCGATGACAAAAAAACATACAAAAAACACATTTATGCAAAACTGGAAACCTAAAGGATTACACAGGCATCGCACAGGACTGCAAGTGGCTTAGTTTACAGTTAATCCACTCTGGCTCCAGAAAATAAGCAAGAATCTTCGCAAAAATTCTTGTTTTGTGCCTTGGCCAAGGCGCCGGAGACCCAAAATGCATTGCGCCGTGACGTTGGTTCCAAAGCCCTATATGTCAATTTTCCAGTATAAAGGTGTTTTTGCACCAATTGTCAGCCCTCATTGACTCGCAAAATATATTGCACATTCACAATAAAATATTGAAAACATTAGGGGAATAATAAAGGGGACAAAATGACAGTACTTGGCAAAGAATAACCACAATATAACCAATTAATATTTTTTCATATTTCAGTTTAATGACTATGACTTATTAATTTTTACATTTTGTCTGCTACATAGCACAATCTGCAATGGTAATCAACTAGCCCCATCAAGGATGATCGTGTAGGTCAGTGGTTCCCAACCTTTTTCCTTGAAGCCCCCCTTGTGCGTGCTGTAGTCAGGCCGCACCCCCCAGTCCAAAACTGTGGCCACCACAAATGTATCAAAACATAAAAATAATTGCTATTAAGTATATATTTCAAACAAATACACTGAAATTGGAGTGTTTAATGCACCTGTAGTCCTTATTCAATCATATTTGATGATATTAGACGATTTATTTTGCTCAAATAATATCATTTATGACCTGACCCTCTGACCAGGCAAAGCTCTGGGCCCCCCTGCAATCCCAGGCACCCCACTGGGGGCGCCCGCCCCCAGATTGGGAACCACTGCTGTAGGTGACTGCTGCATCCAGGAGCCCATCTTCAGATATCAAGGATCTTCCTCATGAGCAGCTGAACGACTGGCCCGTTGCTCAAGTGAGTGAACATAATGAAGCTTGTATGTGGCATACAGTTTCATACTGTACAATGCATATTGTATGTTATTTGTTTTGCTACAGTGACACCAACAAACCACGAGCATCATGAAGATCCTCTCTTTACCTGCTTCACAGCTGTCTTCCACCCGGACAGGAGTCAGCCCTCAGCAGTGTAAGTAGACATTGGTTGTCCAAGTCTGCTGCAGCATTTGAGTGCTGGTGGCGATTTAGAGGCCACATGCTATGAGCTGAAAATGTATTTACAGTTCAACAAATAACATGTCACTTAACGTTTGACACACACTAAGGTGAATGGATAGATCAATTTAAACATATAGCTTTTGCTGCATACATTGCATTGATACAAGTCATTTTTTGTGTTTTCTGTGTTTTAAGGGCCTGTTGCACACGGACAAAACGTACACAAGTGAGCTACTCAAGGAAGGAGGAGGATGATGGAACTAAGTCAGAGTCACCATCAAGCTACGCAGTGAGGTTGGACTAAATTACATTCTTCCTCAAAGTAACATGATTTACTCTCAACACTTTTGTTTTGTTTTAATCCAGGACAAGAAATTTCAAACTGCGGATCACAAATGATGAGTATGGCTGAGCAGCAACTGTATGAGATCTGCAGCAACTTCCACCTTTGGACTGTTGAGGGCATGTTCAGCAATTGTTACTGCCTTCAGTACATAGCAGTGCATCTGCTCTAAATGGTGATGGTGGCCTTGAGGATCATATGGACTCCACCGCCTCTCACAGAACAGCTGCTTCTAAACTCATGAATTTCAGGACAGCTGACTGAAGCGTATTTGGTATACTTCATAGCCACACTGACAACTTTTTCGATGGGCTGCAGTCGTGTGACCATAACATTCTAAAGCAATGCCTCTCAAACTGTGGGAGTCAGGCTTCCCTGCTGTTGTAGTTTTGGTTTAATTTAGAAACCATTTGATTAATTTTGTAGGTCCCCTGTTTCATAAATATTCAGCCTGGCATAGTCCTTTTTATAGACCTGTTTTGCATGTGGTGGTACACTGAATGGCAAATATTTCTTTAGAAATTATTGAAAAACTTTGGAAATCTCCATCTGAACAAGATTTAACTGTAGATCAGTACCAGATGTTCCTTGAAACTAGGCTTGAGGTGAACTTGGAAAAACTGAGCCTTCCTCGTTCATACAAAGTATCAAGTTTGTCTTGGTGCCTCCCCAACTTTAAAGGGTGACCTTTCCACATGAAGGCTGTATTGGGTGAAGATTTTAATCTTCTTTGTGCTGTCCACGGATACCTTAAAAGAGCAAAGCAAACTCAAGACCCGTCGTCTCTTTGTTTTCATGTAAATTACCTGACTCCGGACAGCACCGCGTGTTCAAACGCTGGAAGGGAAGTCTTTTAAATGTTCGTCAACACTACTCTAAACAAATCTAATAATACGCACCAGAGTATAGATGACCAGGATTCGGAAAATTACGTCACGAAGATTTATTGTTCCTAACAAGATCATCTAATTACAGAGCTCTGTTCCCCAGATCTTCCCTATCCATTCTGTTCTCAGTCCCCCGTTAACAATGGGAAAACTGCTAATCTGGGGGAAGCAGAGTATACGTCACATTTTCCCAGCATGCAATATTTTGAGCCTAAAACTACGTCGTCGTTGTTTCCATTGGTTCCCAAGCCGTCATGTGATGTTTGGCTCCGCCTTGCCGCCATTTATGAGTTCATTCTCTTCCACATGTTTTCCTCTTTTCCTGGGCGGGGGTCTTTCCTTTGTTCTTTTCTCACACCTCCCCCCTCGGATCTGTAACTTTCCACTGTAACAATGAACTGCAAAACACTTCGGACAAACTTTTAATTAACATTCCTAAATAGCCATAAGGGCAACACATCACATAAAAATATTATATTCTTCATACCCCTTTCTGACCTCGCTAGAGGTCATTCAAACCATAATATTTTTAGTTCACAAAAGTACAGCTCAACCAGCCGCTCGGTGGTTTCAAAATCTTCTCTCTCTTCCCCCTGGGACCGTCCCATTTTTCCATCACAGCCTTATTCCCGGTCTTTCCATTCAGAGTTCAAGGCTTGCTGTACTCCTTTCAAGTACAGGCTGGGACCGCCCCCTTCTGGCGTTTCCCTTGTCCCGCACTCAGTGTCCCCCTGGGGCGCCCCTCCCAACGTATAGATGCCCCCAGTGGAACCCAAGAGTAAGGACAACCATACAGCACCCAACAGCAGATTACAATCAACACAGTTTCATATTACCCTTAAGGCCTATTATAACAAAAACATATATAAAAATAGCCAACAATCCTCCTTTCAACGTCTCTTAATATATCGCAATCAAACTGAATATTTATCATGAAATTACAGTTACAGATGAAATGTTCTTGAGCTAGTCGTTGGTTATCGTTGCCTCTGTCCGTGCCGCTTCGGCGTCTGGGCTATAGAATCATATACTCACCACTGGGGTGTTTTTTATTTGGTGTGTTTTGTTTTGCATGTTTAATCATATTTAATCATTTGGGTCAACTATTCTCATAATTACAACCACTTACTTGCACCCACAGAGGCAAGGAACCAAAACAGAATTCTGTAACAGATACACAAAGAACAGACATTAAAAATTACACAAAAAATTCTCATCAAGATCGCTCATTGTGAGCCGGAGGACGACCATACCAGCTAATTTTAAAATATGGCTGTACTCAAATTTAACTATTCAACTTGATTTATCTATTGGAATGTTGTCAATTTTATCTGGAAAATTCAGGGATATAAGCACACAGGTTTCATTAATCCTAAATTTGTAGAGAATGTATCTATATCCGAAACATATGTCTTATATCGTAGTTTGCCATAAAATTTATCACTTTGTCACTTTTTGTTTGTATTTCAGATATTTTACCATATCTGCGTTTGTTCTTTCCCGTGCCCAAAATAAACCAAATTATAATCGTCCCATAATTAACACCCCCTTATTGGACTGAGAAAAAACACAGTCCAACAAATCTTAAAAACAACCTTCCATAGACGAGACCTCTATCCTTGAACAGGAAACACAGCAAACCAGCTCAAAAGTTCACTGGAGATTAATACTTCCAGCATCTGCAAAAACCAACACAATACATATATCAATACAAAAGAAAAAATGAACAAAAATTAATAAATATCAGGGCTAGGCCTTGGAGACTCTATTTGGTTTTAGTGAGTCATTTTGGTTCAATAGGGCCAGTGATAGTAGTGAGACCACTCGTCTGGTTTCTCTGGGACCTTGGCTACCATGTATCAGGTCCTGGCCATAACTCCAAAAACAATCAGACCAACTCTGTTCAGTCCAATTTCGGCCCAGAATCAGGCAAGGTTGGCAAGGAGCATTCTCCGCAGCTCCCGGGACTTCAGATTCTGGGTGAATAAACTTAAAAAACTAAATCAGTAAACACAGTTCCAATATAACATACAATCTTATCAAAATCAGGGTCCTCTTTAGTCCCATAAGAACAAAAAGGAACCGGATCCAGGCATCAATCGGCCAGTAAAAACACATAAGAATAACCTGTTGGTCTGCTCACGGACTGACGTACCGAGAGCAGAGCAAGAGTAAGGCCAAAGCCCAATTCATTTCAGTCTACTACCATTTAGGCAATTTGTAATTATAGAGTTCTATTACTCCAACATAACAATGCCCTCTAAGGCTTCACATTTAAATTTTATATTTAGGTATTCTAATCATTGAATTTAGTTGTAATTTCAAAGATAATTCATTAATTATTAGTAAATAAGCCAGCATCAACAGGTCGTAAGGACCACTATATTTTTGGTGCATTTTAAAGATATTTTTCAGCTAGTGTAAATGATTCTCCACCATTATGTCATGGAATGAATTGGAATGTTTAAAAAAACCGATACAATTGAGCATTAACATCTAAAAAAAATAAGACACAGATTAAGAGTACAGGAGATTTGAAAAATTCAAAAAATGTTACAAAACTTTTGTTTCACTCAGCGCTTTGATAATCGGGCTTAATTTAGCCTGTTGTCCAGGAGAGAGAGCAAATGAGAATTAAAAATAAGACATTTCATATTATTGTACCAATACAGGTGTAAACAATTTCCAGTCACACCGTGTTTACCTTTTACAATTTTGTCGGTTTAAGGGAACATTTATGTCCCTTAAAGTTAGCCTTAAAAGCTTCTCCATATACCAATCTTAATTTGTCATAACAAAATTTCTTGTGTAGCAGTTTACGGGTGTTTAGGCGGTATGCAGAGATGATTTGTGCAGGGTCCAGTTCAAGCGTCAGCAACCATTGTCCTGCGAGACCATTAGGCTCTGGGGTGGTGGCAGCTCACAGACCCTGTGGTTCTTCCGAGAAGCCCACTAATTTGGTGTCAGGTAACAATCTAATAATTCAGATGTGTTTCACCTCTCCGCACCAACATGCCAAGAGCCTGTCCGCTCACTGGTAACACGAGTTCTGCCATGGCTATACACCCACCGCCAGGAGCGTTGTTGCAACCGCCTCGTTCTCGAACGTTGCTGGTCCAATTTTGGTTCTGGATCTCGTCTGAAAACACCTTAACCACAATTATCATCAACACCACCACAACCATAAATAGCTCCACATTTAGGTAAACTCTTTAGATTTTCTTTATTTTTTTTAATTCAGCTTGCTCTCACCTCTGGTCAATAGTGTACAACAAATTATGTACCATAAATATATTCGTTAAATTATTAAATTTGTTTATTTGGTCTCCTAAAAATAATAATTCAAAATTTTGCATATTGCTTCTACATACTTTTAGTAATGCATCCAATATGGTGCATAAACATAAACTTCAAATAAATAACGGTCTGTACTCCAAATCAATGCATCCAAAGTTATAACCTATAAACACTCTTGTTCTCATTCCATGTCACCACAATGGAGAGAGATTCTAATTTTCAGAAACCTCTCTTTCAGGGGCCTAAAATGTTCTATTCACCACAGACACACATTAGTTGATTTTTGATATTTCAAAATAACAATTTTATGCTATTAAGACTGCCTTCAGCAGAAATGTCTAAAAAAATAATAATAACTTCGTTATTATACATTCAGAATGTTTCTTTTAAATCTTTTCAGTAACGGGAGCTATTTCCTCCACACCTCCTTTACTCAGAGGCCTCGATACAGATGGATTGCCCACTCCTCAATGTATCAAGACCTCCTGTTTTACTCATTTCTCAGTTTTCTTTCTTTGCTCCATCCACACTAATGCAGACAGAGCAAATACAGCCTCTCTTTTTTTATACCCGTGTAACATCTCTAAACTTTAACATGCACAGATTCCTTCTGTGCAAGGAACTCCCTTATTTTATAACTCTCCGCTCCCCTCTTTGTGAGACTGTTTATACACACGTCTCAAATTCTTCAACCAAGAACGTACTACTAATTTAGTTTGCCTATCAGTCACATTGCCAATCAAGACAGTATTTCTCTGTTTGTGTGAGACTCGTTTTTGCCCACAACAAGGAGTTTCACTAACTTTATAGCCTTTAATTATTATTTTTAATCATGGGTTACCAATTAGACTGTAGAAGCTCTAAAACCACTTAGCTTCTATTATTAACAAAATAATTTTCTCTATGCCTTTTGCAAATTTCAAGCAACTTATAGGCCTATTCTCTACATATGTAGATCATTACTTTTTCAGAAAATAATTACACCATTTTAGTGCAACTATTTTCTTTGCTTATGCAGATAAATTTCAAAGCAATTTTCCTCATCACTGCATAAGCAACACAATTTCGTTTTGCAAAAATACTCCTCCACTCATAAACAGTGTATCTTTCATACACTAATTTAGTTCCATGCGAACACACATTTTCCAGCACTTTACCCTGGGTTTGGCACCAGGCAACTATGTTCAAAATGATGCTACATTTTCCTTACATTTCTAAATGTAAGTCCAAACCAATGTTGACTTGCATTGCTGAAGCCTATGACACAAAAAATACTTTCAGTTAGATTCATAGCGTTTAAGTAATGTCTGTGAATTTGAAACATTGGCTTTCTGTTACACAACATTTTCATTCAACCTCATTTGTCCCCACAAACTCCACACTCGTCACACACTCGTCACTCCACAATAAACACATATGACAACGAGACAAGACAAGACACCAGAATTTCACAATAATCCCATCACCACATATACAAATATCTAACCTGGCGATACAAAAGCTCATTTGCATTTTGGCCAATAGAATATTCACAGATATCATAACATGATAAACTACTCAGTGGTTTATAGGCCACTGGGACCGGGTCCCCTGCATTTACTGGGGTTTGAACAATATGCTTTTTCATAACTGGCCCCAGCCAATAAATAACCCTTATCTAAATAGATTAGACAATAAAACGTAAGTTTCGATTAGGGTGATCAAGCCTGATCGAAAGCCACATTTCCGTCTTTTAAAATGGCTTATTCTCCCCCTCATGGTCAGGAGATCCATTTACAATATTCCCCTCTTATCTTTTTATTACTCTTTAGTAATGTTTCTACTCTGCTCTACTTTTCACATGCCTTACATGTTGACAAGAATTAACCTAATGTTTGGTTATATATTTTCAAGTCTTCGACTATTTTAATATGACAAATTCCAATTGTTTTCTCTAAGTTGAAGTAACATTTGCATCTACTGTGAGACATCTAGACCTAAAGTCTTTTACAGTCTCAGTTTACATTTACTTGCACTGTGAAATTTTCTTTAATTTGTATGATTAACATACTTAACTTTGGATTTTTCCAAAACTGAATCATGCATGAGCACTATTTTTCTTGTACTCTTGAGCAAGGCACTCCTCCTTAACATGCACAGACTTTTCTGTGTAAGGCATTTTCTCTTATTTTACTTTACTTTGCTACACTATTTTAAAATCGAACTTACTCTAGAATAAAATAATACCAACAAGGGCCCTGTTCGTATGAAGAAGGGGCCATTGGGTCAAGGCGGGAGCTCCTCCTCTTGGGAGGGGCTTTTGAGTCCCGCCCCCCGCAGTGGGGGCTTATTTTTCAGCCATTGTGCTGTGGCCAGTTCAGGGGCTGGTTCTATTCGTTTTCTCAGTTGTGCACAGGCCTCGATTGTTTTGTTCCTGCCTTTTCCCGCCATCTTTTTCAAAAGAGGCGACGCCTTACTGACCATCCTCCCCCATCCTTCTCCTTAGTAATTCCAACATTTTCTTACCTCCATATAACTGTTCCCTGCACACAAATTATACTTACTACAACTACAACTTACCTCGTATACTTTTATAGTTACAAAAAACCGAACATTAATTCACCAAATGATCTATATATATTTCGCCAATATTTAGTTTTTCAGACAGCCCCCAAATCTGTCTACGATCTTATTTCGACCGCTCTTTTTCAAGACACGCGTCCGTGCCTTTGGGAGATACTACCTACGGACCTTTTCGGCTTTTAAAGGGAATAAACCCAACGCGTGGTTCTTTTACTTGGGACTTAAACCCAATCTTCCTTATTAACACTTATTTAACTTTTAGAATTTAACTTTATTTAACTTTATTTAGTTCGGTATTTTATATATTAATAATAACGTGTTTCCCTGCTTCCTTCCGCCATCAATTCACAGATTTCACCACTCAACAGTCAACTTCATTAAAAAATAATCTAAAATTTGGAAAAATATGCCAATAGCACTTTGAGACTCACACAATATGAGGGTTCAAAAGTCGTCTTACCTTAATCTAGCTGGACGTCCATCGAAGCCTCTGCCGAGTGATTGCGGAAGAAAGTTCTGGTGCGTCTGCCGCAAAATTTCACCGAGCCAGACCTCCGCCGCGCTCGTTTGTTGACGAACCAAATTCCCCCTTCAACACTGTCGGGGCACCATGTGAAGATTTTACTCTTCTTTGTGCTGTCCACGGATACCTTAAAAGAGCAAAGCAAACTCAAGACCCGTCGTCTCTTTGTTTTCATGTAAATTACCTGACTCCGGACAGCACCGCGTGTTCAAACGCTGGAAGGGAAGTCTTTTAAATGTTCGTCAACACTACGCTAAACAAATCTAATAATACGCACCAGAGTATAGATGACCAGGATTCGGAAAATTACGTCACGAAGATTTATTGTTCCTAACAAGATCATCTAATCACAGAGCTCTGTTCCCCAGATCTTCCCTATCCATTCTGCTCTCAGTCCCCCGTTAACAATGGGAAAACTGCTAATCTGGGGGAAGCAGAGTATACGTCACATTTTCCCAGCATGCAATATTTTGAGCCTAAAACTACGTCGTCGTTGTTTCCATTGGTTCCCAAGCCGTCATGTGATGTTTGGCTCCGCCTTGCCGCCATTTTATGAGTTCATTCTCTTCCACATGTTTTCCTCTTTTCCTGGGCGGGGGTCTTTCCTTTGTTCTTTTCTCACACCTCCCCCCTCGGATCTGTAACTTTCCACTGTAACAATGAACTGCAAAACACTTCGGACAAACTTTTAATTAACATTCCTAAATAGCCATAAGGGCAACACATCACATAAAAATATTATATTCTTCATGGGTATATATACTCCGTATATTTCTTTCCACTTTTTTTTCTTTTTTTTAGTGAAGACTTTGCATTGATGCAGGAGATAAAATCTGAAAACACAAGAAAAGAAAATGTAAAGATGTATGTTAACCAAATGCATAGATACAGCATTGTATTAAATGTATGATGTAGTTAATGCATTAAATGGATATGTAAACAAGCCTTTTTGTTCACTTTTTTTCTTTATATAAACAACGTTTACAGCATTTGCACTCTCATAATCACTTAAACAATGATTTTTAGCAGTTTACATTGAAATAGGTCGCCCCGCGTGATTTTAAAATAACAGAAATGCAGCTTACTTACACTTCTCTTTGTTTACACATTCCAAGTCCTTTGTTACATTTGGTCTCTGTAGGAATCGATTTCGACATTGGTTCTATCTGATCGGACTGCCTGCTGTTGAAGGAGCGAGACAGCTGGCCAGCACACAAACTCTTGTCAGTGATGAAATATGATCAAATCAGAGTTTACTCTTAAATATTCTTTTAGGGGAGCAGCAAAACCAGTGACTGTCATTACTAGTATTAGCCCAGTAGATGGCAGCAATCACAGCAATAGCAATCTTGTGTCTCTACTGTCTGCTTTTAGTAGATACAGTGGGGCAGAAAAGTATTTGGTCAATCCCCCATAGACTTCTAACCTGAGGCAGTATCTATTCAAATAGGCTGGGTTTTAATGTGTAAACACTGATACTCGTCTTTATGACGTTGCGCATGTCCAAATGTCTGCCCTTTGTAGAACATACAACACATCACATCACCAGATTTGTCTTTTGAACTGAATGTGTGTTTTAAAAGGAACAAGAGCTTGTCCATGTCATGACAAGCACAAAATCAAGCCTGGAGAGGGTGCGGAAAGAAGACTCTGATAACAGCGTATTGCGACGAGGGCATCATTTAGTGACTGTCATCTGCATAGTCAGTCTACCCCTGGGCAGCTGTAGCTCAAAAAGTGTAGACAGTGTAGGAAAAAAAACAATTATGCAATAGAATAAAGGATAAAAGACTTCTTTTTTTATCTCACTGTGGAGAAATTATAAATAAATAAATATAGACTGAACAAAATGAATGTGCAAACTAAGAATTACATTTTATTAGGCTATATACACAAGTAAGTCTGAGAGGAAAAATATAGGCTATAATAATTGATCTAAATATAAAAAGATATTAAAGATATTATTATCAAAAAGGCAGCATCAGACCAGATACTGCTAGTTACACTAATTATAATCAGATAAATGTAATCATGGAGAATACAATTACAAATGCCAAATGGTGTGTAAATGGCTATAACATTTCATTTTGTTCCTATATATATATATATATATATATATATATATATATATATATACAACATATATTGTGTTAATTCTGACATGTTATCGTGTAATTGTAATTAGGGCCGGGACTTTTTTCGATTAATTGCGATTAAATAATTACATGAGGTTTAGTGCGATTAAAAATATTAATCGAAATTAATCACACTTTGCTTTCCACACTTCAGTTTCCTTTTTCCTGCAGACGCACAATTAATGGCAATATTGCACTGGTCTGTTGGACTTGGTTGAACAAAATAAACAATATTTGTTGCTTAAGCTTATGTATTCAGTCATTATTCAATGGTATACTAAAAATCCTTTTGAAAAAACTTACTTCTCACTGTTCTCAGGTCAAATATTTATATGCGATTAATTTCGATTAATTAATTACAAAGCCTCTAATTAATTAGATACATTTTTTTAATCGAGTCCCGGCCCTAATTGTAATATGAAACTTATGGCACAATGAAGTAACAAACCAAAAGAAGAATATATCCCTCTAGTCTGCTGCATATTGCAACCCCTTTTGCCTTAGCCTTAGCCTATAGCTCCTATAAGAGTCACTAACACGAGTCACATCAGCATCAGAAAGTTTGATGGACCTAGCAACAGTAAGTAGGTGTGTGGGCGGGGCTTTTACAAAAGGTTAAGACATCATTTGATAGGTCTATTTTGACGCAAATGGACTCCCGCTAACCACAGTTGATTGACCGCCAATTTTTCGATCTTTTTGTTCGTTTCGAGAATGACTGACAGATCAGACCGCTTTCGCAGACGTATTGTGGCGCTGACGGATAGAATAAACGCAAATTTAACGACTGTATTAAACAAAAATCTGGAAGACTCCTTACTGCAAGGGTATGTAAGGCCTTGTAGCCTTTTTTTATAGGCCTAAATATTAACATTTTACAAAGGTCTGTGGTGGGAACAAAATCTGAGTAATTTGGTTAATAATATCTTTAGTTAATAGATAGGCCTACATTTTCCTCGACTATGTAATAATATCTATATGCCAAATAACCACTAATGAAATGTTTTCTTATATATTGACAATATAGAATATTACTTAGTAGCCTATCAGCATACTTTTTTTTTTTATTACGCAAGACAGACGCCTTGGTGGTCGAGTTATCAGTCTACGGCAGAAGTGATTTTTTTGTGGAATCATCACAGTAAACCGACACATTTCTGTCATCTGTGTATCTGAAAGCATAACAAAATTTCTCGCTTATTACCACTACAGGGCACATTTGACATGACAATGGCCGTAAATACTTTTAATGTAATTAACTAATAATAATTACTAGCTGCCATACCGCCTTTGCTATGCCCGATCTCGTCAGACCTTGGGGTGGGCGCTTATAACCCTTTGGCTTCGGCCCACTCCTTTTGAACTGATCAAATAAATAAATAAACTAAACTATAAACTAAACCTTGGAATCTAAGCAGGGAAGGGCCTGGTCGGTACTTGGATGGGAGACCGTTTGGAAACACCAGGTTGCCTCGCTTCCGTTTTGAAATTATATTTCTCTCATCCTTGATTGTGGAACAGGGGGGTGGAGAGTGACAGTTGGGAGCTCAGGGAAGGGAGAGAGTTCAGCTTTCTGATGGCCTGGTGTTCTTCAGTCGACTGGACCTGGCCTGTAGATTCCGCAGTCTCCTCCCTGCCGGCATTACCTTGAAGAGACTGTGTGATGGGTGCATATAGTCCCTGGTGATTCTGACGGCTTTGCGGGTCTTGGTGTTGTGTTAAACATGATTTTGACTGTAAAAGTGTATCTTTGTGTAGGTCAATATTTATTTATTTTTTATGATTACAGCCTTGACATGTTCAGGAATGGAGGTGGACCAACTAGGAGGTCAAGGAGCTCTCAGAGGGAAAGACAAGTGTCTTACCGAGTGTCAGTCCTGAGGAGTGCGCCCCTCATCCGATTCTCATCACTAAGGGGTATGTGTGATCAAGTTTATAGAATGTTCACATCAGTACATTTTATACATTTTCAGTCAGAGTGAGATGATGGCTTTTCCATTATCAACGTCCTCTGATGTCTTCTTTGAGCATTTAAGGTCCAATGTTCCAGGGTACCCTGAAAATGTTGATTTATGTCGTGTTAGTGGGGAGCGGCAAATTATACTGCTTAATGTATCTACTCCAGCTGAAATAAAAGCAAACAACAGTGCTCTATACTTAATGCCAAAGGTTGGATATACAGTCTTTAGTTAAGATACTACAAAATAATATAAAATGTATAAATATATATATATTTATTTTTTGTATTAAAGGACAACGAAATACAAATGGACACAACAAATTCTCCACACACCTCCTCCAACCTTTCACTTCGCTCCACCAAGACCAGCGGGTGTTCTGTCGAAATCGCCCCCCTTGTCGAGATGTGTGATTTATTGCTATTGCGCATGCCAAGCCGTCGAATTGAGCCCCTCCAGTTTCACGTGAGTAGTTTATTTATGCTAAACGTGGGTACATTCATTTATTTTGTTCTGATTTACACTTCTCCACAGCATTACTGATTTAATTGATAAAGAATGAGTTTATAATATTTACGTGAAGATGCCGAAAATGTGCAGGAGTATAGTCTAGTCGAGTGGACATGATGGGCAGCTTCGCACCTGCTAGTGTTAGCTGAACGTACTTGTAAATATGTATCGAGATATTTCGAGATCAAGATGTGCACCCAATGAAAATGTTATTACATCGACTAACACGCTATTTTCGACAATAGAACTGCTCTTGGAAATACGCACTACCTGTCACTACCTGTTTTGTATTGATTAGCCAATACCAGGGTAGCAAGTTTTGACAAGGAAAAATCATTTATCGAGATAGATCATCATGGATATCTACATGTTGTTCTTAAAAACACATAACTTGATCTTATACATACAAAAGCAAGTGCATTGTTACATTTTACGGCTTACGGTTTGATATCTACTACATCATTTCAATTATGCTTCCTTTTCTTTTTCTTTCCAGCGCCAGATTGTCTTGCCTACTCTCCGGTATTCACCTTTTTCTTAACTAATGCCTTTGTTTCACCCATCTCCTACCTGCCCCACTGGCCCCTTTCACAGGTTTTGACCCCTGCCTGGCCCCCTGACCTCGCCTCCAGTCCTTTTCTTCAGGGTAGTGCAGTTATGTAGAGTCAATGGGACCAAGTTTTTTACTACCTGTGTGACAATAAATACCCTGCTGATTGCACCAAGAATCAGAGGAAAAATGTGAGGCAATATGCCAAAAAATTCACAGTAAAGGGTAAGATTGTACTTGTTCTATTCAGTCATTTTATAGTATTTTTAAATAAGCGTTGTCTGCAGAACTTTTTTGGGGGAAATGAAAGACCATTAAGAAAAAAGAGGAAGCCTGGAAGATCTTTCTGGAATTTCACGCTACGCCCATGGGTGGCCATTCAGGCATTATTAAAACTCGGCATGCCATATGCTCTAGGTTTTATTGGTCTGGCATGACTGTTGACATTGACAAAAGGGTATGTGTTTCACAATATTCCAAATGTTAATTGGACTTAATCACATGCAAATCATATTTTTGTTTTTGTTTTGAAGGTTGCAGAATGTGACATGTGTCAACGCAAGGGCACGCTTCTGGCAGCTGCTTTGCCTCTTCAAAGTATAAAGGTACATCTACTTAACTGCTTTTGATAAATAAGCAGTTAAATATTTTTCCCCTTTGCAGGTGTCTGCAGTCTGGGAACTGGTGGGCACTGACCTTACAGGACCATTGTCCCAAACAGCAGATGGATACCAGTACATTTTCACTGCGACTGATTATTTTTCTAAATGGGTTGAAGTGATTTTTCTTTTCTTTTAAAGGACGCATTGAGCCAAATTTCAATGGGCCATATACCATTGAAGCAATAAATGTCACACTGGCCAATATGTAGGGTACTATTTTATAAACAAAATACAGTCTGGATCATCTCAAGCCTTCCAAGCAAAGCAGGCCAATAGTACACACCATTCCAAACAAACGGTATGTAAAGTGCTTTCTTTATGAACAACATACTATATTAATCAAAAATCTAGATGAAAAAAAATGTATTGTCCACCACTAGCTACAACATTAAGATACTGTAAACTTCCCTTGCCTTAACATGATCTTTGTACTTTCCTTTTAGTGCACGCACAGATGTGGCTACCAAGACAATAACTGTTAGGCCTTCAGTACTTGTTTATGCGCCTCCACCATGGGCGTCGGAACCATTCATTGTGAGGGGGACGTGTCCCCCCCACTTTTGAAAAGTGGTTGTTTGGTCCCGTCCACTTTTTCAAAACGTGAATTTTCATTGACTTTACATTTACTAGTTTAGACTGGACCTTTTCAATAGGCTCCCCGTCCCCGAGGGAAAACAATAATATATGACACGCGCCTTATTTTCCATAAAAAACATTATTTTTTGGCATCATACGCGCCAGTATCACGTCGCTCCGCGGCACATACGCTCCGCTCTGTGTTTATGCAGCTCCGCTACCATCACCTCAGAGCGGCTGAAATGTAAACATGGCGCTGTTAACCGCTGAAAAACGGCTAAAGTGAGAATACTGGAGGATTATCGTTGGACAGACTGACAGAGTTTTTCTCGGATTATCACATGGAGGAGCAGGACTTTTCGCAGTCCTCAGCAGGTGGACAGCGTGTTTCCCTGTCTTCATCGGTACAAAGGGCCTGACCAGTAACTTTCAGGTAAGGAACATCAGTTTTGGATGTGTTTGTAAAGCGAGTGATGAAACTGATGTAGCGTGAGTTTGGGAAAACTGCACCGGGCTAGCACGAGTGTTCAACCCGTCAATACGCTTGTTAAACCTCACTGTCTGGAGTCTAACTTAACAAAATAATATCTGAATTATTAATTTGACGGATAAATGTTTGCTTCCTTTACCCCTTGACTCAGTTTTATCTGCGTTTGTGGGAAATGTGAAGATACAAGCGTTGAGATGTTTCTTTGCGATGGCAGGAGAAACCCCCGGCTCACATTAACTACGGTACGGGTTTGGTCCGGGTTCGGTCCTGATCCGGTCCGGGTTTGCCCCAAACTACCACTCACAGTGAGTCCGGCTGACACTGTGGCCAGCTCCGCCAGCTCCGGCGCCAGATGCTGCTCCAGGCACAGAAACGGCCCTCGCAAGAACAGAAGTGCGCATGAGTTTCCCTCTTGGTGCGAGTTCACGTGATAAGTAGCCCCATATATAGGTAGTTTTTGTAAACAAAAGCCGTATTTGCCAGTACAATGACTCTCCCCAGTGAAGTGGATGCTTTAAACACACTAGTGCCCCTGTGTCACTGGTAATGGACAAATGTTTACATTTCTGACGTTACACACGTGTACAGGCGGTAAACGAGACCAAATACGTAATAAGCGGACAGATTTTATTTTGAAATACACCGGATCTTCTTTTCTCATGAGACCTGACTTCCTGTTTGGCTCGTGTTTTTCTGTCAGCTTGATCCGTTGGGGCTCCAATCTCCGGCAAAAATAGACTTCTTGCGGATTCTTTCCATAGCCGCCAGAAGGCCTCGGTAGCCGGACCCGGACTTCGCGGAGCAGTGTGAGTCGCCTCCCGACCAGGATATCAGGAGGCATCCTGGTCGCCTTCCCCGCCTCCCGGTGTCCTATTGGGAGGAGGCCTCGTGGAAGGCCCAGGACACGCTGGTGGGACTATGTCTTCGAGCTGGCCTGGTGTCGCCTCGGGGTCCCCCCAGAACAGCTGGAGGAGGTGTGCGTGGATCGGGAAGTCTGGGCATCTCTGCTGAGACTGCTGCCCCCGCGACCCGGCCCGGATAAAGCGGAAGAAAATGGATGGATGGACATTATTTTTGTACTCGCGCCAAACACTCTCAGTCTTCTTAAAAAATGAAGCCTCTGAAGCCAAGAAAATCGACATGCACATTTCAAAAAAAATAAATATGTTGAACAGTAACCACTCAAACAGTAATTTGGATAAAATAAATTATTGTAAACAGTGTCATTGTAACAATTCCTTCCTTTATATTGCAGGGAAAGTGGAGGACTACTGCACAGTTTGCACATTGCTGACTCACACTGACGATGGAGGGTTTACAAAGGTGAAATATGACACTAAATGTCATAATAGTACTTGTTATATTTCATTTCTTTGTACCACATGGTTTTATGTTTTCTGAACTGTTGCAGTGCTCTTCATGCAAAAGGTCTGCCCATGAAGACTGCATTAAGTGTCAGCATGTCATGGGAGACTATATTTGCAGAAAATGCAAAATGACCCATCCCAGGATTATGGAAGACTATTGGCACCTTAATTCAATTGTCTATTCATTTGTCAAATGGCTATGCATTATGTTATTTTAGTATTTATTTTGGAATTGTGTTTGACAAAGTGTAATGTTATATCCAATTTTGACATTTAATGTTCTATTCCAAAAGTTCTAATGGCAATTCAATATGTAAAGTGTCGATACAATGTCTTTATATATTGCAAATTACAAGATTTTGAAATGAATAGCATATTGACATGGACATTTGGCCTCTTTATTCATTGTTCTTTTCATTCTTAAAATGGCATTTAGTTTCGAGTTGTATTTGACAAAGTTGCATGTTATATCCTATTTTGACATGTCATGTTCTATTCCAAAAGTTCTAATGGCAATTCAATATGTAAAGTGTCGATTCAATGTTTTATATATTTCAAATTACAAGATTTTGAAATGAATAACATATTGACATGGAAATTTGGCCTCTTTATTCATTGTTCTATTCATTCTTAAAATGGCATTTAGTTTCGAGTTGTTTTTGGCAAAGTTGAATGTCATATCTTATTTTGACTTGGAATATTCTATCTACTTTTGAATAAGTTTCATTTAATGTGTTGTGAAACAGCACCTCCCTCTGGATTGCATTGCATATTGCATATTGCATTGCCACAAGGTTTGAGTGCAACTATTTTCAATATGCTATGCAGTTCTTGACCCCTGGGAAGGCGGGCCCTGGTCCGCTCTCGGCCAATCAGAGACGAGTCTATATCCTCCTAGCTAGATGCTCTGTGTTGTTGTTTTTGCTGGAAGTAATGCTGTTATGACGGATTGGAAGTAACAGATCACCCTTCATGAAGATTCCAAGTTACTCTAAGGAGGTTCTAAGTAAGTATAGAAGCGTGTTTGTTAAAATACCAGTACTGTTTAGTGTTTTTTCTCTCTTTTGTTTATTAAACACTTGCTACCTAGTTCAGTCATGCTCAGCAGTCCCACAGAAAGTCAAACTCCACAGTGTTTCAGCTTCTTACATTTTATTTTGGCCCACAAAAATATCTGTCTGTAAGTATTCAAATGATAGTGATCTTAGCTTCCATTAGATACCAAATTTAGTAATTTTTAGCATGTTTCCTATTCGTAATTAGGAAGAAAATATTCGGCGCTAATACCGTTAGCATCCCTATGGCTTTTCCCATGTAAATTAGCCTCGTGCTAATAGCTCGCTAATACAATCGTTTTTTGAAGGTTTTAGTTAACTCTAAGCTACTTATTTTCTATTTGCATTGTATATTTACCCAATTGAGATTGTAATATGCATTCTTTGTGTAACTGTATGTTACAGTTTTAAAGTACTTCAGTAAATCACACAATACAGCAAGACGCTTCTTGGTTTTCATTAGAGACTGTTCTATCTGCAAAGCTGGTTCTCACACACTAGTAAAGGCAGAATACTTACACTAAACCAAACGTGGTGGCACGTGTTTTTGTTTTAATGATTAAACTATACTTTATTGTATGCTCATGTTAATTTCTATTCTCACACTCTTCAGTGCAGTGATCCTGATGATCAGATTAAATAACGTGACGACAAAATACTCCTACATTTGTAAAAACATGAGGCTAAGTACTATTCTGTATTTTAGATCAGAGTTGTGTAACAAATCTAATCTGTTACTACCAATGTTGATTGATTGGATTTATTTGAGTAATTATTTAGATTAACATTGTTGCAGTGCAGAAAATAAATAAAGTAACATAAACTCAAAAGGAGTAGGCCGAAGCAAGAAAGCTTATAAGTGCCTACCCCCATATTCAAAATTAGTTTACATTCCGGATACAGGCAGGGGTGATTATAATAGTGGTACTAACAGCATCTAGAAAGCATCATGAGATTTCACAGTACATCAGTAATACCTAAGTTATTCAGGCACAAACTCTGTCTTACCCAGGCACCTGGACAGCCGGAGCATGTTTGTGCTGATAAGCACACACATCACAACACATTGTTTTATTTATTTATTTAATCATTTATAACCATCTACATTCCAGATGCCGCTATGAAGAGACCGTACAACATCTGAATATGAAGAGACGGTAGAACATTTTTAGACTGGCCAATAAGATTCTTCTTGTATGGTGGAATCATTCTTCTCTGCAACCCCAAGAAGCAGCTGTGTGGTACAGGAGCGGTTCAGAAGAACGAAGGCTAGGAGAATGTCGCAGAGGAGCTGGGTTGAACGCGTTTGTGTTGTCAGGAGCTTCTTGTAAATAAATATTAAATTGAGAGATGCAAAGATAGTCTGCATTAAATTAATAACTAATTTGTTAGAATTTGTGGAAAATTATGAATGTGATCATGTCAACAGCGCTGAGGTGACTGGATGAAGATGGCAGCAGGCTGTTGTCCGCACAGGTGGTCTGTCTTCTTTACAGGTTTCTCTGGGCCCTAATGAACAAAGGAAGAAAACTAGAGTGACTGACCACAACAAAAAAGGATATTGATTACTGTTGGATGCTAAGGATAGAACAGAATTAGATCTGCATTATCTTATCACTATGCGAAATGTTAACAAATATTCACACGCTGTTCACATTCATGTACATACAGTCCCCTGACCTCTTGCTACATAGTCATCGCTTTGTTCTAGTTTCATTTAATTTGGTACCTTATATAGTGAAGTACACAGTTTATGTTTGAATAGTTTTTGTTATTTAGTTAATATTTAACACAAGGTCTTTTTGACATTTGCTTCCTTATTCAGTTGCTCTTTTGTACTTAGCTATTTCAAACATACCATTTCCCTTGTATGGGATAAATACAGCCTTTCTTATCTTACAACAAACTGAAATAGCAGATCAAACATGTTTGATCTATATGAAATAGATCATAATTTAATAATTTCACTGTCAGTAACATATCTATAAGATAATTCAAAAAACAAACTAAAACATTCGCTAATTTTATATTTTTAGAAACATTTTTTGCACGTAGGTCGCCATTGTTATTTACATCGCAATGCATTCTGGGTAGTGATGTCAAATGGTTGCACCACCCAGTACCGAAGATACCAGTTTTCAGTTCTTGCCCACAGCGTGTTTTAGACAAGGAAAGTGAGGAAGAGGTCCGTGATGAAGATGGAGACGGAAATAGACATTATTCAAAATCAAATGTATCATACTGTAATTCGCAGCCCTACTAAACGGCGGCACCTGGTGGTTTGAAAAATGTATCACCCTGGCTTAATTTGTTTTTCTTGTTCTGAATGTGAACCAAATTGACAGGAATGAGGTTTCACCACGCATAAAGATATAATTGAGTAAGAGGATAACTGCGCTGAAGATTGTGAGAATAGAAATTAACATGGGCGTACAATAAAGTAGGCCTATAAAGTGCTTAATCATTAAAACAAAAACACGTGCCACCACGTTTGGTTTAGTGTAAGTATTCTGTCTTTACTAGTGTGTGAGAACCAGCTTTGCAGATAGTCTCTAATGAAAACCAAGAAGCGTCTTGCTGTATTTGTGTGATTTACTGAAGTACTTTAAAACTGTAACATACAGTTACACAAAGAATGCATATTACAATCTCAATTGGGTAAATATACAATGCAAATAGAAAATAAGTAGCTTAGAGTTAACTAAAACCTTCAAAAAACGATTGTATTAGCGAGCTATTAGCACGAGGCTAATTTACATGGGAAAAGCCATAGGGATGCTAACGGTATTAGCGCCAGATATTTTCTTCCTAATTACGAATAGGAAACATGCTAAAAATTACTAAATTTGGTATCTAATGGAAGCTAACATCACTATGATTTGAATACTTACAGACAGATATTTTTGTGGGTCAAAATAAAATGTAAGAAGCTGAAACACTGTGGAGTTTGACTTTCTGTGGGACTGCTGAGCATGACTGAACTAGGTAGCAAGTGTTTAATAAACAAAAGAGAGAAAAACACTAAACAGTACTGGTATTTTAACAAACACGCTTCTATACTTACATAGAACCTCCTTAGAGTAACTTGGAATCTTCATGAAGGGTGATCTGTTACTTCCAATCCGTCATAACAGCATTTACTTCCAGCAAAAAACAACAACACAGAGCATCTAGCTAGGAGGATATAGACTCGTCTCTGATTGGCCGAGAGCGGACCAGGGCCCGCCTTCCCAGGGGTCAAGAACTGCATAGCATATTGAAAATAGTTGCACTCAAACCTTGTGGCAATGCAATATGCAATATGCAATGCAATCCAGAGGGAGGTGCTGTTTCACAACACATTAAATGAAACTTACTCAAAGTAGAATAGAATATTCCAAGTCAAAATAAGATATGACATTCAACTTTGCCAAAAACAACTCGAAACTAAATGCCATTTTAAGAATGAATAGAACAATGAATAAAGAGGCCAAATTTCCATGTCAATATGTTATTCATTTCAAAATCTCGTAATTTGAAATATATAAAGACATTGAATCGACACTTTACATATTGAATTGCCATTAGAACTTTTGGAATAGAACATTACATGTCAAAATAGGATATAACATGCAACTTTGTCAAATACAACCCGAAACTAAATGCCATTTTAAGAATGAATAGAACAATGAATAAAGAGGCCAAATTTCCATGTCAATATGCTATTCATTTCAAAATCTTGTAATTTGCAATATATAAAGACATTGTATCGACACTTTACATATTGAATTGCCATTAGAACTTTTGGAATAGAACATTAAATGTCAAAATTGGATATAACATTACACTTTGCCAAACACAATTCCAAAATAAATACTAAAATAACATAATGCATAGCCATTTGACAAATGAATAGACAATTGAATTAAGGTGCCAATAGTCTTCCATACAGGATAGCCTGTTAAAGTGTTTTCCAATAAAATGAGCATCAGTAAAGACAGTTGTCGTGTGTGCGGTGTGTGAAGGCGATGATCTAACTTAGTTACTTTTAAAAGGAGTAATCACTACCTTCAAATTATCTGTGGCAAAACTGAAGATTTGTGTAATTAATACATACAATCATACATGACTGTAACTCATACTGATGATAAGAAGTGGTGCTATATTGTCTGAAAGCCAATATGTGTAACATTCACTCTTGCAATTTGAAAATGTACTACAAACTGATCAGACCACCCTAAAGCACTTTAGATCTAGAGTTCAGTCATTAGTGTTGGAGAGTAAGTAATGCATGTATATTTGGAATACTATTTTATTTTTATTCTACTTTTTCTTTTGAGGGCATTTAGTCAGTTTCTTTACTAAAATCAAATCAATACATCCTGATTTTCAATTATTGAAACTCATCTGAAATTTAAAGATGTAGATTTAAAACTCCGTATTGTCATTAACAGTTGGTGCAAGAACCCTGCTCTACACATTGTCAGTGAAGATGGCTTCTCTGAGAATAACTATAAAACAGTCAGCACTCATATTTCTAACACTATAGCATTTCATTTTGATTTGAAACTAATTTAATAATAATGTTTGAACTGATGCCGTCGGGGAAGAGATACCGCAGCATCAGGACGACAAAAACCCGAATGTTAAACAGCTTCCTTCCCACAGCTGTTAGACTGATGAATAAGACCCTATCATCTACAGACTAATCAAGTTTTGTTAATTTTTAATTTTATATTGCACTAAATTGTTGGGAACGTGTGAAACGTAATTTCGTTTTTATGTTGCATAAGAATGACCAATAAAGCTAGCTATCTATCTATCTATCTATCTATCTATCTATCTATCTATCTATCTATCTATCTATCTATCTATCTATCTAATTTATATTATGCTTTTGTTAGTCTGCTTCTTCCACCAATGGTCAGTTGAGAGCTTCCTCTGGAGAAATCAGTGCTTTAATGCTAAATAAAATATAAAACAGTCAAGATTTGTGTCTTAAAATAAGCGTTATACATTTTCCAGGCCTATAATGTGACCATATGTGATACTTAGATAACTTAAAACAAAGAAAATTGTCATAAATGTAACCTTGTAGATGTACAATGACACGCAGATGAGGAAGTATGTTTGGGAATGCTAGCATCCTTATAGATACCTTGAATCCGACCGGGCAAGTGCCCATGGCTCAGTGCGCGGTTGCGGTCAGTGAGGAGAGGAGAGGGCTGACCTCCAGGTGGACCATGTGGTCATTGGGTGCTCACAGATATGAGCGGTTCTGGCGTGGTTCCAGCTGATCAGAGATGTTAACGTTGGTAGGTTTAACCAAAGTTTACACTCTTTGAACTTGAAACTATTAAAGGGGGTATTATGTAAAATCGACTTTTTCAAGCTTTATATCATGTTATGATGTCATTCCCTCATTAAACACATGCCTGGAGTGTTGCCTTGGCTCATTCACATATTTTTGAGTAATCAGTAAAAACTTAGACGGCAGCCATTTTAGGTGTAGCTATGCCTCAGTCCTCCTAGGAACGCCCCCACCTCCTGGAGACGCCTCTGGACCTTTTGTCACCAGCCAAGCCACCAACCACTGCTCCTCAGCTCAGCAGAGCCCCCTCCCCGCACAGTAGTGTTGTTTAGATGCCACAGCAGTGTGCTGAAGGGGGCGTGTCGGAAAGCTTCTTAAAGAGACAGAGGCCTATTTCAAGACGTTCAGTACAGCCATTTTGAGAGAGCAATTTTATTCAAGGCAGTTATTTTAATTTACTGCATATACAGACCAACAGAAGGTTACGTCATCATTGTAGTATGCTATAGACTGGTGCTATGTGATTGAAAAAAGCATAATAACCCCTCTTTAAGAAATGCCAAACCATTTGTAAGCTGTAGCCAGAAAAAACTGATACCATTTTATTTCGTATGGTAATGGTTGGCATATTCTGAAGTGTATGGGCCTTATTCCTATAAATAGTCAATAAAAGTTTAAAATCTATATTTCAAAAAAAGAAAATGTAATGTTTTTATCCTTTTTTTGAATGTACGTACATAATTCAAATAGAAGACCGTATCTTCTGATGTACAGAACCTGATTTGGAATTTAACCTCATGTACAAATCCTTTATTGTCTCTGTCCACTCTGTGATGAAAGTGAAGCCATTAGCAGAACTACAGTTCTAAAACAAAAAAGTTTAGTGTTGAGTCAATATAGTTGTTAATCATATGCGCTACAAAAAAAGTGGATCTCTCTTTGTAAGCAATATTAAACACTTGGAAACCACAAACAGTTCTTGACAGTTATCAGGAGAGATTGCCTTGCCTCAACATATCCGGCTTGCCTCTTCACGTGTTCATCACCCCCTGGGTTCGCGGGTTTTTTGTGTGGGTTTTTTTTGTACTCATAAAAAATTTTCAATGTTGGCAGGTCTGCCTTTAGTCCGCTCTCTGCTGATTAAAACCGGGATGTTTATTGTGGTGGGTGTGGAGGGGACCTTCATGATGTTTCTATTGTAGCCTCGTGTAGCCTCCTATGGACAGGTGTTGCAAATTAGCAGTTTTGCTATAACACTAAAAACAATGTATCTGGTTTGTCCAATGCAGTTGTTATGTCCATATCAAATAAACTAATAATAATAATAATAATTGTGAGAGGAGGCAGAATCCGCAGAGGTTGGGATGGAGTCTGTCTTGTCTGAAAAGTTCGGGCCTGTTAAAAAAGGTAAAAAAATTGTCCACATATGGGATGTTATTGTCTGTGCCATATTGCTTTAAAAACAGGCGGAGAAGCCTAAGTCTACTGAATTTTCCATCACCAAAACGGGGTGCAGAGAAGGGTCCAGAGACGATGCAGGTTTTATTATTGTTTTTGATGGTGTTGATGAGTGAGATGAAGTCCTGGTTGAGTTTTTCTGACTGGTGAAGTTTGAGGTAATTGGTACCGGCATGAATTACAACTGTAGAGACTGAAGGGTGATTGTGGAGGATGTTTGGGGCGGAGTTCTTGATATCCTGCACGAGAGCACCTGGGTGGCAGGAGGTGTGGCCATTTATCACTCTAACGTGGCGGACCATGGACGTTCCAGCACAAGGACAGATGGATTAGGTGTGGGGATGTTCTCTGGCTTTACCGCGGCATGTTCGGGTCTGACCCACACCCACAGCGGAGAAACGCCCAGACTCAGCACGAGCCCTACGGCCCGTCCTGCGCCCAGGCGGAGCAGCAGACGTACCCCCTCGCACACTACGAACGCTATGGCACGGCGCGTGCGAGGAGGAGGCGGAGGAAGCCCCTCGCTCACCCGGGCACTCGGTCTCGACGTGCGCGAGGAGGGAGCAGTGGAGCCCCTGGCCCATCGCCAGTGCTTGGACTCGAGATGCGCGAGGAGGCGCCGTGGTCTCGCATGCTGGTAGCGGGCAGCCCAGGTCCGGGAACCCACTCTCGTGCAGTATGCCAGGTGGAGGTGGAGATCTGTCCTTATATCCAGGAGCTGGGGTGTAGTGCAGACTACCACAGCGTCTGACCGAAGCTGGGGGTCCGCCACAGGCCGAGAGTCGTGGAGGGGCCGTCCCGGACTAAGTGAGCCCCGGCTGCGCTGAGATGTGAGGAGCGGGCAGAGGAGGAAAATTCTCAGTGCCCAGGACGCTGAATCTATTACCCAGTGCTAGGCCTCCAGTGTCATGGTGGACCGCGGTAACGCCATCCCTGGTTCAGCCATCACGGGGAGCCCAAAATCCAGAAGTGCGCCGTCAGTACAGCTGTACGGTAATGGGTTTGGCCAAGGCACATTCAAATGCAGCTGGTAAATGTAGACGTGTGACACTCAATCAAAAAATCAAGTACAAAGAAATATGTAAACCACATTGGGCAGTAACACCCATGATCTGTGCCATCATGTCAACTTGTCATGTCATCTCATTGCCATGTTTGCACAACTGTTGCCATTGTTTGAAGTGCATGTTGCACATAAACCAATTGTCCGCGTGACCATGGACTCATTGTAAAGTGCAATGTAACTACTGTGTATGACTGAGCACGTCACAAATAAAGAGTTCCATCACTTGTGTTGTTCGTGTTCCATTATGCTCTGGGGAAAGTGCACTGCTATGAGGCCACATGGTCAGCAGATGGAGCCATTGCCCGTATCATGTCAAACAGTCTCAGAAAATACAGTTCAAATATTACATTGGATTGTCAACGCAAAATCACTACACATTTGGATACCACACACTTCACTCTACTCCTGTGACAAGTTTCACACTCATTCATGAAGGAACTCCAAAGATACATCACATAATAGGCTACAGTCAGAGGCAATAGGCAAATACAAGCTCCTCAAGAAAATATGGGAAAAATATCAAAAAGCATTGTCAACGCAAAATCACCACACATTTGGATCTTACACACTTCACTCTACTCCTGTGACAAGTTTCACACTCATTCATGAAGGATTTGGGAAGGTACCACACATATTGTACACCGTGCAGCCATGTCACTCATTAGCCCCTCAGAAAAAAATCCATAAAAAATATACATTGGATTGTCAACCCAAAATGTCTGTGGTCATGGCCATTGTATTCTTACCCATAAATGTATTTGATGTTGCGAGAAAACATGTCAAAGATGTCTTAATAACATGTCCATTTAGGAAGACAAATAATCATAAAAGGTGCTTGAAGTTGAAATTCCAAAAGTCTTCCACATTCCCCAATTTCACCCTGGAGTCAGTTACTGATTCAACTTGCCTCCTCATGGTGTCAGAGTATACGTTCTTTTCCTTTTCCCCCTTCTTTGTTTGATCACACACACACACACACACACACACACACACACACACACACACACACACACACACACACACACACACACACACACACACGTGTAAATAGGAAGAAACACAAAATAGATGGTCAAGTGACAGTCAATTTATTATTTTTCATTGTTTGTGGAGGCAGAAAAAGTTCATGCACAGCATGAATCCCTTGGACACATGTTTCATGGTAGACTAATGGAGTCATACCTGAGAGGCAGTGAATGTCCCACAACATACAGATACTTTCTCCTATCTACTGGTAGCTCAGAAGGTAAGTGTCAAAGTAGTACACAAACATGCAACTACAAACATTATAACAATGGTACACATGCTGGTATAGTATGATGTACAAAATTTCCTGGCGGCCTTGGTAGCCAGCTGCTTCCTAGGCGCCTTTCCTCCGGTGGATTAACAAGCGGACTGCTACGAGCCATGACTCAAAACAAGTGTCTGTTGTTCGTATTTCTTCAGACAACGTGCAGTCACTTTGGTGGCGCAATGAACTTCAATTCATTCACTCCTAACACACAGGACACACTCCCACCGCCCCAACGCTACATCATCATGTGTCCCATCCGTCAAAGATGTGCATTTGACATGGAACCAGTGGTAACAATTGTCACCCTGGATCTGTAAACAGAATATACAGTAGAGTCAGTCAAAGTTGTGCCATCATAGGCATAGAGTTAATACTCACATAGGCTATTACAATCACATTATCATCACTAAATGACACCTGGAACTGGCTTGATAGTAAATGTAAATATTGGGGGTACGTTTATTTGCTCAACTGGCTGCTGAAGCCCTCATCGTATGGTGCCAATAGTTTCATGAAAACCTCACGCAATCAATTACATCATCCTGTGTCCCAGGTATTACTGGCGATGCGCACATCGCACAGTCAGAGTCGGTTTTCATGACTACAATTCAAAAGCACAAGTTAAATTTACATTATGCAGACTGTCCGGCCAAGGTCAGAACATTTTCACATACTATAATTCTTCCACACCTGACGCATTAAGGATGTCCGCTGCTATGCGTCTCCTCTCCTTTGCCATATCTTGTTGCGAGGTGCCGAATTCCATATGGGGCGTTCCTGGCAAATAGTGCACGATTGCTCTAAAACAAAAATGCAACAATGTATCAGTCTACCACAGATAGGTGATACTCAGGTACACTGATGAGACTAGGATCATGAGACTACATCCTAACAGGTATGCTTTAGTAAAGTCAACTCTTAAGGTGAAAAGACGTTGATGGGAGAATGCCACCCACTTGTGTGTATCTGCTGGGATCAAAACATTTCGGGGTCGACCCATCATTCCGACACACCACCATTCCGACACCCGTCTATTGCGACATCCCGCCAATCCGACACTTTTTGGTACCGCTATTCCGACAATCGTTTTGAGCGTATCTGTTTGCCCTCGGCTTTTGTCCGTGTTTTGTGAGAATAGCTGATAATGATGGAGGCTTATTAATGATCCTCATGAAGCTAGAGGAGTCAGCTCAGCGTCTCCTTCCCTGTTCATCCCCGCTGTCGGCCCATCTATGCGCATTTCCCAGTCCCTCTACAGCGGCTCGTGAGATGGTTTTGGGCAAAGGCAGTGACAGGTGCAGGCTAGTCTGTATTTCACAACAAAGCGCTGAAGTCCGCGGGAAAGACGCCGCGCACTGTCTCAAGGCTTTAAAGAGACTGAAAAGTGGATGCGCCGCTCACAGCGCTGACCAAGCCACGCGCTCCCCTTCGTTCAAAACATTGTCCAAAAACAAGTCCTTCTCCAAGAAGCAGCGCGCATGGGGGTGTGTGTGTGTGGGTCACTGTGCTTTTACGCATAATGGACACGCATATGACGCGCCCCACGGACAGTGCCGCGTAATTGTGCCATAAGCCCTGATTACTGGACATGTTGGCATGTTTCCTTTGCTGCTCTTCCTTATCGTTCTCATTTAATATGGATCGTTTTTATGTCAACTGCATTAATAAAACAGCGGCACAAATACTGTTCAACATCATTCAATCACAGTGGCCTCAGTGGTGCCTCTTGGAGCATCAGACAGCCGACGCACAGTGCGTAATGAGCGCATGACAGGCGGCGGCACTGAGAGAGGAGTGATGCATGTGTTGCCCCATTCGTAAAGATTCCCAATTTAACGTGGATATGGCTGGAGTGCAGCCGTCAGAAGAAAAAAAAACTTGCTGAGAGCTAGGAGCGGCTATGGCACGAGCCGCTGCACTTGGCTTTCCGCACACCGCGTGATGGAGTACGGACTCCTCCAGCATCAGCTATTCTCAGGGCTTTTGTGCCCAGACAACACGGCAGCCGTGCGCTATTGCGCACGAGCGCGAGAGGAGCCGTGTAGAGACATAAAGAAAATAACACTGCATTATCTGGTCCTATAGGCTCTTGTGATCGTGACACTTCATTTTCGAAATCTTTTGTCTTGTGTGAGTGGATGTGAGCATAAATATAGTTAATTCTAGTAGGCCTACGTATTTTTGATAATTATCTTTTGTGTCGGAATGGCGGGACGTTGCACAAAAGATAAAAGTGTCACCACTCCGACAAAGGGGGGAAAAAAATCTCGACAATTAGACCTCAACGTCGGAGTAGCGGTGTGTTGGAATGGCAGTTTTCAGAAACCTCATGTGCAGATCCATTTATTTTCTCAACATCATGAGCTTTATCAATAACAAAGTCCCACACACAACCAGTCTGAACTGTGATGTCACTAGTACAGTTCTGCTCCAAACTGTTATGTGTTTGTTTGTTATTGTTTTGTCCACTTTTGTCAAATTGGACGTTGTGTCTGCAATAAAAGTGTGAGGGTGGATGGATGGATGGGTCGAAGTGGTGCCTGGTGAGAAAGGTTTGAGAAATCTTTGGACTGGTCCACATTACCATAATAACAATCACACCACAGCTGTGAGAATCCTGCTGCCCTGGATGGGGGAGAACATCCCCATGGAATTTGATCCTCACCCATTCATCCTTACTGAGGATGTTCCGCCTCATGATCAGGTAGTCACTGTAAAAAGAAGAATGACCGTTAGAGACATAGCCTAATTGCATGTCAATAGTTGATTGATGCCTAAAGTGATTCATTCGTCACGTTGCACATTGTTATCCTATTTGCCTACCGGAATTTCTTGGCCGCATCATCAGAGTCCCTCTGCTCATTATTTTGCAGGGGATCCAAACATATACGCATCCCTGTGTTGCATTGATGTACTGTACAGACAATATTTGGAACACAACACTGCATGAATTACCGTGACAACAGATGAATCATTAAGGCCTACCAGTAACTTCCAATGACCATTCCTATTGACACAGGCCAGTATACTCTTGTAGGAATCCAAATTGACCTGCAAACCCATTGACGAGGCCCCACAAAATGATAATTATAATGATAATAATAATTCAAATACAAACAAAACATGTGTGGGTCAAATCAGGCTTCTTAAGTTAGGTGGTTGCTGCCAGTTTGTGGACCACATATTTAAAGAATGGGGAGGAAGGATCTTGGTGTGCTACATATGTAACAATCTCCATGTGACATATTACTTTAAAATCGTGGCCTCCAACTTGCTTGTTACAAGACCTGTGATTGTTGCGGATAACACACCCCAGGCTGTTCCGCCTGATCTGGTCCCGGTCACTATGTAATATCACCCCAGCTGTGAAGTGGTCCAGGGCTAATGTTGATGGTTTTGTGTGAGCCAATATATGGAGCATACTATCAATGATCTAGACAGAAAAAGACAAATTACTGAATTGTTCATTTCATGACTGATAGCCACTCCTCGATAGATTACATACCTCCCTGACAAGCCACTCATGGGGCCTCAGTGTACGGAAGTCACTGTGGCGAATTATTAGTGTATCCTTTTGAGGACCCTTGAATCACTGACACAATCAGCTCCGTGTCATTGTGTTGCCACAGGGTATCTACATCCCATGCTGCAGCCTATTTGTATAACATGCTATTAGGCAGGCAGGCAGGCAGGCCACCAGCAAGATATATTCACAGGTGAATCACCTGCACTGTAGGCACACCGTCTGTCACAGTGAGGTCCAGCGGTGGTGCAACCTATAATGAATTGAAGCAAAGGAAACCGTACAAGTTACAATATGCACTGGTGAATAGCACAAGTCGGGTGGCACATTTCAGAACATACATGTCAAGTAGCCTCTGTCACCTGCAGTTCAAGGATTTGACCCAATTTGCACAAAGCCAAATTAGAAATACCGTATTGCAGTGTGAATATAATATAATATAATATAAGCATTCATTAATTTATATGCCATGAGGGAAATGTATAACGACAAACTGGGAAATATTGCAAGCAATTGACTTACGTGTTGGGACTCCACTACGCTTGTGTTTTGGTCCTTGTCTTTCGGTATGGTCAGGTCCAACGGCGCGTCCTCCTGAGAAACACAGAAATGAGTCACAGACCTTACAAACGCAGCCTAATTACTGTTGCGTTCCTATTTCGTTTACCACCAAAGTGTTGGGCATGGGAAATGTATGTTTGGTCTTAGTCACGTACATCCCACGCCCGTCGTCCCTTTTCATCCGTTTCCTCCACTGCTCCGATGGCATCCGATGTCAGTGGCCGATCAGAGATGAGGTATAGGCCATCAAGTGAATACTCGCCTTCCTTTTGGTGGTTCTGCCACAGTCTTCATACTCTCTCAGGAGACTGACGTGAGTCTCCTGGTACAGGGCAATGAAGTCATCTAACCTTGACATTTTCCTCACAAATCTAATGTGCTTCAGGTCCCACTGACTCTTCTCCATAATGCCCTGTGTGTGGTTGTCCCTCGTGAAGTTCTAAAGAATTAAAAAACAGAGAGTTAAATTCTTCTTGTAATCATTTTCTTGTTTATATGTGGAACGCATAAATCATGATACCTATCCACCCTTGGCCTACACAGCGGTACAAGGAGTTCCTTGGATAACTATTGGGGTCAGCCCTTATTTGGACAAATGTTCCTGTATGCGATATGTTCCCCGGTGCCGCAATCAGCCACAATGGAGCTCATGCGTGTGATTTAACAAAGTCTTACACATCCTTTATTTAACCAGGAAAGTCCCATTGAGATGAAAAAGCTCTTTCACAAGGGAGTCCCGGCCAGAAGGCAGCAAAAGATAGGCTACAGTTACAAATGAAATAACAAATCTCAAAATAAAATGACATAGCTTAGGAAAAACAGTCACAGCCTACAGGTTAAAGAGGTAATCTCAATTTTCAAGTGCTCTCAATTTGGACTTAACAGTTCAGTGGAATAAATTCGTTTTCCTGTCTTTTTGCAACATGTTAAACTGAGCAGAGTAAGCAAAAGCCCTTTTCCCCAGTTCTGTACGGGCAAATAAGACAGCCACCAACATATGACACGTTTTCAATTTTTCTGTTCTTCGTTTTGGATATTTGTTACTGTAGCCTACGCCACAGATGCCACTTATGAAACAAGAGTTGCGAATTAAATCAACAACAAGTTACTTCCAATTCATATATTGTGTCAGCGTAAACATGAGCGTCAGATACATTTTGTCCTGATTCATAAATATAGCCAAGCTATATGATATATCATTCCTTTGTTAGTCTTTGAATTGTAGGCCAACCTCAATTTGAGTAGACCATCAGATTCCACTGCCAGTCAAATATTCAAAGATCTATAGACTCATTTAATTGTTATTGAATCTATTACATTCATATTTGAAAAGAAATAGAAACTGCATTCTCAGTCCTGTTACTTTTGGTAAAGGCAAACCTCAAATGAATGGACAAATCAAAAATATAACATGGAAAGTCAAATCGAAGGATGACGAAAATGTTTGTCTTCACAACCCGCATGCGAACACGCGTGGACTTCAATGGCCGGTTGTGAGGGGATCTGTTCACGTAGCACAATGAGTAGAACGCCCGCCAAAAGTGTTACCTAATCGTAGGTTATGTGGGTTCGAGGCCTACGGTCATGTCACCGTTATTCATTTAGGTCTATATGATAGAATATTGGTAAAAGAATATAATATCGGAGTTATTCTTTTGCTGTAGGCCATTCAGTTTCAGTGTGGTAAATGGGTTGAAGGCAAACAAACAGTCAATAACTTGGGGAGGCTGCTGAGGACCGCAGAACAGGAAGACATACGTGCACTTGATACATCTGGGCAGGGTCTAAAATTATTGATAGAAATAAAGAGTGTAAGAGTAGCCTGATTTAGCACCTGTGTAGTAAAGGATGATTGCTTTTCATAGATCCTCGAAAACGCTTCATACCCTGGCAGATCTCCATGCCTTCCCAAGTCACCTGAAGAGAAAAGTAACACTGTTGGTTGAACTTGTATGATGACCTACCTGTGCAGTTAGCCTAGTAGACCCATTCTGGGGTCAGCCCTATGTTCCCCGGGGAATTAACATCGGACCCGCCGTACGCCGGAGGGCCCGGTGTTCCCCTGCTGTGAGTCTCGCTCATGGACATGTTATTGCTGTGCGTCTTCATGCGCCCGACAATGAAAGTCTTGCTGTAAACTCTCCCAAACGATATAGGCAGTAGGCAAGGCAAGGCAACTTTATTTATACCGCGCATTTCGTACACAAGGCAACTCAATGCGCCTCATTCTGCTCGCCTCTCACTGCTCTTTCCCTTCTCTCCACCGCCTGGCACAGCGCGACGCACGGATAATAGCGCAACAAGCGGCAAAAATATAAAGTAAAATTGGCTAATTTTAACCAAACTCACCCACAGCCGCTTTACTTTTTTGGACATAGACCTACTTTCGTTTATCCTCGCAACCCGCTTGATTGGTTCGTCGTTGCAGTGCCGCCGCCTACGCTCATTACGCACTGTGCTTCGGCCATCAGAAGCTCCGAGAGGCACCACTGAGGTTGTGTTGAGGCATCAGGACTTAGACTTGCTGATGATTTTATTGTTTACCTTTTACCTGATGAATGAAGACACCTGCACATGCCTATGCGCAAGTCTCCCCTGATCGCGTTGGCACGCTTCTTTTAGTCTACTCGTCTTGCCAATCGTTCTCATAACTGCAATAATAATAATAATAATAATAATAATAATAATACAGTGGCATAAAAACTGTTTACTCAATTAAAAAAGGTCTTCTTAATTCCATCATTCACGATCGCCTCAGTGTGGAGACATTTGAAGGCAGACAATGCGTAATGAACATTGGCGGCAGCATTGAGAGGAGTGTGGACGCAATAAGGAATATAAAATAAATATACAAAATAATAATTAACACAATGTGCTGCCGAGACGCAGGACGTAGTGGTTCAGAAGCGACACTGCAGACGCGTTAACCGGTAGAATATCAGAACAAAGCAGTGAACAAAATAATGGACGTTGTTTTAGCACTATTTTACGCGTGTCCATTACGCGCAAAAGCACAGTACCCGCAGCGAAATTGCGTGTGTGGAAAAACTATAGGCTAACGGATGCAGCAATAGTTTCAATCGTCTTCATTTTATTCCGTCAGATATGTCAAATAGCAGATGCCCGGGGGAGAGCTGGATAACATACCCAGAGTTGGCCTACATAGACATAAGCTGCGGTCAGCTAAAATATGAACACACTGAGAGCGAGAGAGAAAAAGAGTAAATAGGCTAGTTGATATTTCCTCTATAATCACAGAAGTAGACACTGATCATATGCCATCTATCGTGGAGTAGGAAATGCGAACATCAAAGGACACACGCGGGAACAGCGGGACTTGTATAGTATTGTTGAAGCCCCAATGTTCCGACCCGGGGAACAGGTACACGCCCTCAATTCTTGACGGTGACACAAAAATCAACGCCTGTACAGTCTATAAATGCTCAAATCACTGATCCAGTAACATGGAGCTCCACAGAGGAGCCAAGCCCAACCAGTATTTCTGAAGATGGGGTATGAATGTCTCCGAGTAATACTGGTTGGGATGATGGCCGTCACAGTCCAGAGTTGTGGATAGAATGGTGCGGTTGAAATGTTTCGTAAATGTTGATTTCATTTCGATCTGAAACAAACAGTACTGAATTAATTAATAGGAACATCCTCAAGTCGCACAATGCATTTTGTGTGATGTAGCTACCTCGTGCTCAGTCCCAACGCTGTCGTCCACAGGAACGGTAAAGGTGGAAAGCATATTCTGGAGTGTTTCAAATTTTTTGTGGACATGAACACCGGATGCTGGACTTGAAAAGATTACTGTCATGGTGGATAGAATGGCGTCAAATTCCTTGATGGTGTTAGCTGCTGTTAAAAGTACAATGGCATGCATGGCCAGATGGTAATTGTCAGGCGCACTGCAAAGAAATGAATAAAATAATCAGATCACGTTTGGTTGGCAACATTTAACAACGTTTACATTGTTCCACAGCATACATTGATTGGTAACTTGATTCTTTAAAGGGGGGTATTATGTAAAACTGACTTTTTCAAGCTTTATATCATGTTATTATGTCATTCCCTCATTAAACACATGCCTGGAGTGTTGCCTTGGCTCATTCACATATTTTGAGTAATCAGTAAAAACTTAGACGGCAGCCATTTTAGGTGTAGCTATGCCTCAGTCCTCCTAGGAACGCCCCCACCTCCTGGAGACGCCTCTGGACCTTTCGTCACCAGCCAAGCCACCAACCACTGCTCCTCAGCTCAGCAGAGCCCCCTCCCCGCACAGTAGTGTTGTTTAGATGCCACAGCAGTGTGCTGAAGGGGGCGTGTCGGAAAGCTTCTTAAAGAGACAGAGGCCTATTTCAAGACGTTCAGTACAGCCATTTTGAGAGAGCAATTTTATTCAAGGCAGTTATTTTAATTTACTGCATATACAGACCGACAGAAGGTTACGTCATCATTGTAGTATGCTATAGACTGGTGCTATGTGATTGAAAAAAGCATAATACCCCCTCTTTAATCTCCGTGAGTGAATTGAAACGGCTTGTGTTCATTGGCCTATTTGATACTTTTACTAAATACAAGTGTGTGAGCCGTGTCGACTCAAGGCTCTCTTGTGAATATGAATCCCAATGAGAAGATACAAATTTAGGCTAACTGAAATAATTAGGCTACTTACTGTTTTTTGCACACCGACTTTGCGTTTTTCATGATGTGGCTCAGGCAACGGTGCAAGATTGGTTTCATGAAGTCGTCCCGTCTGGCTTTCCCAGTTAGTATCCGCCAATAGCAGTTGAGCAGGTCCTTGAGGTTAGTATTTCCAAATGCTATTGCTATGGCCTGCATTAGGACAAGGGACCCGTCGCACATAATCATGATTGGCGTGGTGTTATTATTGCCATACATTTTTTGTGGTGATGTTGGAACTCCATCAAAAAGGAGGCTGTGGATGGCGTGGAGTGGCTTGTGGTTGCCAGGGTGGCTACGGGAAAGGGCGGAGAACCCTTTATTGGGTGTCGAACAACTAGTTCATATATGTAAAATGGCCCATCTTTGTGTTGCCGTAGCACCGCCCCAGTTGCATCGATATAGACGACGTCCTCTCGACATCGCTGGTGGAAAATATCTATGCTGCGTTCGGACCACAGTTTGACGCTCTTTGGGTGCAATGATAACTGTTGTAGTGTGTATATGGGGTCGTCTTTTGTTTTGTTGTCCAGCATTAATTGTAGACTTACCGTTTCGTTTTGATCTAATCGTGTACCTGTCCTTTCTTTATGTGATATTGATTTGAGCACAGTTGGTGGGACCGCCCCGTCTCTACATCCCGATTTGTAGACCTCGTCATCGAGGTTCTTCAAGTTAATTAAATACAATGTCCTCGGTTTGGTGGTAAGGAGCTTCCGGGCTATTACGGCACGGGCCTCCGCTCCGACGGGCCGTCGCCGAATATGTTGCGGGTGATGCTTCACCCGACCCATAAAACTGACCGATGCGCACAAAGAGTTGTCCTTGATTTTAACAGTGAATTTAACAGAGCACCCTGGGAATGTGCAATAGCCACTGCATGTAAATAAGGGGCCGGGTCGATGGGACCCCCGCATTTTGACGCGGTGCCTTCAAAGGCCAAACAACAGCATGGATGGACGGTTTGTATGCCGCTGGAAATAACATTGGTCCACTGCAGCGTTGTGAATTGGTCGTTTTGGAATTCCAAATAGTTCCAGTCGGCGGGTTGAATGTTGAACGTGCCTGTCTGAGGAACGTCCATGATGAAGTCATCATCCTGCTCCTAGAATACAAAGAGGAAATAATGGGATGGTTTAACTATAGATCGACACTGGACTATTGCTTACTGTGACTTTAAAGTGAAAATGAATATGTAGGCTACGTAATAATGCATGGGTCAATAATAATAATAATAATAATAATAGGCTGAGAAGACGACGTAGCGTACCTCTGAGTTGTCAGAGTGGACAGCAGCTTCCTTGTCCTCATCTTGTGGCTGTACCATAGGCTAACAGACAATCAGTGAGTAACAAGTATTAATGACATTTTGGAGTAACAATGACTACAACAACGTACCTCTGAGTTGTCAGAGTGGACAGCAGCTTCCTTGTCCTCATCTTGAGACTTTACAGTGAAATAATTACAGTGGGTTATCATTATTAATGATATTAAGTGACTAATAATGACAATGATAATAGCATGGTTGCACCTGGGACAGCAAATGGACAACACAAGCATAGCTAATAATAATAATAATAATAATAATAATAATAATTAAATAAATAAATGTGACAGATGTCATAGTGGGCATCATCTTCCCCTTCCTCTGCTCGATTTCGTGACTTTACATTAAAACGTTTAAGGGTTAATCATTGGGCGAATCATACCAATCTCTCCTCTCATATCTCTATCTTGACGCGAGTCAATTACCATAGGAGTGGGCCATTATCAAATAATGGGCAATAACCTGTCCCTGCACTTCCCACCCCTGAAAATTAAAAAAACAACAATGCAGTGAAAACAAATATTAAATTGAGTGCCACATGATAAGAGACAGGTAATATCAGATCATATTTTTGCAGTTTTTACTTTTTATTCCACTTTGAATATCCATGTTGAATATGTATGTTGAAACCCCAGTGTCCCCGACCCCATTTTCACACCTTTGTGTAGTTAAAAAGAATATTTCCACTATATCTATAAATATTGTTCTTGCCAATTCCAAACAAATAGAGAATAGACCAGCTCCACTGGCTCCCCATCACCCACCGCATCCAATAGAAAATCCTGCTTCTCACATTCAAAGCAATTCACAAGCTCGCTCCTCCATACCTGACTGACCTCCTCCATGTCTCCACACCTGCCCGCTCTCTCCGCTCCTCCTCCTCTCTCCGGCTCACTGCCCCACCAACATCATTGGTTTTATGAAAACATTGAGCTTAACATATAATTCTCCCTTATTTTAATAAAATACTGTTTCTAGACAAAATGGCTATTGTTTAATTTCCTAAATGCAAAATTTTACACAATTGACAAAATGTGTTGTTGCATTATTGCCTTATGATTGTCATTAAAATAGTAACACCAATGACAAAACACTTAAAAACCTTAAATGATAACAAAAAAACAACATCCAAGCTGTCCCTTATGACTGGTAGTAATGCTAAGGAGGGTATTGAACATTTTCTGATGATTTTAATGTAAAAATATTACACTTCATTCTTTTTAATTATCGAGACAGAATATGGCCATATTTTGTGCAAAGCTAGACATAAGGTGCAGTCATTGTGGCCTTCGAGATGTGCTTTTGATTTTCACAACAGGGATCGTGAGTTCGGTCGAAATCATCCCCCCTGTCGAGAAGTGCCTCCCTCAGCGAATTCGACAACTCTACCTTGATTGAAATGATTGAAACTATGATTGAAATGATTGAAACATAATTTTTATGACATTTTCACATCCGTAAAATGTAACAATGCACTTGCTTTTGTATGTATAAGATCAAGTTATTTCTTTTTAAGAACATATAGACATCCATGATCTCGATAAATTATGCACATTTTCGGCATAACATTTTTTGTTATGATTGGCACTTCTCCGCAGCATTACTGATTTAATTGATAAAGAATGAGTTTATAATATTTACGTGAAGATGCCGAAAATGTGCATAATTTATCGAGATGTATAAATGTATAAGCTCAATAACTTGATCTTATACATACAAAAGCAAGTGCATTGTTACATTTTACGGATGTGAAAATGTCATAAGAATTGTGTTTACATCATTTCAATCATAGTTTCAATTATTTCACTGTAGGCAGAGGTGTCGAATTCCCTGAGGGAGGCACTTCTCGACAGGGGGTGGGCGATTTCGACAGAACACCGGCACGAGTTCCCAATTGTTTTTCCGTGCCATATTTCAAATGAATGCGGATTTTTTTTGTTAATTTGTGGCAATCCAGATCGTACAATTAGCCACACAACACGGTTTACAAGAACACTCCAGTCAGCGAGTAGGGGAGGGGGTTGGGCGTTGGTCCTCTGGGGAACAAATGACTCGGCGCCTAAGTAGGCCTCGGCGTCTGTTCATATTTGATGCAAGCTGCATTGATAGGCTAATATGATTATATTGAATCATCACCTACCTCTGATGCGTCACAATGAATGCAATATAGAGGCTTGACAAACAAACAAATGACACCAATTAGAAACACACTTCACTGTGAGATCAATGAAGGCTTCTCTTGACTTATTTATGCTGGCCTAGGCTTACTCACCTTTATATTTCTTACATACGCCAGTCGCATTCTTCTTTGGTTATTGACGTTTGGGTTGACACCAGCAAGTAGACAGAGGTCGCTCCAAAACTCAAACGTCTTAGTTGTTTTAGATTTGGGATCTTTTTGTTCCAAGCTGTGTATATATTTGTGGATCTCTTCGTATGTTATTAATTTTTGTTTTGTCTGTTGGAGAGAACACATTGGCTGCAACACATTTGAGAGGTTCTGATACAACTTAACAGGAGCAAAAAAGTATTTACTGAAGAGAATTCACGAAATGCCATTCTGGAAGAAAAGACGGGAAATCAAATGATATAGCCTGGGCCTACTATCATACTCTTGGACTCAAAGAGAAAATGCTAAACTATAGACTGGTGACTTTCGCGCACTCAATACTATAATTTGCCAATTGATTTTTATATTTATTTTGAGCACAGTTGGATGCATCCTACTAAATTCTGGGTGGAATATTACTCAAATGCTAATGGTTCAATGAATGGACTTGGAGATCCCACACGTCAGTTCAGTGCTGTCATTTCTAGTTTGTACTTACAAAGACTACATTGAAGACTACCAAGCACACACTCTGAGTGAAGAGCATGGGCTATAGCTACATTTTCTCGACAATCCCCTAACCACCACCATCTGGGTTCCAAACCGTTTCATGTAAAGTGAAATTAAGGTGTAGGCTAGACTTACCCATTTTTTCCTTTAATTATTTGTTTCTTAGGCATTGTGATATATATGTTTAGTTCAGTCTATATTCAATCAACCAGTCAGAGTTATGACTGTATTTTTCCAATTTATCACGCCAAAAACCAAACCAAGGGGTGCGGTGGAGTTGTGGCGTTAATCTGCACAAGAGGAAGCCTTTTAACCAATTCGTGACAGGTACCAATTCTTATTGTGACCAATAGGAGACGTAGGATGAGAGAGCAAGTAAAACACGAAGAGAAAAAAGGAAAAGAACGTATACTCTGACACCATGAGGAGGCAAGTTGAATCAGTAACTGACTCCAGGGTGAAATTGGGGAATGTGGAAGACTTTTTGGAATTTCAACTTCAAGCACCTTTTATGATTATTTGTCTTCCTAAATGGACATGTTATTGAGACATCTTTGACATGTTTTCTCGCAACATCAAATACATTTATGGGTAAGAATACAATGGCCATGACCACAGACATTTTGGGTTGACAATCCAATGTATATTTTTTATGGATTTTTTCTGAGGGGCTAATGAGTGACATGGCTGCACGGTGTACAATATGTGTGGTACCTTCATAAATCCTTCATGAATGAGTGTGAAACTTGTCACAGGAGTAGAGTGAAGTGTGTAAGATCCAAATGTGTGGTGATTTTGCGTTGACAATGCTTTTTGATATTTTTCCCATATTTTCTTGAGGAGCTTGTATATGCCTATTGCCTATGACTGTAGCCTATTATGTGATGTATCTTTGCAGTTCCTTCATGAATGAGTGTGAAACTTGTCACAGGAGTAGAGTGAAGTGTGTGGAATCCAAATAGTGATTTTGCGTTGACAATCCAATGTAATATTGAACTGTATTTTCTCATTTTGGTTATTTGGTCGGGACAGTGCAAGTTAATGAACAAGCCACACCGGATTGTAGCCTTGGGCTAATTTCCATCCGTCGTCCCCCATGCGCACTCTCAGAGATTTCTGAGACTGTTTTTCTGAGACTGTTTGACATGATACGGGCAATGGCTCCATCTGCTGACCATGTGGCCTCATAGCAGTGCACTTTCCCCAGAGCATAATGGACAATTGGTTTATGTGCAACATGCATTTCAAACAATGGCAACAGTTGTGCAAACATGGCAATGAGATGACATGACAAGTTGACATGATGGCACAGATCATGGGTGTTACTGCCCAATGTGGTTTACATATTTCTTTGTACTTGATTTTTGATTTGAGTGTCACACGTCTACATTTACCAGCTTGATTTGAATGTGCCTTGGCCAAACCCATTACCGTACAGCTGTACTGACGGCGCACTTCCGGATTTCGGGCTCCCTGTGATGGCTGAACCAGGGATGGCGTTACCGCGGTTCATGGTGGGGGTCAGGCTTAGGACGGCTTTTGCGGGCTGGGATGTCTGTCCGCTGGTCCGACTTCCGTGGGGTCGAACTAATCGGACCTTTGGGCTTAGCTCCGACTTGACGCCAGTGGTTTCCACTGCCGGAGACAGCACCGGGACCGGACGGGGGCTGCTGTGGACAGGTAGCTGAAGCATTGAACTGGTGGTTGGAGACATTCCCGGACAAGTAAGTAAGCTGCATTTCTGTTACTTTAAAATCACGCTGGGCAACCTATTTCAATGTAAACTGCTGAAATCATTGTTTAAGTGATTATGAGAGTGCAAATGCTGTAAACGTTGTTTATATAAAGAAAAAAAGTGAACAAAAAGGCTTGTTTACATATTCATTTAATGCATTAACTACATCATACATTTAATACAATGCTGTATCTATGCATTTGGTTAACATACATCTTTACATTTTCTTTTCTTGTGTTTTCAGATTTTATCTCCTGCATCAATGCAAAGTCTTCAATAAAAAAAAAAAAGTAAAAAAAAGTGGAAAGAAATAGTGAAAACCCTTTAAAGTTGGGGAGGCACCAAGACAAACTTGATACTTTGTATGAACGCTTTTGGGCTAAGGAAGGCTCAGTTTTTCCAAGTTCACCTCAAGCCTAGTTTCAAGGAACGACGTGAGGCGCAAAAAGCGGCGTTTTATATTTTACGCCGGTCAGTGTGAGGTGTAAAAAGCGGCTCACGCTTTTTACACCGAAGGCATGAATCAAAAATAAAGATGATCAACTTTATTTTTGATTCAGGTGGACAGGCCCATTGAAGTCATTCTGACTTTGACAGTTAAAGGCTAACTATCATAAATAAAGCTCGTGAAGGCGTTTTTCTTCCGATTTCGCCGTAAGGGAAATGTTGTCTTGTAAATGTTTTCGCAGCAGCAGCACTTAAGTTTAAAACACACAAACTGTTTGACTTAAAAGTGTTTGCACAGATCCAAGAAATAACAATATTCTCTTCATAATTATTCAAAAAGGCAAGTTTAAAAACATATATATTAAGTAAGGATTAAACAACTCGGAGCCAACTCTGGATGCGAAGTGCATTATAACCATCTAATGCACGGCTCCAAGTTGTTTAATCCGCTTATACCATGCAGAGCCGGTTTTCCTATACGCAAACTACGCAAGTTGTCTAGGGCCCCCGCAGCCGCAAGGGCCCCGCATCTCAGTCAAACTACGGTGTTGTTTCACTGATTAATCAACGCGCGGGGACAGGCTCTCTGACAGCGCTCACTCTCTGCCTACTTTGCCACATTTAACACTAAAACGCAGCAGTCTGCTGAAGTGGATGAGCAGGAGAGACCTACCGCCTTCCCCCTGTCACGCACAACATCAGCACACACTGCATCGCCAGAATCACAACACAACAGGACACTTTTCCATGGAAGTAAACACCGAGATGCGGCACTCCTGAGCAGGAGTTATTTGAGCTCGACTGTTTATGGAAATAGCTGCAGTGGAGTCCGCTTACACCTAGGGATGGCCGTCTTGAAGCCCGGGATTGGACACTGTGTCCAAGTCTCATGGCGCATGCGTTTCAAAACACTGCTTCAAAACACGGTTCAAAACGTGCATGTCACGTGACTCAGACTGAAGTGTTTCATGAAACGCGACAGTTTCAAAACACTTCACTAGAGGGTGTCTGAGTCTAACCTTGATCAAACCAAAGGGCTTTGAAAACCTTTCTCCATGTTTGTGTAGTGTTTTAGTGCCGCGCTTGAGTGTGCTCAGGTGGCACAGTTGGTAAAGTTGCTGTGCTTAAACAGAGTAGCGTGAGTACGAATCCCAGCTCTGACAATTTTATTAACAGTAGGCTAACCTAGCTGCTTACTCTCCTCTACTTCCTGTGACAGGGTGAATATTGTCCCTTCTGTGTTTCTGTATGGCATACAGCTCTACCATGGCACTTCCTTGTTAGTAGCTCGTTAGTATAAATGCAGCTCAGCTGTGCAAGATGTCCTGCTGATCAGTTGGCAAAGCAGGCTCTTGTGTCCGATGATCCTCTTAGGGACGTTCCTATGGGCAAGGATGAGGCAAAGTCGCTGGTTAAAAGAAATATTAAGGCTGAGTGGCAGGTGGCGTGGGATGCAGCGAGTACTGGGAGGCAGTTATATGCGGTCCAGAGTACGGTTGGAGAAGGGCGGTTTGCTATAGGATCTACTAAGGAGGAGAGGGTTCTGTGGGAAAGTTTGTTTGTGAAATGGTTGGAGAAGTTCGCTCGGTGTCGGTTACAAGAAGTGGTCTTGTCATAATTGACTGTAAGTCCCAGGCACAGCTTGACAATGCGTTGGATGTTTGTGGATTCCAAATGGGTCGAGGGTTTGTGAATGTGAGATGCTTTATGATGGATGGGAAAGTTAAGAGAACCAGGGGAGTTATTTCTGGTGTTCCTGTTTCTTTTGAGGAAGAGTTGTTTTGGGAGTAGATGGTGTTTGCGAGGTTAAAAGGTTGACCCGTAATGTAAATGGGATAAGAGAAAGACGTTTGTCGCTGTGTTTGACTTTTGAATGTGAGTTACCGGATCATATTTATTTGGATTATATTTGTTACCGAGTTCGGCCATTTGAGCGAGGCCCACTGAGGTGTTTTGTATGTCAAGAGTATGGGCACGTGGGAGCTGTGTGTCGTGGAGTTAAAAGGTGTGTTCTCTGCGGAAGAAGTGACTGTACAACTGAAAAGTGTGAAAAGCCAGACGAAGATCCACAGTGCCTGCAATGCCAAGGTAGCCATCGTGTCGGAGCAGCCATATGCCCCAGAAGAATCACTGAGGAGACAATTGATAACCTGAGAAAGGAGACACAAGTGACGTATGCTGCAGCAGTGAAACAGATTAAAGTGTGTGGAAAACATGATGTACCAAAAAGAAATGATAGTGTAATTATGGTTGATCAGAAGGGATTTCTGGCGTTCATGGTTATGGTGATAAATTGTGCGACGGATCTCCAGAGTAAAGCGGACTGTATTAACAAGACTCTTGAAGCGGCAAGGAGATTCATGAATATGGATGGGATCACTGAAGGGGAGTTGGTTGAAACTCTGAAGGAAGGGTGCAAAGGAGGGGTAAAGTAGCAGTCAATGTTTGGTTTGAAGGGGATTGTTTTTTTTTTTTTTCCTCTCCTTCCCTTGGTGGGACCACAGACTAGGGGTGTTAGAGTGTGAGCTTGCTGTTTGACCCATCCTGTTTGACCCATTTGTGGCCATACCGCCTTTGCTATGCCCAATCCCGTCAGATCTTGGAAGCTAAGCAGGGAAGGGCCTGGTTAGTACTTGGATGGGAGACCGTTTGGTAACACCAGGAAGCCTAGCGAATGTAGTGAGTGAGTGAGTGGTTGGTGGTGGTCGGAGGGGCCGATGGCGCAGACTGGTAGCCTCGCTTCTGTCAGTCTACCCCAGGGCAGCTGTGGCTACAATAGTAGCTTACCACCATCAAGTATGGAGTGAATGAATAGTGCAATGTAAAGCGTCTTTGAGTGTCCAGAAAAGCGCTATATAAAACCGATGCATTATTATTATTATTATCCTCCGGACCAGTAGGTGGCGGTAATGCTCTAATCTTTGGTTGCAAGCCACCGTAATAATTCCTAAGAAGAAGAAGATGTCCTGCTACAATGATTTAATGTTTTGTTGGACATATACTATATGTACCAGTGTTTAATTATGGCTGTTGTAGTGCTGAAGCCTAAGAGCTGGCTAGTGCTTTCACTGACCCTTGGTGTGAGGCTGCTTATCCACTGCTAAAAAGAAGAAAAAGGTTTCATTGCTGTTTTATTTGGGTCCGTTTGACTGTTGGATTTATTTGCAGTTTCAGTTTGGAAAGCATGAGCTAGTCCTGCCCTGTTGTGTGAAGTGTGTCATAGATTTCATTTTGAGAGTTGAACTGCACAAAAGATCTAACAGGTTTAGTCAAATTTACCTGTTGGATCTATGTACCCTCAATGCTCTTTTAATTAGTGAAAATTTTCAAAAGAAAATAAAGAGTACTTTTAATGGTTGAGATCAGTGTTGTTTTCGTCAACGAAGACGATAACTATATCATTTCGTTGACGCCCCATTTTTTAAATGACGATAATGTAACGATGACGAGCTAAAAATAGCTCTTTGGGGACTAAAACCTGACGAGACGTTTATGAGTTTACGTCAACGAGACGAGACTAAAATGGGAGAAAGTGGTTCGTCAGATCGTTCACAAACAGAGTTTGTACGCGGAGCGGGAGAACACACCGGTAAACGTGACACAGAGCGGCGCCGTCAGCTCTCATGATGCGGCCGGGCAGCGGCGCCTCTCTCTCTCTCTCTCTCTCTCTTTCGCTCTAACTATCTCTCCCCGTGGCGTGCAGGGCACTGCTAGCGTACATCCTCCACGGAGCGCGTCTGACATCGATGTCACAGGGACATCGAACTCAGGACAGTTTTAAATACCGTAGCGTATGAACGCAGAAAGCGAGTTGAGGTTACCTATGTGCAGACAGCGCTGTTGATTAAAAAACAATAATAATCTGGAAGCGGTGATCAGAGGACGAGGCGAGTGGGCGCTTTTGGGGAAAGTCCTGTTCACAATGACACTTCTACTAGTGGTGTAATCTGTTTGTCAAAAGCTATAAAGCCAATAGATAACTATTATTTATCCCAATTTTCAATACTTATCGAAATGAATTATAACCTTTTATAATGAAACTGACGAAAACTTGACTAAAACCTTTTAAATTTTCGTCTGACTAAAACGTGACTAAAACTATCACATTTAGAAATGACTAAAATGTGACTAAAACTATAAGCATTTTCGTCCAAAAGACTAAGACTAAAACTAAAAGGGCTGCCAAAAACAACACTGGTTGAGATAATAAAGACTCAAAAGTTTAGTTGGACTCTTGCCTCTTATTTGACCACAGTATTTCCCACACACTTACCCGTGGGCTTAAGGTTTAAAGGTCAGATTTACCTTGTGTCCGCCACCGCTTGGTTACATTCCCATTCATCAAAAGTTTTGTTTTGGCCAAAACGTTGAATTGAACCACAAAATCCATCTCATTTTTTCATGTCAGTCACTAATTAAGCGTTTGTCTGATTCAGCTGTGTTATGCGTTGCTATGGCGATGCCCGCAGCGGAGTGATATCCCAGTGATTTAACTACCGGACTACGTGTGCAGTTATACCAAAATAATCACTCCACCAAAACTTTTGATGAATGGAAAGTAGAGGAGAGCAAGCAGCTAGGTTAGGCTTCTGTTAATAAAATATGAGCTTTCCATTTCTACTGTAAACGGTTAAGGCACTATTCATTATTTCAGACGTACATAAAATGATCCCTGCTCTTAGGCATATTTGGCTGGATTAGTAAAGTCAAACATAAAAGTTTCAGTTTGTGGGGCCGAGGTGTAAACCATAAACAGTCGAGCTTGTTGAGCTACAGCACGGAAAAGTGCTGGGATAGTCCTGTTGTGTTGTGATTCTGTGCTTCTGTTGTTTCGTTGAGCCTGACGAGCCTGACGACAGGGCAAGACCAGCTAAAAGCCCACATAAAATAGTAGTGATCCAGCCGCTGTACGAGTGGTTAGCATGGCACATTTGTTTTCTATCACAGTGCGCTCTAGGACGCTCCAGGATCAATTGTTTGGAAGGCTTTCTCCACTGACGGACCCTCTCACCAGAAAACCAGCAAATATCTACTTTTGTGTGTGTGTTGTGAGTGATAACATTTTCAGTAAAAAGTACAATCTCTGGCAATGTGTGCTAATTCAATAAGAAGCTTGAGGGACACCAAAAAATATTCTTAGGGCCGCACTTTAGGCACCACTAATATACAGCGGGAAGAAAAAGTACACCGTTTGGAATTTCTCACATTTCATAAAATGTGCTCTGATCTTCACCAAAATCATAAGAATGAATAAACAGTATGTAACATGTAAACATTCACAGGAGAGGGAGGAATAAGTAAGTTCTGCTGCAGTTTTGTAAAGAGGAATGGTCCAAGATTCATCCTGATCGTCTAATAGAGCTAAGATCGGGCCAAAAAAATCAAGCCTGAGCCCGAGCAATTAATTTGAACGGTCGGCCCGAGCCCGAAACAACCCCGACGTAAATAAGGATTTAATGCCTAGTCAGAGCCTCTGCGCTGAGTGAGAGGTACGCACACGTGCACGCAGGAGCGTTGCGAACATACCTGGGCAGGCCGAGAGATAGGGACAGGTTACGTGCAAGAGCAGCAGCACAGGCTGTCAGTGTCCCTCCTGCCGTCTCTCTCTTCTCATCCTTCTCGTTGTTCATAAACATCGCGCTGCCTTTGCAAAAGCCTATTTTTTACGCACAAACAGGAACCAAACTGCTTATTTATCCACTGTAAGTTAAACGTTGTCCTGAGATAAAGAGTGATAGATGTTCTCTGTAGCGCCGGTATCAAACGTGCCTCGCAATGCTTCTGCAACCTGACGACAATCAGCACGTGCCCGGATTTTAGCCTGGTGGGACCAGAATGTTTCCCCTCTGTATTTTTGTATACAGCGGGGATCAGTCTGGTCACTCCGCCCCCCCTAGCTGTATCCGTAAAATCAAACCGATCCTGTGTAATCAGATTCGTTTATTTGCCGTGACGTGTTAGCGAGCAGCGTCACTCACGAGACTCGGGGGGTAAATGACCAAAAACTTTACCCCCGAGTCTGCATCGACAGTAGGTGAGTTTCGTGAGTCATAATCCTGTGCAAATATTAACGCAAAACCGCTAAAAACACCGCATCAACGGCAGACGCCCGCCCTTCGCTGATTGGTTTACTCCACTTCCTGTTTGCATACGTATGTACCGCTGTGGGAAATGGATTTGACGCAGTGGTGATTTTTCCAGGCTACCCGGATTTCGGGTCGGGCTCGGGTCTAAAATCTCTAGCGTCTAATCTGCAACTACAAAAAAACAGTTATTGCTGCAAAAGAAGGATCAGCCAGCTATTTAATACAAGGGTTTACTTTCTTATTCACATGCTGTTGTGAATGTCTCAGGTCTTTCTGCAAAATATCTTGGAAAAACGTCTGAATTTATTTTTCTGTTTATGATAGCATATTGTCCAGGCCCTGAGGCAACAAAACAGGCCCACACCATGATTCTCCTGCTCTATACTTCACAGTGAGCATAGGGTTTTGATGTTGGTGTGCTGTTCCATTGTCCTTCACATATTGGATGCTCCACAGCATTACTGGAAAAATATGTGGACTGATGGACCCAAAGTTGAACAGTTTGGGAGGAACACACAACGTCATGTGTGGAGGAAAAATGGAACAGACACCACAACGTGATATCATCACTAGAAAATTTATCAAGGTAATTAGCAGAAAAACCTGAGACATTCACAACATGCATGGAATAAGTAAGTGAACCCTTGTATTAAATATCTGCTGATCCTTCTTTTGCAGCAATAACTGCTTTTCTGTAGTTGCAGATTAGACGCCCACAACAATCAGGATGAATCTTGGACCATTCCTCCTTACAGAACTGCTGCAGTTCAGTGAGATTCAGGGGTGTACTTATTCCACACTCTCCTGTGAATGTTACATCTTATGGCCAATAAAAATATGATCAAATGTAAATGTGTGGGTGGTATTAGTTTAAGCAGACAGTAATTGTGTTTCCATCAGAGAAAATGCGCATCTGTTTAAAATATGCATAATAAATGCGTATAACAAAAGCGAGTTTTTGCGAATCGTGTCTTTGGTCACCTGGTTACAGCTGGCAGCTGCATGACGCAATTGCAGCATTTACCCAGCAGAGGGCGTACTGTACGTTTTTGATGTCACTTGAAGTACGAGCTATTTAGTATAGTTTTTGGCCAAATTAATTTATCATGTTGGAATTAGCTGCGTAATTCCATGAATAAATGTTAATTTAGACGACCTACACACTAAAGCTAAGCAAAAGTATCTTAACTAACTAGCTGCTACTACTCTGAAGTCTCGCATGACCTGTAAAGGCTGGACAAACAAAAACTATCCTAGAGGGATTTTACAACGTTTTCTAATGAGGATCAGGCAGCGTCTGCGTCTCTGGGCAAGTTTTTTGTTAGCTAGTTAACTTGGTCCATAGTTGCAGACAGTGCACTGTTGTTAGCATAAATGCTACGGCAAAGACAGCGATGTTTGAGCCTCTGCATCTGGGGAATATTTTGGACTAGAGTCGACCTGCTACTGATGGATTATTTTTCCTCTTCACTTCTATCCACTCCTGTCCACAGGTAGGCTACGCCAACAGTCACGTGTACTTTTTATTTGCTACGTCAAACTTTATGCGAAAAAACAGTTTCCATCTTCCAAAATGTGCATTAACGCTTATGCGCACAAATCTAAAACCACCTCAAGCGAGCGGATAAACTTTTTATGCGAATTAAGAGTTTAAATGCTAAATTTGGTGTTTCCATCACTCCTTACAAATGCGAAACTTCAAAAGCGCATTAAAATCCAGTGATGGAAACGCAGTTACTGTTTACTCATTCTTATGATTTTGATGAAGATCAGACCAACTTTTAAGACCAATTTAGGCAGAAATGTGAGAAATTCCAAACAACAGTGTCCTTACTTTTTCTTCCCACTGTAGTCTGTGTAAATGGCCTAAATGAAGGCAGTTTGTGCTTTTGCTTTCATTTAGAAGAAACTTAAGCCACATGGATCATTTGGAGGAGCATATCTCACTGTGCGTTAATGACCTCACTGTGCGTTAATGACCTCACTGTGCGTTAATGACCTCACTGTGCGTTAATGACCTCACTGTGTGTTAATGACCTCACTGTGTGTTAATGACCTCACTGTGTGTTAATGACCTCACTGTGTTAATGACCTCACTGTGTGTTAATGCGGCATCTTTCTCTGACGATGAACCAAAGGACAGGATTTGGGGGAATATTTTTTATTTCTGTGATGAAGCTGTAGCTGTGGAAGGTAAATCTGAAACTGCTTTTTATCATCGTCTGTTTTCTTTGTGGCTTCATATTGTCATTGTGGTTCATGTTTGAGTCATTAAAGTCAGTGGCTGCAGTATATTTTGTTGTCCAATATTATGGGTGATGCAGCTTTATGAAACAGCTGTTGAGATAAAATAACGCTAAAAGGAAATGTGATGGATCATTTGGATTTTTCTTTTTTTTTCTCCTTAAATGTCTTTATTTTGAAACTATGTTGTTGCATATGCAATACAGTAGGTGGTGGAATGCGCTTTTGTTTGGCCTGCAGTCCGCCAATAACCTTAAAGAAGAAGACGTAAAGAAACAGCTGTTGGTGATGTCACTTACCCTGTGTTTTCCGCCCTGGGTAAGGACGGACGGATTGGGCAAACAGTTCTGTAGCTCTAGTTCACTAACTGCATAGAGATCTAACAGTTGACCACATGAAAGGTTAAGGATCAGGAGCTAGGATTAGGACATAAAGGCTATAATGTGATGGTTTCAGAAGCAGCCATAGACTATAAAATTAAGAATGGACTTACTGTGGCCGACATCTTCCTGTAACCATAAGGAAATGGCCGCTGGAAGTTCCTGGCTCCTATGGACTTTCCAAAAAACGTGTTTGCCTTTTTAAGTAATTATTGAACACAGACTTGTAATTCTGACCTCCGTGTGTTTATCTGAACATGCGCAACATCGTCTTAATTTTATCCTTGCACTATTTTTCATTTCTCAGGGGTTCTCAAACTTTAAATCAAAGGGTCATAAAAATAAAATTCCCAATCGCCAAAGGACCGAAAAATGTATTCTGTCATTGCACTAAAACTGTAAACATTTAAATAGTAAAAATGTAACGTGTGTAAACATGTGATAAATGCATTTCTAAATATAATAATTTAGTGTGTATTAGTAACATTAACAAAAAAAAAAAGCATAATATTGGGGAATTTATTAAAAATATATACTATATATATCAAGAGTAAGAGCAGTCCTATGATGGGACACTCAAGAGTTCTTATGCGTGATCGTCTGCAAACTCCTAAAACGTGAGGCAGATCTAACATACATCACGCAGACAGCTGGGATGAACAACTTTATCCTATTGAATGCGTTTTCTCAATCATGAACGTTATAATACTATCTTTATTCAATGATTCAATGATTTTCATACAAGCCATTCATCTCGACCGGACCTCAGCAGTTTTTACGGCTCTTTAGAGCCGTAAAAGAGCAGCCAGAGCTGCTATGGCAATAAAATGAACAGTACAGTGGCGCCACTGGGTTTCGGACCAAATCACCTCGAGGTCTGCATTCAGACCTGAGTCCGGAGTTTGAGATGGCCTGTTCTAGATAATTGATAGCTGGCTCCAAAAACCCAGCCAAATTGCTCCCTCAGTCAATTCTTAATTTTACATTCTATGGGACGAACATTCAGACATAGATCTCTACCGACAACTGCTGCAAACAGTGTCACCAGCGAAATCATGTGCACATGTATATGCATTAACAGGATGAGGAAAGGACGCAGCCTCGTCCTAACAATTAACATCCCATGTCAATTGGTGACTGTCACATTTTGACATGGCCGTTGGAATGGCATGGCATACTGTGATGAGTACAGAATATCTGATGAATACAAGCATTAAGACTGTGTTAGGTGTGGCGTTGTAGTGTAGGGGTTAGTGCAGGTGTCCTAAACCATACCTTTTTCAAACAAGTAGAGTGAGTTCGAGACTGGCTGGGAGAGTGATTTTTCCTTTAATTATTATTCTTTGCGTGTAGTGTAAAAGATGCCAGAACACTCATATGGTAAGACTGAAGCCTTTATTACCTTTTATCTCAAGTCAGTACAGTTATCATGAACATCACACACAACTTTCATAGCAATCCTTTCCTGTTCCTGTCGACGTCAGGGAGAGACGGCCGGTCCACAACAGCCAATTGGCCATGATAGCGCACAGCTAGCTACGATAGTACCGAGCCTTTTATGAAAGATCCATGTGCCGAGCTTTCGCAAAATGTCAACATCACATCGTCACATGGTCACGTCGAGAACCGGAACACCGGCTCCTGCTGTTAGGGTTTGTCTAAGTGTAGTGGTAGGCCCTGCCCCGCTGGCAGCCCAATCACGCTGCGCCTGAGCGTTGATCCCTGCGTGTGCCACGGAGGAGCTGGACCGGAGCCACAGATAACTATCTTCGCTGTAAAGTCCAAAACAAGCTAGTAGTCTCAAAAGCCTTGTGCAACCTTCGAATTGCGGTTCGTCGTAATCACGGGTAAGTTTACAACTTAACCGCATTGCATTTACTCGGAATATTTCTAACGCTGGGGTGTTTAGTGTCGGACCTTGGCATCAGCGTGTGGCTCCGCTTCCATCAGTTTGGCTCCCCATCTCGCCCTGCGCCTTGCCAACTTCAGTCTCCGGTAAGCGGTCATTTAATATATTTCGGTTTATCCATTTGGCCTATTGCGAGGCCTTACACTCCATTTAGTAACGCCGGTGCGAGGAGCACGGACACAGCAAACAGTCTTTTTGATCTCCGCTGCTTCGTGTCGTGCGGTTTCCTGAGTGCTACATAGGTAAGTAGAGTACCTCTGCGCTGTGGTTTCCGCCTCGTTATTTAGTCACTAAATTCTAATTATTCTACATAGGACTGGGTCGAGTTTTCCGTTCCCTCATGGTCATCGTTTTTGGGCTAGAACCTCTCCACTCGGGAGTGGTTCGTAAATAGACATTCTATTGCGTGTCGAATTAAAATATGGACTCCAAACAGTGTTAAAAGCACCAAGAAGTTTTATCCCAGGTAACTGAGCTCCTGGTGTTCCCAAGCCCGATGCAGCAGTTTTAAAGGACATTTTGCTTTATTTGTGTTTGCATATTTGATTTGGGTGAGTGCTTGAGTGAGTGGTGCGACTGAGTGAGAGTGTGTTTTAAACTTCTTATAATTAAAATTATTTTAACAAGAAAAGCTTTTGTAACCTAGTATTTTCAAATTCAGAAATAAAAGTAATGTAAACTGATTTTATGTGTCTGTCGTTCCTCTCAGTCCTTTCGAACCTGTGTGGCCTTCGCGGGGTGAAATTCCAATTTTGTGTTAATTCTACGTGCTATCCAGGTTCCCTGGACCTGAAATTCCAGGGCGGCATTGTCAAACTAAATTTAGGTCACTATCTGAGGTTTTGTCACCGTACTCCGTGGCAACGGACCGCTCGCGCCGCTACATAAGGTTGGACCCATAAACAAAGACAAAATCAGAGAGTCGATGCAAGTGGATTTATTAAATAAAAATAAGTCTTCGTGGCTTGGCTTGGTCCAGAGAGTGACTCCAGAGCTGGCAGGAGAATCATGGTAAAGAAGGTAAGAGTCAAAAAACTAACTTGGCAAGAGAAGACACAGATGAGTGAAAAATCACAGAGCAGTAGTACTGCAACATAGACGGATCAATGTGATGATGAATGGAGGTGAGTCTGAGGAGTATTGCAGTGATGAAGAATTGGAGACAGGCGTGCCTGCTCGGAGGGGGTCGGCCCATTAGTCCGACGTCTCATTATTCCGAAAATGTCCCATTGAGTAGGGGTTGAAAAATAAAATTAGGTTTAGGCAAGAGTCCACTGACCTTAAGGTTAGTGGTTGTATATGGCTCTCTAATCCACAACACAGCTGGGTTAGAGATGTCGGACTAATGGCACCTCTGCTCAACGGTACATTTTCAGAATAATGAGACGTTGGACTAATGGGTTGTCGGACCAATGGCATGGCACCGCTCGGAGTCCACTCCCCTCCAGGACCAAGCCTAAAAGAAAAAAAAACAGAAAGACCCACAAGTGGGAGACAAAACACATGCACCAAAGCCAAATCAATAGACCTGATGGTGCACACTGTCATTGTGTCCTTGGGCAAGACACTTCACTGGCCTTGCCTCTGTGTACATTGGTGTACAGTATGAATGAGAGTGTGAATGTGTGACTGGTTCCTTGATGTAAAGAGCTTTATATGTTGAGATCATTTACCAATCCAAGTATAAATAAAGGTGTGGAGCACAGTTAAAACCTCTCTTAAAGTGAAACAGTTGGATGTTTCACTGCACTGACCACCAGTTTGTGGCCCTCAGTGCAGTACAAACTTCAATATGTGGCCCTCGATGAAAAAGTTTGGACACCCTTGTACTACTAGAGTAATGCTGTTTAAAGTAGCAGTACTCTAACTTGAGAAAAACATTTGGTGACTCTTTAAATCTGTAAGATTGGGCCAACAGTCTCGTCTATGACCATGCCAGGGTTTCCGTTAGCCGGCTGTAGCCGGTTTAAAAAGCAAATGGCCGGTAAAATACAGAAAAATATATTAACATTTGACCTAAGCCAGTGACTAACATGACAAAGTGTTTTCGAGACAGCCCTAAATATTAAAAAAGGTTCAATATTTCTATCAAAAAAAGTTTCGACTTACGCACTCAGCCCATTTTATAAAGCGCAGTTGAAGCGCCTTCATCGCTCTCTGGATATGTTACGCTTTTTCTTCGTGGTTCGTCACATTTTCCAAGAAAACAGCGAACTACAGGTACATTTACTTTATAAAAGTGTGTTAAGAACTCAGCATCTAATAAATTCAATTAGGATATACTCCGTGTGTTCAGTCAGACTGACGCGCTGTCCCACAGCGGCTCTTCCTGGGAGAGTGGCCGGGTTTAGAGGCGCTTCCCTCGGTCAGTCTGCGCAGACGCCTCGGTTTAGTTACCGGTGTCAGAGCCGCTCTAGAGTGTGTCAGAGCTGGGTCCAGGGTGCATCGCTTGAAAGTGACTTTTGGTGACTTTAACATTGTCGACTTGTCCCGCCAGAATATTTCAGCGGTTAGAGACATTGCTAATTTTACACCTGAAGCCACGTTAAAGCGCGGAATGGCATCTACAGCCCAGCCCTCGTGTGTGCAGCTGATGCGCGGTCAGATCTGGACAGCGTTCGGGTCATAGATTCCTTCTGTCAAGCGGGGTACATCCGCGTGGCACCTGCTGCCTCTATCGTCTCCACGCGCACAACTTTATGTTTGGGAAGGGAAGGGTAAGTGAAGCTTATTTGTATAGTGCTTTTTATATGACACTAGTCACACCCAAAGCGCTTCACACATGAAAGGGAGGGGGGTTCATTCACTCCATGCTGAGTGGAGTTGGATTTGAGTTGTTGTTACATTTTTCTCCCGTCATTCTTTTATTAGAAATAGCCTTGTTTTGGACTCACTAAAGCACTTGTGTAGCGCTCTGTGTAAATGTAGATTGTTACTGATAATACGCCACATTCATTATAGGCTCTATATTTTTAATGGCCGGCAATTCTTGTGAATGGCCGACATTTTACAACCCAGCCGGCCAAAATGGCCGACAAAAAAAAAGTCTAGCGGAACCTCTGGACCATGCGTTTCAACTGAGCTTTCATTGCAGTGTATTGGAAGTGGCCATGACTGTGCTATGCGCACCAGTGCCAGAGCCAGAGCCACTTTTACAGATAATAACATACAGATGATAGAATCAATCCTATTTTTGAGGGCAGAGGCTCCGGGAGACACGGGCCACCACGGGCCACCACGGACCGACGGACGGCGGTGGACAAGGACTACCACGACGATAACAATACCCCCATGGAACGTACGAGGATCCGAATGCGGCACAGAGCAGTGGAAGCATGGAGGACACCGCGAGGACGGGCTGCGAGGCGTGATGGCAGCGGTACGCAGAGGGACGGGCAGATGACCGGATGCACTGAGGGACGGACGGCGGCGGCGGTGCCATGCGGGAAGACGGGCTCGTTGGCCGGGGAGAGACGCGGACGTTGAGGGGCGGGATGACGGCCACCCGGGATGCAGCGGCAGGCTCTCTATGTGTCCCGAGGTTGGCCCCATGATCTCCGCGCAGATGGACCCAGGACCACCCGAGCAACACTTCAAGCACCTTCGCACACGGCCTTCCTTTAGCCCCATGGTCCCCTTTTAATGTTTTACAGTGAGGAAAATAAGTATTTGAACACCCTGCTATTTTGCAAGTTCTCCCACTTAGAAATCATGGAGGGGTCTGAAATTGTCATCGTAGGTGCATGTCCACTGTGAGAGACATAATCTAAAAAAAAAATCCAGAAATCACAATGTATGATTTTTTAACTATTTATTTGTATGATACAGCTGCAAATAAGTATTTGAACACCTGTCTATCAGCTAGAATTCTGACCCTCAAAGACCTGTTAGTCTGCCTTTAAAATGTCCACCTCCACCCCATTTATTATCCTACATTTAGATGCACCTGTTTGAGGTCTTTAGCTGCATAAAGACACCTGTCCACCCCATACAATCAGTAAGAATCCAACTACTAACATGGCCAAGACCAAAGAGCTGTCCAAAGACACTAGAGACAAAATTGTACACCTCCACAAGGTTGGAAAGGGCTACGGGGAAATTGCCAAGCAGCTTGGTGAAAAAAGGTCCACTGTTGGAGCAATCATTAGAAAATGGAAGAAGCTAAACATGACTGTCAATCTCCCTCGGACTGGGGCTCCATGCAAGATCTCACCTCGTGGGGTCTCAATGATCCTAAGAAAGGTGAGAAATCAGCCCAGAACTACACGGGGGGAGCTGGTCAATGACCTGAAAAGAGCTGGGACCACCGTTTCCAAGGTTACTGTTGGTAATACACTAAGACGTCATGGTTTGAAATCATGCATGGCACGGAAGGTTCCCCTGCTTAAACCAGCACATGTCAAGGCCCGTCTTAAGTTTGCCAATGACCATTTGGATGATCCAGAGGAGTCATGGGAGAAAGTCATGTGGTCAGATGAGACCAAAATGGAACGTTTTGGTCATAATTCCACTAAACGTGTTTGGAGGAAGAAGAATGATGAGTACCATCCCAAGAACACCATCCCTACTGTGAAGCATGGGGGTGGTAGCATCATGCTTTGGGGGTGTTTTTCTGCACATGGGACAGGGCGACTGCACTGTATTAAGGAGAGGATGACCGGGCCATGTATTGCGAGATTTGGGGAACAACCTCCTTCCCTCAGTTAGAACATTGAAGATGGGTCGAGGCTGGGTCTTCCAACATGACAATGACCCGAAGCACACAGCCAGGATAACCAAGGAGTGGCTCTGTAAGAAGCATATCAAGGTTCTGGCGTGGCCTAGCCAGTCTCCAGACCTAAACCCAATAGAGAATCTTTGGAGGGAGCTCAAACTCCGTGTTTCTCAGCGACAGCCCAGAAACCTGACTGATCTAGAGAAGATCTGTGTGGAGGAGTGGGCCAAAATCCCTCCTGCAGTGTGTGCAACCTGGTGAAAAACTACAGGAAACGTTTGACCTCTGTAATTGCAAACAAAGGCTACTGTACCAAATATTAACATTGATTTTCTCAGGTGTTCAAATACTTATTTGCAGCTGTATCATACAAATAAATAGTTAAAAAATCATACATTGTGATTTCTGGATTTTTTTTTTTAGATTATGTCTCTCACAGTGGACATGCACCTACGATGACAATTTCAGACCCTCCATGATTTCTAAGTGGGAGAACTTGCAAAATAGCAGGGTGTTCAAATACTTATTTTCCTCACTGTATCTGTTTTATTGTATTTAAGGTCGACTTTTACCTACATTAAACCGTATTTTAATCCTTTTAACCTGTTTTATCATTGGCTACACCACACCACAAAGCTCTCCAGAAAAGGAACGTTAACCTGTGACAGTAACACACGTGTGACGCGTGGGCCCAGCCTAAGAGACAATAGCTTTGCAGGAAATGAATCAAACCCTATTTAATTTGAAATTAAATGAAGTTTCCTGAACCCTGGCTTAAGAATTTTCTCATTAATATATACAGTATAGTTGTGTGTGTGTTCAATTTACATTACCACTAAAAGATAAATCACATTTTTAATCTCAAAAGTTATTCTGTAGTATTTGCAGCAATTACCTTTTCACTTTTTTACTTATTTGGGTCATTCCTTTTATTTCCTCTTGAGTAGGCTACCATTATTCCAAACATTTACATTTCCATATTGAACCCTCAACAAAACATCCAGACTTGTGTTTGCTGAAGTAATCCTCCATCCTCCAAATAAATCGCAGAATCCAAACCACTTTAAATAACCCGACTACACACGTATTTTATTTACTCGGTGTCAGTCTATTTATACTATCTGCCCAAACGTGGCTTTGTGATTTGCATAAAAGAGTCTTTAGAAAGAGCCTCTGACGGGCGACAACGCATCTGAACAAACCGCTCTGTCTGCCACAGTGACTTATCTCTGTGCAGGCCCACAGCAACAGTAACAGCTCGGAGGCCGGCTGTCGCGACTAATGCGGACGTTATGAGCTGAAAATGACTAAGGAAACTGGGGGTTTGTGTTTGTGTGTGCGGAGTCTGCAAAGTCTACTGTGAAATTGTTCGAGCAACTGAAAGGTCTGGGGCTTAACAATGATTCAAAATGATGTTTTAATTATAGCTATTAGCCGATCACCAAGCCACACTTTTTAATACAGTGACCTCTGCGGAGAACAGAACATCCATCTCTGCTGGGTCTGTTAACACTGGCCTCTGCTGTGGCGGTGTGTTCAAGAATGCAGGAGGAGAATGAATTTGCAAAGGACTTTTCGCAAATACAGTGGGAACCATATGTTTACATACACTTTATAAAAGACACATTTGCATTTTTTTCTTACTGTCTGACATGAAACCAGAATTAACTTTTATTTATTTTTTAGGTCAATTAGAATGTTTAAAAATATTTATTTTAGTCAAATACCAGAAGAATGAGAGATATAATTTTTACAAATTTTTTTAAATTACTTTTTACAAAACCAAAAGTTTACATACATTTCATTAATATTTGGCAGAATTGGCTTTAAACTGTATAACTTGGGTCAAATGTTTGGGCTTTCCTTCTCACAATAGTTGGCAGGAGCTTTGGTCCATTCCTCCAAACAGAACTGGGGTAACTGAGACACATTTGTAGGCCGCCTTGTGTGCACATGCCTTTTCAGCTCTCATGTGTAAAGACTGTTACAGTTTATGGGAAAGATGTACCAATTCTTTTGCAAAGAGCCGCACTCTGATTGGCCAAGAGCCGCATGTTCGCCACCCCTGATGTACTGCTTAAGCAGGGGGACACGTCTGGCACTGCAGGAATTGAGTCCCTGGCGGCGTAGTGTGTTACTGACGGTAGCCTTTGTTACTTTGGTCCCAGCTCTCTGCAGGTCATTCACTAGGTCCCCCCGTGTGGTTCTGGGATTTTTGCTCACCGTTCTTGTGATCATTTTGACCCATGGGGTGAGATCTTGTGTGGAGCCCCAGATCGAGGGAGATTATCAGTGGTCTTGTATGTCTTCCATTTTCTAATAATTGCTTCCACAGTTGATTTCTTCACACCAAGCTGCTTACCAATTGCAGATTCAGTCCTCCCAGCCTGGTGCAGGTATACAGTTTTGTTTCTGGTGTCTTTGGACAGCTCTTTGGTCTTGACCATAGTGGAGTTTGGAGTGTGACTGTTTGAGGTTGTGGACAGGTGTCTTTTATACTGATAACAAGTTCAAACAGGGGCCATTAATACAGGTAACAAGTGGAGGACAGAGGAGCCTCTTAAGAAGAAGTTACAGGTCTGTGAGAGACCAAATCTTGCTTGTTTGTTATTGACCAAATACTTATTTTCCACCATAATTTGCAAATGAATTCATTAAAAGTCAGACAATGTGATTTTCTTTCTCATTTTGTCTCTCATAGTTGAGGTTTACCTATGATGAAAATTACAGGCTTGCACAATTGTTGGCTAACTAAATACTTTTCCCCCCCACTGTAAGTGTCCACGGAGTGTCACAGCCTCTACAGAACATCATAAGCTGCCCCAACAGCTCCACACATTGTCATCAGGTCCTGCCCCTGTACCTGTGGTATATAACCATGTCCCTCCAACGTAATCTTCGTAGCGAGTTGGAGTTTGGAATAGAGCTTGCGATAATTTTCATAGCGATCATCAGGTTTGCGGATATTAGAATAGCATTTAGTTATATCATTCATTGTAGTTGTAGTCTTGTAGTTCGATAGTATTTGCGTTTGTCGTAGTGTTATTGTTAGTATCAGAGCATGTAGCATAGGCCATTTAGTGTTAGTTGTATCATAGGGTTATATATTGTTTTGGTATTGTAGTGTTTCGTACTGTATATCAATAGGATGGGAAGGAGCCATAGGAAGTGTACTGTGGTCGGTTGCCAGAATACTGCTGGTTTACATGGTGTTCCAGTATATTTACTGGCTGCGCACAATTGGCTTGGGCAAAAACAGCGAACTCCCGGTTCGTGCTGGAGGTTGAGATCTACATTTCACGCGGGATTCCTACTCCAACTTTTTTGAGGCCCTGACACTAATGGATACACATTCATTACGGTCATACAGTGAGGAAAATAAGTATTTGAACACCCTGCTATTTTGCAAGTTCTCCCACTTAGAAATCATGGAGGGGTCTGAAATTGTCATCGTAGGTGCATGTCCACTCTGAGAGACATAATCTAAAAAAAATATCCAGAAATCACAATGTATGATTTTTTAACTATTTATTTGTATGATACAGCTGCAAATAAGTATTTGAACACCTGTCTATCAGCTAGAATTCTGACCCTCAAAGACCTGTTAGTCTGCCTTTAAAATGTCCACCTCCACTCCATTTATTATCCTAAATTTAGATGCACCTGTTTGAGGTCATTAGCTGCATAAAGACACCTGTCCACCCCATACAATCAGTAAGAATCCACCTACTAACATGGCCAAGACCAAAGAGCTGTCCAAAGACACTAGAGACAAAATTGTACACCTCCACAAGGTTGGAAATTGCCAAGCAGCTTGGTGAAAAAGGTCCACTGTTGGAGCAATCATTAGAAAATGGAAGAAGCTAAACATGACTGTCAATCTCCTCGGACTGGGGCTCCATGCAAGATCTCACCTCGTGGGGTCTCAATGATCCTAAGAAGGTGAGAAATCAGCCCAGAACTACACGAGGGGAGCTGGTCAATGACCTGAAAAGAGCTGGGACCACCGTTTCCAAGGTTACTGTTGGTAATACACTAAGACGTCATGGTTTGAAATCATGCATGGCACGGAAGGTTCCCCTGCTTAAACCAGCACATGTCAAGGCCCGTCTTAAGTTTGCCAATGACCATTTGGATGATCCAGAGGAGTCATGGGAGAAAGTCATGTGGTCAGATGAGACCAAATGGAACGTTTTGGTCATAATTCCACTAAACGTGTTTGGAGGAAGAAGAATGATGAGTACCATCCCAAGAACACCATCCCTACTGTGAAGCATGGGGGTGGTGCATCATGCTTTGGGGGTGTTTTTCTGCACATGGGACAGGGCAACTGCACTGTATTAAGGAGAGGATGACCGGGCCATGTATTGCGAGATTTTGGGAACAACCTCCTTCCTCAGTTAGAGCATTGAAGATGGGTCGAGGCTGGGTCTTCCAACATGACAATGACCCGAAGCACACAGCCAGGATAACCAAGGAGTGGCTCTGTAAGAAGCATATCAAGGTTCTGGCGTGGCCTAGCCAGTCTCCAGACCTAAACCCAATAGAGAATCTTTGGAGGGAGCTCAAACTCCGTGTTTCTCAGCGACAGCCCAGAAACCTGACTGATCTAGAGAAGATCTGTGTGGAGGAGTGGGCCAAAATCCCTCCTGCAGTGTGTGCAAACCTGGTGAAAACTACAGGAAACGTTTGACCTCTGTAATTGCAAACAAAGGCTACTGTACCAAATATTAACATTGATTTTCTCAGGTGTTCAAATACTTATTTGCAGCTGTATCACACAAATAATAGTTAAAAATCATACATTGTGATTTCTGGATTTTTTTTTTTAGATTATGTCTCTCACAGTGGACATGCACCTACGATGACAATTTCAGACCCCTCCATGATTTCTAAGTGGGAGAACTTGCAAAATAGCAGGGTGTTCAAATACTTATTTTCCTCACTGTACTACAATATGTCAGTAGTGCACTTTTAAACTGTAGACATGTGCTTTATGATGCGGGAGACAGCACATGAGGGATGACGACTTGGACGTGCTGTCCCAGGTATCCCCAACACCACCTGACCATGTTTCTATATGCCAGGTGCCTGTAACAGCTGAAGATAAGTGGTGCATGTGTTGTAACACAGTAATAATCAATAGATTGTCTTCCTGAAACTAACCTGTTCTGCGTGGGCTCCTGACTCTCCTCCATCTCCCCAAAGAACTGCAGGTGTGTGGCATATGCTGTGGGATCAAAGCCCGGGTGCTCAGTAACAAAGGCGACGTTGTACTGGCGACATCTGTGCATTACTATGACCAATTTGACAATTTGTTGGTTTAATAGTAAATAAAAAATAATTGCCACATGTTTGTTCTCAGTATGATGAGATTGTGGTGATAGAGTTGGTGTGCATATTTCTTCGTCACTCAACTGTCAGGATCCATACCTTGTCTCTCCCCCTCCCTCCTGTGTGTTTGTCTGTCCTCCCTACCTGGGCGTGGCCCTCCTGGCTTGGCTGCTGGCACACCTGATTCTCATCCAAATCTCATCAACCTGCAGTATAAGAAGCCTGGTTCTTCAGCCACTCCTTGCCAGTTCGTTGTTTCAACTAACCTAGTTAGTAACGCTTGGCTCAGGCTGTTTCTAGCAATTATTTTTGTAACCTTTTTTTTCTGTGCTCAGGTGCCAGCAGCCATTTTGCCTTTTGCCTGCCTACCACCTTGTCCACCAACCTACCTGCTTGGTTCCTCCTGTTCCACCTGCAAAATATCCTGAAATAAATCTGTTAGAAACTTTCCTGCTGCGTTGTCCTTCTGGGTCATAGTGAGCCGTGACATAACATAAAATGTAATGAGGCTATCATGTATTTTCTGTTTCTGTCCATTTATTATACCTGAGGGGTCTCTCTGCTGCACACATTCTTAATCGGTGACAATGATGTTCTGTGACCGCAGGAACACCTGTTGATACAGAGTAGCCTATATTATGTCTGTAGCCTATAATCCTACAATGGCTATCTCGTCTCAAAAAAGATCAAGTTATGCGAATGTTATGCTGTAACTTAGAAACTGGCCCCGTTCTGTGCAACATAGGCTCGGCACCACCAGTAGCACCTGCGGCCTCTGGCATCTCCAGAGCCAGCGGCTCCTACTTATACGGTTGAGGTCTGCTAGCGTCCTCCACCTCTTCCTCTGGGGAAGAAGGTGGAGAGAAATCCTCCACCTTGTATTCTGTTGCGTCGCAAAGCTGCACAATCACAGCACATAGTGACGTGCTGTGATTGTGCCAATGCAAATGTCGAGGTCACACATTCATCCCCGCACGTCACCCCAAACCTCAGAGATTTGTAACTTTTGTTTGTGGGTGGGGAAAGACTCTGGCACGCCCGTTTAGGCTCTCTTTAACCTTTGGTTTTGACCTTGCTTGTTGTTACTGAAGTGGGTGTTTTTTCGTTGTTGAATTTGTTAGAATTGTTTTAGAAAGTGCAAAAGTATTAAAAATAAAAAAACTGCAATATCACATCACATGTATAAGTATTCCACCCTTTATTCAGTACTTTGTTGGGTTAGCTTTGGCAGCGATTATAGTGTCATGAACTTGCGAACTGAATCTTGATGCATTTCTTCCATAAAAGGTTTCGCCTTGGTTTGGAGTGACTGATTTGGAGTAGTGTGTGTACTCGTGAATTTCACAAGAGCGTCTCAGTGAGCGGACAGAGTGGAGCAGCTCACAGGCACAGTCCGCCAGATTAGCATAATTATAATGATACTTCACTGCACACAAAGCCACTTCTTGACATTCATGTGTTACATTCAATTGTGTCAGGACGATCAGTTCTATTTATACATGGATAATATGAACCAAAAGGACACAGAAAAAGATCAAAACGATGAGGAGGCTGTCTCAGTTTGAAACTGTCAGCTCTTTTTTAAAGTAAGTCCAGTTGTTTTGATTCACCTTTGTTTAGTCTGATGAGAAAGATGAGCTTTGTTTTTGGTCCACACATTCCTGGGATATGTGAGACTTCCCTGGTGAAGGCTCAGTGACCTTGGCACACAAACAGCTGCAGGAGAGCGAAACAAATATGTCATTTTGAATGGGTAAAAATGACCAGCTGACTAAAATAACTGTTACTCACTTGCTGGGACGCCAGAGACACGGAACTCTGCGACAGAAGCAAAGCTATAGTTGAAGTAGGCAAAATAAATGTGGCGATCCTGAATGTCAACCTTGAAAGGGGGCAAAATTGCTTGATTTTATGCATTAACCCTCACCTAATTTCTATCACTATTGCAACATGTGCCTGTAGTAAAAGTGTGTTTTGGATTAGGAAAACACCCATGCCACCAAAGATGTCAAAGACAATGCTGAAGCTCCCAGAGACCCAGGACACTCAGATAAACGCAGCATCATGAAAATCACATACATGTATTTGCTCGGGTGAAACCACCCGGCAATGGTGTCCTAGGGTTAAGGTGTAAAAATCTCACCGAAAGACAATTGTGTGTTGAAAAAGGTAGTGTTTGTTCGGTTTGCCAGAAAGGTAAAGAAAACTGGTTCAGCTGTAATTTGAATGACTATTTTATATAGCCTGGAACTACTGCTACGGTACGTCATAAAACTAATAACCAGTCTGCACATCTCTTGTTTTTGTTATAAAAGTAAACATTTAGAGTCCTAATTCGAGTTTGATCTAGGCCTTGTGGTGTTTGGAAGGTAAAATATTTCATTGTAGTACAAATACTTCCTACTTGGTAAATTTTGCAGCTGTAGGCCGTAAGCCCTTCAGTATGACCCATGCTGCAGAGATGAGGAGACATTTCACAGGTTTTAAGTCAACAGATCATCTGAAAACAACCCAACAACGTGCAAAGATGCAGTTTATTTAACTACACAGACAAGTGGAGTGTTATGCGCACAACGCACAATCCCATCTTCCTCCTGAAGATGCAATTTTCAGCTCCTCGTCTGTTAGCCCAGTGCAATGTATATGGAACCAGCGTGGACAAGTGTCACACTGAATCTGTAAAACAATAAAAATAATAATAATAATAATAATAATAATAATAACAATAATTATAATTCATTTCACATTTTCACAACCGTGACAAGTGTTCACTAATGACTGGTATGTGCAAATGATCATTACTAGGGCACTTCGGTCGAGAATAGCTCATGTCTCCTTTCATGGAATTAGTTTCACTGTTGACTGTCAATGCTGCTGTTCGTAATCCCAACATCTTTACTGTATGGTTGATAATGTAGCTAATTGTAATCCCATCGCACTAAATAGGTTCACGCATGTAGGCCTAGCTGTGAATTTAGAACAAAATCGTGGGCATCAAGCATCTTCGCTAAACACTGTGAAAATCAGATGCTCAAACAAATAGGGTGATGTAAGGTAAAATGAGTTGAGTTGAGTTGGAGCCCCCTGGCTCTTAAAATATTCAGTCTAAGTGTTTGCAAAAGGCTTTAAATCATTGCCTCATCTGTCCATAACAAAATACAAAACATTTGATTGGTGGGAGTGGATGTTGTGGGTGGGACAATTGTTCAGATATAGCATGTAGGAGAGAAGGGTGTGAAAGTGAATTGGCAGACAAGTCTGATCTAAAACGTATGTTTGTAACTTCAGAACAAAAGAACGTACAGCTTCTAAAATGATGTATTGCTGCCTTAACACATATAATTGTGTGTGTCTAGCTTTCTTATTCTTTATGAAAATGGACATTTGATGGTGAATTTTACATGAAATGGACTCAGGTAAATTGGGCCATGCCTTTCAGCTAAATGGGCCACTGTTTAAAGGGACTATACATAAGTTTAACCACAAATAAATGTATACAAATTTAAAATTTCTTCCTCATACATGCTCCAGCAATGCCCTGGTGAGTAGAATGAGCCCTGGCCTTTTCACCTCGATTGCCTCTGTATGCCTGTAAAGTCACTTAAATAGTTTATGCTCGGGTCGAACAAGCAAACAGCGTAATGCGTCATGCGCGTTCACGCTCAGCTGTAGCGTTAGCTGTAGCGTTAGCTGTAGCGTTAGCTGTAGCGTTAGCTGTGTTCCTCTATACTGACGCTGCAGCGCGAGTGGTAACTTCAGAAGGGTGGATTTAGCGGAGAATAAGAGGAGACTGGCTTCAAGCACCATGGAAACTCCAGCCCAGACCCCAAATAACAAAAAGAAACGAAGAGTTTATTCGACTGTGACAAAAAAGGCGAAAGTTGAGTCTGATCGGCGTAGGCAAAGAACCAGAGTAAACATCGGAAAATGTTGAGAATCTCTCAAAAGACCCCAATTTTGCTTGAAAGGTAAGAAATTATGACTAAATACGTGGGGAAAAGTGTTGTTGATGCTTTGAAACAACGGTGTCCGACTGTCCGTGCATGTTGTACAAACTTCACTGAAACAAGCCATAAATAATCATATTTGGAAGTTACCAAAAGAGTTGATCTAATAGTTTTATACCTACAGAGAAGTTGTGTAGTATTAGTAGCAGACTAGTAGTGTCAGTAATAACAGTAATTGTGCTGTACCTACAAAACATTTGAGTAGTAACAGTGGTAATGGTGCTGTATTTACAATGGCAAAAATAATGCTGCTAATGTTAGCTTTTCTTGGCAGCACAATAAGCATGACTGTTCACGGATTTCTAAGTAGTGAAACGAGTACAAAAAGTGAACATGTGCCGTTTACAATATAGTTTACGAGTTAGCTACGCTAACTTTGGGCCCAGGAAATTGAAGAGACGATTTTGGCTTTTCCTAGTAGCATTTCTACTGGTGGAAATATTTTATTTCAATTAGGTCTGCGTTTATGCATATAAAGTATACGAGTATTTTTTTTTCCTCCTTCAAACGTCAATTATTCGTTTTTATGTATTTCTTCTTCACTCGATTCACTTTGCTGCATTTGCTCAAGTATTTTATCTTGGAAAACATTCACTCAAACTGATTTGGTCTAAATATCTTACAAAACAGTAACGTTTCTTACCTCAGTTTAAGTCACGCCTGCAAATCTGTAATGGACCAGGACGGGACTGTTATTTCTGGTGCTCGTAAAGCCTGAGCGCCTCATGCACGAGCTTATCATCGAGGCTGCAGTTACGCGTTTGGCTTGAGGGGCAATTGCGAGTACAAAACTCCTAAACTCCACAGAGCCCCTTTAAGTTGATTTCTGCTTTAATTGCATTTGTATGCATATTTTTGGAGATTAAAACCATGGATACAATTCTGGGAGAAGCGCCACATCATGGAAATAAGCAGCTGTTTCTGCCATTACAACTTGCACCGTCTACTTTACAGTTACTTTTGAATCACTGTCAGTACTTTAGACAGTTGGGCCATCACCTTTTGCAAAAACCAGATGTGTGCACTGACTTTGCATCTTGTGTTGCATGTTACCATTAGCAGTAATTGCCACTGGAGCCTATCTAATGCTGGGTTTACACATAACGACAACAAGTCACGAATGCCACGAATCCATATTCGTGGCCGAGGATCACGAATGTGATGATTCGGGGTAGAGGTTTCACGCACCGCCACAAACTGTTGCGACCTGTTACTACGCGTTACGATTAATGGCACGAATTATTACGCACGGTCACGAACACGCGTCCCGCTCTGCTGCGGGCTGTGGCGCTCTGTTGCGTGCTATTGCGAGGTGTTGCGGTCTGTTACGGGTCATTGGGAATTGTCGAGTTCTGTCAGAAATCTGTCAAGAATCGGGCGAATGTGGACAAACCGCCTGCCGCACACACCGGGTTGGAGGCGGAGCAGAGGAGTCTTGCTCCGCCGTGCTCTCACCTGACTCATTGGGCTCTTGCCAAATCGGGTTACGCAAAAGCAAAGACCAGCTGAGCGTCGGGACTGTCCATATACTGTAGAATAGCAAACGTTTTTCACAGTCTATGAAAGACTGAACTTAGATCAAACCCAAACTAAGTCATATGCTCCTGTCAAACGCGGAATCTATCAAGACAAACTATAGCAATAAACACACGCGCTTTATGTCAAATGAGTCTGTGCAACAGCGGCACATTCAGCCTGACTTTACTCCACATTAAGCATAAAAACACTACACTCACTGTGCACTCGATCTTCTGGGGATCTGTCGTAGAACTCTTCACCTCTTCATCCATGACTCTCACTCGTCTGGTCGATCCATTTGGCAAAACTTCTTTTGCATAATCCAGAACAACAGGCCTGTCTCCACCTGCTGCGCCCATCGCCGCTTGTTTTTCATGTCTAAAGTTGTAAATAAGTCTTAACACTTATCCATGTTATAGCTGCTGTAACCACGCGTTGTTGTTTGGGTCAGTGCGTGTATGGCAGCGTGGGAGATGCATTCAGGGACAGTAAACAGTGCGCACTTCTTACTGTCCCTTTTCTTTTTTCCACAAACGCACGGAAAATCGGGACAAATATATAACAGTCGGGTTCTCCAGCGGGGCGGCTATAGGGGTGGCAGGGATTGGCTCCCAAACATCAGGAGGAACGACCACAGCAAGAAAAGCCGGAGAAACAACTTCAGCACCTGAGGAGCGGCAGGAGCAGGTGCTGTCCCGGGCCTGGAGCGCGAACTGGCCGACTTTGTGTGACTTTTCTTTGGCATAGTGCAGGTATGAACATTACCTTTTCGGCGTAGCGTGTGTTTCTATCAATTCTGAGCGTGAAAACAGTGATTCTGCACTACGAATGCTTTACGAATGCTCTCACGCTGAATTACGAAGCGCCACTACGCATCACGAAAGAACACGCTCCGTTGCGAACTCCACGAACAGAGGGTGAATCGTGACATTCGTGGAAGATTTTTTGACAGCCAAAAACTTTCTCTACGAACATCACGAATGTCACGAGCTGATGCGTTCTGTTAAGAATCCCATTGAGATGCGTTAAGTCAAGTCACGAACGTCACGAATGACGGAAAAATGCCATTCGTAACGCATCGTGCCTATGTGTAAACCCAGCATAAGTAACTATGGGCCTTGGGTGGGTGTCCTGAAAATGTTTCCCAAAGCTGGCATCCAACCCAAGATCTGGTGCTGGAAAAATTAGGCTCTGAGCACTTGGTTTGGTCACTCCTGTGAGGCTGCAAGAGTGGCGGAGCAGAGCCATTTGTAGTAGGGTACGTTTCAAAGCAAACTGTGTGTAAAAAATATATTTTACGATGTTCATTTGATGTTTTATATATTCATTAATGATAAATCTATAAAATATATGCTCTTTAGTCCATAATGAGTCCAGGATCTTGCAGGGATATCCGTTTGGCTCATTTTACCTGAACACATGGCCCAATTTACTTGACGATTCATTTGAAAAAGCGAAGTTTTAAAAAGGTCTAGGGCCTAAACTATTATATTTGACAACGTAAATTTCATCTGAAAATATAATAGCCCACATTACATATTATGACCCCATTCAATGTCATGCATTGCTTTATATTATTTCCTCAGATGATTTACCAAAAGTGGTCCATTTTACCTGTCATCACCCTAAATACACTGTACAATGTAGGACTATCTGTATTATTTTTACTATTTGGTTTATTCATTTGTTTCTTTTTTTTTGGCTTTTGGTTTTAAGTAACTATTATTCGCCTGCGCTATAGGCACAGGTTTAAAGGAGCCGAAGAGTGGAAATACATCAATTAAATAACATCTGTAGCCGGTGTGCCAAACGCGGTCTGGTCAACAGCAGGGACCGTGGTCAGAACCAATGCAGGAACAGTGGCGGTGCGGTGCATAATGTAAGCTATAATAAAAAGTAATCAAAACTACGTGAAGCATGCAATGTGCATGCCCTGCTTGACTTCCGTAATAGCCAAATAAAAACATTTGCAATTAAAGCTCCACATTTCAACTCAAAATTTAGTAATGAATCACAATTTTGCTAACGAAATAGTGCATCCTTTTCACAACGCGAACCCACTGAGCTATAATCACATTAATCACCTCAGTCTCATCTTGCAACATCCCAGTACATTTGAGTCCTTGTCGGACTGAAATGACCCAACAGGCTACTCAATGTCACGCAAATTCTATGACTCTTGGGGTCTTCTAGAAAATGGATAAGTTACTACGCAATCAAATCAAAGTATTCTCCAGCTGACGACATGTCTACATAAAAATCGAAATATTTGGAGTCTCTCTGCGCATCGTTAAGATAAAATTATAAAAAAACAAAAAAGGTAAGACGTACTTAATTCAAGTAATGTTAATCAATTGAAATTAAAATGTTGTACTCTCAGCTTCTCTGCAAAAAGCAATCTAGAAAGAAGTAATTTCATATAGAAATACGCAATTGCTGATATAAGAAACACATCTTAATAAATATGTCCATCGATCGGAGCAAATATTTTACACTGCAACTAAGAAATACATTTCTGATTGCATGCAAAAATAAAGAAAACAACATTTAAGCAATTTACTATAAATTCGATTGTTGTTGATGGGGTTCATTTCTCTTTTTATGTTAGTCCAGTTCTAGCTGCCAGGAGAGCATTTAAATTCTGGCAATAAACCACTTTCACAAGCTATTTTAGCAATGACATATTGACTAGCTCACTTGTGTCGGCTACTTTGGATCTGAACAAGTTCATTATATATCATAACAAATACTATCATACTGGGTATAGTACAATAATTTGATGTTTTAGATGGGATGTTCTTATAATAGGCCATTTTAACTGGCTCCAATCTTCATGCCTGACATTAAACACTAGTAAAACAGTTGGCATGTATTTTCATAAAATAAATAATACTAAAGAGATGCCTAACATCTATGTAAATGGAGAGGCACTAAAAAATGTAACGGAAACAAAATACTTAGGGCTCTATTTAGACCAAACACTGACATTCAAAAAGCATATTAAAAAAGTAACCCACACAATTAAATATAACATTTTCATATGAGGAACAGCCTGACAGTCGAGGCGGCTTTCACTTATTTCAACGCCATGATAATTCCTCACTTTACTTACTGTTTATCCAGCTGGTCGCAGGCAAAGGAGACCACGTTCAAACCACTAAGATCTGTGTATAATCAGGCTTTAAAGGCACTTGACAAAAAACCACTTCGTTATCATCATTGCAATATCCTGAGTAAGTTCAAACAGCTCAGTTTTGACAATCTAATTCTATACAATAATCTAAGAACTATATTAAAAATCACTAATAATACAGCTCCACCACCACTGAAGAACTTTGTCAGACTTTGTTCTGAGCAAAATACGAGAGCCACTCGGTCCACTGCAAATACAAACTGTGTAATCCCAAAAAGATCCTCGGCCTTTGCACAATGTGCCTTCTCATTTCGCTCCATTAAACAGTGGAATGAGCTTCCAGACTGTCTGAAACTGTCTGTAGATCTTAATAGTTTTACTCGAAATTTGAAAAAGTATATTTTAGATCATCAATCGTGTCAGCATTGATGAATGTATTGTAAATTGTAGGGATTGTTTATATGTTTTTCTAGAAGTGTACAGAAACCTAATGTATTTTATATAGTGATTTTATTGTAGATTAGATTTATAGATTATAATTGTAATGTTTTTTGCACTCACCTGTCCAGGGACTGCAGATGGAAAATAGCTACTTTGCTAAATCTGGTACAAATCATCTCTTCTTTTGTAAAGACTAATGGTTTATGTACACTGTCCCTGTTTCAATAAACAATAAACTAAACTAACTAAAGATTGTCATTATTAATATTTGCTGTGTAAGGTTTGATTCAAGGTCAAATCAAAGATTTGCATTGGGTAGGTTACTGTGGTGCTGAGAAAAGTAGCCGGGAGTGACATGGTAACCACTGATGTCATGTAGCTCATGCAAGATTTTGAGTCAGTTGAGGAACTGCTGTATGCATTAGCCTGAATTCTCTTTGGACCAGAAATGGAAGGGGATACCTTGCCTACTTTCTTGTAATTCAACATATTTATTGTTCACTAAAATGCTCTAAATTACAAACTTGCCCAATCAAGTATGTCGTCTCTTTTTCCATGTTGCTCGTTTCCCGGCATAATCCCTGAGCCACACATTGCGCAATGTTCGTCAGTCTTCATGACTACAATTCAAAGAAACACTAAGTTCAACAGACTGCACACCAAAGTCAGCATTAATACTTGGCAATAATTCTGCTCACCTGACGCATTGAGAATATCGTGAGCAATGAGTCTTCGCTCCACTGCCATTGCATCCCTTGAAGTAAGAAACGTCATTTGCGGCGTGTGTGGCATGAAATTAACAATTGCTCTTGCCATCTAGAAGAGACCAAAAATAATATGCTATTCGCCAACAACAAATATTTTACTTTATGAACAGCCTACTGGACGACATTACCGCAATGACTATGACTCCACAATTATCAGAATCCTCCTGGACCGAATGCGGGAGAACATCTCCGCTAAATTTTCGGTCCACCCATTCCGACTTATTGTGGATATTCAGCCTCATTCGTAAGTAGTCACTGAGGAAACAACTGCCACAGTTAGACATATACTTTATTTAACTTCACTTTAAGGTTGCAGAATTCTTATTGTAGCTGTCGAAATATTAATACATGTCAAATATCAAACTCCGGAGACCCGAGCATGAAGCCTATGTGGCATGCATTTTAAACTAGTTCTACATCAAGGTTGCTCAAAGTGCAGCCTGGGCCAAATTTGCTCCAATGAGCATCAGTGACGCACGCTGGAAGAGCTGAATATCGCCCCGCTCGCCCCTTTCTTAAACATTACGTTGAAAAGGAGGAAATGCAAATAATAAGCTCTATCATTGCCAATATTGAAATCTGAGGCTCAATATTGACGAGCAGAGGATGCTCTGAATAACTCGTCCTCCTTTGAGACTTTTACGCATGAGTTGCAAAATTCTGGTTCTATGATTGTGTGCTGAAAGTATGTGTATTTTAGCTCAATTTATTCTGCAATCTCCGAGTATTCCTAATTCAAATAACTGGCATAAATCTCAACAAAAATGAATGTAATGAGGTGAATTAATGACAGATAAAAACAGCTCAGGGCGTTTTATTACGACGCTGTACGTCACAATGACGACACCACTGATTTAAACGCTCCAATGCAGCCTCCATTCGTCATCAAAAGTAAATAAAAATGCGCACAGTAAACAAAAAAAGCCCAATCACGTGTTGGATCCTGCCCATTTCTGTCCAAATCACAGACATGCCTGTTCGCATTGGATTAGTGTTATCATAGGACCTCGGAGTTCAGTAAAATATAGTAGGTAATTCGCGGGGGAATTTATAATTGGCAAATCACTGACATGGCGCATTCGCACAGGATTAACAGCACAGACATTCTACGTGATTATTACAAATCGCATGTGGTCCCTAGGTAAAACTAATCCCGTGCGAATAGGGCTCTGATAGAGCTGACATACAGTACATGGCCCTTACCGGAATCGTTTCACAGCATTGTCTGATTCCCTTTGTTCAGTCCTGTTCAGCGGGTCCAAAATATAAATGCGTGATAGTGGTGCATTGATGTACTGCAAAGACAAGATGATTAATTCACCAAGGCATATTCACATGACAAGACAGACATACAGTAAATCATGTAGGCCTACCAAGAGCTTCCAGTGACCACCATCATTGAAACTGCGAAATTCACCTGCAACACATAAATGAGCCCTCATTTAAACAAAAACAGACATGTGTTCAGTCACGTCCATTTTGAGGTGTGGACCTGAAATCTGTAAGCAATAATTTGATGTGCACATGAGAAAACTTTCCATGCTACATAATTTGAAATCAGTATCGCATCCAAGCAGAAAAACACACCCTGCCAAGGCAGTTTCGTCCGATTTGGTCTTGTTCTCCAAATAGCATCACCCCAGCAGTAAAATGGCTCATTATGTACACTGGCTTGTGCTTTGCCAATATATACAGCATGCAGTCAATAATCTACAAAGAAAATAGACATAGTTAAATGCTGCATTAGCTCATATTGATAGTGTCTGTATAAGTGTCCAACTATACAGTGCCTATCAGACTCATCCATGCATTTGTCTCCAGCAGGTTAGACTACTGTAACGGCCTGCTCACTGGCCTTTCTAAACGAGCTGTTAGAGCTGCAGTACATCCAGAACGCTGCTGCTCGAGTCCTGACAAGAACCAGGAAATACGACCACATTAGTCCAGTGCTCCGGTCTCTGCACTGGCTTCCTGTCACTCAGAGAATAGAATTTAAAAGAGCTCTGCTTGTGTACAAGTCTTTCATGGTTTAGCACCAAAGTCCATCTCTGACATGTTAGAGCCGTATGAACCATCTCGGGCCCTGAGAACTTCAGGGAGGGGCCTCCTGGTGGTTCCCAGAGTCAATAATAAACACGGTGAGGCTGCGTTTCAGTTTCATGCAGCTAAAATCTGGAACAGTCTTCATGAGGATGTGAGACAGGCCTCAACTCTGACAATTTATTGGTTTATTTGGTCGGGACAGTTCATGTTAATGAACATACATGGGTCTCATGCATGTAAACAAGCCACACCGGATTGTAGCCTTGGGCTAATTTGCATCAATGTTCAAATCCAGGCTGAAAACAGCTCTTTTTACCCATGCATATGAAAACAAAGTATTTTATCTGCACTCTTGCCTTTTACTGTATTGATTAACTTTATGTTGATGTTTTATTGATTGATTTTATCTGTTTTCTTGTAATTTTTTCTGCAACTGTGAAGCACTTTGAATTGCCTTGTGTATGAATTGTGCTCTACAAATAAACTTGCCTTGCCTATCATAAGTATTCACCCCCTTCGTTGTTTTACCCTTTTATTGCTTTCATAAATCAATCATGGTCAATAAAATGTGGCTTTTTTCACACAAAAATTTATTGGAAAAAACTCTTTAATGTCAAAGTGAAAACAGATTTCTATAAAGTAATGTCAATGAAACAAAAATATATAAAGAAAAATAATTGTTTGCATAATTATTATATGGACCTCTATTGAATTAGACCATTAAATCAAAAAGGGGGTCCTTTTGATTTAATGGTCTAATTCAATAGAGGTCCATCCGATTGGTGCCAATAGTCTCACAATTAGTGAAATGAAGATCACCTGAGTGGTGTGGGTGTGTCTCAAGGGATTGAGGTATAAAACACCTGTGTCTGAAGGGCCCAGAGAGTGGGTGATCAGTATTCCTGGCTACCATTACACCATGAAGACAGAAGAACACTCCAAGCAACTCAGGGAAAGGGTTATTGAGAAGTACAATTCAGGAGATGGATACAAAAGAATTTCCAAGGCACTGAACATCCCCCGGAGTTCAGTTCCTTCGAAATGGAAGGACTATGGCACATGTGTGAATCTGCCTAGATCAGGCCGCCCTCGTAAACTGAGTGACCGTGCAAGTAGGACACTAGTGAGAGAAGCCACCAAGACCCCTACGACTACTCTGAAGGAGTTACAAGCTTCAGCTGCTGAGATGGGAGAGACTGTGCATAGCAACTGTTGCCCGGGTTCTTCACCGGTCAAAGCTTTATGGGAGAGTGGCAATGAGAAAGCCACTGTTGAAGACAATACATATTAGATCTCGACTAGAGTTGCCAAAAGGCATGTGGAAGACTCCGTGGTCAAGTGGAAGAAGATTATGAGACCAAAATTGAGCTTTTTGGCCATCAGACAAGACGTTATGTTTGGCGGAAACCAAACACTGCACATCACCAAAAACACACCATCCCCACTGTGAAGCTGGTGGTGGCAGCATCATGCTGTGGGGATGTTTCTCAGCAGCTGGCCCTGGAAGGCTTGTAAAGATAGAGGCAGAATGAATGCTGTAAAATACACCGAAATCCTGGGGGACAATCTTATTCAGTCTGCAAGAGAACTACGACTTGGGAGAAGATTTATTTTCCAGCAAGACAATGATCCAAAGCATACTGCAAAAGCTACACAGGAATGGTTTAAACGGAAGCAGGTAAATGTTCTGGAGTGGCCGAGTCAAAGCCCAGACCTCAATCCTATAGAGTATTTGTGGCTGGAATTGAAAAGGGCTGTTCATGCCAGAGCTTGAGCAGTTTTGCAAAGAAGAATGGAGCAATCTGCAGTGTGCAGATGTGCAAGCCTGATTGAGACTTATCCACACAGACTCCGTGCTGTGATTGCAGCTAAAGGCGCATCTACTAAATACTGACCTGAAGGGGGTGAATAATTATGCAAACAATTATTTTTCTTTATATATTTTTGTTTCATTGACATTACTTTATAGAAATCTGTTTTCACTTTGACATTAAAGAGTTTTTTTCCAATAAATTTTTGTGTGAAAAAAGCCACATTTTATTGACCATGATTGATTTATGAAAGCAATAAAGGCAAAACAAGCAAGGGGGTGAATACTTATGATAGGCACTGTACCTCCCCAACAAGCCACTCGTGTGGTCTCAAAGTCCGAATGTCCCTGTGACGGACCACAAGTACATCCTTCTTGTTCATGCCATGTATTAGTGCCAGGACCACTTCTGTGTCTGGGTGTTGCCACAGTGTACTCAGCTGTAGACAGTTTATGCATGCAATTATACATACATGTTCATCATATATTATATATTGATCCAATAGCACAATGAGGCAGTCAATCACCTGAGCCTCAACATCCGTATCATCATTGCCCTCGGATTCAGGGAGATCCCATGTGCCACCTGCAACCTATATGCATGTCATGAGATTGATGGCACAGACAGACCACCCGCACTTCAGAATCGCTGTTCTCCTCCTTGCCATGAAGCACAACCTATAATAAACAATTAAATTAACAAGTTAACTACCGATCCTGGAGCTCTGTTGTCGGGGGCGTCGTGCCCCTGGTAGGGTCTCCCATGGCAAACAGGTCCTAGGTGACGGGTCAGACAAAGAGCGGTTCATAAGCCCCTTATGAAAGACCAACAGGCCCGGTTAGAACCATGAGGCCGTCCTTCTGTGGACCCACCACCTGCAGGAGGAGCCATAGGGGCTGGTGCAGCTCCAACAGCTGCCCCCACGACCCGGCAACGGACAAGTGGAAGAAAATGGATGGATGGAAGTTAACTACCAACAATATGGCTTGATTTAAAGGATCTGTATCATGCTATTTTAGCCATTCCAAAGTAAAGTATAGGCATTTATATGATATATTGTACCTCTATCACTATGGAGTACTCATTTTTGAGAGAAATACAAGTATTTTTGGGGGTATTTTCCCTACCCGGAAGACAAGACGCTTCGATTCAGTTAACTCCGCCCCTCTCTCCGCTCATTCCACATTTACAGTACAGGGTTCGTACAGATTTTCTCTTGAGGTTTTCCATGACCCTTAACAACATTTCCAGGACCCCAATGCCATCATTTTATTTGCCACATTCATTATTCGGCGTACGTATTCATCAGCATTACATTTTCAGTTTGGGATTTTTAAGATTAGGCCTACTGTAGTCGAGACCAGAATACTAGAGAAAGACCAATGAGTACTGAGACCACGACCACGGCACCTCCTGACTGGGCTGCAAACTCGGGCATTTTGAAAAGGGTGACAGTCTACTGGCAAGATGCCCGCAGGCGTGCTCACGCTCCTGTGCACGTGCCATAGAGTCTCATAATGATATATCAGACTGCAGTGTGTGTGACACTGTTATCAATTCCCTGTGATTCACCAGTTCTTTTTGCTCAGTGAATCAGTTTCTATAATGTGCTTCTCTAGAATTGTGTGTCTGACAGGTGTGTCAGATACATTCAAGTGGGGGTTAGTGTAAGGTTTGGGGTCCCCCCAACACATTTAGAGCTCATCATCCTTATTTTCCTGCATTCTTGTGCAATTCAAAAGGTGACAATGGTCCTAATAATTTTGCCACTTTAAAAAGGAACATTTTATAGTTTTACCTTTGAAACAACTTTAGTTCACACAATGTCACTCAATAAACATCTCACTCTTTTAGCTCCAATGATGTTTCTGAGCATCACAGGCTCCGTATCGCTGTAGAGCAGCGGTCGGGGGCAATAGTAACATTTAGGATCAGTCATTGAACTTTTGGATAAATTGTACAATAAATGGTACTTCTGTGAGCTGTTCTGTCATTGACTTGTACTTGAGTAATAAATAAGAAAAGCAGGTGTTCTGCTAAATATTATGGTACATGAGGGGTAATATTTTGTAACTCTGAGGATTCACATTTTTACGGTTTACTGTTAATAGCCAGGATTTTGAACAATGGTTGGCTATGCTTTGTGCCAATAGTTTCTCACTGGAGTGAGCAGTAACTGCAAAAGACACAGCCAGGATAAGATACAAATCCTATCGCACGCCTGACCTTATGGCTTTGTTACTTTTATAAATTACTGTTGTGAAGTTACATGGCAAACCTCCGGAGATGCGTCTTTAACCTACTCTAGCCACGGAGACGATAGAGCTACATGTTTTATTTTACCAACGTAACGTGGTTCAACACACAACGCGATCGTGATAAAACAAACACGCACGGATTAGACGTGAACTCCCAGCGAGCTAAACTCAAACAAACAAAAAAAATGAGTATTTGGAGTGGCCTGAAGCGCTGCTCTGGTTGTGGGAAACAAACGCGCGGGGAGCGGCTCGGACAGACAGGTAGAAGCCTATGTTTCAAATCAGGCTCATAAACACTGCGCATCGCCTGCCATAGTCCCGTTGTTACGTTATAGCCAAAGAACATGCACGTATAAAGCACCGGAATCCTCATGAGCTAATGTAGCCAATTTAAACACTTACATGCAAGAGCGTAACAAGATCCTTGATTCTTTACTCGCCTGAGGAAAAGTCCATCTCCAAATTCACGTTGTCTCCACGGTTATGTGCGGTAGTAGATAAACTTTCACTACTCTGCTTTGCGTCCTCTGGTTTTGTGTTCGTCTATTTATGAAGCCAGCTCCAATCATTTCCTCCATAAGCGCATTATTGTCATCATTTTAGCTCGTATTAACTATTCAGGAAGCCCAGCTCCTCCAGAGCCCACCATAGACCGTTAAAAAGAGCCCACAGGCGGGGACCTGTCGCGCTACAGGCCTAACAACTGCCTGAATAGAAATGTGGGCCGTGATTCCTGATTTACTTTTGATTTACCCATTATTTTTTCTACTATATTTTAGAATTCTGAAATAAGTTTCTCAAAATTCAAAAACTTTTCCAGGGCCTGGAAATTTGATTTTAAAATTCCATGACTTTTCCAGGATTTCCATGACTGTACGAACCCTGACAGTATTATAAATATCGCTGCAAAAAGTGAAGTTTCTTCACATAATGCAGTTATAAGGAGTTGACATGTGCAACACAGTTTCATAAATGGCTAACACACACGCTAACACACATGCTAACACGCGTTTTGATTAACTCACCGCTCAGTCTGGCCTCCCCATGGAATCGCGTTGGTTATAAAAGTTAATCCACTTTGATTCTGGCCAAGGTTCACCAAGCATCCATCAGGTTGGTTGATATAGTCGCTGAATCCCAGAAAGAAATTCCAACTTCTGGCGAGTGCACTCTTCTTTAGGAAGGTTGAATAGTCCTGTTCCTCTCGTAGCCAAACGCGCATCTGTGACATTATCGTTGGGTAAGAAAAAAGAGCAGGCGGTGTCCAGAGTAGGTTAGAAAGAGCGAAGTCTTCAAAAACAACATTTCTGCTCCGATCCATGGCTCCTCCGGCCGTGGGTGCGCTTGATTAGGCTCGTGGGACAGCACAGACGCGTCGGAGAGTTGCTTTTTTTTTTATTTTTTTTTTTTTATTGCTCTTACAACAACAACAAATGAAAAAGCTGTTTTATAAATTAAAATCAGGCCGTAAGGCATTACATTACAGACGTAGAGCACTTCCGTTCCTTTGTGACGACACAACTGAACAGCTCAGTGGTTTACCAGGAGAGGGCGGAGCAGCTGCTCAGAGAGCAGGATTCAGGAGGATTACTTAGAACTGCGTGAATGAAGCCAAAAACCGCTCTGGGGGTGTTTTGATAAGGAAATAGCAAAACAACATGGTTAAAAACTCCAAAAAGTCAATTTTGCATGATATAGCTCCTTTAAAGCATTCAATCCAGGTTGCAAAATAAAGTTTGAGAAAACAAATAAAAAAAACAACAAATGGGCCATATATCACCTGTGGAACATCATCACCTTCCTGTCCAAAGGATGCCTTGTGTGTTGTGTCCATTGATATGATCTGAATGAAACAACAAATTAGCTTACACGGGCGTGCCAAAGCCTTTCCCCACCCACAAACAAAAGTCAAAAATTGCCGTGAAAGAGGCGGTCTCTGAAGTTTTGGGGTGACATGCGGGGGGTGAGTGTGTGGGCAGCAGACTGATACGTGGGAGGGACTTGGTTATATAGCACAGGTACAGGACAATGGGCTGGATAATTGGCAGCACCTGGTGACGATGTGTGGAGCTGGTGCGGCTTATGACGTTCTGTGGAGGCCGTGGACACATCTCCAGCCAATCAGGAAATTCGAATTTAGTAACAGAGTTTACCCTGAAGGGGGCGCAACCCATTCGTTTTCAGGCCAAAGTTAGGATTTAACACATGTTTGCGCTATAATGTCAGTATAATGTCAGGGACCAGTGGACAACACTATGAGACACCCACTGAGACAGTTTATCAGTAAAAAAAAATTGATTTGGTGTTTAGTTGCTCTTTAAGAACAAGACAGCCCCATAAGGAAACAAATAACATTCTTTTCAGGGATGCTGCTTCCATTTTCGAGAGCCGTTTTTAATAATTACTTATTGTTTTTATCATTATTTGCTCATTACTATGAAACAGAAAGTCACCTGTGGTTCATTGTCACTCTTTTGTGGCATGCTTAGGTCCAGCGGCATGTCAGATGCTTCCTGTACGTAACAGTGAATAGAATAATCATAAAACAAACTCAAAGAAGCAAACTTGGCCAGTCGATTGTTTTGGTATGTTAATGTGATGCATTACTGTGTGTGTGTGTGCATTACTAATTGCTCACATACATACATGCACGTCTTGGATAGGCCTTCTGTTTGGATGGGTTCCAATGTTGCTCAAAGGTGTGTCTGGAACCTATATTAACTAGTGGTGGGCATTTTTGTCACAAGTTACAGTAAAGAGGCTACCCAGGTTAAACAAGTTATACAAAGAAACTGGGATATTATTGTGAGTGATCCTCTTTTGAGAGAGGTTTTCCCTGAGCCTCCAGGAGTCGGCTTCAGAAGAGCCCCAACCATTAAAGACAAGCTTGTGAGGAGCTATTTCCCATCTACCAAGCTCACCACATGGCTCTCCCGTCCAAAAGGGAACTTTTGCTGTGACCATTGTAGAGACTGTAAGAACATGGTGAAGACTGACACTTTTATGGATCTGGCTACTAATAGGATGTATTCTATAAATGGTTGTATCAACTGCAACACCACCCATGTAGTGTATCACCTTGAATGTCCCTGTGGGTGCTTCTATGTAGGCATCACTAAAAGGAGGCTGAGGGATAGAGTAGCTGAACACAGGTATGCCATTCGCTCCAATTACTCAAATTATCCTATGGCCAGACATTATATGGATGTCCATCACAGCCATGACTCCACCCTAAAGGTGTCAGGAATTGAGGTTATCACTCTAAATGCCAGGGGTGGTGATAAAATCTTACGCTTAAGGCAAAGCGAAGCATATTGGATCCATGCTCTTAGTGCTACAGAATACCCTGGCCTGAATGATCATCTGGACCTCTCTTGTTTTTTATAATTTTGTTGTCTATGTTTTGTCTTGTTGCCATCATACTGTGAAGACGAAATGTCTACCCCTTGTGTCCAAAAGGACTATGACGGCATGTGTCTCAATGTCCAGGCTGCACACCTGGAGTCAGACGCTCCCGGGTCCGGGGGCTCAGGCGGAGACGCAGGCCACGGCGGCGGCGGCAGGTCTGCAGGCTCCGGAGGCGTGGGAAAGTCCATCTGCGCCAGGAGTCAACAGGCTTAGTAGAATCAGGCGACACGTACCGATGCTCAGCACAAACACGAGAGGAGACACAGGGGAATAAATACATGAGGAAACAGGTGGAACACATTAGGGAGGGGCAGGTGATCAACGAGGGGAAGGCAAAGCAAGGGCACACAGACACAGACACCAGTCAAAACAAACACACGAGACAGAAACACAGAACAAGAACAGTGGAACAGAACAAAACCCAGACAAAACTGAACCATCTGACCCAAACCAAGACAGAACCCTAATAACACAAAAGAACCAAAAACCGAACCGTGACAAGTACCTTCATAGATGTGGTTCAAACCTGGGCCACACGTCAAGTAAGATGTGTGCACTTGAAATGTGTTGAGTTTTTGTGGAGTTTTTAAATCCATCCATGGACTGGCACCGCCTTATTTATCTGAATTGTTGTCTTTGCACGCCCCTGTCAGAGCTCTGCGATCCTCGGGCCAAAGTTTGCTGGATCGTCCAAGATCTCATTTAAAAACTAAAGGAGATAAAGCTTTTGCAGTAGCAGGACCTAAACTGTGGAACTCCCTCCCTCTGAACATTAGACAGGCTACATCAGTTGAGAGCTTCAAAACTCTGTTAAAGACTTATCTTTTTACGCAGGCTTTTAACACAAAATGTAAACTGTAAAAATATGAAAAATGCTCAGCTCATCTTACTTTTCTTATCGTGTTATATTGTTGTGTTTTTGTAGTGTTGTATTATTGTACTGTGTACAGCACTTTGGGCAGTGATGGCTGTTTTGTAAATGTGCTTTATAAATAAACTTGACCTTGACCTTTTGTATTGACAATATTATTTTGAACAGCATGTTCTTTCGTGTGTGGAGGAAACGTTTGTCTTATGAATATACTGAGGTGATAGCACCATCTACTGACCGTTTGGAGTCAGAGCACATTATAAATGATGTAGGTAGCATCTTCTGTGAGTTGGCCTGTACTATATACCTACATTGGCTTTTGTATTATGTACATGTGTATCTTACACTCCTTTGTAATATTAGATATTTTATTTTTCATTTTTATTGTAACTTTTAATAGGGACTCCAAAATCATACAAATTCCAATGACGCCATCTGCTGACCATCTTGCCTCATGGCAGTACCCTTTATCAGATGACCAAGAAAATACCCGAAACACAAGTTGAGATGAATATTTATTAGTCACATACAAAGGTAGCAATTTGGTACAATGTTAACTGAAATTAGTCCAAGGTCACAATTAACACCCTCACTTCCAAAATCAATTTATTTGACAGGTACATCAAAGTGACGACAACAACAACAACATCATCAACATGTTTTATTCACAACACAGCTCAACGATAATTTATTAGTCATTTAACTTTCTGCTTCCATTTCGTTGTGTGACATATCACTGTCTGTATTCACTAGCTGCATTTGAAGGCACCTTGATCGTGTCTGTACCGTGCAACTGAAAGAGGCGCACTTCCGGTTTTCAGGCTCCCAGTGTTGACTCAACAAGGGATAGCGTTACCGCGGTAAGCGCTTTGGGCCTGATAAAGGTAGGAAAGCGCTGTGTAAGTTGAGACCATTTACCATAACCTTCAAAGTGTCAAAACAATAAAGGTGGAGCTAGGGGAATGTGAGCTGCCTCAGTGTGAGAAACTAAAAGAGTTAAAATAAACAGTAACAAAACCTATGCTGTCCAGCCCTGTGTTCTCCCCCGACCCACATCCAACCAGGTGGGTGAAATGATCCAGTCAATCCCGAGGTGTTGCCCTGGAGATGGTGGCGATATTGGTGGCATTAAGGTGGGCCCAAAGGAGCAGGGTTTTTATTTGTCCTGTCCTGTGTTGAGTTGTTTCATTCTAATGGTCGGCAGGATTTCTTGTGTTCTAGTAACAGTCATGAGAATATTATACATCAGCAGGGGAATAGGCTGCAGTTCTTGTGGGTGCCTGCACATTGCGGCATATCTGGTAATGAGAGGTTAGGCAGGCTGGCTAAGGGAGCACTGAGTAAGCACAGTGTAGAGATGAGAGTGAAATGTAGCAAGGGTGAGGCGAAGAGTGTGGCATGGAAACAGGTAACTCAGGAGTGGCAAAGAGGGACCACAGGAAGACATTTGTATGAGATAAAGAAAGAGGTGAGAGTCAGCACACTGCATAGAAGAATCGTCCGCTACAAAACTATAAATACAGTCAAATCCATTTCAATTCTCATCTTTGACACATACAAGGCTCTGGAAATACACAAAGCCTCAGCTCTCTACATTCTATTATTCAAAATATAATCCTGTTTTTGTGTAACCATTTTTTAAAGTTTTGAAACTGGGATTTTAAGGCTTCACCACCGCGAACCTGTTCATATCGTTCACTGTAAAGACTCGTTCTAAAGAGCCGGATCGTTCGCGACCGACACATCACTAATTGGCGCCCCGTCCTATCGGCGCCCCTATGCAAGGCATATATTGCGTATGCCCTTTTTGCGCCACTGCTGCAGGTAACAGGTGACGCTTGTGCTCACTATTTGAGCCCAGTCCCTGATTGGTTAACAAGGCGTAAATGAACGCACGTGTAGATTGTGATTACTTGAGTGCATGAAGCAGTGGGCGGGGCATCGCTGCTCTGTACCGCACTGTTCTCACTGGCTTTGACGCGCGTTTATCCTCATCCGCTCGCATTTGCTACGCTTCATACGCGCGGACGGCTTTGTTTTTTTCTTCTTGCAACTACTGCATAACTGTGCAACTCCTCCACAGCCAGTATGACCATTTCTGATCAATTAAATCCTTTACATTTGATAACTTTGCGCATTCGAACGGTGTCCAACGCCGAGGCTGCTGCCTTTCATTCCCCGCCCGCTCTTGGATCCACAGCGAGTGGCTGCACGCAGCGGAGGGACAGTTTTATTTCTTTCATCTTTATTAAACATTGCACGCTGCATCGTGCATGTTATTAAGCGTTTACAGGACACACAACCCACCGCCTTCCGCAGTAGCGGTCTGGGGAAAGCATGGGGAGGGGGCAGACAGACAGACAGACAGACAGACAGACAGGAGAGAGGAGGAGCAACAGACAACCAGACAGACAGACAGACAGACAGACAGGAGAGAGGATGAGATTGATACAAGATAAGTTTGGTCTTTCTATTTTTCACTTTTCTGCGTATGCTGTAACATACTGACTTGAAGCAGGATGTTTTATTTATGTAAGATGTAAATACCAATCTAAGTTCTTATATAGAAAGTAGAATAAGAACATAGCAGACTTGACCATAAAAATGTGACCAGGCTCCTGTACAAACATCTCTTCAGACCGCCACCAGCTTTTATTATCTACACTTCTGAGTATTTGAAACATTTCTTCAAAGGGATGTTTTTTCTTTCAATAGTTTGAAATGTATTCTGTAATGCCTCATGTTTCATTACCGCTGTCACATCATTAAAAGTGTTCTTCTCTGTGAAACTCAATGTCACCGTTGGAATTTGACCTTTCCAAAATCAAAGCTGAATAAACTTAATACATAGTTTGCTCATGAGAGTGTGATGTTTCTCAAAAGTGAAACATCTGTAAAAGATTTCAAGTAGTTCATTTTCAAGGTGCCAGTATTTTCTCTGCCCACTTTGGCTTTGGGAGTCAGGCCACTCTTGGTGTGTCTATGTCTGATTTCACCAATGGCACTAAGTCTGTCTTGCCGATTTAAATATGAATATGTATTAATAAAGCATGTGTGTGGGCTGCAACAAAACTATAAAAACTATCCATCCATTTTACCGCTTTATCCGGACCGGGTCGTGGAGGCAGCCGCGCACACCTCCTCCTGCTGTTCTGGGGGGACCCCGAGGCGACACCAGCCCACAGAGACGAAGGGCCCGATCTTGTGTTTCAAAACATTTTGCGCTGAGTAGGACCGACAGAAAAAAAAAACAGCACCAGCCCCCCCCCCAAAGAACAAAACCAAAACCCAAAGGCGGGAGCACCCCAACAAAAAACATGCACAAAACCCCCCACCCCCAAAAGTCAAGACCCCCCGCGGGGAAGGAAGGTCCCCAAGGCGGTGGGCCCAGAGGACCCGGGGATGACGAGGCCGGCGGCACCGACCGCGGCCGGCCCTGGGACCACGGGGCCGTCGCTCAGGGGGGCGCGGAGGTGGCCTCACCGGGACCCCCGGGGCACGCCAGTCTGGAAGGCCCCAGAGGAGGTCGGGCGGGAAACCCCGCGAACGCCCCCGCAAAGCCTGTAGAAAGCGGCCCAGGAGGGGCCCACAAGGCAGTAGGTCCGGGCGGCTCCACAACGGCCGCCGATCCGGGGGACCCTCGGAGGCAGCCAGTCCGGTGGATCCCACAGGGGCACCGGGTCTGGCGGCCCCGGGTCCGGGGGCCGTGGCGGAGACTGGGCCAGAGACGACTGCGAAGACCGGGTCGGAGACGAAGACGAAGACCGGGCCGGAGACGAAGACCGGACCGGAGACGAAGGTGAAGACTGGACCGGCGACGAAGGTGAAGAGTGGGCCGGAGACGAAGACGAAGACCGGGCCAGAGACGAAGGTGAAAACTGGACCGGCGACGAAGGCGAAAACCGGGCCAGAGACGAAGACGAAGACTGGACCGGAGACAGCTGCGAAGAGCGGGCCAGAGGCGAAGGCGAAGACTGGACCGGGGGCAGCTGCGTAGACCGCGGAGCGAGCCGGTCCACAAGCACCGGTGCTGAGCGGCCCCCCTGCTGCCGCCGCTGTGGGTCGGGCGAAGGCCAACCCAGGGCTAGCTGGGGCGCAGGGACGAGCGGGCGAGAGTCCCGGGGCGCTGGCGTAGAACACGAAGGCCAGTCCCGGGGCGCCGGCGGGGAAGACGAAGACCAGGCCCGGGGAGCTGGTTGGGAACACGAAGGCCAGTCCCGGGGCGCTGGTTGAGGATACGACGCAGGGCGGTCCTGGGGCTCCGGCATGGACGACCATGCGGGAAACGCCTCCGGACGGGACCGTCCACCCAGCACACGGGATAACGGGTGCCAGGCGCCGTCTGCTGGGTCTTGCTCTGGTCCTTGCATTCTGTCACGGTTTGGGGGTGAGGGTACGGGAAAGAGACCCATGCGCAGAGCAGCTTACGTCAAAACACAAGTTTATTGACATCCACAGACAAGACGAAGACCGAAACATCAACAATGCAAGGACAAGGACACAGGAGAACACAGGGGAATATATACACACACAAGGGAAATGGGGAACAGGTGCGACACATCAGGACAGGGCAGGTAATCAACAAGAGGAAGGGAAAGCAAGAGGCACACAGACAGAACTGGGACGTCAAAATAAAACACACAAGGACAGGAACACACACAGAGACAGGGGAAAAACCCAACTAAAACCCCAACTAAACCCGAACCCTGACAGACTTAGCACATTTAAGTGGGAAACACGTGGGTGGAGACACACTTTTTCCTCCAACCAATTCGACTCCGGGGCCGTGAAAAGGCGAGGAGAGGGGTTGAATAATTTCATTTTTTAATTTGAATTTCAAAAATGTTTATTTGAATTTCAAAATAATGTTTTTGCACTCTGGAATATGAAGATGATCACTCAGTACACTTCTTTTGTAGAGCCCCTGACATTTGGGGGGAAATCTGAAATTCAATCGCCATTTTTAGCTGCGTATAAATCCAAAACTGTACAATCTAGAAGATTTTTGATGATTGTTCCTGGAACTATGTTTAGTAGATATGGCACATACGAATTGTAGCTCTATACATGATTCCATTACTGAGCTACAGCTCTTTAAATGTACACACAAACACAAAAGGCACCCAGGAGCAGAAAACGTGGTTGCAACTCCCTGTTTTGTAAAAAAAACTATTGGAAGTTAGAGCAAATCACTTTGCACCTGTTCATTACACATGTGGAGGAACTCAAAAAAAAAGTTTCATCCAAATCTGAGAAGGTCACCTGGGAGGCTGTGGGTGAAACCACACGGAATGACCCAAAGGTCAAAACGCGCTGGCCATGTCCAGTACTTTAAGTGGCCCAAAAGAAGTGCCGGTACTCTAGAAGTTTGTTTCAATCCATATTTACCCCATTGTTTTGTTTTGATCACATTTACGAGGGCAGCCGGGACACAAGCCTGAGCTGAATGCAGAGTCTTTGTGCTCTTTTATTTTCTTTCGTAGTGAGTTCTGTTGTTGACCCACTCCTGCCACACTCAGCCCACGGGTGCACAAACTTAGCTACACACTCTACAACCCATCTTTTGATTTCTGCTTATCAGTCACTTGTAATTTGTGGAGAAATACTGGACTCGTGGGACCAACCTTCTGGTCGCTCATGCTCGCTAATGCACCTGTTGTCATCGGTCTCTCGTCCACATCGCACTTGTGAGAACCTCAATGACCGCGGCACAAGTGCTGCTTGCACTAGCCTGTGTCTGACCTGCAGCGATCTCATTCTGGCTTGGTGGAGCATCAGCCAGCGAGTCCTCTGATTCTGACCTTGTTCTTTTACTACCCTAAAGCCAGGAGAGCATTGTAAGTGTTCATTGTATTTTAACAGAGCAGCTATGGTTGTGTTTCACACACCGTCTCCGGGATCCACTTGTTTGTGTGGACGAGCACCATGTTGAGTTGATGACAGTGGCTACGACCCATGTGCTTTTCACTCATAAACTCAAGTGTGTAGCTCTGTAGGAGCAACCATTATGGATTCTCCCTAGAATGGAGGCCTTCATGTAAATGAAGAGGAATGAGCAATGACAGTCTATTCATAATAAGTCTATGGTGTATGTCTTTAGTGCAGTGGTGTCCAAACTTTTTCATGGAGTGACAAATATTAAAGCGTATGCAGGGTGAAGGGCCACAGATCAGTGGTCGGTGCTGTGAAACCTTGGACTGGGCGTTTTTCGCACCCAGTCCAGGTTTAAACAATGCCCTACACCTTTATTTAAGCTTAACCTTAATGCCAGCTCTGTCTGACAATAAAATGTTAGTTGTTGAGGTAAGAATTGTTTAGAATTATTAAACTTGGACCATCTGTGGTGATATGTGCCAATTCAGCAAGAAGTTGGGCACCCTACATGTTTAGTGGGAAAGCAAACCTACGTAAACACGGGGAGAACTGGGCCCGATCTTCCGCCAGTGTTGGTCCAGACGAGGCCGGTATCTTGTGCTGCGTCTGTGCTTGTGGTCAGGGGCCTAAGGGCATGCGGTCATCTCTTCCTTTACATTGTGCCTTAGGTACTTCATTTAGCATTTAGGCTACATCCGCTCTGGCACTGTAATTGACGAAAGAAAGACTCCACCCAGGACCCCGGTACCCTCTTGCTGTGAAGCGCCGATTTCGTTACTGCCATAAGGTGAGTAATAATAATAAGGGCTTATGCTTGTACTGCGCTTTACGAGCCTGTATTACCAAGCTTCTCAAAGCGCTACACTGTTGTCAATAGTTGTTGACTGGTGGTGGTGGACTGGGGGTGGACTGACACCCAGTCTGTGCCATTGACCCTCCGATCACCACCACCACTCACTCAGACACTACATTCACCCAGGCTACCTTCTTAGCCAAGGTTTGGCAAATTGTTAACCTTGTAAACAATTCACCATAACTTTGGCACAATTAGAAGGGAATAGATTTCCCTGGTACTGGACGCATGAATTAAAGGCTGGAGCGAAGCTACGTGCGGCATTCAAGATCCGACCTCTTTTTCCTTTACAAATTTGATCGACACAAAACAAGCCAAATGTTGATTTTGAGGGTTAAATCTAGAATGACAATCCCAGAATGGGCCAAGTACTGTACGACGTACATGCTTTATCAATTTCACTTTTTCTATTTATTTGTTTGATTTTTATAATAGTTTTACAATCTATTCATTGTAATTATTTGCTCAAAAGTCCAATTTCCTCAGACTCCTTATTCCTCAGACACAAAATATACACCTAATTATAATGTTTGTACTATTTTAATTCACAGAAATGTGTTGCCAAGCTGAAGTGAACTCATGTAAATTTGACAGAAATTAGAACAGGGAGCTTCTGGTATCCAGCAAAAAGATGGTGCTCATGGAAGGAGGCAATAGAACGTGCAGAGAAAAATCAGGTCCAGGCACTCATCATTTGCAAAAGTAGAAAAGCTGTGCACGTGCGCCGTTCACCGTGCCGTGAACGCTCGTCATCTACTGTGGGCGTGTACAGGGTGCGTGTGTTTTACTAAAGGCTTAACACAACCAGAGGAGTGAAAACAAGCGCTTCTTCCGACTGAACGTAGCGCGGGGATGTGTGAGCGAAGAGAGGAAGCGGATGGTGCGAGCGGTTTGACGCAGCTAGAGGCGCTGGGCCAGGGGATAGCTCCAAATCTGATCAAAAGTAATGAAAATGGAGTCCTGATCGGGAGGTAATGTCCAATCCCGATCGAGTCTGTAACCACGTGATCGGGGCCAATTTCCGATCACGTGATCGGAAATTGGATCGGGACATCCCTAGATGGTATAACCGTAAAGCATGACCCAATATGATAAATTGTGATTTATAGTGATAGTGATACTGACAGCCACAGTGACTTACTGCTGACTTACTGTGTGCCTCATGCTCCAGCTCAACATTTCTCTTTTCCGCTGCTTCAACTTCAAGATGCCTCATGGGTTTTCCGTCTGCCATATAACTGCAAGAGCACATTGCACCGCAAACATAGACAGCTTCATTTGGGACCACCTCCCTGTATTTGGTAAGGGCCACAATAACCAGTTCCTCTACTGTGGTCCCTCCTCTGAACAGCTCGACACACTAAACTACAGACCTGTCAACACTTGATATTTTATTTTCTTTGGCAGCACTACTGTGGCATAGCAACCCTCCGCAGTGTCGTAATTACACTTTCAGAAAACAGACAAGGCACGACAGGGCGCTAGACTACCACAAGCATTATTTCATCCACAGTGTGACAAACAAAATAACCTGCCGCACAAAAATCAAACACTAGTGGAGAATACAGTCTTAGGTCTGGTCTAAAAACATCCCAAATTATAACGTAGAAACATTTATTACAGAAGTGATTTTGGATATCAAATAAGAGAAACGACAAAATAAGATTCCTCAAATAGAAGTCAAAAGTAACAACTCTCACAACGCTCACTATCCAACCCCCGCATGTCCACCTTTTCAGCAACGAATGCCATTTCTGTTCAGCCCACACACTCACATTGGCAGTTGACCTGTGCCCATGACAAAGTCAAGTATTTGCGAATAAAATGAGTAAGACCCCGTCTGATCTCCGCTGAGAGCTCTGACAATAGCGTAATTTCCCTCTGCCGATTGTTCAAGCTATTTCGGGTGATTAAAGTCAACAGCAGTCCCTGAGAGCAGGAGGGACATGGTGAAGTCTACTGCATTTCTTCCTTGTTAAACACACTTACTCTCACATATTCATTCATATGGAAGGTGTTCTATTCTTCAGCTTACTCCTTTTCTGTGTGCAAACTGGACTGAACTGCCTCCAAGGACATTATTTTGAGTCAGGATTAACATGAGTCTTTTCTGATGGATTGTTGCTACATCTGAGTGGTGAGTGTTGCAAACGTTTCTCCGTTCTGACGCCAGATTTATAACTTTCAATTTGTTAGCGTAGCATAGCTTCTAACAGGCTAAAGGCTACAACACGTAAACATTGGCTTTCTGTTATCATGTAGGTTTACTGCAGTGATGATAATGCCCTCAGGATTCACCTCTTAAGGCCCCTGCAACTTCACCAAGCCTCGATATGTCTGACTCTGATTCTGACGTTCCGATTGGGTCTTTGCTCCCTTTGGACGAGGTTGCAGGTCCCACTGGTGTGGTCCGATCTGGCCTTGGTCCTTCTAAGCGGTCCCATCTTGGGTACTCCGCCCTGTCTCCGCCCGCTTTACTGCCGCTGGCTATTCTACTGAGCGGCAAACAAACCTCCGCTGAAAGCCTAGTTTATAGTAGCGACCTGTCCCTGGAGACTGAAAGAGTTTGTCGCCAGTTTCTTCATGTTTTGTATCGATCAACAGCTCGATCATACAGCTCCCTCTGCAGGCAGCAGTAAGGACGACAGTGAAAACAACCTTTCAATTTCTGCTAACAGCAGCTCCATGGCGCTGTGGTTAACACACTTTGAGCACAGAACTGCTCAGAAAATGACAGATGTTGGATTATGTGGGAGAAAGTTTTGTGTCTAATGTATAAGGCGATATAATCCGGCAAGTACAGATCTGAGTGCTTCAGGAGTAGAGGAAGAAACAAGCAAAGGGAACAGGGGATTACGCCTACTCAAAATGTGTGAATATAGTGAAATAAAAATCCATGTATATCCATCCATCCATCCATTTTCTTCCACTTGTCCATTGCCGGGTCATGGGGCAGTTTATATAATCCAGGTATATGTATATATAATGCTTTGAATGTTTTAACATGGCTAAACAACAAACAAGAGTCAATTTTTCATGTGGCATGAGTTATGAAAAGCTACAAGAAGGCACAGAGAGAGTATCAACAATAAAACCTTTGTGAATGCAGTGTATAGTTTATCTACAGTTTAAATGGAGCTTGGCAATGAAAAGAGTTTCATTAAGTGATCACTTGGAAAAATGTCAAGTCTATTTGTCCGGCAAACACACAAATGGTCTGTTGCTGGCTCTCATTACTCTGCATTATTGCCTCACTGGGTTTGGCAGCAGTCCTGTGCTCGCCCGGACACTGTTTAGGACTGGATCTGTTTGGTGCCATCTCTGAAGATAATGTCCTTTCTGCTTCACTTGATGTTGAGATTGCATATTGGAAATCAGTGATAGAGAAAACTCAAACGGTTGGGCTGCCGCTGGAGAGACAGTGTACAAAAATAATCTGTGCATCGGGGTCCCCAACCTTAGGGCCGCAGAAGAAAATAAACAGTAATAGAGACACCAACATTGCCATTGAGTGTTTCCTTTTGTTTTTACTAAGAACATGTACTTCGCTGGTTAACCGATCACCAATCTTTCGATTCTGACGTCACGTAGCTAGGCCTGGGGACGGAGCTGCTGTGTTGGTCGGCGTCTCGTGCCAAACGTTCAGTTACATAAGGCGTAAACGCGCGCAACTGAACCACGTTTTTGCCGTATGTGTCCTTAGTGAGTTCCGTGTGGCTGTCGTTCATTAAGTCGGGTCTGGTCCCTAAACCATGCTGTTTGTAGCATGTCGGTGTCTTCCCTAAGCTCTACCTGCGTCCCCATGGGCTGTGCTGTGGGGTTGCGTGCAGAGTCTGTCTATCAACAGTATGTTTCTGCAGTGCTCCCAAAACTAATTTGAGTAATTCTTCAACTAAAACCAATAATATTGTTCGTAGGGTCCTGTTCCTACCTTCCCTTTCTCCTTTCCATGGAGTTTGATTCGAATCTGCTGGTCAGTCGTTGTTTAAAGGTAAGTGCTGATCCAGTGCATGAGTTTAAGGCTTCCTACAAACTGACACACCAGATTGCGTTCCACGTCGGTCTTAAGAACGGATTCCTCCACAAACATAAGGAAACATGGCTATAGGCCTGTAGTGTGGCCTCATAAGCAACGAGTGCTGTAATAGTTGTTCTTCAAAGTGTTGCTCCTCTGGGGTTCAGAGGGCATACGTGTGTGCAAAGTACTCGGCTTGCCTGTGATAAAGAATAGCGAGAGCACATGCGTTTAGCTGCTTTTTTACTTCAGCACGAGAGGATTGTTCTTCCACATATTTCACAACGTCAACGGCAGTAATCCAAATACAATTATTACTATACTAAATGATCTTAAAAGAGTCCAAATGTCCATATGGCCAAAGCTTAGGTATGCCATACTAGTCACATATTACAATTTCTCCAGAAGTAACAAAATAAAATACAAATGTACCTTGTTTTATACCTTTTACCTTTTTAACTAATTATCCAAACCATAAATTAATCAATATTTATCTCTATTTCTATTTATCTTAACTATACACATATTTATTTTAATGAAATCACTATGATTAATCTATAACCAAATGTCCTAAACTACAAAATGGCTGCTCTGTATCTAATACAATAGTAATATGGCATTACTAGTATTTGGTCAAAACCCTTAATATGCACCTTGGTGATAATAAACCCAGTAAATGTCCCATTGTAATCTTGGCCCGGCTCCTCCCCTCTAATCACAGCTACTCTCACCTGTGGGTAAACACCTTTGAAGTAGAGCGTCTCTAACGTCCTGCTCAACCGCAGTATTGGTCAGTCCTGTCCTATTCATAGATGATCACTGCCCATTATCTGTCCTATTCATGGCTGATCACTGCTAATTACCTGCCTATTGTTCTTTTGTTAGCTGAGGTATCGTCTCCTTGGACTGGCTGTGCCCTGTCGGCTTACTCCGAAGGAGATTGGAGTATAGTGACGAGAGATTAAATCTGAGCCCACCATTCCGGTTCATGGAGGGATTTTCTTTCTTGACAAAAATAGCTTCTTTTACTCCTCTTTCAAACCAACGTTTTTCTTTAGCAAAAATGTTGACTTCCCCGTCCTCAAAGGAGTGGTTGGAGGCTTTGAGGTGGAGGTGCACCGCCGACTGAGGGCCGCTTGTGCTTTCTCTTCGGTGTTGATAAAGTCTCTTCTGTAAAACTTGTTTCGTTTCTCCAATATAATGTTCTTTGCATTCTTCTTCTTTGCATCAAATAGAATAAACCACATTGCTTTGTTTGTGGCTCGGAGTTTTGTCTTTATGATGGACTAATTTTTGTGTCAGTGTGTTCACCGGTTTGTCGTACACTGGGATCCTGTGCTGCCTAAAGATTCTCTGAAGTTTCTCTGATACCCCGGCTACATACGGCACTGCAACTCCCTTTCTTCTGGGTTCTGTAGTCTGTCTGTCTTGTTCTTTGCGTCTTCCTGCCTTTGTGCTTTAGTGAAGGACCAGTTAGGATAGCCACAGCCTGAGCGAGCAGAGGCGGTCGCAAGGAGGTGACTGCGCCAGGGGTAAGGGCCTTTATTGCCGCTTTCGGCTTTAATTTTATTTATTGGTGGAGTGAATGCAGGTGTGTGAGAACCTTTATATATTTGTCAAGTTGAATAAATATTTTTGGATACAATTCTTTGCCTTTATCAGTTAGTTTTTCCCCATGATTAACGCTCAAACAGATTTGATAGGACTTAGAAATTGTTTACCTAGCAAACAAATATAATTATAAAAGAAACAATAGCTTCTTTGAAAGGGGTAGAGACCAGTGAGTCCCACGAAGACACGACAGGCACCAGAAGGTGACATTAAGTGAAAATATCTGGACTCCTGCTTGGTTTATAGCGACAGCTGACTCAAACGCTGTTATGTGAGAATGTACCGATCAAGGCTACGAAGCCATCACGACTCCCCTGCCACGTAGAAACAAAGCATCCTGCACTAAAATACAGTCCCGATCAAAAGTTTAAGACTAGTTGGAAAATGGCACCAAAAAAAACATCAGCATTTAGCGTGGTTGGATCTTTTCAAGGTAGAACTTTTATGCAAAAGAAAAAATGGGAGTGAAATATGTAGTAAACCCTTTATTGAAAACAACAATTAAACTGAAATAGTCTATTTTGCAGCTGATCAAAAGTTTGGGACCACATGCCTTTCACCCTGTTTTGATGTCCTGATGGCAGAGATAATAAACAAAAAACTAAATTTGTATTCAGGTTCAGATAAAGATCAAGAAGCTGGAGCATTGCACTGCAGAGTTCTTCGATCTGGCAGGCTGAGCTCACTGAAGAATTTCTTTAAGCTCATTGATTACAAAGTGAACTCAAGCCTCCAGCACACCTGTCTTCACTCCTGCAACAAAAAGGGGCTTTATGGGCTGTGACAGATATATCAGCTTCTGTAAATGAGTGAGGGAGCAACTCTTGTGGAATTATATAAAATGATCATTGCAGGAATCAATCTATATGACTTTTTAATGAGATGTTGGTGTTGTGATTTAAAATTGTATGATGACTGTATATAGGTCAACAATAGCAGGGCTGATACGCGTTCACGTAATCTACCATCCTATCTTATGATATAAGACACAATCGGCCATGAGGTTTCCGGGTCGGGCGGAAGCCACATGGAGGCCACATGGTGGCTTCTAGCAAACAGAAAACGGTATTTCTTATGGTTTTCTTTTAAAAATGCCACTCTGCCAGATTTGTGCAGTGTACGACTAATAGTTGTCCTGTGTACAGTTTCCCCCACCTGAGCTGTAGCTCTCTGCAGTTCATCCAGGGTCATCATAGGCTTCTTGGTAACAGCTCTGGTCAGTGCGGTCCTTGTTCGGTCAGGAGGTTTAGGAGGACGGCCGGGTCTTGGTAGGTTTGCAGTGATGCCACACTCTTTCTATTCCTGGATGATGTATTTAACTGTACTTTGAGAGATGTTCAAAGCTTTGGAAATGTTTTTATAACCTAACCCAGCTTTATACTTCTCAATAACTTTATCTGGGACCTGTCTGGTGTGTTATTGTTCTTCATGATGCTCTCTGCGCTTTAAACTGACCTCTGAGACTATCACAGAGCAGGTGCATTTATACGGAGACTTGCTTACACACAGGTGGATTCTATTTATCATCATTAGTCATTTAGGTCAACATTGAATCATTCAGAGATCCTCACTGAACTTCTGGAGAGAGTTTGCTGCACTGAAAGTAAAGGGGCTGAATAATTTTGCACGCCCAATTTTCAGTTTTTATTTGTTGAAATGTATTGGATATTTCAAACTTTTTTGTTTCACTTCATGATTGTGTCCCACTTGTTGTTGATTCTTCACAAAAAATTACAGTTTTATATCTTTATGTTTGATGCCTGAAATGTGGCAAAAGGTCGAAAAGTTCAAGGGGGCCGAATACTTTCGCAAGGCACTGTATATATACAGTTTTATTCTTTCCTTTAATCTAAATATTATTAATGATTGCCTGATTTTCAGTTTTTAATTTGTACTTCCAGCTGAAGTCATTTGTTGAATGACAATTTTTTCTTCTTCTTTACGTGTCAGTCTAGGACAGACTGAAGTCCAATTAGGCCTCAGCCTTATTATTGGATATAAAGAACACACTCTATTTAACGCCATGTTACTGTCACTCATGGTGTCAGATTCTCTATCCTTCAGTCTAACTCTGAAAAGAGTCAACTCACATTTACTTTGAGAAGAGTGGAACCAAATACAGTCTGAACAGAGTAAAAATTACTCTACAATATTTACTGTGTAAGGTAAACACGTTACTTAGTATTGCTTTAACAGCCTCCAGGCCAGTGTAACGCCTAAGTTGAAAGACCTACAAAACTGATTTTCCTTGTGTTGTCATCACTTTTTTGTCGTATATTTGGTGTGTTTTGTCACCTTTTTGTAACTGTTTTGCAGCTTTTTCATCACTTTGTCGCCTGTTTTGTTTTGTCTTTTTATTCTTTTTTTGTTGTGTTTTCCTCCTCATTTACGTCTCGTTTCTGTCACTATTTAGACACTTTTTTCATGAAGCTTTTAGACTTGGTTCAGTCAAACTGGAGAAAATGTGCTCGGTTAAGTCGGGGGATAAGAGGTTAATATACAAGACTGAAACTAAATGATAATATGTTGTCAAAATGAACGCCGGTAATTAGCATAGGAATGGTGAATGTGAACTTCAGGCTTGTAGCATCTTCAGGTCCATGCTCCTCAGCTGCTTCCTTTCCGTGCATCGTCATGTTTTTGTATTTATTTATTTATTGTGAGTTTGATTACGGTGCATCGTGGGAGCTTTTCACCTGCCTGAACGGTAAAGGCCAAAGGGATGATGGGAAACGAAGTGCGGCCAAAATGTGAGCTGACAGCGCACTGACAGAGAATTGGATCTGAATTGTGGTTTGATCAGAAACGTGTTGCCCCGACGCTCATCAGCCCCCTCCTCCTCTACTTTGATCTGCAGAAACATTATCCATCTTAATCCTAAAGTGTAAACCGTAAGAAGAATCCTTTGATGCTGAGGCGTCTGTCTGGTGTGTGGGAGACGCAGAAATGCACTCCCAAACTTTTACAACAGTTTTATTCACAAACTCTTCCAAACATAAGCGCTATTCATGCTTCTGAGTGAGTGAGGCTCCTCTCTGTTCTCGGTGGCCCTAAGCCAGTGGTCGGCAACGTCCGGCCCGGGGGACAATTTTGGCCCATTGCCAATATTTTTGGCCCGCCAGAGGATATCGAGAAAAAAAAAAAAGAAGTTCCTCTGGAATGAGACTGACTTGTCATCAAAATATCAAACATAAACACTCATTTGTGCCACGTCCATCATGTCTGTGCTTTCGTCAATGGCCAGGGAATAATGATCAGCCTTATGGAGCGCGCGTTATTTCCCCATGTATGTCTGAGGACAGTGCTTCGATACGCCGTACAGCAGTGTGTGCAGAGAGTGGCTGTTTTACAGAAGCGATCAGTGCAGCAGCAGTTTTATCCATGGACAGCTCCTGCAACACGGACACCATCACAGCCTTCATAACCTCCGCATCAGTAAAAGGCTTCCCATGCCGGGACAAAATCCACAACGCTTTAAGCAAAGCACCTTTTCCTGTGTGGTCAGGCCTCGAACTAGGACCCTGCTGCTCCGGACATAACTGTCATAAAGAGCATTGATTTTGAGACGCCTTGACTCAGGCGAAGTGGAAAGGACGCACTGAATGACCCATGTTTCGTTTCGTGATGTCGCCGAATATTTTACTCGGAGACGCAAACGGAGATGACCTCGTTGCAGATGAGGCACAGAGGTTTGGCATTCACATATCCAGGTAGGATGAAACCATTTGTGACCCGCCATGGATTCCAAGGACACAAGTCGGCAGCCCGTGTCTCGAGAAAAAAGCAAACAAGATTTTTTGGGGGAAATTGGTGATTTTCACTTTTGTGCAGATTCGTTCAGTTGAAGTCACGAAGTAGCCTCTCCATGTTTAAGCTAGCAGTATTAGTATATTTAAAAGCGTAAACTTTTAGGTTCAAAATGACTAGTTTGAGGTGGGTTTCGGAGCTTGCAGTAGGGGCGTGACTTTGTCTGTGTCTATTTACATACTGAGTAAACACCGCGGAGGAGGAGAAGCAGAGCTGCTTTCAGTTGTGTTGTTGACACATGCTTTAGCAAACAAATGCCACGCCAAAAAGGCTGTTTTATACATACGCCTATTGTCCATCAGTTTACAGGTTGAAAAAGTCTTGTTTTGTCAGAGAAATAGCGCACGCCGTGGGGGCGTGTCATTGTGCGTGTGTGGCTTCATGACTCTAAGCTTCGCCTGTGTGGCTCTCAGACTCAGACATGGATCTAATATAATATCAGAGGCTGTCGCTACTTGCGCTTTAAACTGGATTTACTACGAGTTTTTCTGAGCAAAAGGCAACGGTTACTTCAGACGGTTGAGTGAAAGATTGTTTTTTTTTTATCGCTGGTGGCCGTGCCAATGTGTGCTGTGCTGCTCTTAGCTAACATGCCGGTGTTAGCATGGGAGACAGTGATCTAGTCACGAGGAATTAACCTGCTATTTACACAAAATCAAGATCTCTACAAACTTAAACTACTCCATAAATGTAGTCAGCGCATCCCTAGCTTTCAGCCACTTCTTATTTGAGAGAGATCCGCTTCATATTTTCGGTTTTATGGCCAGATAAAGTTACGGTGGTTTTTTGTTGTGAAATAAACAATCTGGAACTGCGCGCGCGACGTCGGCCTTTTCTCTCCTGTATGTGCATTACTAAAGTAGTACAGGAGTCTTTTCTAAAGTTTATAACTTCAGTTATGTCCGGAGTCTGTAACTCTCTCTCAGCCTGAGAGTGGAGCTGACACAGGGAGGGACTGGGGAGAAGCGCAGCAGCATTTTCACTGTCACATGTCATGTTTACAACCATAAACATAAAGATTTTATTTGAATTTTTTACTGGAAGTTCACACACAAGTAACAGACAACTGTGAAGTGAAAGCAAAATGATACATGCTTCTGTTATTTTTGAAAAGTGGGGAGTGCACAAGTATTCATACAGCATGACTTAATACCTGTGCTTTACTGCTTTGAGGGGGAGTTTGACAGGGGGTGTGGCTTATCCCAATGAGATGTAAATGAGCCCTATTGTCACTCCCAACAGCAGAGAGGTGAGAATGGCCCAAAACTTTGGAGAGGTTTTTCAGGCCTTTGGGCTTTTTAGAGTTGTTAACTTCAAATCACCGCTACGCCTCCAAATATGATCAGATTTCCATGTGTTACACATCGTTGGAAAGCTTGGAGACTACACTTTAATAATCTGTGAAAATCTCAAAATCCCCAAAATCGACTTGTGTCCCCCATTCTTGTGGCTGGTCACATATGTTTGTCTCCATTCCTCACTGAAACTCCTGTTTTCACTGTCCACAAAGCAACATGTTTGTGATGCTAACTTTATTTTTGGCTACTAGTGCTGTGTAACCCGCGAAAATCCGACAGACTCGGGGATAGTATTGTTTCAAACAATATTTTATTTTTAATTAAAAACTGAACTGAGCGGCGGCTTTGCAGCCCCGTCATCATTCCTGGCCTGAGTCAACGGGGAACTCTCCTCTTGGCCCGGGGGAACGAAAGAGGAGTCATCCTTGTCGTCCTCCAACACCAAAAACTCCTCTCCAAATGAGTCCTCCTCCTCATAATCGAGCAGGAGTGATTCAGGTCTAGCACCGAGCCCCAGGACAACGGCGCGGGATCACCTCGAGCTGCCCCGAGCTGGTGTGCTGCGCTAGCGGCGGGCTCATTCAGAACGGGATCCCTCTCCGACAAGGTGGCTTGGCGGGCCAGCCGGCGGCGGAGACTTTTCACCGTGAACCGGGGCGCAGTGGGTGCACGAGCCGGGATGATCGGGCATGTTCCAGCCCGAGGCACGCCAAGCAGACCTGGTGTGAGTCATTACTTGAGATTTTGTTCTCGCAAGTGCAGAGCCGAGCACCATCCTGCTCCATCTCCGTGGTGGGAGAAAGCTTTACAGCTGTAGCCATGTTCGTTAACTGGAGTGCCAACGAACACAGCGCGGAAAACTAGCTTGGTGTAGCGTAGCAAATCATCACTTGAGCTAGTCAACGCAATGGTCCGTCCTGTATGGTGGCAGGGCGGCGTGTGAAGAACCACTAACGCTCGGAGGCAGAGAGGTAAGCTCTACCAATAAGCAGTTAAATTAGCAGTCAGACACAGAAGTTGCGATAACTTGGCCTAGTGAAGCGAGAAGAGGTGATTGAATGACGGGCGACACTGTGACTGGAGTGCCAACGTCACAACGTCGCCACTGCCAGCCACTCAGGGCTGGCTTGGTGGTATAAAGGCTTCTGTGAATACGCGAGGGGGCGTATCCCATAGTGAGACATCGAAACGAATGCTATGAAAGAGAACACAGCAAAGACATACAAAAGTATCCAGAAAAAGTGATGTTTTTCGGCACGGTAGTACAGCGGTTAGCGCCTCCGCTTCACAGCTAGAAGGTCCGGGTTCAATTCCCACCTGGACGGTGCCTTCCTGTGTGGCGTTTGCAAGTTCTCCCCATGTCTGCGTAGGTTTCCTCTGGGTACTCTGGTTTCCCCTACCACTAAAAACATGTACAATAGGTGAATCCTCCAGCCAGGTGATTGTGACCATCAGCCTGGCTCCACATCATGGAGATGGGTCCCTGGGCACTGCCGTCGACCACTGCTCCTTACGGGTTGCCTCAGTGGCATTGAAGAATGGGTCAAATGCAGAGGCCAAATTTCCCTATGGGAACAATAAAGTAAACAAACAAATGTGGAACACAAAAAACACATATGCAGTTCACAGAAAAAGGTACAAAATTAAGCTGTACCAGGAGAGAGGGAGGTTGCGTCCTGTTTTTAAATGCTAAAAAAAAAAGATTTTACATGATATATGACAAAACTGACAAAAACAAAGGCAATAATTTGAATGGCACTTTACACCAACAGCACTCCCATCAGCACCTATTGGGGAATATTGAGGTGCTCCCATTTTACGCCTCGTTTATTTGTCTAAGTCTGCTCGAACCTGCGCTGCCTGGAGACGGTTATGTGACTTTAACAATGTGCTACTTTTAACTGGCTCCGAGCGGAGTGGAGATGGATATATAATGAGATCATAGCCGCCCGGAGCTCTGCTGTAAACCTGCGCACTGCACCCATCAATACACATTTCAACAAATCCATTGTGATGTTGACGTAAGAAACTGCAAATGTCTCAACCCGCATCACCCTTTGTATTCTAGGTGAATCTAATAATAGAGCCAGTTCGCTCATAGGCCCAAAGGGAGCCCAGCGCTGTCCGCTCACATTTGTTGGACCAGTCTTCAAACTCCTTAAAGCAGGGGTGTCAAACTCAAAATTCAGCTCCCACAGCGGGTCACGGGCCACATATAATGTAAACAGGAAAATACTATTGAGAACATTTTTCCAACAAATATATAGTAGTAATGAGCTGTGATTTTCAAATAGCGCTGATTTGGTCAAAGTCCCAACTTGACTGTAGCCTAATCAATAACAACGGCTTACACTTGTATTGCACTTTATCAGCCAGTGTCACACGTTTCTCAAAGTGCTACATAGTCAAAATTAATTCACTCCACACTTGGTGCTGGTAAGCTGTTATTGAAGTCACAGCTGCCCTGGGGCAGACTGACCATTTACCACGAGGCTATAATGTATTGTTCATATCCTAATCTCTTATTATGTCAGTGCCCTCTGCTGGACACGTGTGAAAATCTTTCCTTTTTTAAAATTTAAACTGCCTCGTAGTTATTCTTTAAAAAAATTATAACTGCACAGGAATGGGCTAGAGACTTACTCTGGAATTTATGCTCCACATCTACAAGGCATGGGCCGGAATAAATCATCGAAATCATCATCATCATAAATCATCATCTAAATCATCATAAATCATCATCTAAATCATCATAAATCAACAGGTGGCCCTGTTTGACACCCCTGCCTTAAAGGGAACAACATGTCATGCAAAAACCTGCTTTTCTGAGCTACCATGTTATAATGTTGTTCCTTTATCATAAATATACCTGAAGTTCATATTTTGATTTTGCAGCAATACGAGTGATCAACATTGGCAGTTTCGACATGAAGGAAGAAGGAAAGGAAAAATAGAGGCAGGTTTAGCTCATGTCATAGACTAGGATCATTTTAAAACACTTTAAAGGCCATTTTTAGTTGACTGTAGTTAATTTCATAGTTCGGTTGTGTCCTTAGTCATTTGTTTCTTAGTTTGAGTTACCGTCAGCCTTCCACAGTCCAGTTTCCACCAGTAGTGGTGCTGCTGTCGAGTGTCATTGCTCACTCCTCGCCATTTACATTAATTACTCTAGACGAGAGCGAATCCATAATGAAGCCCAGTCTGCCCCCACAGAGCATGTTCTAAATAAAGACAAAAGTGCCCTGGGCCCTGTCAATCAAAGCCCAAAGATAAGGCTTTAAAAATAAATACAACAAAAACCAGCATGGTTAAAAAATATTTTACTTTCCTCAGAGTTGAATAAACAGTATTTTTAGAAACAGAAGTCTTTGGAGCCAGGCTTTTGCGTTGTTTTTGTAAAGTCCCCATTGGTCTCGATGTTAAAGCAAACCTTCTGGAGTCGCCCCTAGCCATTAGGGGGTGGTATCACAGCGATGTCAGCCCCCACCATGAGGACTATAGAGAAGTGCTTTCCTCGGCCATTGCGTGCCGCACACTCATTTTCATCAGTGGCTGAAGAGGGTAACAAAAGGGCAGGCGGCGATGACAACAACAACTTTGTGACAAGAGTACACCTTACCAAAGTATGTTGCAAATGATTATGTAAATGATATTTTCCTCCGATTTTCTAAATAAGCAAAACAAGTCTTTAACTGTTAGAGGATCATTTGAATGTGATTGAAAAAACCTCCCAATGATATTTATTTTCAAAAATAAATATAATAAACAACTTAATGGACCCGATCTGATGTTCCAAAATGCAGATCCTTTCCCCTTTGCTTGTTGACTCTACCATAAGTCTGTAAAGCCAAAGCAAATGCATAAACAATGATCAGGGACACACGTGAAACCTATGATAAAAACTGAAAAATTAAAAATAAATAAATACATGGAAATTTTGAATGGACACCCAGTTATTTCACCAACTGAAGTATTGTCATGAAAAAGCTGCCCTGGGTTAGACTGACGGAAGCGAGGCAACCAGTCTGCACCATCGGCCCTCCGACCACCACCACCCACCCACTCACTCACTCACTCCATTCGCCTTCCCTGCTTAGCTTCAAAGGTCCGGCGGGATTGGGCATAGCAAAGGCGGTATGGCCACAACTATATTTGTAAAGTGCATGTGTGAGTATCACAAATCACAAGCAGATTTATATTATGCACAACTTATTTGTTTACTGATGGTGCCTTTCACAATGTGGGTGCAGTCAATAGCGACTATTACAGTGGGTGCCACTTTGTTTTGTCGCCTCCCGCGCGTGAAACACACGTGGTGTCACGTGTGAATCACGCGTCTTTTTTTTTTCCCTTCCCCAGTGGCTGCAATGACCCAAACAACCACCAGGTGGCACTTGTGAGCTCTTTCTTCTCTCTTCACCGCCTGGTACACGCGGATAATGGAGCACAGCAGAGATAATGGTTTTCACTCATAACCCTACTCTTTTATAACATATTATAAGCCTTGTATATCTCGCATTGTAATAGCCTACATGTTTGTGCTGTAGCTGTGTCGGTGAATTACTCGCTCAGGTAATGAGGTATAAGTCCGCATGGAAACAGTATTTTGACAGTGAGAATACGGTGGCCTCATGGGTAGAGTACCTGGCTCTAAATAATCTTAGTGTTCTTTTCGTGGGTTCGAACCCCGGCCACTGAATGCTGTTTATTTTGCCTTTTCTCTTCAACGTGGATACATATAGCAAAAAGTGGCAGATAATGCAGCGACATGCTCTATTTCATGAGACACAAAACATGGAGAGAAATGATTAAATATACAAATGATTCTTTTGCTAAACAGCCCTAAACCGGCCCCATTCATTTTCAATGGTAGTGCTAAACCACTGCCCTCCTTGCAATTACACGTTTGGCCTGCGGCGTCGCTGTCCCGGCGGCTCCGTTTTTGCTAGTAATTTTCCAGTTCTGGCATTGGCGTCCCGTCCCGTGAGTAACAAAACGGTAAGCAACTTTTCTTCCCAGATTGGGTAATCTTTTCACTGTTTTAGTCATTTAAGTTTGCAAAACACTCTGATAGATTGTCTTTTAGAACAGACATTTGAGTAGTTTTTATGGTTAAGTTACTGTCATGCTGTTTCAACGTAGCTTTATTTTTCATTATGTTTGATGCCCTTACTCAGTGTAGAACACTTTTTTTTATCACTACTATTTCATTATTACCCTTTTCACTACTTTACACGTAAGTTGAGTGTGTTTAATTGTTTACAGTAACGCGGTTGCGATGTATTGACTCGATCAGTCACATGTAGTAATTCTACGCTAAAGCTAACATTTATTCCTGGATTTGTCAGGGTTTTTTATGATTTTGGTTAATATGGTACTTTTGTTTATCATCCTTTAGTTTTAGGGCTCAAATCAATAAGTACGTGCGTAAACAATGTTACAGTAGACCCAAAGTCGGAGTTTTTTTTATTTTTATTATTGTTCACTCGACTGCAACTTGGATTAAAAGCTTTTTGTGTTACGTTTATATTTTGATTTATTGCTGTCATGTACTGTAACGTTATGAGTTAGAGTAATAAAATACAAAGCTACTCACAAATCAAGTTATTTCATTCACGTTGTTATCCTGATTGTTTTGTTTGTGTACTAATTAAATTGAGGCATATATTTTGTATTTTTTTATAATGCTTTGTAATATTTGGTTGAGTGGTATCATGATAAACAACTAATCTAATGGAATTAGATATATTACTTGTACTTCAACATTTAACATCTTATAATGATGTAATTATAGTAGTTTGATTGGTGAATGATTGCACACTATGTTCTTTTAGTTGTTGTTTTTTTTAAATTAATATTTCATGGTTTCTGATTACAATTTCTTGTGTCATTTCAGAGAAAATGAAGAAGACAGTTGTTTTCCCCTGGCCGAGTCAATGTGGTTTTCCGCAAGGGCCCAACGACCACGTTCCGGTCACTTTCTGCTTTGTTCCTCTCATGTGTGTTCTGCCAAAGTCCAAGTGACTATGAATTGATACCATCTGCGATGAGGGTAAGTGACTTTTTTATTATGCATGGTTGTGAATATGTGTGAAGTGGTGAGTGCTGTTTTGTATTTTAACATTTGATGTGAGTGCTTCCCCTCCTCAAATTATGTTTATTCTAGATAATGTGAAACGTTAAATAATCTCAAAACATAACAAGTCAGCAAACGAGCAGGAGAAGTAACAGCTGAATGCTGTGTGTTCATTTTACTAACATTTGGTTAAACTGTAAATGATTTAACAAAAATAAAAACTAATTGCAGTTTCTTCTCTATAGCTGCTTAGTCCGTGCCCATTGCCCTGGAGGAATCAGGAGATGGTCCACCCAAAACACTTTACAATAACTCAGTGTATAACTACAGCTCAGCCTTTACAGTGGATACTTTAACCTCTCTCCTCTCTCCAGCTGTTCCAGCTGCGGTGCCTCTGAAGTCCCCTCTGCCTCTTCCACAAGAGCTTAAGTTTCTGCTTCCTGAGGCCAGAAACACCTCAGTTCCAGGTCTGTTTTTGTGATACATTTTTTACATACCACGATGCACCTTCTGTATTTAATTTTTTTAATGTTTACTCCCAGAAACTCTTTCCCCTTCTGATACTCCTCCTACAGCGCTCATTCAGCCCGACTCAGAGCCTTCCAATGAAGAAAGACAGCAAAGTGAGAATGTCATTTCAGGTTTCCCCCTCAACGATTACAGTACATCAATCAATCAGATTTATTTCTAAAGTGCTTCACAACCAAAGCTGTGCTGTGCACAAACAAAGCACCATATTATTGATATAATTAATGACACATTTAATAACAAACCCAAGTTAAACATGAAGTAGATTATTGCAAGAGACACATTGCTTTCTGCTGTTGTTCATGTGTGGCCTTATCTATAAGGTGGAGGAGTGGGAAAATGGTATAAGTGCTCAGACGAGTATAAATTGAATAAAGCTTTTTTTTTTTTTTCATCATTTAGCCCGTCCAGCCATCCAGCGTCCAGTCCAGCCCACAGCTGCAGTCAATAGGCCACCTCCTCCGCCGCTTCCCACTGAGCAGGAGCTCAGCGAGTGGAACTGCTCTCACCAGGCTCTTCAGCTTCTCTTCTCTTAGCCTGTGCCATGTACTACTACTGCTGCGACAGCTCCCACAGCCGCTGCTGCTCTGGCTTCCTCTGTAGACGCTGACGCAAAACCAGGCTCCACATCCAAGTTAGGTAACAGCCCACTAGCTATGTCAAAACAATGTATAGTTTAATCAAATATAAAATAGATGACATTCGTATTCTATTTCTCTTTCTGCCTAGAGCCCACACCTCTGCTGCTCCCGCTGCCCATCAAGCCTTCTTCATCTGCAGCCCGTACCGGACCAGTGAAGACAGGAGGGAGGGTTTTTGTGTTGGACCACAAGCGCTGGCCTGCTCCCATGAAGGCAGTTATTGATGGTCGTCTCAATAAACACCGCGGACAGAAGGACATGCTGAAAATTGTGGATCAGGAGTATGCCACACTTGTCCACAACTCCAGCTCTGATCCCAACAGCCTGCTGCACCCAACCACCAGATTAGACATATCACAATACATCAAACACACCTGCAAACAACTAAACACATCCTCATCACTGAACACCAGTCCGGAAAAACTTGAGGAAACACAGACACTGTGGCAGTCTCTCACAGCAGGTAGCACAACGGTGCCTGTCACCATGCCGCCTGCCACTGTGAATCCCCCCCGCTCTTTCAGTCGCCTCATCTCTCACTCAACACGCCATTGAGAAGATTGTGCTAGACATCATGGAGAAGCAGCAGCCAGCCCCTGAGCTAAAGAAGCCAAAAAATGTTTGTCTTGTGTATATGTTTATATGTTTATATAGTAAACTGACCTTTTAAATAAAGTGAAATTAGTCCTTTATTATGCATACCTGGTTCATATATATATCCAATATCTATTATTACATCTATTATGCCCTTATTCAGTATAGTACGTTTTTTTTTATCACTACTACAGTATGTCATTACTCCTTTTCACTACTTTACACGTAAGTTGAGTGTGTTTAAAGGAGACATCTACGCTCCACCCGCCGCCCTGATTTCTCAGGCCTATTTACAAATGAATAGACCCTGCGTTTTCACACCTCTGGGGGGAGGGGGTCATGCAGTAGGTCTAATGACATAAATTAACCTCCTAACCCCCACCTTAACTGAGGGCATTTTCTCCAGTTCAGCTTCACCCAAATCTAAAAGCGTATGGCAGCACGTGGCGCGACCCATGCAAAATCATTACTGCCATGTTCGCAATTCAATAAAGTGTGCAGGCCGTACATGTGCAGCTGTTGCTTTTGTACCTATGGATTACATTGTATTCCACTGAACTATGGCCTTTTATTATTTACCTTAATATAGACACTATTAGATTTAGAACAAACAAATAAATGTTCAGTGTGGGCAAATTTTGGCAAATACAGCAGTTATGCAGTACAATATTGTTTAAAATCAATAAAATATACATTTTGTTGAAATACTTTTGATTTTTATCAGAGTAAAATAGTTAAACTTCTTGGTATTCTATTACTTAGAAATAGCATTCAATACTAACACGTTTAAACATAAAATAAAAACATAAAAGTTTAAGAGTTTGGCCTGAGCGGGATTCGTACCCCGGTCGCTGATGTGAGAGTCATTCATACTCCCGTTTCGCCACAGAGGCGGTGTTTGATTACTTTGACATTTTCAGTATAGAAAATGGGCTCGGTTCAGGTGGGAGTTAAGAGGTGTTGGTGAGGCGTTTAGCATGAACCGCGCCGACATTTGATCTGGTTGCAATTTCTTTGCTATCTGTCATAAAGTGAAAGGAGCCTGTGCGTCCTTTATTTAGGACAAGACATTTTTAATAGCCTATCACTGAGGTGAGTGTTGCGGAGACCGGTACACGTGGAGCTTGATAAACATGTAAACTTAAAAAAAATAAAAATACTCACGGGTTACTAAGTATTGTAAAAAAAATGTAAATGTCAAAAAAATGTAATCATTTATTAATAATTTAGTAGAAGCTTTCAACACTGGAGTATATGTTTGGTTCAGGTGGGAGTTGAACCCTGCTCATTCTGCACCAGAAACTTGCGCGTTATGACTGAGCTATTAAGCCACAGGGTAGTCATATTTTATTTTAGGTTATAAACTGGTGTTCACTGAATAAAGATTATGAAAATAAAGCACAACATTGGGGGTGCTCACAAAAAATTACATTTTTGGGGCGATTAGATAACATAACATACATAAACTGGGATTAGTGCCCATTCATAACGTGATGCAGCCAGTGAGTGCGTTTGAATACAGCAGTAGCAGACAGTGCGGGCATACTTTAACACCACTGTTAATTGTGGGATTAATTGGACAGAGATGTTTGATTTCATTTACAAAACCTTACCTGTTCAGTCGATTGTCATTGACAACTATATTATTAACAGTGATATTGTTGCACAACCAAAATAGCAGTGTTTAAAAAAGGAATATGAAATCAATGCAAGGATATTTATTTTGTCACAGATTATACAAGATATTTACATGAATACATACAGTATATGAAACAATAAAAATGTAAAAAAAAAATAAAATAAAAGAAAAAAAAAGGCACGGAGCAAAAGTGCCTCAGACGGGAGTCGAACCCCGGTCTACAGCGTGCCAGTCTGTTGCACTCACCATTACGCCAGCATACTCACACTGACCAGGCAAAGTTTACAAGCAGTTTTATAGCTCAGTTTACGGCGCCGGCAGAGCTGAAGTGGACTTCACCTGCCACCTTGTGGCGATAAGATGTATTATATTTCACGCAACTGCGTGACACACGGAAAGCGGGAATGAGGACGACAAAACAAAATGGCATTGACTGTACATTTGGGAAATCGGACAACACTGCAAATAAATGTCGGCCTGCTCCTCCACAGAGTAAGCAAATCATATCTGCGATTCTCATTATGGCTGACAGAGATGGTTGTGATATTCCTGACCTATAGGGACAAAAAATATGCAAGGTTCTTAATGTGTTGTGTGTTGTGTGTATAATGTACAATTCACGGGACTGGTGAGCTTGTTGTATTACTATTTGTCTGGCATTTCACGTTGGAATGTGCCTGTAGCCAGGGACCCTGTAGTCAGAAGCTGCCTCTGGACATTGAAGGCGTGGTTCTGATGCGTTGGTCCAACTCAGTGCATAACTCCATTAAACTTTCTCTCATTGTGTGAAAGCGGGTCGTCCCGGTCATTGAAATGTATTACCTCCTGAGGCAACAATGGGCTGTAATCTTCCAACAGAGCCAGTGGTGCCATTGTGCGCAATTATGCACAACATTGTCCAAATGATATATGTGGGTTGCTCAGCAATTACAATGATTGCTTCCACCTTTGGCCCTTCACAACCCATGGACCATCGTGATAATTTACTGTAGCCTATAATAATACTGCTGCCTCTTCGAGTCTATTTCTTTTTCTTTTCATGTGGAAAACCTTTTACTTTAATTTACCTACTGTATATGCTAAGCTTATTTTTTGCAGAAACCTCGTAGAAGACTTGGCTCAGGTGAATCTAAAGTTGTTCTGTTCAGAATCACAACAATCCTTCACAAAAATAACATAAGACTGTAGCCGTTAGGCAAAGCAACCGACCCCTCTCGGACCAGCAGCCGGAACATGCCTCTCAGCCAGCAGTTCCAGAACGCTTTACGTTGTAAAATAGTTGTCAAAATAGAGCTTGTGGTTGCTTCTTGTGCTGGCACCGACATTCCATTAGCCTGGTGCAGCATGAAGTCAGTACTACTTTTCCACAAAGGAAGTATATTTTTACCTTTATTTCCTTTAGTTTATCATGCCAAACATTAAGAATGGAAAGGGACTGCTTGTTTATCGATACAAAGATCTTCCTCTAGTTGAAGCTCTAAGTATCATTTGCGTAGGGCAGGGGTGTCCAAACCTTTTTCATGGGGGGCCGCATATTGAAGCGTACACGGGGTGAAGGGCCAAAAATCGGTGGTTAGTGCCGTGAAACCTTTGACTAGCAGAGGTTTAAATTGTGCCCAATACCTTTATTTATGCTTAAAACCTTCATGCCAGCTCTGTCTCACAATAAAATGTTAGTTGTTAGGTTAGAATTGTGTAGAATTATTACATTTCAAATAAAAAGGATCATCTCTGATGATGTGCATCGATTCAGTAAGAAGGCCGAGGGCCACCAAAAATTGGTCTGAGGGCCGCATTTGGCCCCCGGGCTGCACTTTGGACACCCCTGGCGTAGGGCATCACAGAGTACCTTGTCAAAGACGTCGTCAGCAGGTTTTACCAAATTGTTATTGTACCAAATGCAAATGTGACCGAAGCTGGTCCATCAAATTGAAGAGGTCATCTGGTATATTCTGTTCACACAAGAGTCGGTAAAGTGTAGTTCAGACACAAAACATACTATTAGACACAAATCAAATGGGCCAAAAAAAAAGCTCAAGAACTCTTATTGTAAAATGTACAGAACCTGGAAAGAACAGTGCACACACATTTTGCTATTGTAAATGGATGAACCTGCAACTCGATGTCTTTGAACCCTCGAGGACTGATTATAATTAACAACAACTAGTGGGGGATCAGGTACAAAAGGACTGTTGGATGTAACACTTCAGTTGGTCTCAAGAAATCTGCTAATGAAATGATTCTGTGGACAAGTAACCCACACAAACTAGCACCCCATTTCCTTTGCACCTTTATAGTTGCGGGCCTTTAAGATACCCCTCCCCTTCGCTGCTCAAGCTGCTCCTGCTGTGGCATGGTCTAGTCAACGTTTTGCTTCAGCATTTCTCAATAATATTGCTCAACCATCACCAATAACTGTACAGTCACTTTTGCATCAAAGGATCTGTATCATGCTTTTTTAGCCATTCCAAAGTAAACGGTAGGCATTTATATGATATATTGTACCTCTATCACTACCAGTACTAGTATTTGGGGTATTTTATCAACCTGGAAGACAAGACGCTTGGATTTAGTTAACTCCGCTCCTCTCTCCGAGTTGATGCTCATGTAGTAGAAATATAACTATCGCAGCAATAAATGAAGTTACTTCACATAATGCAGTTATAAGGAGTTGACATGTACAACACAGTTTCATAAATGGCTAACACACACGCTAACACATGTTTTGATTTACTCACCGCTCTGGCCTCTCCATCGTGTGTTTTTATTGTAGGAATCGTGTTGGTTATAAGAGTTAATCCACTTTGATTCTGGCCAAGGTTCACCAAGCAGCAGTGACAGTTACAGACAAACACTATTTTGGCTGATAGTCGCTGAATCCCGGAGAGAAATTTCAACTTCTGGCGTGTAGACTCGTCTTTAGGAAGGTTGAATAAAGTCCTGTAGCTCTTATAGCCAAACGCACATTTTCGCCGTGACATTATCGTTGGGTAAGAAAAAAGAACAGGCGGTGTCCAGAGTAGGTTAGAAAGAGCTCCTTCTTCACAACTTTTAGTGCAAAAATGACTTCTGTTCAGACGCTCAGGGGGTGTGTTTGTTTACCACAGACGTTTCGGGGGCAATTCCTTTTTTCTTTTTTTTCTTCTTTCTTACAACAGAAATAATAAAAAAGCTGTTTATATAAATTAAAATCAGGGCCGTAAGGCATTACATTATAGACGTCGGGCACTTCTGGTTTGACACTATGACATAAAATACGTCAGAGTGTTACAAGTCAGTCGTTTTCCAGGAGAGGGCGGAGCAGCTGCTCAGAGAGCAGGATTTAGGAGGATTACTTAGAACTGCATGAATGAAGCCAAAAACTGCTCTGGGGGTGTTTTTGATAAGGAAATAGCATAACAACATGGTTAAAAACTCCAAAAAGTAGATTTTGCATGATATAGGACCAAAGCTATAAGGCTCTACTCGTCAGTAAGTATAATAATACCGCAGCTACATCCGCACCAACCAACCTACTGGACCTCTTGTTGTAACCTCTGATACCTCTACTCACTTGTGTTTTCCATGTATTTTACGAGTTTGCAGTGCACCAGCTAATCAGCTATGTGCTACTACCGACATATGAGCGGAGAGAAATAAAACACTCAATACTAAGAAAATACGGCAAAATGGTTCAGTTTATAACATTTTAGATCAATCTTAAAGTTACCCTCGTGTGTTTTACTGTATGTCCAAAGGTTAACACATGGCTGAAGAAACATCTGAGAAGACCCAAGAAACACTTTTTGATTGTGCATTAGAGAGTGTTTTTGTTAGTGATGAGTTTTCTGCACTGTGGAAATTCCAGACAATGACAACTGAACTCAGGTCATGGCTGAGTCACAGCTGTTTTGAAAGTCCTTGACAAATATTACAAACACTCCGGAATCTAAAGAACATTGTGCAGCTATTTTTATAGATGTACCAAAATCTTTCAGTTCAGTGAACCACTCTTAACTTAATAAAACGACTCAGCCAGATTGAGGTTTCTGATCAGTCGTTGGCATGGTTCTGAAACTTTTTATCAGCTTTATCAGGTACAAAATTGACTCTCATTATTCTTATCCTCTTTGTGTTTCCAAAGGGGTACCTCAGGGATCCATCCTAGGTCCAGCATAAATGACATCCCTCAATCTGTTAGCAAAGGAATTGTACACCTGGTTGCAGACGACTATTTAAAATTCCAGTGGAGCATCTTGAGAAACAGTGATTCAGAATCTACAAGAGCTTTCTTAGTCAAAGGCCTTTTGGACAAAGCATATAGTTTAATCGTAAAAGATCTGCTAACTTTTCCAAATTCAATCTTGCCACCTCAGATGGATCTATCCGAGGACAAGTTACTGAATACAAGTATACAGCATCACGTCACTATATTACAAGCAAAGATTAAAGCTAGACTGGGCTTTTTGTTCACAAACCGTTCCTCCTTCACATTCTTTGCTAAACATCCTCCCTCTGTTCCTCTCACTGTTCACTTTACTCTCAGTTGAATTGGCCACCAGGTCTTCTCAGAACCAAGTCTTCTTATGGCGTCATGTCCTTTCGCTGCTGCTGCTGATACTAAGGATTCCACCCAAATATCAATAAAGCTGAATCACTGATCTCACTCTCTCTTTTAAACACAGGCATGTTAATGTTTTGTATTTGTCGTAATTGTTTGTGTTGTGTCCCCTTCCCTGCACTGTAAATTTAGAATTTGCATTGTTTTGCTGAACCAGTTCCCAGCCATCCTCCACCAGTAAGTTGTGTTATACTTACAGAGATTTGATACATATTTTTGGATACTACAGGGGTGTCGCTTTCAAATGAGGTACTGCACTGGCCAATAGGCCGTAAACAAAAACGCAATAAAAACACAACAATAAAGCGCAGAAAACATTAGAAAAAAGGGACAAAAATTCGAGAAAAAACCCCCGCAACAAACAACTATGGTGGAGGACTGGTGTTAAGAGGTTAATGAAATAAAGGACTTAATAAAGCTTCGTGACTTGACGGATACGTTTAGTAGGGGAGGGTCGGACTTTATTTTGTCTGCTTTGTGGTCAGTGTTGGGAAAGTTACTTTTAAAAAGTAACTTTTCTCATGACTCGTTACTTCTTTTAAAAAGTAACCTGTTACTTTACTTAGTTACTCTCTAAAGAAAGTAACTTATTACGTTACTCGTTACTTTTACGTTACTTTTGTGTTACTTTTATGTTGCTCGACTTTGTTCCTAAATGTGTTATGGAAGTTCTACTATTAAGGACATAACAGATATTTCTTTCGTGCTCTTTATTATCAAAAATGCAACAAACTGTAATGTAAATCACCACTACCCCCCTCCCCTCCCCTGGATGAATGTGGATGGATGGATGTGCATGTAGATGTGTATGTGTATGTATGCATATGTATATATATGTATATATGTGTGTATGTATGTATGTGTATGTGTATATATATATATGTGCATGTATGTGTATTTATGTATGTGTATATGTGTGTGTATGTAGATTGTGTTTTTGTTTTTTGTCTTTTCTTCTTTCTATTATATATACATTATATATATATATACAAACTATTAATAAAAAATAAAAAATAAAAAAATGCAACAGAGTATAAGTACACATTGGGTTGCAGGTTTAAACATATCCTGAAAACCTCAGGATAAACCTCAAAACCATAAAATGTTACATGCCTCATGTAACAGAAAAATAATACCTTCAAAATGGCTTGATATCTATGGCTTGTGAAAATAAAATGGAATAATACTGGAGGCAAATACATTTTAGAAACAATAAAATCAATCAAAAACAACTCAGAATTAAAAGGCTATGTTCACTGAATATGCTGGCCTTTCTTCAGTTTACCAGATAGAAAAAGCTATTGGGCACAGGCAGGCTTGAGCTATTCCACATCAGCACAAAATGTGCGATTGTATCTCATCAGGAGCAGTCTTTCAAAACGTTTGTCTGAGAGTCTGTTCTCTTCTTGGGGTAAAAACGATACCTCCCAGGCTGAACAGCCTTTCCACCGGTGCACTGGACGGTGTTGCAGTGTTGTACTTCATAAACACCGCTCTCACTCGGGGGAATTGGTTTAGGATCTCCAACTCTGAGCCTGATCTCATATATTCCAGTACCTCAGCGTCTACGCTAAAGGACGTTGCGTCTTCCTCCTCCTCACCAAAAGAAAAAAAGTCAGTCTCAATAGCGCTGCTGTGAGCGGCAACTTCTCTTTTTTATTCTCAGCTGGCTCTTGGGGTAAAGTGCGACACTCTGCGATGAGCAGCGCACGCGCCGCTTCTCTCCGCTCCGCTGCCCCTATCCATCGGACCTTAAATTTTCGCTTGCCATTGTCGCTCGTCGTCTTTTTGCCGCCACCACCTGCGGCCAGCCTCTGACTGTCTCTCATGCGGAGTGAGAACTCGCGCACGGCGCGAGTCGTGTGCGCAAGCGCCCAGCAGATGACTGTCACGGTGACATCTGCCCAAAGTAAACAAAAAGTAACGTTGCGGCGGATTGAAAAATAAACGGCATTACGTTACTAAATTGACGGTAGCTAACGCGTTACTCTACTTTTTTCCCTGAGAAAGTAGTTTCATTAGTGTAACGCGTTTCTTTGTAACTCGTTACACCCAACACTGTTTGTGGTATACAGGTGCTCGTCATATAATTAGATTATCATGAAAAAGTCCATTCACTTCTGTTATTCAACTTAAACTGTGGAACTTATATACACTCAACAAAAATATAAACGCAACACCTTTGTTTCTGCTCCCATTTTTCATGAGATGGACTTAAAGATCTAAAATTCATTCCAGATACACAATATTACCATTTCTCTCAAACATTGTTCACAAATCAGTCCAAATGTGTGATAGTGAGCACTTCTGCTTTGCTGAGATAATCCATCCCACCTCACAGGTGTGCCACATCAAGATGCTGATCTGACATCATGATTAGTGCACAGGTGTACCTTATACTGCCCACAATAAAAGGCCACCCTGAAATGTGCAGTTTTTTGCTTTATTCTGGGGACACAGAACCAGTCAGTATCTGGTGTGACCACCATTTGCCTCATGCAGTGCAACACATCTTCTTCGCATAGAGTTTATCAGATTGTCAATTGTGGCCTGTGGAATGTTGGTCCACTCCTCTTCAATGGCTGTGCGAAGTTCCTGGATATTAGTGGGAACTGGTACACGCTGTCGTATTCGCCGGTCAAGCACATCCCAAACATGCTCAATGGGTAACATGTCCGGTGAGTACGCTGGCCATGCAAGAACTGGGACATTTTCAGCTTCCAAGAATTGTGTACAGATCCTTGCAACATGGGGCCGTGCATTATCTCGCTGAAACATGAGGTGATGTTCATGGATGTATGGCACAACAATGGGCCTCAGGATCTCATCACGGTATCTCTGTGCATTCAAAATGCCATCAATAAAATGCACCTGTGTTCTTCGTCCATAACAGATGCCTGCCCATACCATAACCCCACCACCACCATGGGCCACTCGATCCACAACATTGACATCAGCAAAGCGCTCACCCACACGACGCCACACACGCTGTCTGCCATCTGCCCTGAACAATGTAAACCGAGATTCATCCGTGAAGAGAACACCTCTCCAACGTGCCAGACGCCATCGAATGTGAGCATTTGCCCACTCAAGTCTGTTACGGCGACGAGCTGGAGTCAGGTCAAGACCCCGATGAGGACGACGAGCATGCAGTTGAGCTTCCCTGAGACGGTTTCTGACAGTTTGTGCAGAAATTGTTTGGTTATGCAAACCAATTGTTTCAGCAGCTGTCTGAGTGGCTGGTCTCAGACGATCTTGGAGGTGAACCTGCTGGATGTGGAGGTCCTGGGCTGGTGTGGTTACACGTGGTCTGCGGTTGTGAGGCCGGTTGGATGTACTGCCATATTCTCTGAAACGCCTTTGGAGACGGCTTATGGTGGAGAAATGAACATTCAATGCACGAGCAACAGATCTGATTGACATTCCTGCTGTCAGCATGCCAAGTGCACACTCCCTCAATGCTTGTGGCATCTGTGGCATTTTGCTGTGAGACAAAACTGCACATTTCAGGGTGGCCTTTTATTGTGGGCAGTATAAGGTACACCTGTGCACTAATCATGATGTCAGATCAGCATCTTGATGTGGCACACCTGTGAGGTGGGATGGATTATCTCAGCAAAGCAGAAGTGCTCACTATCACACATTTGGACTGATTTGTGAACAATGTTTGAGAGAAATGGTAATATTGTGTATCTGGAATGAATTTTAGATCTTTAAGTCCATCTCATGAAAAATGGGAGCAGAAACAAAGGTGTTGCGTTTATATTTTTGTTGAGTGTATGATAGACTCATTACATGCAAAGTGAGATATGTATAGCCTTTATTTGTTATCATTTTGATTATTATGGCTCAGCTTGTAAAAACCCCAAATTAAAAATCTCATAAAATTAGAATATTTTGAAAATGGACTGTAAGCGATAAACATCAAAATTATAACAAATAAAGCCTTGACCGTATGCCACTTTGCATGTAATGAGTCTATATCATATTAGTTTTACATTTTATGTTGAATTAGAGAAATAAATGAACTTTTTCATGATATTCTAATTATATGATGAGCACCTGTGTTTGGTTAAAACAACACAACTATTTTCTTCCCAAACAGACACTTTTAACCTTTCCACAAAACAAATCATGTCTGTGAATTACTTGAAGCTTTTGCGTGGGGAATTTTTATCTTGATCTTAAACTGCAGGGGTGGTTGTAAATAGTGTATATATCCATTTCTGTAGGTGTGAAGGATTACGGACGGAAAGAATCCTACAAAATCTGTGGAGAGTGTTCATAGTACCCAAATAAACAAATAAGGTTAGTAGAAAGAAGCTTTCTTGTTTACTTGTGATGACCCCGGCACACGGAGAGAGACAAGGATGACTTTTATTTGGCCGTAAATCCGGGATAATCCTGTGCGCTCAGTCCGACCCACTGCCAGGTCTGCTCGATCAATGCCCCAGTGCCAGTCTTATCTGAGAGACACAATCCATGCACACACTCACACACAAAATCAACTTCTTTGAGCTTTGAACCATCAGAAAGACGCAGGCAGTAGCATTTTACAACCAGAGCAGCTTTGCACTCAAAGTCTTCATTGTAGTGCTATGAATTTGCAGGTATACAGATAACAGGAACTGAAGGGTTGTTTTCAGTCATTCCCACTGCTGCCTGCAGAGGGAGCTCCAAGGGAAATCCTTTTATGTCAAACTACGTAACACCCATGCTAAACACAGAGCCGTCAATGTCATTTGGAAACATTTCACAGACTTATGAGATTGTTAAAGAGTACCTAAACGGGCGTGCCAAAGCCTTTCCCCACCCACAAACAAAAGTCAAAAATTGCCGCGAAAGAGGCGGACTCTGAAGCTTGGGGGTGACATGCGGGGGGTGAGTGTGTGGGCGGTGTGTGGGCTTTGATTGACCTCGACATTTGCATTGGCACAATCACAGCAGACAGCATGGAGAGTGATAGTGATACCAGCTTTGCCACGCAGCAGTCTTACAAGGTGGAGGATTTCTCTCCACCTTCATCCCCAGAGGTAGAGGTGGAAGAAGTGGAGGAAGTGACTGTGGAGGAGGCTCGCGGACCTCAACCATATATGTTTGAGCCGCTGGCTCGGGAGATGCCCGAGGCCGCCGGTGCTACCGGTGGTGCCGAGCCTAACGAAGCTATGTTGCACAGAACGGGGCCAGTTTCTGAGTGGTAAATTGGTGTTGGTATTCTAGCAACATTGTTTCATTTACAGCAACAAGCATTATGGGATCATAGGCTACAGACATAATAAAGGCTACTCTGTATCAACAGGTGTACCTGTGGTCATTGCACGTCATTGTCACCAATTGAGAATGTGTGCTGCAGAGAGACCCCTAAGGTATAATAAATGGACAAAACATAAAATACATGATACCGCCTCATTAAATTAGAACGAGATTGTCAAATTGGTCATAGGTAATGCACAGATGTCGCCAGTACAACGTCGCTTGTATTACTGAGCACCCAGGCTTTGAGCATGTGGCTTTGAGCCCACATGCGCTGCAGATAGCGTATGCCACATACCTGCAGTTCTTTGGGGAGATGGAGGAGAGTCAGGAGCCCATGCTGAACAGGTTAATTTCAAGATCATAATCTATTGACTATTACTGTGATAACACATGCACCACCTATCTTTCAGCTGTTACAGGCACCTGGCATACAGAAACGTGGTCAGGTGGTGTTGGGGATATCTGGGACAGCACGTCCGAGTCATCATTCCCTCATGTGCTGTCTCCCGCATAAGGCAGGAGTTCCCAGAAAACGGACCCTACAAAGGGTTCCTCCCTCCCCTCGACTTCGGGGATGAATAATGTTATTTTTCAATGTACAAATTTTACTTTTTTTTAATAGTAAAAAAAATCCTTATTTATGAATGCATCTGCAGTTGTCAAAGTTATTGCCAATGATAAAACACAATCACTATTGATTAGATTTGACACATTCAATTATGTTCCATAGACAGTATCATGCTCATACTTTTGTAAATTACAACCACATATCAATGATTCCACCCTCTTTACACACATCGTTTTCCTCAAATCAATTGTATACATACATCTTATAAATATGACTCATATAGTAGGCTATATCATATTCATTGTAGTGAAACAGTAATATGCAACTGAAAAAGCAAAATAAGCATTTGTATTCATAACAGTTATAACAGAAAGACTATATCAATGGTCATAACAAAAACACTAAATGAAACTCAATATGTCATACGTGGAGTATAACCCAATTATCAGGCTATGAAGAAATACCTAGGAGCTCACAAGTACAATTGCACAAATCAGGCAAGAAAACCTAGAAACGAGAATACATCATTGGTGCATCACACAACTGATTTTTCAAATGTTTGAAGATACGGTACATACTGTATATCAAATGACCATTCAACACTGCTTATCTTGAAATGTCTAGCTCTAACCCGCTCAAATAATTTATATACCACAATAATACCTCCTACTGCAGGTATACTATTCAACAGAAATTCAGAATGATGAAACCATCACTGATCCCACACCAACAAACGATTTTGTTACATTTTAATCAATATGGACTAATATTTGGAGCTACAGATTGTAAATAGATTTACAGTTTAGAGTTTACATCTTACCAATTCCTTTCCAAAATGCAGGAGACAATGTAGACCTGTTATGTTTTATAACGAATATTGAATGAAAATGTACATGCAGCCCCACACTTTCAGCTGTTGTGGACATTCTGCCTATGACATTTAGGTCAAGGGGTGCTGAAGAGGCCTTTGACAATACATAGCCATAGCATCCTACATTGACATATCAGACAGAAGTTTGCAGATGACAAAACATATACAGGTTCCCTTCCTCCTCTGGATTGCTGATCAGTGCCCAAGATGAAATCTTGGATTAGGAACTTTCATTTCATCCATCACGTTGCTCCAGCAGCATGACAGCTCATAACGATCTTCAAGAAGAAAGAAAATATTATTTACAGGAGTACTTCTGTGTGTTCAGTTCTGTCCACAATATCCTCAAATACTGTATATCGCACAATTGCAGTGTAGTTTGATACACAAATGTCTGCATGTCCACTACATGCAGAATGGTCATACCATACTGCATTCTCTCCACCTGTTGGACAAGAAAAAGAAATTACAACTCTGCATCATGTAATGCAACACTCGTATGTAGCACATGTGGGTTGGATGTGTCAACGGCATTCTCTATTATTTAGAAATTATTGACATAAAAAAAATAAATCACATATTGTAAATCTGTCCACCAACAATGCACTAAATACAGTATGATTTGTCCTAGAAACAAAGAACAACATAATTGTAATCATCACATCAGAACAATGTGGACACATTTATTTGAGAAAGTGTGTCACAAGATATAGAGCACTTTATTGATCTAAATGAAATACCATTCTCCCACTTACTGGTGTAATGAATGAAAATGTATTATGCGAGTTGCAGCTAAACGACACAATATGTCAGCAATATTTATGTGTACCTGTGATGAGCACGGGTGGTCCCATCCAGTCCTGCACGCACACACCTCAGGCAGGAGATTCAAGAGGACAGAACATGCTCACGGTCTCTCATCCACTGGACTTCAGTTCATGGTTAGCCACTGCACCATGAATTGCTCACACCAGTTGGCTTTCTGAAAAGATGCTAGAATATAAAAATGATGATTATCTTAATCAACATTTGCTAAATATACTAGCACTATACATACAAGATAAGATAGCCTTGATTGATCTCACAATGGCGAAATTTACTTGTTACCTACATTATTGATTAATTAATTATTTAATTATTTGAATACAACCAAATATACAGCGATTATGCAAAAAATAATACAGTTGACAGTGGAGTATTCAGGTTTTATGACAAGTTGCTTACCTCATTGATTGGAGACAAATCTTGATCTGTGCCTGCTCACGGCCTCCTGCTTGTTCGGTCTGTGAAATTGGGCACAGAGAGGCTCATGGCACAGGTACTTGGTCAGAGTACTGTTGGTAAGGCTGAGCATCCTCCACCACACACTCAAACAACAGTTCCATAAGCCTGTCAATGTAGACTCCAAACAAAGAAGGGATTTTCTTTTATTGACATGTTCCACACAAATTTCTATACTTGTTTTAATAAATAACATACATCTGGTAGGCTTGGTCCTCAATGCTCTGACACTGTAGTCACCATGCTTATACTTAGGGTACACAATGGCATACCTCAGCTCCCCCGCTGCTGTTTCACCTTGTAGTCTTCTAGAATTCTCATTGTAATGCATTGTGGCAAGTGTCAGCCTAAAGGTGTTGATTTTGAATTGTTTTTTAAAATATTCAATTACACCTGTAAAGACTTTGTATTCATTACCTGCACAACATTCCTTATGCCACACATTTGGGGGAGAATCTAAGAATGAGGCTGTGAAATGCCTCGAGTGTGGAAGTGTGGTACACAGGGCTAATTTTGGCGACGTCCTTCACAAATCTTGGAGCCAACACAATGGCTGTGAGTGTCTCACATGGTGCTGTGCCTGCACAGAAGATTAACTTTGCCTTCAACGTTTATTTAGAGAACAATGCAAATAGGTTGTGTTCATTTAAAAGTTGTACATAAAATAGGGGGTCAGCCCGATGTTCCCCGGGTCCGATGTTCCCCCGTACCTATGTTCCCCGGGTCCGATGTTCCCCGGGTCGAGGCACATCGGACCCGGGGAACATCGGACCCTCCGAACGCCGGAGGGCCCGGTGTTCCCCGGCTGCGGGTCTCGCTCATAGACATGTTATTGCTGCGTGTCTTCATGCGCCTGACAATTAAAGTCCTGCTGTAAACTCTTCTAGCCGATAGGCCTATAGGCAGTAAACGCTCGCCTCTCACCGCTCTTTCTTCTCTCTTCACCGCCTGGCACAGCACGGCCCGGTACGTGCGGATAATGGAGCAACAAGCGGCTTGATTTCGCTCATAACTCGCCTACTGATAACTTTATAACATATTATAAGCCTTGTAGATCTCGCATTGTAATAGCCTGCAGCATGTTTGTACAACCTCAGAATAAGAACGTGTCGCAGTTCAGACAAGAAAAGTAAAATTAGCTACAGCAAACTCACCCACAACCATAGATTTCCCTCCGTTTGTTTGACTGGTTCGTTGTTGTAGCTCGATCGTAATCCATGTTTTTCTCCGCGCAGCCCCAGCGTACTCCATCACACGGTGTGCGGAGAGCCAAGTGCAGCGGCTCGTGCCATACCGCTCCTAACTCTAAGCTCTAAGTTTTATCTGATGTCTGCACTCCAGCCTTTTGCACATTAAATTAGGGATCTTTTTACGAATGGGGCAACACATGCATTGCGTCCTCACTTCTCTCCCAGTGCCGCCACCTGTCATGCGCTCATTACGCACTGTGCTTCAGCCATCAGATGCTCCGAGAGGCACCACTGAGGCCTCTGTGATTGAATGACGTTGAACAGTATTTGCGCTGCTGTTTTATTAATGCAGTTGACAAAAAAACGATCCATAGATATTAAATGAGAACGATGAGGAAGAGGAGAAAAGGAAAACTGCTAACATGTCCAGTGATCGGGGCAATTACGCAGCACCGCGGGTGGACCTGTGAACACCCACTTTTGTCCTTAGCCCACCCGACGGTCCTTATCATTCACTTCACTGCCTCTCCCAGGACAGAGACATCTGCACGGTCTGCACCGTTGTCTGCAGGACGCACATCTGGCTGTCTCTGTGCAGATTGTTGCATCGTGCGCTCTGTTCCTGAAACTTGTGTCCCCGACCTGTCATCCCTTCTTGCATCCTCTCTTTCATCAGCCCCTTTTTCAAATCAATTGACCTTATTTATTTGTATTATTCTTATTTATTTTGTGAATTTTAATACGCTTTCACAAGACAGAGAGTTGCATTTGTCCCACTGTTAAGTGTACAGAAGAGAGAAAGAGAGAGGAGAGAATGTGTCCCGCTGTAGCGCGCTGCGATCAAAGGGCTGCGCTCCACATTTATAGAAAGGCCTTCTGTTTTTTCAATTTAGTCATTTTGTTTTCAAATTGAAAACAAAATAAAAATTGTAATTGATTTTCGATTATTATTTTGAAATGACAAACAAAGAAATAAAAAAACAAAGAACGAACCACGGCACCTTCTCCGGTCCATGCATCCGTCCAATATTGTGGACTCTGCTGGACTGAGTCAGTGCAAATGGAGTACTAACTAAAACGAATTAAAAGAAAATTGGAACGAAAAGAATGAATTATCTTCAAAATATGATGTTGCAAAAGGCGTCTTGACCAACTGATAAAAAGGTTCAAACCTAATGTGTGTTTTTACAAAGGAACAATGCACATCTCAGGAAACGAAAATGCTGAAGTAAAAGGCACTGGACTAAAAATACTGGGACTAAATTGGCAAACGAAAATGATGTATTCGCGTTTGACCTGAGTGATCTGATGGAGCTATTGCAAGAAACCAAAAACACTAAACGAGGCGTGCAAGAGACTGCGCCAATCGTTTATCCTTTTGGCTTTTTATCGCCTTTCAAACGTGGATTTAAATGCTTCTTTTATGAAATGCTGAGGCGTTGGAAATACGACAAAGACTTGTAACCTTGTAACTTGTTGGAGAAAGTTCTCACGCAAAACATCCAAGGACTTTCAAATCGGAGGTCGTTTAAACAAACGAAGTTTACTTGGAGAGGATGCTCTACCTGTGATGAGCTGACCAGAGTCAGGCTCACCGGCGGGGGTCTGTTGTAGCTTCTCATTCTCAGCTGCGCAAAGCGAGCGCACCTTACCGGACCCGCGCTCCTCCACAGGGCTCCATTATGCGTAAAAGCATGATGCTCTAATGTCAAGATGTCAAATAGCAGATGCCTGGGGGAGAGCGAGGGGAGAGCTGGATAACGTGCCCAAAGTTAGCCATAGACACAAGCTGCGATCAGCTGAAATATGAACACACAGAGAGCGAGAGGGAAAAAGGAAAGTAAATAGGCTAGTTGGTATTTCCTCTCTATAGGTATTCACAAAAGTTGGCACGGATCATATCCCGTCTTTCGTGGATGAAGAAATGCGAACATCAAAGGGCACACGCGGGGAACAGGGGAACTTGTCTCATTGTTGAAGTCCCGATGTTCCCCGGGTCCGATGTTCCCCCGCCAATAGAAGTGGGGGAACATCGGACCCGGGGAACATCGGTACGCACCCTAAAATAGTGAGTGGTAAAGTCAGATACACACAATACCTACTTGGTTTTAGCCACTGCCTTTCCTTTTCACCAACCAGAGGTTCATGCTGGCAGTGAGGGAAGAGGACATGTTCATGTCTGTGGATGTTCTGTACATGATTGGCCACTGACATCCACTTGGCCACAGCCTCTTCACCTGAGGAGGTTGAAGCAGACCAGTACAGATGATTGACAACACTTTTCCTCCACGGCCCCACATCTTGCGTTCTCTTTTTCTTCCCCAGCTCATCCATTTTTTTCCCAATTCCTGGAGATCAAATGTGGATATTGGATATAAAGTAACAACAACATAAAACATCATGTCACCAAAAAATAGACCCTTTCCCATGTGCCAAGGGTCGAAGTAGTGGGTGATGTCCTGCCTCTGCTCTCTTAGAAACTTTTGAACCCCAGTGTGTCTGTCTGTCACCACCGCCTCCACCTTCAGACCCTTTTCCTCAAGCATGGTCAGGCTCTGGATAAATCCCTCTTTTTCCATGCGGACACTATTTCCAACTTCATTGCTCTGCCAAAACAAAATGCTTTATTACACCAAGCTACAAATTCATAATACATTTAGTGTAGGATGTTTTACCTGGACTAGTTGGATATCAATCACTTTGTTACTTTTACATCCATCATGGTGTAACTCCCATATTTTGCTGAATGTCCTACAATAAAGAAAAGTACACAATAGGCAATTTCTACTCATAACAGACACATGGTTTTATGAAATTTATGAAATCCGCACGCATATCTCCACCAAGAGTCACCCCCCCACCAGCAATAGCTTTCACAATTAGGTCTTCCTGCTCCAGCTTCCACTGCCAACTCACGGTTGGAATGAGGAGCCTGGCCTGATGCTTGTGAAAGCATTGCTCGGACAGCCCCTGTATGTTGAAGGCCCCATGAACTATGAAATGTGAACAATATAATCAACTGACCGATACGGATACAAAATTAAAACAAACATTGTTCCGATTGTTACCTTTGAAATCTGACAAAATGAGGAGCCGGTGAAAAGAACAGCGGCACACAGCTGAAGGTTTCCAGCAGGAATGTCCTTCACCATGGGCTGACTGGACCAATCCTCGAAGTACTCACAGTGAGTACATAGCTGTTTCACACGAAGGAGGGTGCCAATAGTTATTGTGTCCACAATGCAACGACGGGTGCAGACAGGACATGTGCGGAAAAGCCCCATCAGGTTGTCCTCGTGCACAATATACTTTTTTTGTTTGTGGGCAGGGACTATGGGAGTGCTACATTACAAGGGGAAAAAATAAAGAAACTTCTGTAGGTCTAAACATTGAATATAATTCCAAATATAACACTATCAATAATACATTTTAGATATAGTCTGGTATAAAGTTATTTACCTACTGTCCACTGGAGTTGCACTGCCATCCAGATGGAAGCTCGGATCGGAGTTTGACACCTCACACCTTCGTCTTTTGGGAGGTGGAGACCTGGCCCTGGGATTTTCTTGGTGAGGGATTTCCAATGTCCCAGTGTCACAAGCTACACTCCGGTGAGGGCCTCTAGCCTGGATGGCTGTGTTACAACCAATAATACACAAGAAAGGTCAATAAATTAGTCCTTACACCACCATGTAATCAATTGGGGAAAAATCAATTGAACGAGGGTAAACGACATGCTAACAAAATAAATCACCTTTGCTTCTCCGGGTAGGTTTCAAATTGGCCTGTATGGATACATGCCTTTTCAGTACATCGGTCTGACAGCCAATTTCGCATGTCATTTTGAGCTGAAAACAAAGCTACGGTTTACCATAAAGCACACGTCTACAGTATAAAAAAGTGCACTGTTGACATATTCTAGTATGACCGTAATGAATGTGTATCCCATTACATAGCTGAGGCTTGCGCGCAATCGGGACGTCAACGCAACTGCACACCTTATCAAACAATATCCATACAATCCAGAACCAAAGTAAATTAGCTAAAGTCATAGCGTGACGCATTGCATATGCATTGCATAGTTTAGCAGGAGTTTTAGCATATAAGTAAATTTGCACTACAAAATGCAGATCTTTATTGTGCACACTCACCACGAAATGGCTGGGTTGCAGTGTAAGGGCCGATGGCCCTGGTTGTGGAAGAGCCAGGGTGGGGACTGCCTCGCTCTTCAAACGAAGTTGCATAGTGAAGCCACGTTCAACCTCAAAGAAGTTGGAGTAGGAATCCCGTGTGAAATGTAGATCTCAAACTCCAGCACGAACCGGGAGTTTGCTGTTTTCGGCCAAACCAATTGCGCGCAGCCACTGGCGCCTGACGCCTAAATCTACTGGGAAACCATGTAAACCAGCAGTACTCTGGCAACCGACCACAGTACAGCTCCTCTGGCTCCTTCCCATCCTATAAAGTCCGAAACACTACAATTCCGAAACTATACTAACTATACAACCCTAACTACCCTGTCTGCTGAACAATGTCTTTTAGACATTCCCAGGTCTAAGCGTAAGAGCAGAGGGGATAGAGCCTTCGCTGTAGCTGGCCCTAAGTTGTGGAATTCTCTCCCTTTAGATATTAGAACTACCACATCTTTGGAGAGTTTTAAGTGCTCCCTGAAGACTCACTTCTTTGCGCTGGCCTTCGGCACAAGCTGAGCTGAATACTTTTCTTTGCTTATTTTACTCTTCTATTTTGTATTAAATGTTGATTGTTTTTATTTTTATGAATCTGTACAGCACTTTGGGGCAGTGTCTGCTGTTTGTAAATGTGCTTTATAAATAAATTTGACCTTGACCTTGAACTAATGCTAAATGGCCTAGGCTACTACACGCTGTAATACTAACAAAAACGCTATGACTTACGAAAATACTATGGGACTACAACAACAAAATCCTACCGACAAACTACAATGAATTATCTAACTGAATACTATTCAAATATCCGGAAACCTGCTGATCGCTATCAAAATTGTCGTACGCTCTATTCCAAACTCCAACTCGCTACAAGATTACGTGGAGGGACTTGGTTATATACCACAGGTACGGGGGCAGGACAGGGGGCAGGACAATGGGCAGGACAATTGGCAGCACCTGATGACGATGTGTGGAGCTGGTGCGGCTTATGACGTTCTGTGGAGGCCATGGACACGTCTCCAGCCAATCAGGAAATTCTCATTTAGTAGCAGAGTTTACCCTGAAGGGGGCGCAACACATTCGTTTTCAGGCCAAAGTTAGGATTTGACACATGTTTGCGCTATAATGTCAGAATAATGTCAGGGACCAGTGGACAACACTATGAGACACACATTGAGACAGTTTATCAGTAAAAAAGACTTGATTTGGTGTTTAGTTACTCTTTAAATATTTTTTGAGCAAGATATACTAAGCGTTTGCTCACACGCAAACACGATAGTTTGTACTAAAGCAGAGCAAAAAGCAAGTGCAGTTGAGATTTGAGTGTCTAATAAACGCCAAAAAGCCACAGAGCTAATTTAACACATGGGACCTAATGCCATCCATCCATCCATTTTCTTCCACTTGTCCGTTGCCGGGTCGTGGGGGCAGCCGTTGGAGCTGCCCAAATCACACCAGCCCCTATGGCTCCTCCTGCAGGTTGTGGGTCCACAGAAGGACGGCCTCATGGTTCTAACCAGGGACCTAATGACTATGCAATTTTTTTTTGGCCACAATGTGCAAAATTTGCTACATGCACAATATGGCGTTTAACTTCCAGTCACAGCGTGTGGGACAAAATGTGTATGTTCAGTGTCCCAACGAGGAGATTTGCCTCACAGTAGGGCTCTTCTACCATCCGGGTGCTTTCAGAGCGCCGCAGATGTGGAGGTGAAAACTATGGCGGTATTAAACAGCGTTTTTGCCTGTGAGTGACAGATTGTGTTCGATAAATTTAGTTTTTCTCAGTAAATCCTAAAAGCTGTTGTGTGGTTGGATGTTCCATTTTGTCTGAACTACAGCTTCAATCTTGTAAACTGAGTAAGTTTTATGATTAGAATCGACGTCTGCAGATCTAAACACATTGTGTGGATTATGTTTTAAAGTTTAACGTAACTGTGCCGGACACATCAGGCTCTAAATTCTACCATTTACTTTGCTTTAAACATAAAATAAATTGTTAATCAAATATTTAATGTCATGACATGTGTTAGCTAAGTCATGCTTTAGCTAAATCTAAAGCTGAATAAACTAGACAGAACGTCACCTAAAAGCTTCTAAAACATGTTCTCGTCAGCATTACGTTTAACTTAGATCATGATTATTTCCCGAAAGGCGAAACATAAATGTGTGAAATTCAACACAAAGTTACGATGGATTAGCGACGCGTACTAGGCCACCTCTTGGCAGTTTGTACAAACATTCATCGAGACCAATTAAGTCCAATTTCTGTTTATATCAGACTTTTGCCTCAATAGTCAGGTTATCATGGTAATCAAATCACATTTCATCACAATCCGACAATTATTCACCTTAATAAATCCTCTTAAACAACCACCCAATATCAGCGTCTCCCATTGTTTTCAATGAAGCGAGAGCGTTTATTCACCTCCGCTTCATTTGTGACGTAACACCGTAGACTCTATTGGTTGGAGCATCATCACTACACTGTTGTGTACCTAAATGTATGTGTTCTCCATGGTACAATTCCACTGCTTCCCTGCTGATCTGTGTTGTTTTCATCAGTGCAGACGATAGTTATATCATTTTGTTGATGCACCTTTTTTTCAATGACGATAACGTAACAATGACGAGCTAAAAAACAAACAAACACTTGATCAGAGGACGAGGGAAAAGTCCTGTTCACATGACACTTCTACTAGTGCCTATTGTGGTGTAATCTGTCAAAAGCTATATAAAGCCAATAGATAACTATTATTTATCCCAATTTCCATACTTATCGAAATGAATTATAACGTTTTATAGTGACAGTATAAAATGAGAATGTGGGCAAGTAAAATATAATGGAAGTTTCAAATACTTATTCTGTCATGTTAAAAATGTCATACTACCTGCCCCATATTACCCATTTTCAATTTACCCATTTTTGTTGTTCACCCTCCTCTGAGGTCATGTAGCCTGTCATGGCCCTGATGGGTCTTTATTAGAAACTGTGGAGAATTTAGACTGTAAGACATTTGAAACTGTATAGACCAGGGGTGGGCAATTAATTTTCATACGGGGCCACATAAGAAGCCTGAATTGAGTCGGAGGGCCATACCAACAATAACTCAAACTTATTCTGCAACTTTATCCTATTGTACATTACACTAATTTGTGTATTTTGAATATCTGATACTGGTATTTAGTAGGACTTTTATTTTCTGTAAATATTTAGCCATATCAAGCCAAGGACGTGAATGTGCATCGTTATTCAGGTTATTCAACTTCTTACACTCGTTAACTTCTACCAGATTGTGGGAAGTGAAGTGATAGCAGGGGTCTCCAAGTAAATTTCCCTAGGGGCCAAAAGGGGAGTGTATTGGCGGAGTCCATAAACAAAAGCTCCAAAACAAAATATGTATTGACTGGGAAAATACTATTGAGGAAACTTGTTTCAATAAATGAATAATAATGAGCCTGACTGGACTGTAGCTAATGTGTTGTTTATATCCTGATCTCTTATCACGTCAGTGCCCTCTGCTGGACACGTATGGAATTCTTTCCTTTTATTTTATTTAAGCAGCCCTCTAGTGGCTGGAGGGAGTATTCTGGTAATTTATTTTAAAAATCATAACTCCGCAAAGGAATGGGCTAGAGACTTACTTTTTTTTTTTTTACATACTCAGGAATTTATGCCCTACAAGTCGTGGGCCGGATTGAGCCATAATTTGCCCAGGTCTGGTATAGACTGAGGTTACTTTGGAACATTAACTTTACAACTGAAGCAAGAGAAGAAAAACAAGACAAGTCGATGGGAGCTAAAGCTATTTGGCCTGACAGTGACTGGTTGTTTGTAATGTTTTACTTGCCTTCATAGTTGTGGATGTAATTTAACTCATGAAATTTGAAACCCTTCTTCTTGCAATGGGGAGCAGCTGATAAATCCTGAATCACGTCGCTAATTTACACTTTTGGCAGGTCCTGAAGACATCGGGTGTAAAACTGTGCCATTGTTTTCAGCTGGCTCAGAACGGAACCGGAAGTGTTGGCAATCACACCGTGGAATTTGAAAGTACATTTTCGTTGCCCAGCGCAACGAGCCAATTTGAGGCATAGAAAATGCAAATGATATCCGATCTCAACTCACTGCAGAGCATATACAAACTTGCATGTTCCTGTCTGGGTCTAAGTTGGAAGTAAGTCTGTGCTAGACTGGTTTGTTTGTTTTGTGCCGTAGTGTAAATATGACCACTGCCAGTGGTGGAATGTAACGAAGTTAAAGTACTTTGTTACTGTATTTCTGTACATTTCTTATGTATCTGTACTTTATTTAAAGGATCTGTATCATGCTATTTTAGTCATTCAAAAGTAAACTATAGGCATTATGATATATTGTACCTCTACCACTATGGAGTACTCATTTTTGTGAGAAATATAAGTATTTTCTAGAGGTATTTTTTCAACCCGGAAGACAAGACGCTTGGATTCAGTTAAGGCCTGTTTCACACCGCACACGAATTCGTGAACGAATTCGTCTTCGAAACCCTCTCGCGTGCATTCGCAAGCTGCGCTTCAAGTCGCGTCCTGTTGTGCAAATGAGAAAGCTCTTCTGTGTACAGACCGGCGCCGAGGCGGCGCGCAGGGAATCGGCGCGCGCCGCTGCCGCCTCCGCTCCTGAAACCAAAAATGGAACTCGAGCGCATTTTTTCCGCGTGTAGGCTGCGCAGCGAAGCGACTTTGAGCACCAAATGTGCAAAAATCACTTTTATGAAGCAATTTCACGTCTATCCAATCGTGTACTTGGAATACATAAAGAAATATAACTTTAGGCGCATTAATAACATCATTTTCGAGGTACTACTAAATTTAGATTTTTTTTTCATATGCATAAAACACATGTTGCACTTTAAGGAGACATATCCGCTGTATTCCTATCTTATATTTAATAGTGCTGCTTTAGAATGAACCACGAGGAGTTGTTTTGAGTCCAATACTACTCCAGGCTCTTCGCCCGCGCTCCGTGGCAGTCTGAATACATGCGCTCACCGCGAGGTAGTTCGGCTGGAAAGGGCGCTCGGCTCTGGGGTCCGCGTGCGGTCTGAAACAGGCCTAACTCCGCCCCTCTCTCCGCTCATGCAACAGTATCAGTAGTAGAAATATAAATATCACAGCAATAAGTGAAGTTACTTCACATAACAATAAGTGAAGTTACTTCACATAATGCAGTTATACGGAGTTGACATGTACAACACAGCTTCATAAATGGCTAACACACACGCTAACACACATTTTGATATTTACTGTACTTTCGGCTCTGGCCTCTCCATCGGTTATTGTTGTTCTTGTAAGGAGTCACGCTGGTTATAAGAGTTAAGGGGGGTATTATGTAAAATCGACTTTTTCAAGCTTTATATCATGTTATTATGTCATTCCCTCATTAAACACATGCCTGGAGTGTTGCCTTGGCTCATTCACATATTTTTGAGTAATCAGTAAAAACTTAGACGGCAGCCATTTTAGGTGTAGCTATGCCTCAGTCCTCCTAGGAACGCCCCCACCTCCTGGAGACGCCTCTGGACCTTTCGTCACCAGCCAAGCCACCAACCACTGCTCCTCAGCTCAGCAGAGCCCCTCCCGCACAGTAGTGTTGTTTAGATGCCACAGCAGTGTGCTGAAGGGGGCGTGTCGGAAAGCTTCTTAAAGAGACAGAGGCCTATTTCAAGACGTTCAGTACAGCCATTTTGAGAGCAATTTTATTCAAGGCAGTTATTTTAATTTACTGCATATACAGACCAACAGAAGGTTACGTCATCATTGTAGTATGCTATAGACTGGTGCTATGTGATTGAAAAAAGCATAATACCCCCTCTTTAATTCACTGATTCCGGCCAAGGTTTGCCAAGCATCCATCAGTGAAGTGACACGCATGGTAGTCACTGAATCCTGGAGAGAAATGCCAACTTCTGGCGAGTGGACTCTTCTTTAGGAAGGCTGAATAAAGTCCTGCACCTCTCGTAGCCAAACGTGCATTTTCGCGGAGACTTTATCGTTAGGTAAGAAAAAAAGAAAAGGCGTTGTCGGAAGGGTAGGAAGTAGGAAAGGAGCTCCTTCTTCACAACTACAGCGCAAAAATGACATCTGTTCGGATGATCAGGGGTGCGTTTGTTTTCTCTGCAGGGGCAGCGCGCGGACACGTTAGGCGCTTCATTTTTTTCATTTTTGTTCTCTCTCTTACTTTCTTTCTTTCTTTCTTTCTTACAACAGAAATATTGTTTTATAAATTAAAATCAGGCTGTAAGGCAGGGGTGGCCAACTAGTCAGAGACCAAGAGCCGAAATTTTCAACCTTGATCCTTTGAAGAGCCACAAAGTCACCGACCATTCACGAGATCCAGGGGCGGTAGTTTAAACTGATTAAATGTAATGTGACCGTAATATTTAATCATAATAAACTATACGTTTATGCCTGGTCTTTTTATTTTATTTTCAATAATTGTGTTAGATTTAATGGTTTTACTCCTGACCGAGATTGAAATAAAATTATATTAAATAAACTGACATTTTGTGCTGTTCTGCTCTGACTGGGACAGAATTAGATTTTTTTATTTTTAATGCTGGAGTGTGTTAGTGTGAGGGGCCCTGCCCACTGAGCCCACTCCTCTGGTTCGCCCCTGGCCTGTGCGCTCAGTGCCTGCAGCTTGGTCCTGACTGTGACAGAAAAGTCAATGACTTTACATATTTCCGCGTTACGATGTCGCGCTTCACATCATATGCTTCATTAGAGCTCCGCTTTTTTCCATTTCCTAATTTTGATCTTTTTCTGTGAATATGAGGCCAACTTTAATCAAATAACGAGTAGGCAAATCAGAAACTTGAAAAGCACAGATGCTGATCCCAGTGCCACGATCTGCCTGACTGTTGTTTAACCTACATCCCGCTTTGAGAGCACCTTTTACACGCCGCCTCGAAAAGGAGGGAGATACGGACTCTATAGAGATACGGATTCATGTGTGTAGAGATGGGGAACAGGGTCTGTAGGACTATGGCTGGATTTTTGATCAAGATTCTAAAAGACTGTTACAGTTTATGGGAAAGATGTACCAATTATTTTGCAAAGAGCCGCATTGTATTAAACATATCCAATAATGCAAAGAGCCGCACTCTGATTGGCCAAGAGCCGCATGCGGCTCGAGAGCCGCGTGTTTGCCACCCCTGATGTAAGGCATTACATTACAGACGTCGGGCACTTCCTGGTTGGACAATCTGACATAAAATGCATATCATGGTCCCAAGCCAGGAGAGGGCAGAGCAGCTGCTCAGAGAGCAGGATTCAGGAGGATTGATGAGAAATGTGTGAATGAAGCCAAAAACCACTCTGGGGGTGTTGTTGATAAGGAAATAAAATAACAACATGGTTTAAAGCTTCAAAAAGTTGATTTTGCATGATATAGGACCTTTAAGTAAATTTATTTTATACATTTGAGAGCGAGTATCTGTTGTGTAATGCAAACAATATTTGTAGTGGCGTAAATAAAAAAAACGCTACTTTTGTTTTCATTGTCTTTTTTTCTAGGGCATGCTTGCGCTGTGCATAGTACTGTGCATCACAGTACTATGCACATCCCAGACTGAGCATACAAAGGAGTGATTAACCAATAAAAACAACAACAATGAGACGAGTGCGCTGACTAATGAACCGTTGATGCTAGAGAAGCCGACTGAAATGACTCCTAAAAGTAAGTGTCTCGTGTGGTGTTTGTCAAGTGCCGGGGATTTCGGAATAAAAACGTCCATTCCACACAAGCCGCAGAAGTAACTGGAAAAGAGTGAAAACCCTTATTAATACGCCCCAATGGCACCAGGTGGAACTCTCTCTTCATGGCAGCGGAATGGATACTGAGGGTTGTCGAAGAGCAAGGCGAATTCCCTGAGAGCAGTGTCTGCAGCCCTGAAAGTTCCAATGTAAGTCACAATCTCTACTTTTCTACTTTGCTTCTGCCTGTATTAGGTGGGCATTAAAGCAGTACTAAGTAACTCATGCCCCTAAAGGCCATAAGCGCCACTGCAGGTGTCGTAGCATGTTGCGTTTTTTTTTTTTACTCATTAATTTTCCGTGAGAGTAAATACTACGCTGACAGAAAAGACAAAGGAACAGAGGGATATTGTACATCCAATTACACAATGGAGATCATTTGTTTCACTCAAACTATTCTAATATCCGGAAACCTGCTGATCGCTATCAAAATTGTCGTACGCTCTATTCCAAACTCCAACTCGCTACAAGATTACGTGGGAGGGACTTGGTTATAAACCACAGGTACAGGGGCAGGACAATTGGCAGCACCTGATGACGATGTGTGGAGCTGGTGCGGCTTATGACGTTCTGTGGAGGCCGTGGACACTCTCCAGCCAATCAGGTAATTCTCATTTAGTAGCAGAGTTTACCCTGAAGGGGGCGCAACCCATTCGTTTTCAGGCCAAAGTTAAGAATTGACACATGTTTGCGCTATAATGTCAGAATAATGTCAGGGACCAGTGGACAACACTATGAGACACACATTGAGACAGTTTATCAGTAAAAAAAACTTGATTTGGTGTTTAGTTACTCTTTAATATTTTTTGAGCAAGATATACTAAGCGTTTGCTCACACGCAAACACGATAGTTTGTACTAAAGCAGAGCAAAAAGCAAGTGCAGTTGAGATTTGAGTGTCTAATAAACGCCAAAAAGCCACAGAGCTAATTTAACACATGGGACCTAATGCCATCCATCCATCCATTTTCTTCCACTTGTCCGTTGCCGGGTCGTGGGGGCAGCCGTTGGAGCTGCCCAAATGTAAGTCACAATCTCTATGTTTCTACTTTGCTTCTGCCTGTATTAGGTGGGCATTAAAGCAGTACTAAGTAACTCATGCCCCTAAAGGCCATAAGCGCCACTGCAGGTGTCGTAGCATGTTGCGGTTTTTTTTTTTTACTCATTAATTTTCCGTGAGAGTAAATACTACGCTGACAGAAAAGACAAAGGAACAGAGGGATATTGTACATCCAATTACACAATGGAGATCATTTGTTTCACTCAAACTTGGCTGTAAATACTGTTTAAGTGGCGCTAGCCCGCAGTTAGCTTTGCCTGTTAGCTTCTTCTTCATGATTCTATTAGTGTGTATTGGTTGCTCCAGTCCGGTGGCAGGCAAGTTGCGATTGTGGTTTTCTGGCCAGAGGCACCAGGGGGAGATGAAAGACCCCCAATCATCCCATTAACACTTGTATTACCCCCAGAGGGACTACGGAAAGGATTTATTAAGGTAAACACGTTACTTAGTACTGCTTTAATGCAAATATTATTGTTTTAACTAACATCCTTATTGAAAATGGACAAGATAGACCTTTTAAAGCAGTACTAAGTAACTCTTGCCCCTAGAGGCCATAAGCGCAACTGCAGGTGTCGTAGCAAGTTACGATTTTTTAACTTATTAAATGTGTTGGAGAGTAAATACTACGCTGACAGAAAAGATGAAGGGAGAGAGGGGTGTTGTACATCCAGTTATACAATAGAAATAATTTTTTTCACTCAAACTTGGCTGTAAATACTGTTTAAGTGGCGCTAGCCGCAGTTAGCTTTGCCCGTTAGCCTGTTAGCTTCTTCTTCGTGATTCTATTAGTGTGTATTGGTTGCTCCACCCCGGTGGCAGTCAAGTTGCAAGCATGGTTTTCTGGCCAGAGACACCAGGGGGAGATGAAAGACCCTCCAATCATCCCATTAACACTTGTATTACCCCCAGAGGGACTACGGAAAGGCAAGTTACTTAGTACTGCTTTAAATCAACCTTAGCTCAAACAAACTCCAATACCGTTTCACACACATTCCATTCAACTCCTTCAAACAGCAGCTGGGATCTATTTCAGTCCTAAATACTTAGAAGTGCAAATGGACGATATAATGAGCTGGCATGAATTATGTAACAACAATGTGCGCAAAAATACATCAACGGTTAGATTTTCTGAGGAGGATAACAGCGTTTGGTGTTAGTCAGGTAATAATGTTAAAGGCACACCACGTAACATTTTGGACTATATTGCTGCCATCAACACAAAACATGCTCCTAATGACCAGCTCGACACAGAATATTGTATTTTTGCAGTGGGTAGTAAAAGAATGGATTTGGATGAGAACTTAACCTGTTTAAATCTCATATGCTGCTAACTTAAGTTACATCTCCATCGAAACGAGCTGGAGACGTACCCACTCCCGGTAAAGTTATTACAGTCATGTCTTAGGAGAGCTGAGCTGCTCACTGCAAAAGCACATGTTTGTTTCTACATTTATGACTTATTTTTCAATGATGAAAATATCTGTCATAAAATAAATGTTTATATTTCAATATTATTTATTGGGTAAAATGTTACGTGGCTTTAACTTTCTACAGAGCATGTATAGAAACTGTGCCAAGGTATGGAATTGTAAACTGGTTTGATACAAAACACAGATTGTCAGACTTGTAAAATTGGCTGGTAAAACCATGGGGATGTCTACTCCTCCAACCTCCCTGCAGGACATTTTTGATCAGTCCACGGGTCATTCCGCCAAATCGGTGCCTTTTCAGTTTTTAATTTTTTGTTTTAATTAAGTCACTTAAATTTGATTTTTTCTTGAATGTCTTACCATTGACACGTGTTCAACTATCACTTAATTGTCGAGGGCCATCTCCAGCTTTCTTATCATTTTATATGCAGTTAACAATTTAGAACTCTACATTTTTGTCATTCATGTTACTGACAACATCATGGCTATATTTTAATGTTCGGAGTTTAAATTTCTGATCATTTCTACATTTCTGTATAGAGCCTGTGTCCCACTTTTTCTCCTGATAATTGTATTGTTGTCTTTAGCCACATTTTGGAAATTCTTTACAAAAAGAGCAAGAATGTCACCTTTTTTTAGATGACCAATTAGATGACCAATTTTTAAGAAATACATAATGTTCCTGCATGTAATTTCTCAAAAAAAGAAAGACAAACATATGTATGATACAGTTGTAAAAGTTACTAGTAAAATTATTGTTGTTGTTTTTTGTTTTACTTTTTGAGCAAAACGTGGCAGTAACAGGAATGACACCTTGGTAACAGGAGTGACGAAGGTAACAGGAATGACTGGACACACTCTGCACAACAGTCTGTGCCCAAAACTGCCTTTAAAAACCCCAAAACTGTTATTTTAGTAAATGTGTTTACAATGATCAACAATACAAATAAGAAAATGTTTTTTATTGAACACTGAAAAACTTTTCGGCCCTGTGTAGAGAACACTAGTATGGTGAGAAGCACCAAAATGAACAGCTTGGATCTCAGAGCTGTATTTACATCCATAGTTCTCAGAGAAGTCCACATGAATGATGCATTCTTCACTGGACAGCTCCTTCTTTAAAGCCCTGGTGAAAGCAAACTGGTGTTTGATGTTGAAAACATGCCTCTTAAACTTTCCATGCTGTTCATTAAAAAGGTCAATGAGGCCTTCCACTGTGCTTTGTTTCTTGACAGTGACCTTGAACAACAGAGGTTTCCCACTTTCTTGTTTCTGTTTCTCTTCTGTAACCCACTGTAAGTAAGAGACCTTGTGTGTGGGGTCATAAGATGGAAAGACAAAACTGTTCAGCTTACACTGGTTACACTGGCTATACATGCTGTCCTTACTGCTTGAGTCATACACCACCTGCTCAATCACCTCCTTAGTCTTGCAGTGCGTCAGTAACTTCAGATTGTTACTGACGCAGAGCTTTTCAGCAATGAAGCCAATGTTTTCGTGTAGCTTGCACAAACAAATCTCTCGATCCTTCTCATGTGCTCAGCTGTAAGTATGAGCTGCTGCCATCTGGCAGGAGGTTTAGGATCCCCATTTGTTCACACAACCGCTATAAAAACTCTTTTGTACCACACTCATTTTCATTTCATTTATTTATTCATTTGAGCAGAAAAGTATTTCAAACATTTTTACAGAAGATAACAAAACAAGACTATTGTGCTCAAAAAGAGTAGGAAGAAGTTCAAAGAACTTATAATAAACCTACCCCTTATCTCATCACATAAACTTTCAGCATACACTCATGCAAGAAACCGATGCATGAGTCTCTGCTTATTAGGGATGGTCCGATATAATTTTTTTTTGCCGATATCAATATCCGATATTTGTCTTGCAGCTGTGGCCGATATCCAATATTTGCCGATATTAAAATGTATGGAAAGTGTATTATTTTATATTAATTCTAATAATAAAACTACAGATAAATTATTTTGTCTTTTTATTGAAAGTGAACCTTTGCATTAAACTGTACAGTCACATTGTACTTGCTTTTACACATGCAGGCAGGGCTCTAGAAGCAACTTTTACAAAAAATAATCATATACACACACACATATATATATATATATATATACTCTTTTGATGCATGAAACCATTAACATACACCTTAAATTTCAGTATGAACTTAAGCATTACACACATTTTTATTACACATTACAGTGTAAAAGAAAAGAAAACGCTTATCTGACTGTAAACTTCTGTCAAATTACATTAGCTTCTGTCCAAAGTTAAACAAAGTGAATGGTAAATGGTCACATTTTATATAGTGCCTTTCTACCTGCTTTAGGCACTCAAAGCGCATCAAGGAACCAGTCACCCATTCACACACCAGTGTACGCAGACACTGGAGGCAAGGTGGGTGAAGTGTCTTGCCCAAGGACACAACGACAGTGGGCACCTGCGGGATTCAAACCGCCGACCCTTTGGTCACAAGACGACCCGCTCTACTCTCTGCACCACCGTCGCCCCTAAAGTGCTTGCTTCTGTTCTGATTTAAAAAGTTCAACTAGTTTATGATAAAGTCCATGTTCTTTTTAACAAAGAGAAGCATTTCTGCTTTGTCACAGTGGATCCTATTTCGTTTTTTGTCAACAATAATAAGGCAGCTGAAAAGAGACATTCACTATAACGCTGGTGCATGGAGCCGAAAGGTACTTGCGTGCAACTTGAGAAAGTGCAGGAAGGTGTGAAGAGTTGGTTTTCCAATAGAGAAGTGGATCTTCTGGTCTAGGTAGGGTTGGCTCAGTTAGATATTTCTGTACCTATGGGAAAAAAAGAAAAAAATCAAGACAAGCTTATTTTTTTATATATATTTTTAGACAGGATCTACATTGGTAGTTTGTTTATTAAGATTTACATGTTAATAAATCATATCCTCAATTGATAAAATTACAACTGCTCAACACAAGAGAGCACAATATATGTATATGCGGGTAAAGTCTTGATATTAATAGAATTATTTATAAAATTTCATAACTATATTTGAAATTACATTCAGCAATTTGAGTAAAAGAGTTACCTGCACAACTGATGGGTTAGTTTGAACTGTATGCTGGTCTGAGCTCTGCCTTTCCTCCAAAATCTCATCGAACATGTCCATCACTGAATGCCCGCTTCCATCGCTCGTCCTGCGCCTCTTCTTTCCTTGCTGCTCCTCTTCTTCAGGTGTCTCTTCCTGATTCTCATTGCTTGTCATCCGTTGAACTTCTTGCAGTGATGGCAATTGCTCTCAGTGCAGGGTCAAAGTAACAGTCTTTGTACCTTGGGTCCAAAATTGTTGACAGGTAGTAAAGCGGCTCAGAGAAGGTGTGTGTGAAGCGCTTATTCACCGCTTCTAATAACGTAGCCTTAGCAGTGCCTACTCCGGCATCCGTGTCAGCGGCCTTGCTCAGTAAACGTTTTAGTGCCACAACGGAGGGTATCACATCAGCAGTAGAGGCCGAATGAGAGCTTATTTCACGCGTCAGCTGTTCAAACGGGTCCAGCAGGGTGGACCAAGACAAGACTCCATTGGTGCACAGTGAAGGACACGGGAAGCTCGTGATCTGCTCCGTACACTCCGAGCACTCGTTTCTGTTCCAGTACACTTTTCATCATGTACAGCGTACTATTCCAGCGAGTTGTGACATCTTGTTGGAGGGCCTTGTTCGGCAATCCCAACTCCGTTTGGATGTCTCGCAGTCTAGACGTGTCAAGCTGCGAGTGCTTGAAATGTCCCACCAACCGTCTTCCAATAGCAACACAGTCAGAAACATTACGCTGTCTTATAAGTCCATCGTGTACAGCTAGCTGTAGTTTGTGCGCCATGTATCCAAGGCTTTTCACGCCACACTTATCAAGTCCCTTTTGCATGTTGGCAGCGTTGTCACGAAGAACTACGTGCACTCTATCCTTGGAAATGTTCCACTGCGCTAACATGTTATTAAACGTAGTGGCAATGGCAGTGCCAGAGTGTGAGCCTGTGAATTTGTGGAAATGCAACACTGCACGTTGTAGCTTGAAATTCTCATCAATCCACTGGGCTGTTAGACTTAACATACTCATCTGACTCACAGTGGAGCTCCATATGTCCGTCGTGAAGCTTATATCAGTCACATTACCATCCAACAGCTCACGAATGTAACAACTTTGTACAGCTCTGGTAGTCCCGTGTCAGAAAAGTAATGACGATTTGGCATGGCGTAGCGGGGCTCAACGTGTTCCATGAGCCGACGAAATCCTCGGTCCTCTACCATAGAGAATGGTTGATCATCCATCGCAATCATTTCAGTTATCCTCTTTGTTATACTGTAGATGGGTCAATGACGTATAAGGGGTCAAAAAACATATTTTCAAAACGTTTTTTCAAAACTGATGGCATGCATATTTTTGAGTCTATAATTTTGTGTTTACACAAGTTATGTTTGTTAAATAACATTTAAAAGTATTTAAATGTATTTTTGATGTATTTGTAGCTTCTCTGTATAAAAAAGTGTCAGGTGGCGCAACCAAGTTTTTTCTAAAATTTAATTAGTTTCCAAAAAATTGTACAAAGTCAAATCTTTGCTAAGTATATCTTAGACAGTCTTTCTCCTCTGAACATTTCATCTGTAATTTGTAACTGACTGATGCTGTAATCAGCAATAAAACAGGAGGACCATGGACTGAGTGCTCGGTGTCAGCCCAAAACAGTTTTTTGTTCAGTATCGGATATTTGAAACCAATAACTGATTTTTTTTTTTAGTATTGACTCTGATAACTTATACCAGTATTGGATCAGTGCATCCCAATAATTTTTAGATGGTAATTGAAATGAAAAATGAAATTTTTTGCAGTTGCACCACTTGACTGTCTGGTTGCACCACCTGACATTAGCAACTAATTTCAAATTAAATTGGCTTTTATGTGGACTCTTACATTAGCTTTAGCATTTGTAAGCATGGGTAAACATTTACTTTTAAAACAAATTAAGACTTTTATAATAAAATAATATTTTCCAATATTTACATCGGTTGTACCACCTGACACCAAAAGTGTGACAGTTTACCTATGAGTCGGAAAAAGCTATTTTTTCTCAATTCTTGAAAGAGATTTTCAAACCTTTTCACTCAGACATAAAGACGACTCGTTCCTCTGGCTGATGTCATATCCTGTTTGATGATACTACTCTTTATTTCAAAATACCAGCCCTGTTCTTAAAAGCTTTAAAACGATTAATATTCACAAATGATGGCTTATTTGAAAGATATTTAACATACAATTATGCCATGATGTTTTATTTTTGTTACCCTGAAAATACAATTTTCAGAAGCTTTATTAGTCTAATCATTTGCTCGGACGGTTGCACCACCTGACATTTTAGGGGTTTGAGGTGTGAAAACATAAAAAAATGTTTATTATTGAAATGTGATGAAAATGTGTTTAAACTAAATAGGTTTTGTAGAATAAAGTGATACATGTAATGAAAAGATCAAATTATTTAAAAAAGAAATATAACACTCGGACACAAAAATATGCACGTCAAGTCAATCACCCAGATATGGCTTTCGAAGAATCCTTGCTGAATTTCTTTGTTTTCTCGAGCGCTTGCTCAATGGTCCCCTGTTTAGCGTTAGCTGCAGGCTTGCCAACATTAGCTTGTCGCTGGTATTCATCGTATGCCATCGCGTGTCTGTTTTTCAAATGTGCTATTAAATTTGTGGTATTGAAAGACCTCACATGCTCCCCGCCTCGCATGTCTTCACAGTTGCACAAATTACATATTGCTTTTGGGTGGTTTTTTTGGGAAACCGCATAATAAGTCCAAACCACAGACATGCTGCCTCTAGCATTGACCTGCCATTGCACTTCTTCAGCCTACGCGGGGCCGTTTTTCCTATACGCAAACTACGCAAGGTGCGTTGGGCCCCCGCAGCTGCAAGGGCCCCGCATCTCAGTCAAACTACGGTGTTGTTTCACTGATTAATCAACGCGTTGTTATGGGGACAGGCTCTCTGACAGCGCTCACTCTCTCTCCGCCTACTTTGCCTCATATAACACTAAAACGCAGCAGTCTGCTGAAGTGGATGAGCAGGAGAGACCTACCGCCTTCCCCCTGTCACTCCCAGGCGCGAGTGCTTCTCCCCTTCGCGTCCCCGCTCAGCTGTGTGTCTCCCGGTGCTCGCATCCCTTCCTGCATGTCTCTCGTGTCCCGGGCGCTGCTCTCATGTTTTCTCTGCTTGGACTCGGGGCTGCATCGCCACACACTCATTTAAACTCTTCTTATTGTCTCTAGTGGAGAATCAGGACAGTAGTTTGGTGAATAGACGAGAGTAAAGCCGAACACGTGGCCTTTTTGTCTCAAAGAGGAGTTGAATCCACACGGTTCATATGAGCACAGTTACAGTAATTAATGAATTGGGCTTCTCACAGGCTAATTCTCAGCGGTGAGACAGAAATAACCGTCAGGTGCAGGTTTCAGTTTAAATCAGCGGTTCCCAAACTGTGGGTCAGGAACCAGAGGTGAGAGAATATGACCATTTGCTATTTACCATTTTAAAAAGTGGGGGAAATAGACTAGTAATAGTCCTGAATCCCAGTCTGACAGTGGCTTAGTGGTTCTCACACAGAGGGGCAGGGTCTGAATGGAGGTCATTATGTTCCACTTCTGCCCTGCTGTACTGCACAGTGGAACTGTTTTTGACCGTAAATGGGTTCGCTCTTCGTCAAATAGCCATAGGATGCGTAGGTACTGAAGGGCCCCCGGGTGGATTTATGCTTAGGGCCCCAGAAGGGCCAGCACCGGCTCTGAGCCTACGCATGTGCAAAATTAAGCGTTTCTCAGACACTATTTAAGTCACACGAACGTGCTAATCGACTGCATTTGTTATATATAAATTGCAATGCACCAAATATACCTTTTATTGTAATAGAGTTGATAAAAAAATAAAAATAAATATCGGCGGACAAATTTGCATATCGGCCCGATACAGATATGTTAAAAAAATGCATATATCGGCCATCCCTACTGCTTATGTATTAATATAAATCGTTTATGATTGTACAAAATGTAAAGGATTTATCATTTACAGTCTACCAAAAAAATAAAAATAAAGGATTTATCATTTATAGTCGTACAAAATAAATACAGCATATGGTACTTAAGATTTACCAAGGCACATCTCTCTTTCATTCTGATCATACAGAACTAACACACTTCAATATCGCTCAGCCCTGCTATACCAAATATACCCATATGTACAAGCTCTGTATAACCATGTAGAAATAGAAACTATCTGCCTATGGTCATACACTTAAGATTGACAGGAAAAAAAATAAAATAAAAATGACATGGATACATCCGTACAGTATACATACATATATATGTAATCCATGAACATTTAACATTGGAACTATGTGTTTTTGTCTATAGTCATGAAAAACTTGAACAAACAAGCTGACCTCACTTTAAGGTCACACAAAATGAATTCAAAACGCACTAAAACTTACTGTAGTCAATGCGCAATGATACATTAGAGTCTTAACTTTCTTTATAATACTTCGATATTCATATCCAGGCAACCACACACTAAAACGCAAGTGTGTGCCTGTCTGTGAAAGTGATAGTAATTATGATACTTCACTAGCATACTTTTTAAAGATAATGTCTTTACATGTTTTTTAAAGTGTCCTAGTGTTTTGCTCCGTTTAGTCTCTTTATCTAAGTCATTACATAATGTTATTCCTGCTTGGGAGATACACATATATTTAAGGGTGGTGTGAACACAATGTTTTCTCATCACAAATTCTCCTCTTAAATTATCATTTCCTTCTCTACTGTTGCACATTCTTTGGTGTTTCTAGGGAGAAGGTTTCCACTTGCTTTATACATTACAAAAAAAGTTTTAAATTTAATTAAGTCTTCAATTTTTATTATATGAGATGTTAAAAACAGCACATTTGTATGGTCCCTAAAACCAACGTTATGAACGATTCTTATGGCTTTTTTCTAAAGTTTGTAGAGAGGATCTGAATGAGTTACCCCAAACCTCCGTACAGTAGCTGATATATGGGAGAATTAATGAACAATATATAATATGTAAGGCTCTATATTTTAGCAGATGTCTAGCTCTGTACATTACTGATATACTCCTTGCCATTTTTGATTGTATGCTTGTTATATGGGCTCCATCAAATTCATTAATGAGAACAACTAATATACTATGTGACTGTGTTAAGCCGGGCCTCCATGGGTGTCTTTTGTCTTTTTGTAAAGTGTTTATGTTCTTGTATTTGTATTTATGTTTTGCAACTGACTCTCCTCCACGTCGAATTTCTCCCTCAGGAGACTAAGAATCAATCAATCAATGAGCTAATACTTGTGTATGGTTGTTAAGTTATTTAGTATTGCTTAACTAAATGTTGTTGAGCAAGAAATGGATTTAGTTAAATGTTTAAGTTTTATATTTTGCAGGTTTAGTCAGGTAGAGCTCTTGTTCCTGGCTGAATAAGTTGCGGTTATGACCTCACATGGGATGGCCGTTACCAACCATTACCACAGGCTGAAAAAGCGGCCTCAGAAAGTAGTCGAGCAAGAGACATCACCAGCTAATTTATACAAAGCTAACCGTCTTGGTCAGAGAAGTTTCCCTGGGTTCGCTACGATGTCATGTTTTTTTCCTACAGGGCTTTAGTTTGTGGTTGTTTTTTTGTAGACTGGAATTACATAGTATAATGCTGTCAATTAATTACTTTTTTGTGTATTTTCAGCACATCATCATTGTACATTGGCACAGCCTCATTTAAATGCAACATATAGGAACCCCACGACCTAAGCGAGGCATGAAGACTGTACAGTTGTTGCAAAGGACAGACTGACAGATGCGCCACACCCTTTCTCTAGATTCCTCTGTGATATGTATGACTTGGAAAGAAAGAAACTGCTTAACAAAATCAACAAGGCCAAGTAATGCTCCTTATAAACTGATGGGGCCACAGACGTTGCCGTTGTGGAAAATGAACTCATGTACATTTTATTTTTTTTGGCCAAGAAACATCTCTCAATCCAGAGCCTACAAAATGCCAATGCCGCTGGCGTATATGAGGCCATACAAGCAGGTGAGGTGAGTACTTTAGTTAATTTATTTATTATATACATTTATCTTTTTTTTTTTACTTTTAAGGATGCGGATCAATGGCCGCTGACTGCTCTGCTTTGTGACTACGACACTGGAGGCCGCCATTGCTCCGCTATTGCTGTAGTACCTCCATATGGCCGCTATTCCCCCATTGGAATGCATTGGACTTTAGACACGTTAAAAACAGCTTTAATGCCCGGTGCCTAATGTTTTAGAAGTGGCTAGAGCTAGATATTCCTCCTGTGATTACGCTGGGTTAAAAACAATCTGGGGCACCGGGCTGGTTATGGTAGCATAAATTTTAGAAATCTCCTACTTAACGGGGGTCTGACTGTTAGCATTGAAGCTGCGCGAGCTACACGTCACGCAAGGGCCGAGTCTACAGTGAAGCTCCCGCCCTTATGCCCTTATTAGGAACATGCTTTGTCAGAGCTGGGGAGGAGGAGCCTGTAAATCCGCCATGATTTCCCCCTCGAACGTGGTCATTGTAGTAAACGGGGAGGAGTGAGGAATGACGGTCTATTAATAATATGTCTATGATGCGGATATACAATCCTAGCAGGACAGGCTGGTTGGTAGTGATAGAGCTGTTGTAAATGTGGAGTCTAAAGTTGAGTGGCTGCACGACTACAGAGAGAGATAAATCATCTGGTCTCAGTTCACTGTATCGCTCACCGTCTTGAGCTTGGGGTTGTCTGGGCAACCAAAAACGAAAATATCACTGTTTTATTCCATATAACCTCGAGATCTCCCTCTGTACAATCACACGACCCGATTACGCTTGTTTTGCTCTCATTCACGTCACCTTTTTTCTGCTCCTCTGTCCTTCGCACACTCTGCTCCAGACGCCTCCCAACGGCAGCGTCAGCAACACCCACTGCCTCCTCTTCAGTCCGCTGAGGTCATCTCTTCTGCTGGTGCTGCCGCTCCACAAGAAGCTCCAAGTGAGCCAAGCAACAAGTTTGAGAAATAAAACTCCTCATAATTTACAATATAAAACAACTAGCAAGCGAGCTATAAACTCCGGTCACAGAGGAGATCGTTCTGAAGCTAGACCACTTCTCTTTCACGATCACAAGTTATCTCTTTCTTTTCCTAGGTGTGAGGTAAAGAGGGGTGGAAAAAAAGTCAAGTGAATGAGACCAATAGTTGATCTGTGTTTTTGTCGGGGAGGAACAGAGAGGTGGGCCTATAACAGAGGCCCTCGGAGAAGGGGCAAACACAGACAATGTGGAATCTGGTGGTAAGACACAACAGGCCCCGATCTTGTGTCTCAAAACGCAGACTATAGCGTAACATTTTGGGGTGGAAACACACTTTTTCCTCCAACCAGATCGACTCAGCGTCTGGGAGGGGGTCGTGGGGGGTGAACATGTGCATTTGTTTTGTTTCGCGTTTACGCCAAGCGGGACGATCCGTGCCACAACGGAGGGCTGTAGCTCTTTCTCTCTCTCGAGACACGAACGTTGTTTAGCTCACGATGGATTAATAAAGTTTTTAGTTTGACCTGTGAGAGCCTAAGAAAGAACACAAGGAAGCGCGATGTAAATGAGGAAATGAATGTCAGTGGTGCTCCGATCGGGGTCGGCCCGTCATTCTGACACCCCTCCATTGTGACATTCCGTCAATCCGACACTTTTTGACACTGCTTTTCCGACAATAGGTCCTTAAGGTTAGGGCTAAGGTAAGGTTAGGGTTAGTTTGTAAACTCCACTATCCTTAAGGTTAGGGCTAAGGTAAGGTTAGCGTTAGCTTGTAAACTCCACTATCCTTAAGGTTAGGGCTAAGGTAAGGTTAGCGTTAGCTTGTAAACTCCACTATACTTAAGGTTAGGGCTAAGGTGAGGTTAGCGTTAGCTTGTAAACTCCACTATCCTTAAGGTTAGGGCTAAGGTGAGGTTAGCGTTAGCTTGTAAACTCCACTATCCTTAAGGTTAGGGCTAAGGTAAGGTTAGGGTTAGCTTGTAAACTCCACTATCCTTAAGGTTAGGGCTAAGGTAAGGTTAGGGTTAGCTTGTAAACTCCACTATCCTTAAGGTTAGGGCTAAGGTAAGGTTAGGGTTAGCTTGTAAACTCCACTATCCTTAAGGTGAGGGCTAAGGTAAGGTTAGGGTTAGCTTGTAAACTCTACTATCCTTAAGGTGAGGGCTAAGGTAAGGTTAGCTTGTAAACTCCACTATCCTTAAGGTTAGAGCTAAGGTAAGGTTAGGGTTAGCTTGTAAACTCCACTATCCTTAAGGTGAGGGCTAAGGTAAGGTTAGGGTTAGCTTGTAAACTCCACTATCCTTAAGGTGAGGGCTAAGGTAAGGTTAGCTTGTAAACTCCACTATCTTTAAGGTCAGGGCTAAGGTAAGGTTAGGGTTAGCTTGTAAACTCCACTATCCTTAAGGTTAGGGCTAAGGTAAGGTTAGGGTTAGCTTGTAAACTCCACTATCCTTAAGGTTCGGGCTAAGGTAAGGTTAGGGTTAGCTTGTAAACTCCACTATCCTTAAGGTTAGGGCTAAGGTAAGGTTAGGGTTAGCCTGTAAACTCCACTATCCTTAAGGTGAGGGCTAAGGTAAGGTTACGGTTCGTAAACTAACGAACTAACGTGTGTCGGAATGGCGTAACGTTGCACAAAAGATAAAAGTGTCACCACTCCGACAAAGTTGCCTGGCCTGCCAAACGACATGCCTTTTCATAGATATTTCAAAGACATATAGTCTGGGAGCGAGCGTGATCTCAACAATTTCCCAGTGGGCGTGATTGACAGACGGCATCAACCAATTAGAGCAACGCTAGATACGCTGCAGTAACAAGCGGCAGAAAGCCTTTCCAAAAACGTCCTTTTTTACGAGGAACGCTTCGAACGCTGTTTCTTGCTCCGGTTTTAGGGATTTCATATTTTCCAAATGATTTAAAACAGACGAAAGAGCCGAAGAAAACAGTGTATCGGCCGCCATCTTTAATGTTTTGGAAGAGTGCGTGGTGGTGACAGGTGACGGCTTACGTCTCTTGGTGTGTGATTGGACCGATGTGGGTCAAATCGTGAAATGATTGGCTGCGAGCAGCTGCCCAGACGGTTCTTCTTTTGAACAGAAAGGAGGAGTGTCTGGCAGGCCAGGCAACCGACAAAGGGGAATGTCGGAGTGGGGGGTGTCGGAATGGCGGGGTTTAACCCTCTGATCAGAGTAGTCACCTCCTCACCTCCTCTAAAAGCACATAGCTCCGCCACTCAATTTAGAAAAATCTAAATTCCCTAGGAGCCTGCGCCCCTCCGTGCGCCAGTAAAAGATCTGGCACACACTCAACTCACCAATGACAGCAAGACCTTTTCACCAAATCGCCAGCTTTACTTTCTCTTTGGCTGCAGTGCACCTAATCATGGAGTACTCCTCTTGCAGCAATGCCTGGTTCCTGACTGGCAGGTGACGGACGACAGGTCAAAGTGGGGCGAGCACAGCTATAACCTATACATGTTAATACAAGCGCTCCCATTCTCGTTTACTCCTGCTACAAACTCGCTCTTCCTGATTGTTTGTGCTCTGTCCTGCAGCTCCGGGTATAATGTTAGGTTCATGTCAATCAAATTAAAAAAAAGTTTCCGAATTCTTATCACATAAATGAACATTTCTAAACTAGAGCCGCTTGCAGTAAGTGAGCCTCGTACAGTGTGCCACTTCTGATAAAAGTAACTACTGCCTTTTTTCTCAATGCAAACCCAATTCTGCCTAATCAGCCTTTTGGCTCAACTCGCAGTGGTTCTCAACTGGTGGAACGGGACCCAAAAGTGGGTCGCGGAACTGTTTTCAGTGGGTCGCGAGCCTTTCCCAGAAATAATTCAGAAAAAGTATAGAATCACTACTTGAGTCTGTTAAAAGTTCTTTACATCATTTCAGCTGCTTTAGCTAACAACATTTTTTAGAGGAAAAGACAATATTTATTTCTTAAGTTTAGGTCGTTCAGAAGCTCCTTTATTTATTTTCTTTCTTTCTTTCTTTCTTTATTTATTTGATAGGGACAGAACAAGAAGCATTGTTACAAAATAACCGATGCCATGTTCATAGGCCTTCTAGCTAACAGCTAATTCGCAGACCTGGTCCCTAAGACACAAAAACACATAATACACCTACACATATTATTACAATCAATACAAAACATAAAAGACAATAAAATATTATACACTTCTGTTGTGTCCACAAGTTTGAGTCAGTTTGAGCCATTGTTTAACTTGACTTTTAAACTCGTTCAGCTCTGTTAAAGTTTTCAGATCAGCAGGTAAAGTATTCCAGATCTGTGGCCCTTGTTCTGCGAACGCTGTCTGTCCAAAAGCGGTTTTGCATCTGGCTGGTCAGCAGTCTCCACTGACAGCGCCCCTAGTGATGATCCCGTAAGCTGCACATTTTTCAATCATCCCTGCAGCGATATCGGGAGCAAGGTTGTTGACACATTTAAAAACAAATTTCACAAAAGAGTACTTATTAAAATTTTCAAAACTTAAAAGATTATGCTTCTCTTGAATTCTGCAATAGTGCCACATCATGGGCTTTTTATCAAGCACTTTTAAAGCTTGTTTGTACAGGGAGAGCACACCTTTCATAGTGGACTGGTTAGCTTGGCCCCACACAGTGATACAATATGAAAAATGAGACAAGATCATTGCGTGAAAGTACAACTTGGCTGCACTGATTGACAGGCAAGATCTTATTAAACGAAAACAATTCAAATTAATCCTAATAGTCTTAGTTATTTTCTTTACATGAGCTCCAAATTTAAGATGGGAGTCCACAACTACTCCAAGATATTTGAATTCATCTACTCTTTCAATATTTTTATTATTTATTTGTATCTGAAAGCTGTCCATAGACTTTTGCCTCATTGAAAAACACATAGACACTGTTTTAGAACAATTTAAAGACAGACAATTATCCTCCAGCCACTGAGAGACCCTGATCATTTGTCTGTTTAGCAGCTCTGCAGCTTTCTGTGGAGTCTTTGCTGAGACATACGTAGATGACAGTGTCGTCAGCATACAGTTGGCACTCAGCCTCAATGCAAATGGCTGGAAGGTCATTAATGTAAAGACAAAATAAGATGGGACCCAGGATGGAACCTTGTGGTATCCCCATTTTGTATTCCTAAGGTGCAGATATAGTGCCACTGATTTTCACACTCTGTGTCCTAGAATCCAAATATGATGTAAACCAGCTAAGAGTTTGTTCTGAAAAATTAAACTGCTTTAATTTATGCATGAGGATAAGGTGGTTGACAGTGTCAAAGGCCTTACGAAGGTCTAAGAACACACTCCAACCACATTCCCTGTGTCCAGGGCTTATGAGAGACCAACAGGCCCGGTTAGAACCATGAGGCCGTCCTTCTGTGGACCCACCACCTGCAGGAGGAGCCATAGGGGCTGGTGCAGCTCCAACAGGTGCTCCCACGACCCGGCAACGGACAAGTGGAAGAAGATGGATGGATGGGAGTAAGTTTAGGTCGTATTTGGGTCACGGCTTCCCACAGTGATTATGAGTCCCACGCTGCACGGCTACATGCCATGCTGTGCGTTCCGTGTCCATAGGGCAGCCCGTTTTCAGCCCACTCCATCGGCGCAGTGTGGCTTTCCATCCATTTTGAGCGTAAGCTATCGTGGAATTATGAATCGCCACTAATCATCATGAAAGGACACGCTCTAGTGCAAACTCCACAAATGGGGGTGAATTCTGAAATTTGTGAAAGATTGTTTTTGCCCAAAAGCATTCCCAACGAGCCAATGCATCTTAATAGGGTTCTTAACAGAGCACACTTAGTAATTTATGAATGTCGCAAATGACGGAAAAATTATATTCGTATGACATCTTGCCAATGTGTAAACCCAGCATAAGGAAAATACTTTTTGAACTGTAAACCTTGAATAAATATAATAAAACAGATTTTTAGGAGAACGCCTTCTCTCAGACGGGGCGGCGTAATTGCCAGGTCATCAGCGCAGTGTGAAGAGGTGAGGGGCTGAGGAGACGGACGCTGCAGCCCGTGGCATGTGCTGAATAAAAATGAACTAATGAGCATCACTATACGGATTTAGTAGCTATCATTTGTAAGTGAATGCTGTAGTAGATAGTTTTATTTATTGGTTTATTTGGTCAGGACAGTGCATGACTTTGCCTTCGCTAAATCTGCCTTCTCTGTAATCGCAGTGGGTCAGTGGAACACGCTGCCAACAGAGATTATTGCATGTACTACATTCAAAAGATTTGCGCATTTAACTAAAAATTTTTTTTTAAACGTATTTAAATTAAATGTATGTTCTGATGATGTTAAAATGTATAAATCCATGGTCACGTATTCATCTACATTTAAAATCAGTTTTTGTACTGTAAAATCAACCTGCCCAGGGACTACAGGTGGAAATTAGCATTTTTGCTATAACCTGGTACAATGCATCTTTCCTTTTGGTCAATGTTAAATTGTGTTCTGTCCCTGTCTAAATAAAATCATACCATACCATGTTAATGAACATACATGGGTCTCATGCATGTAAAGAAGCCACACCGGATTGTGGCCTTGGGCTAATTTGCATCCGTCGTCCCCCATGCGCACTCTCAAACACACTCTCATTCATCCTGGCCTATTGTACATGTTCTAGTGGTAGGGGAAACCGGAGTACCCGGAGGAAACCTACGCAGACATGGGGAGAACATGCAAACTCCACATAGAAAGGCCCTGTCCAGGTGGGAATCGAACCCCGGACCTTCTAGCTGTGAAGCACGAGCGCTAACCGCTGTACTACCATGCCGCCCAGCGTACTGTGTACTCCAGCCCTCGCGGAACTCCACTTCCCACGCCTCTACATCGCTGTTGAAAAAGCTGCTTAAATAATTGACACAGTACATCAACAACTTCAGGTGTTTAGTATAGGCCTCTGCAAAAGTAGAAACGGCCTTGGATTTCATAAAAGATATATGGAAAGAACCGACGCCTGCTTATGTTAGGCTCTGATGAGGGATTAGCACTGTCTCACACAAATGAATAAATAATCCAAGATTCTATAGCGGACGTAGAGTGCCTGATGAACAGTCACAAACTAATCCAGACCCACTCACTTGAACCAAACCTGTAACTTGTGCCTGTAACATGAGAACTGCAGATGATTAAGCAAAGGTGCTCTTCAGGGCAAACAAGCAGGAGTAAAAGTCAGCTCCAATCCATGTATCGACTACCTCCACTCCAGGACGATAACACAGTTTGTATTGATCTGAATCTGTATAGAAGGAGCAGGTGCAGTTCCCAGGGACCGGCGATATTTGCACGACATTCATCACGCTGAAGCAAACTCGACCGAGAGAGGATCACAGAAGAATTACACTGGGTGAACAACAGGACTTTGCTTTGGGGTCTTTGAAAGATCCTGGCGTTTGAAGTGCTTTAGGACACCAAGATTAGATTGCTCCAATTCTTCACTTCCGAAATACGTGGTTGGTCAAGGCTGAGTCCAGTTGTGCAAGTTGGAAATAGGGCTGCACAATTTTGACAAAAAGCCTAATAAAACCAAATATGGTGGTTGCGATTTGATTTGTGATTTTCATATTTTACATATAGCCCGTTTTTTTTTCTTCATACAATTGAGCTAATAAACCTTTAAAACTGCTCGTAAACATCATTGTACTCTATTATTTCATATCAACTTCATGCAGCAAGATACAAATCTGCAAGAGGCAAAGAGGCATTTCATGGAGTTGTCAGAAAAAACAATCTTATTACATTACTTATCTAATAATTGTTGCACCCTCACACTCTTTCTCCCTATTCAGCTACTTAAAAGTGTTCTCTAAATTACAAGCTGCAGAATGCTGCTTCTTTTATGAAAATCCACCTCATATTTACGTCTTCAACCTGCTGTAAAGATGCTCAAATAAGACGCAGGTACAATGAGGCGCACACAGGATGAGTGGAAGCAATTAGCTTTTTATTACCACCCCAACCGTGATGAAAGGATGATTCCATGACTCATTTTGACCCGCAGCGTTGAGTATAGTTTGCAGTTTGCTCTGCGCAAGACAAACACAAAGTTTGTGTCTAGGACTGCAGAGCAGACACGCATGATTCTTCTGTAGCCTCTTCTGATTCACAGCAGCAAAGGGAAGCGAGGATCGATCATTCTGCTTATTGAAAAAGTCTTTCACTAAAACAGCGGAGGTGCAGGGCAGGAAAAAAAACAACTACTCAGACTCTTGCAGTTAGATTACCGCAGTAGCCCAAATCTCTCGCAAATATTTCTACAGCTCTGGCTGATGTTGGACTGATGTTTATCCCAACCTTGGACTGTCTCGAGTTTGCGCATGCGCAGCTCGCCTCAGCAGGGACTTAGCCTATAGTGCTACCCAGGGTCGCGGTCTTTTCCCAACGCTTTTTATCTTGTTATCTTGCAAGCATGAGAACAGATACATTCTCAAAATTTGTGGATGTTTGTTTATTTATTTGTTTATTTGGTAGGGACAGTGCAAGTTAATGAACAAGCCACACCGGATTGTAGCCTTGGGCTAATTTCCATCCGTCATCCCCCATGTGCACTCTCAAACACACTCTCATTCATCCTGGCCTATTGTACATGTTTTTAGTTTTAGGGGAACCGGAGTACCCGGAGGAAACCGAGAGAGGGCAAGCACTATTTGCGACTCACGGCAACTTCCGGTGACTCGCGTGACTTACGAGCCATGAGTCGCGACTCACCAGTGCCTTACACAGCTTTATCAGCTGTTATGCGTTTGTATGGTCTCTATGTATTGTTAACCAGTGACTCGTGTGACTTACGAGCCATGAGTCGCGACTCACCAGTGCCTTACACAGCTTTATCAGCTGTTATGCGTTGGTATGGCTCTCTATGTATTGTTAACCAGTGACTCGTGTGACTTACGAGCTATGAGTCGCGACTCACCAGTGCCTTACACAGCTTTATCAGCTGTTATGCGTTGGTATGGCTCTCTATGTATTGTTACCAGTGACTCGTGTGACTTACGAGCCATGAGTCGCGACTCACCAGTGCCTACACAGCTTTATCAGCTGTTATGCGTTGGTATGGCTCTCTATGTATTGTTAACCAGTGACTCGTGTGACTTACGAGCTATGAGTCGCGACTCACCAGTGCTTACACAGCTTTATCAGCTGTTATGCGTTGGTATGGCTCTCTATGTATTGTTAACCAGTCGCGACTCACCAGTGCCTTACACAGCTTTATCAGCTGTTATGCATTGTATGGCTCTCTATGTATTGTAACCAGTGACTCGCGACTCACCAGTGCCTTACACAGCTTTATCAGCTGTTATGCGTTGGTATGGCTCTCTATGTATTGTTAACCAGTGACTCGTGTGACTTACGAGCCATGAGTCGCGACTCACCAGTGCCTTACACAGCTTTATCAGCTGTTATGCGTTGGTATGGCTCTCTATGTATTGTTAACCAGTGACTCGTGTGACTTACGAGCCATGAGTCGCGACTCACCAGTGCCTTACACAGCTTTATCGGCTGTTATGCGTTTGTATGGCTCTCTATGTATTGTTAACCAGTGACTCGTGTGACTTACGAGCTATGAGTCGCGACTCACCAGTGCCTTACACAGCTTTATCGCTGTTATGCGATTTTATGGCTCTCTATGTATTGTTAACCAGTGACTCGTGTGACTTACGAGCTATGAGTCGCGACTCACCAGTGCCTTACACAGCTTTATCGCTGTTATGCGTTGGTATGGCTCTCTATGTATTGTTAACCAGTGACTCGCGACTCACCAGTGCCTTACACAGCTTTATCAGCTGTTATGCGATTGTATGGCTCTCTATGTATTGTTAACCAGTGACTCGCGACTCACCAGTGCCTTACACAGCTTTATCAGCTGTTATGCGTTGTATGGCTCTCTATGTATTGTTAACCAGTGACTCGCGACTCACCAGTGCCTTACACAGCTTTATCAGCTGTTATGCGATTGTATGGCTCTCTATGTATTGTTAACCAGTGACTCGCGACTCACCAGTGCCTTACACAGCTTTATCAGCTGTTATGCGTTTGTATGGCTCTCTATGTATTGTTAACCAGTGACTCGTGTGACTTACGAGCCATGAGTCGCGACTCACCAGTGCCTTACACAGCTTTATCAGCTGTTATGCGTTGGTATGGCTCTCTATGTATTGTTAACCAGTGACTCGTGTGACTTACGAGCTATGAGTCGCGACTCACCAGTGCCTTACACAGCTTTATCAGCTGTTATGCGATTGTATGGCTCTCTATGTATTGTTAACCAGTGACTCGTGTGACTTACGAGCTATGAGTCGCGACTCACCAGTGCCTTACACAGCTTTATCAGCTGTTATGCGATTGTATTGCTCTCTATGTATTGTTAACCAGTGACTCGTGTGACTTACGAGCCATGAGTCGCGACTCACCAGTGCCTTACACAGCTTTATCAGCTGTTATGCGATTGTATGGCTCTCTGTATTGTTAACCAGTGACTAGCGTGACTCACGAGCTATGAGATCGCGGCTCACCAGTCACGAGTCGTGACTCGCAGTTAAAACACCACAACTCTTTGCTTTTTAGGGGATTTATGAATACCATATGGATCTGGATGAACAGTTTACATGTTATCAGTGCCTTACACACGCTTTATCAGCTATTACGCATTTGTATTGCTCTCCATGTATTGTTAACCAGTGACTTGTGTGACTCACGAGCCCTAAGTTGTGGCTCGCAATTAAAAATACCACAATACTTTCCTTTTAAGGGTATTTATGAATTATTAATGAATCTAGTGATCAGTTGTATTGCATGGATTATTTTTCAACAGTTTTTGTATGTGTCCAACATAAAGTATTGCAGTAAATTACAGACTATTATCCATCCTCCAACAATGAAATGGCAACATCAACAGCTTTAGTTATGTAGATCTTTACATTTGACAAAATGACTTAAATTAAAAAACTATATACTCAGTTATTGTGTTTAAATTTAGTAATGCTCCATAAGAACTGAAACCACAACAATAAAAATAATAATAATCAAATAAACAAGTGTAAAGATTACTGTCCGACCTGGAACTTGGCACAAACTGTAAGTCTGTTAACATCAACACAGTTTTGCATAAAGTTATCATAATCACTTTTCAGTTCAAAGGTAAATACTAAGGGTTGATAAGGGGATTCCTCTTCCTCTTCATCATCTGCACAAGATTCATTGAGCTTTGTAAAGACTACATTTTGTTCATCTTCACTCATGGAAAGAACTGATGGCAGTTCCACATTTCCTTCCATTGATGTGTTGCGGCACCACTCTGCTGCGATAATGGAGTGTCTTGTATATACATTTTCCTGTATTGGGAGAAAAAGTAACCGGTCATATTGATGAGAGAAAAATATATATGATTTAAATATTTGCATTATAGTGCAATGTGTACAAATGAATTAGCTACAGCCATCAAAATGCAACACTGAAATATAGCAAAACTTGCACCCAATCTTTGTTCACTCATATTTTACTTAATTTGTGTATGCTTCCAATTGCATTTAATTCAGTACATTTTTTTATTGGTCTAATAAAGTGAATATGTTAGTTGCGCAACACAAAGTTTATATGGTTTGTTTTACCTTCTCTGATGTGTGTGGTTTATCTTGTTGTGGTGTCGTTTCAGTAGTTCTGCAATTCAAGAATAACCTGTTAACTATACTTAGTAAAAGTATTTATTACATGGTAGGTACTTTTCGCCCAGACAACAAAGGATAGATTTAAAGGGGCATTAAGGAGAAAAAAACATCTTGATGGGTGCAGTGTGGCACCTTAATTAACCATTGCAGTGGTCTGTATGATGCACCAGGATCAAATGTTTTTAAGAGTATGGGATCTACACATTTTGGAAACTCTTTGATTTGATCCTGGCACGTCATGGAGGCAGCTATGATGGAAAGTGCAGGTGCCATGCTGCACTCATAAAGCCACTGGGCCACCAAAGGCTTAAATAAGCACAAAAATATTTTTTTTATTGTTTTTTTTTTTTTTTTACCAAAAAGTTCCTTAGTGCACTTTAAGGTAATATGATAGATTTGGGGTAATGAATTCTGTATTTTGAGCATCTGGAGTAGGTGACATGATGGTATTGGATGATGTCATTAACGTTGTTCTCTTTAATTGGCTATTTACTATATTTACAACCTCTATGGACACACTGGTACAGGTGGCTTTTATAATTGTGTTAGTTTTTTTTCAAGGGCCTGGAGGCAAATACATTTTTAGTTTTTTTACTGTAATGAATTTCTTTGTAACTAAAACCAGTGTTAGAATATTACTTTGCTTCATCTTTTGTGTTTTGAAGTATACACTCTGCTCTGTATCTGCACATTTTGTGCGTTCGTTGAAGCCACAGAATTAAAACCTAGGAAGAAGAATATATTTTTATAGAAAACATTCCACAAGTTAAAGACGTATGCTTTGAGATCTACAGATAACCTCTGGCAACAACACTTCAGAAATGAACAGCTGTTTCTTTGCCATTTCTTTTTCTGAAACAATTAGTTGAAGTCGCTGAAACATGTCATCCATCTGAAAAAATAAAATAAAATAAAGAGCAAATCCAACAGTAATTTGACCAGAATAGGGTACAAAGCAAGCATACCAGGGATTCTTCCATTAAAACTAGGTGTCTTTTGTACTCTTCTTTAAGAATAGGATCAAATCCTCTGTTTGTCCACATGTACATCCTGTTAGACAACACGTTGCCATTTTCAAGGTTCTTCGTCAATTCCTAAGAAACACAATAATCACTAGTTTTCCCTTAAATGTAATATGTACTTTAAGCAGATATTGCCTTTAGAGCATTACTAGTATTTACTAGGAATTCCATAAGTATGGCATTTTTTATATTCAATAATCAAACATTTATGTTAACTTACTTCAGTTTCAATATCTTTAATCATTTGGGTTGCATGATGCAAGCGCAGAGTTCTGCACTGAGTGAGACTAAGTGATTCTACTGAGACTTTGGTAGTTGAGCACTCATTTTCTGCAGCCTAATTTAGACATCTTTAATGGCTTTGTATTGTGGAATGCAGAAATATTTAAATCATTGCAAATTACTCACAGAACAGACAAAAATTCCACAGTTATAGGAATCTTGTTGTTTCCACTGTGGAGGAAATGTCACTGACCATCCTTTAAGGCCATCAAACAATCGAAATGCATTCCTTTAAAAAGTAAAATATAAGATCCATGACAAAAAGGCATTAACAAGGCTCAGAATTAATTTTGTATGTAGCTTGTGCTTTTCACTTTTCTGTATGTATTCATTTATTAATTTGTATAAGATGAAATAATGTATTCATCTATAGTGATAATGTATGGAATTGTTTAAAATACGGTCATGTATGACAGTTATTTATTTATTTATTTATTTGAGCAGTAAGTCTGCTCAAAGGGCGTGGGCCGAAGCAAAAAGCTTATAAGCGCCCACCCCAAAATTAGTCTAGTTGTAGCTGGATTACAATTGCTTTTAATCTATTGACTTTGGAATTTGAAATTATGTAAACAAAGTTGCAAACAAATGTCATTTTAAATGAATGTTACCTGAGGATTTTCATGTCTCCCTCTGTAATATTTGTGTAATGGCCAAGAGAATCATAAATTCTCACTTTTTAACTTGAAAGTCAAATACCTAGATTTGCAAAACACATCTTGAGAAAGCATTCAAAATACTGTAAATTCAGAGTTTTAAGAGGATTTAAAAGAAGTCTTGCCCAAAGGATAAAATGATTGCCGGTTTCTGGTGTCGAATGTCCAACTATTCTTGGCAGTAATACTTTCTCAGCTACCTGTGATAAAATAATGTTAACATTTACTGTTAGACATTAATTATTAAGTTAAAACAAATTATAGAACCTACTGGTATGCGCCTGACTGTATGGTCACTCACTGAACCCGTAGTAAGCATCTCTCTGTACCAAATAATAAAATCTGTATGGCTAAGCGCTGCACACTGGAAAGAGATAATTATTAAGCAAACTCAAAGACATTAGTGTATATCTCTTAAGAAAGATGATATGCCAGCCTTGTTCTCTTGTGCCAATTGGGCAACACGGTAGTTCACTGCCTAAAATTGAGTACATATGCAAGTTATTAATTAAAATTATATTACACCAACTAGGGTAGGCAACCACTATCTCAAGAGCCACATGCAAAGGCCTTAAGTGGCTCTTTTTACCTGTGCCAAATTCACAAATTCACATCAGCCCTCAGCAGGCCCAGGGTTAGGGTTAGGGTTACCCAGATAAAGGAAGGATTTTAGGAAAAAATATGTGCATGGGTGAATTTCACTTTTGATTGACAAAGTATGTATGATATTAGATATGATTGATAAGCAGTGCTATTAAACACCACATCTAGGCAAGAATGAATGCAGTGACCAATTCACTAAAGACTAAGACTAAAACTGAAATGGAGAATAATCCTTCTATATTTCCTTTTAATATATTATTACCGTTGTGAACGTTGACATTAAATTCACTCTTTTAATTAGCAATACAAACATGGTTGTTGCCAGATATTATTAAATTCATTGACATTGAGATGTTCTTTTCAGACAAAGTAGCTCTTTCGATGTTGAAGGTTGCAGACCCCCATATTGCATTCGTGACTTTGTATGTTTCATATATGCTTACATTATCAGTCAGCCATGGCATTGTCATATTTGCCTGGTTCAGCAATGCAGGAGGACACACACTTCTTAAGTCCTTGATGTTTATAGGACATTTTTGTGATATTGAAGTCAGTGTTTTTGTAGAATCCCTTGTTCCACTGACAATGGCATTCAGTTTTGCCTTAATGCAGAAGAAAAAGTTACATGATTATGGACAAATTTGTATAAAAACAATGTCACACAAAATGTAACAAAAGTATAACACACATTTCAGGACCAAGAATACATTCATTTAGTCAACTGTTGTCTGTTACTTCTGTTACATGATATTAAAAAAGATGCATTGTAAATTAACTTTCAAACATAATCTATCCATATAACTTATTTCTGGTTATTTTGGTCACTCAGCCTTGTTTCAGGTTGCACATCAATTTGTGCCAGTGACAGTCATCTGTTCTACACAATCAACAACTAGTATATTGAATATTTACCTTTTCATCGTCACTGAGTTTGTAGGCCTCAGCTTTAAAGGACGAAGTCACTGAGCAATCATCTGGTATCCTGCATGTCTTTGAAAAGAAAAAGCAAACCCATATCAGAGTTTGTGCAATAGTGAAGTTTTAATAGTAGAGAGGGAAAAACACAGACACTTGCCTTCTGACTGGCACAGTCCCAGCATTCCGTAAAGGCCAACTGTCAAACTTGAATTCGTCAATGCCTCCATATCTGATTTAAATGTTTTGTTTATCTTTTGGTTATGTAGCTCGATTAGAACCCTAAGGGTTTGCTTGAAGTGTGGCTCATGCATTTGGCACAATGAGTACCTCACACTTGCAAGTTCCCGATTAAGTTGTTCCGCTCGAGATGAATTGACCTGTGTGCGGAGAGCTGGGCAGATGTTCAGGCTTCTAAGTATTTCCTCTGGCCTCTTCTGGTTTTTCTGATGAAGTCGATCATACAGTGAGTATCGCTCATTGGTTTCAGTGATGGGGTGGCTTTTTAACTTTTCAGAAGATGTAATTGGCATTGAGAATTTCACTTTTTAACCCAATCCAAATCAATAACTAGGGATTTGTTTTGCGCGAGTTTGAGATTTTCAGCTGTAAGGCTGCACAATCGGCCGTCATTTGGCTGAAAGTGTTTCTGCAGTGTCCGATTGTTGGTGTGCCGTGCCACCTGTCCAGCAATATCCGAAATGAAACAGGTTGGTGGATATTTAAAACTTAGAAGCCCATCTGCATGGTCCCTCGCTGACTCCGTCCAGAATAGAATATTAAATAATAAACTACTCCATGAACGCAGGAAAAATGCAACACTCCTCCTTTAAAACAAATTTTAAAAAAGTCATGAAGAATAATTTATAAAACATATATAAAGGTATACTTACCACCTGCTTTCTGAATTTTACGGAACATTTTAGGATATACTGTAGGTCTTTGAAATTCAGCATTTCATTTAGCCTGTTGATCAAATCTGATGCCGAGCCCTCTGATGACACTCCAAGACTATTGCAAGCAGCTATGAGGTCTTTTTTGGATGGCTAAATATTTTAATAAACCAAAAAATAGAAAACACAGAAACATAATATTGATTAATGAAACATATTATATATCTCTCAGCAAAATTAAAACCTGAGAAGACGATGTAGAGCAAAATACAGTCTTTCAGGTTCTCAAGTTTTTAGACCAAGTACCACCTCAAACAAAATTGGGCACCAGGTGTAACCCAAGTGCCACGAGTGATACGTGTACCATAGTTTGAAAACTACAGCAAGATCCCTCTCAGTGCTTTCTGTCTCTACCAAGCTGTATTGTAATAAACATATTTAACATTAAATGAAAAAGAAAAGAAAAATAATTAATATCCTTACCTTCTTAGACTCGATGAGTTCTACTATTTCTGACTCATCTATTGCTGTGTTTGTCAGCCTGTTTTTTTCTTCGGTTGATCTGGACTTGTTTTTACAGATTTCTTGGCCTCTGTTTTTGGCAGGACATTGCTGTGCCGAGTATGCTGTCCCATCCAAGGAGCCAAAAGAGAGTGTCGACCAGCAGCTTTGTATGGATTATCCATACGTCCTGTGAAAACATATAAACATGTGGCATTACAATTCCAGAAATTCTAATGCATGATTTTTGATGAATTATCATACCGGTCAAAAGCCCTTCGGCTATTTGCGACTTGGCCAGATCATCCCAAGCTTGGACAATGTCCACCTGCATGTCTTCTTCTGTGAGACAGTCAGGGTCAGGACGTTTAAACATGCCAACTGTAAAGTAGATATAAAATTCAATTGCTTATTTGAGTATAGTTGAAAATTTACTGGTTGTGAAGTATGGATTATATGACTATTTAAATAGTGTGTTTGCCTGGATACTTCACTTGCCTGGACTTTGCATTGTCTTATTTACTGTTTTGTTTTACTGCCTTAATGTTTAGTGCAGCCTTGTGAGGCAACTCCTGTTGTGATATTGGGCTATACAAAACCACTGAGTGATTGACTGATCGATTAAATAGTGACAACAAATGTATGTGTTGCAATGTATACAAATACTATAGCCAATTACTATTATTTATTTCTTTTATTCAAACTTAAAAAAGTTAACTCTAAAAGAGCAAAGTAAATTATAATGTGCAGTGTAAAGACATACAAATAAAGTAATAGATTTTTTTTAAATTGACCTGGAATGTCAAAAGCCAGTTTCCAATTTGCATCAGCTATTACAATAGCAGGATGGTGGCCACATTGCAGACAGGAGAAGCTGAATTTAAAGTCATTCAGTGATAAGAAGTGGTGAAAAGCTTTACGCACTACTTGGTGGTGGTAGCGATTTTCATTTAACAGTGATAATATTTCCATCATTCGTCCAGGGGTTGTTTTGTTCTAATTTAGACAATTACATAAATAGTTACATTTATATATTTGAACAAACATGTACTTTATTTAGAAATAATTTAACTTACTGCCAGACCAGAAAGGAGCATCTCGCAAAGTGTCAAAGTTAAAAAAACCTGGTTGTTAAAATTATGAAAACCAGAGGCATAGTTTTGGAACCTCACAAAGTTTCCACACACGGGGCATTCCTTCACAGCCACTGAAAAACCTGAAAAAAACAAAACATGTGTTTCATCTCTACATTAGGAATGTCTAAAGATAATGTGCCATACCAACCTCTTTTTACATATTCTATGCCATACACAATGGCTTGTGTAGTTAAAATTTTAGATGGATTAAGTGCTGGAGCAGAAGGGCCAGGGCAATAGGGACAGATGCTTTCACAGGGCTCAAAGCATGGTGGAGGCATTTTTTCCTCGTTTCTCAGTTCTGGTGGGAGCTCTTCCAAAGGTGGAATCCTTTTTTTTGCCCAGATGTACTCAGTCATGCTGATTATGTTTGGGATCTTGATTTCAGATGCATCACATGAAACACTGTTGTCTGCAATGTGGTTTTCGAGGTCCTCAATATTGTCCTCCTTGATGTCTGATGTCTCCATGAGTGTCCTAGGAGACTCTTGATACATCCACCACATACACATCATCCGATGCAAACATCGGTGTGATGTACCAGTTCCCCTGCATTGACAGTGCCATTGTCCAGCTGTAGCATCAAATGTGACCCTGGTTCTTCTGAAGGGGCACCAATTATCCTGCTGGTTTGTAAAAACAGAAAAAAAATGCCAACAATGGTCCTGGGTTTTGCATTGAAAAGAAATTGGATAAATACTGTCAACCCCAGCAGCATTTGCCAAATTATTCAGTAGTAGGCATTTTTCACTCCATTCTTTTGATATGAGGCTTTTCTGGCACATATCTTCAAGTGACTGTGGTGTGAGACCAGCAGGCTTTTGGTAGGGTTGTGCATGTTTCGTGCGCTCAAGATGTGCACATTCTTTGCCCGGATTTCCAGAGCTCATAGCTATTTGCATGAAAGTCCTACACTTTGCATTCTCGCATTCTAACTGGGGGGGTTTGTGCATTTAATGACATGGAGGGGGATATAAGGACTATGGGGAAATTTGGGGGTGGCATATATGCCATGGGCAGGATCAATGCATAACATGGGGATTATTTCTACATTGTGGACGTCTTTGATGTGCCTCTTCAAACTTTTTTCTAAGCTCAACTGAGCAGGACAATGAGGGCATGAGAATGTTTTTCCTTTATTTGGAGAGGTTTCCTCGGCCACCTTGCTGTTCAAAGTGCTCCAGTCTGGAAAGAAAAATATCACATATTTTTTTAATTTATTGGTTTATTTGGTCAGGACAGTGCATGTTAATGAACATACAGGGGTCTCATGCATGTAAACAAGCCACACCGGATTGTAGCCTTGGGCTAATTTCCATCCGTCGTCACCCATGCGCACTCTCAAACACACTCACATCCATTTTTGGAGCTTCATATCCCCATTCACTCATCTAACCATTTTCATCAGCAGTATGTACAAGCTCATACAATTTTTTTAAAATCAAAAACAGTACAACACATGCAACAAAACTCACCATCACATTGTTTAGTTTCTCCTTTGACATCTCTAAATAAATAAACAAATTACTCGATAATTACTGTACATGAAACATTTTTGCCATAGCAAACACCTACTATGAATGGCTTTTAAATGTCTAATAAAGTTTGCTCCTCGGGTCACTGGCATATATTTACAAAATGGGCAGTGGAAGTGGCTCCTTTTGTCCTTTGAGTCTTTACAAGTGCATGCAACAACAAACTTCTCTAAAATGAAATACATTAATTCATGAATACGAAACGTCAACTATATTGTATGTATTATGTAAAGTGCTTTAAATGTTGTACCTTTTTTGCTGAACAAGAAACGCACTGCATTTTTTAAATGCCTCTTGAGTAAATGGGACCTATCACCTCGCTCCTTGTGATTGCAAAATACACACTGCTTACTCGCCAAGGCAAAAACGGCTTCTGTGCTATCAAACATCTGATGTGAAGCTGCAAAGAAAATAAAAGTGTAGGATTGATTAGATATACATTGTATGACAAAGTACCAATAAAGGAACAGTTATTTCATGCAACACCACGTAACTCTACAGGTTTAGTGCTTCTACAGGCCACAAGTGCCACTGAACAGTCACAGAAATGCTCTAACTAATGACAAATTATGTTATGCAAAAATGCAAAATAATGTTAGCACAAACAGTGACAAATATACTATAGAGTAGTTTCAAAATGTGTTCGTACTCTCATTTCTTGTAACTCTGATCAGAAACGTAACGAAATCCTATAAGTTAGTGAAACCTGACTTATAAGAGGTGTCACTGACCATTATGACCTCTGAAGAATTATGATCTCTTAGGGTCATAATGCTGCATATTGACTCAAAGAACAGATCAACTAAATCCTATTCAACAGAGATTTGGGTGACAATGTATGTGATGCTAAAAGGTTGAGAGGCAAATACAAAAGCCACACTTCCATGAGTCAGACTTACTTTCCATTTTTGAAAGAAGCAGTGTCTTCGGTGTCCATAACCTAAACAATAGTTATTTTGCATTTGACTTCATTGGTAAACAATTTGGATAAATCAAACAAAAAACATTGGGGCAAATAAGAATAGCTTTCTCAAATTTTAGGTGATTATGATTAAACATAAACTAACTTTTGCACTACAAAATTTCCAAATTTTATTTACAGAGTTACGGTTAAATAAAAATTAATGTATGATTGGTTGAGTAGAGTAGGTTATGCTGAAAAATACAGCCTTAACTAAGCCTACACTTGTGTGTAAATCACTACTACTACTACTACTGCCACTACTACTAAGTACTACTACAACTATTACAACTATTACTACTACCACTACTAAATAATAATAATGATAATAATAATTGCCCAATGCAATAATCCATTCCAGATTGACCTCCCAAATTGACCATGGGAAGTCTAAACACGTAGCGAAAGTCAAAACTTTTAACTAGTGTTTATTTTATGTTTTGTTGTTTCTGTTTCAATGTCAGAGTATCATGGCCTTTCACATTTTCACAAAATGATGAAAACACCGACATACAAAGGAAACAAAAATACCTCACCTTAATATTTTGGTTGAATTGAAATGAATAAATAAAACAAGCGAGATGTCCAACGTAGTGTAGGATTCAAAGGGAAATTAGACGGCGCCCTCTGGTGGTATTAGACGAGTAGTGACTCATGACTGGTTAACAATATATGGAGAGCAATACAAACACATAATAGCTGATAAAGCGTGTGTAAGGCACTGATAACATGTAAACTGTTCATCCAGATCCATATAGTGTCATTAAAAACAAAGAGTTGTGGTGTTTTTAACTGCGAGCCATGGCTGATGACTGGTGAGTCGCGACTCATGGCTCGTAAGTCACGCGAGTCACTGGTTAACAATACATAGAGAGCAATACAAACGCATAATAGCTTATAAAGCTGTGTAAGGCACTGGTGACCCGCGACTCATGAGTCACGCGAGTCACCGGAAGTTGCCGTGAGTCGCAAATAGTGCTTGCCCTTACTGAGGAAACCTACGCAGACACGGGGAGAACATCAAACTCCACACAGAAAGGCCCCAGCCTTGGTGGGAATTGAACCCGGGACCTTCTAGCTGTGAAGCACGAGCGCTAACCGCTGTACTACCGTGCCGCGGATGACACTATTGTCAGTTTGCTACAAAATACTGAACTGATCATGGTCCAGTTGTTGAAGATTTCATTACCTGGTGTGATCAATCTTTTTTATTTCTAAATGGTAAAAAACCAAAACACATTGATTTTAGAAAGCAGGTGTAAAAGCATTTTTGTATATCTAATAATGTAATGAAAAATGCAGAAGAGTGTTGAAGTCTGAATCAAGTGGCCATTTATTGTCTCAAACGCAGGGAGAACACAGACAGCAAAACGGCGGGCTTACAGTGCTCTGCAGGGTTGCCAGGTCCGCCGAATTGGGCGGCTTTTTAAGCCATTCCACGGGTCAAAAAAACTGTCCGTGGTTTTTTGCGGTTACACCCCGCCATTCCGACACACCGCTACTCCGACGTTGAGGTTTAATTGTCGGAGTGGCGGTGTTTCCATTTATTATTAAACGTCCCGGCACTCCGACATTTTCCCCCCCCCCTTTGTCGGAGTGGTGACACTTTTATCTTTTGTGCAACGTCCCGCCATTCCGACACAAAAGATAATTATCAAAAATACGTAGGCCTACTAGAATTAACTATATTTACGCTCACATCCACTCACACAAGACAAAAGATTTCGAAAATAAAGTGTCACGATCACAAGAGCCTATAGGACCAGATAATGCAGTGTTATTTTCTTTATGTCTCTACACGGCTCCCTCTCGCGCTTGTGCGCAATAGCGCACGGCTCCCGTGTTTTCTGGGCACAAAACAAAACCCTGAGAATAGCTGATGCTGGAGGAGTCCGTACTCCATCACGCGGTGTGCGGAGAGCCAAGGGCAGCGGCTCGTGCCATAGCCGCTCTTAGCTGCACTCCAGCCATATCCACGTTAAATTGGGAATCTTTTTACGAATGGGGCAACACTTGCATCACTCCTCTCTCAGTGCCGCCGCCTGTCATGTGCTCATTACGCACTGTGCGTCGGCTGTCTGATGCTCCAAGAGGCACCACTGAGGCCACTGTGATTGAATGATGTTGAACAGTATTGTGCCGCTGTTTTATTAATGCAGTTGACATAAAAACGATCCATATTAAATGAGAACGATAAGGAAGAGCAGCAAAGGAAACATGCCAACATGTCCAGTAATCAGGGCTTATGGCACAATTACGTGGCACTGTCCGTGGGGCGCGTCATATGCGTGTCCATTATGCGTAAAAGCACAGTGACCCACACATACACACCCCCATGTGCGCTGCTTCTTGGAGAAGGACTTGTTTTTGGACAATGTTTTGAACGAAGGGGAGCGCGTGGCTTGGTCAGCGCTGTGAGCGGCGCATCCACTTTTCAGTCTCTTTAAAGCCTTGAGACAGTGCGCGGCGTCTTTCCCGCGGACTTCAGCGCTTTGTTGTGAAATACAGACTAGCCTGCACCTGTCACTGCCTTTGCCCAAAACTATCTCATGAGCCGCTGTAGAGGGACTGAGAAATGCGCATAGATGGGCCGACAGCGGGGACTCTCAGAGCGGGGATGAACAGGGAAGGAGACGCTGAGCTGACTCCTCTAGCGCGGGTGCGTACCCATGTTCCCCGGGTCCTATGTTCCCCGGGTGCGATTTTTTTTTTCCCCATAGGTGAGTTGGTACTTCAACCAATCACAAGTCATGAGAGTGAAATGTCATACATATAACAAGCATCTTAACCCTGACCCTGCCCTAGCCACTAACCTTAAGGATAGTGGGCTGGTGCCTAATCTTAATCAATAGAAGTGGGGGAACATAGGTACTGGGGAACATAGGTACCGGGGAACATAGGGCTGACCCCCTCTAGCGCCATGAGGATCGTTAATAAGCCTCTCTCATTATCAGCTATTCTCACGAAACACGGACAAAAGCCGAGGGCAAACAGATACGCTCAAAACGATTGTCGGAATAGCGGTACCAAAAAGTGTCGGATTGGCGGGATGTCGCAATAGAGGGGTGTCGGAATGACGGTGTGTCGGATTGGCGGGGTGTCGGAATGGTGGTGGTGGTGTCGGAATGGTGGTGTGTCGGAATGACGGTTCGACCCCGTTTTTTGCCTTGCTGTTATCAATGTAAAATTGGCTATTTCTATCTTATTTTTTGATCAAAATCACTATTTCAAATGACAAAATCTCAAATCCAAGTCTCTGTGAGCTGCTTTTTCAATAAGAGAGGGAGAAAGGAGCGGTTTCTCATCATCGCGGGAGCACATGGGCTCTGTTTACTGGTAAACAATATTGGAAATTCCAGCTGCGCCGTATGTCCGCGGGTTTTCCGCGGTTTTTCAGATATTTTTGAGCGGGTTTGGCTCCCCAGACCTGGCAACCCTGGTGCTCTGCCCTCTTACACACTCAGGGACATACTTATACCGTACTCGTACGTATCAGATCGACACGAGATGCTAGGCTGGCGCCTAACATATCTGTTGATTCTCTGCATGTACACGCTATCCCAAGGCCTAGTCTCTATCTGTCACATGACCCGAGATGACTATTCAGGTCATAGCACAGATATTCACTTCAGCCATTAAACATGTGCATGGCAAATATATTTTGACATCACACAGGCTTCAGTTTCCCCCAGAGGAAACTGAAACTACTAATGTAACTTACCACCACCGAGTATGGAGTCAGTGTAAAATGCTCTCATGTTAAGCGCTTTGTGACCATGTCTGTGAAAGGCGCTATATAAATAAAGATCTTCTTCACCTCAAGACCCTACCATCTTTATAGGTCAACCCATCGAGTGCGTGGACAACTATACATATTTAGGAACTAGAGGTGGCCATAGATTAATTTTTTTAATCTAGATTAATCTCGATTAATCTTGGAATTAATCTAGATTATCTAGATTTAAATGGCTCATTTGAATTCTGCCGAAAGCATTCAGAATATGTGTGCTACCCAAATAATGACTAAAAGTCTTTGAGAACGGGTTTCTCAAGCCAGGCGGCGCATTAGACCAGGGACTCATCTCCTGTTTCCAAATGCATCACAAACTTCTTGAGAAAGCTTTTCTACTATGATAATTGATGATGAAAATAATTCATGTTCAATGAGATGCACTTGTGTTTACTAACTGTTTATTCAGTTAAACGCGAGTTTTGAACTATAGGCCTACATAAGAGGTCGTGATGAACTGTTTACAGTCAGTAGCTTTGTGTCAATCAGTCCAAGCTCTTTCTCCTTCTTCCACCAGTCACTCAGGCAGACCAGCTTGTTCACATTTTCTGGTGACAAACTAGATCTCCTCTTCTGCACAATATGGCCTGCTAAAGAAAAAAGTCTCTTGTATGGGACGGTTGTGGTAGGAGTCCCCAAGTATTTACGGGCAAGACAAGAGGAGACAACAGCGCGTTAGCCGCACGTGGACACGAGCGCAGCCTTTTACGCATCAGCACCAGTGAACACCAGGATGATGAAGACTCCATCCCCACAGACTGACCAACTGGACTTACAGCTGAACTACAATCAAACCCACTGTTATCTCCTGGTGCAGGTCAATTCAATGTCAAAACATCCCTCCAGTTTGGATAAACCATTAAAGCGAGACGCTTTGAAACACAGTTTCATTACATTTCTATGATGAGGTGATGCACCGCAGAGGAAAACACAGGCTCTTTACCCTTCTGCAGTGACACAGACGACTCTATGGTCTGTGGCAGACAGGGAGACTGCTCTAAACTTTGTTGGGACTTTCGAGAGAAACAGCAACAAAAAAAAAGAAATCATGGTCAGAACTCCACTCTGGGAAGGTAAGCTGTCCGTCACCAACTCGCTATTAACCTGCTTAAAAAGAGCCACATTTGCTCTCTCTCTCTTACAGCACTGACCTACGTGTTGTATTTTATGTTTGATAAATGGATAAATCATGTGTTTAAAGCGCTGCACAGCCTTTGAAGTGCCTTTACGCAGCAGCATGCTCCAGTGTTGGCACATGGCACGCTGTGTTCTGGTGCGCGGCCAGGGGAGGACACCCCCGCGTGAGGCCTGGGAGTGGGCGGGAACAGGACTGAAATCAATTCCCGTGTAGGTCTCTACTCCCAACTCAACTTTGAGAATAGATTAACGGTGATATTTTTTCGCCCAATAAGAGTCTCACGTTAACGCAGCACGTTAACGCCAATAACGGCCCACCACTATTAGGAACCCTCATTGACTCAAAGGAATTGCGATTTAAGGACAATTGTGAGATTGTCTGCCAAAAGTCGTTTGTCTTGCCTGAGAAAGCTGGCCTGGTCCAACATCAACATTACTGTGTTGTCTCTCTTCCATCAAGCTTTTATTGTATGGCAGACAGTCCCTGAGAGACAGAAATGCTCTCCAGCAGGTGGTAAAGAGGGCGAACCAGCTGGTGGGTCAGCTCCAGCTCAGTCTATCAGAGCTGTACTCAGGGCAGCTGCAGTAGAAGGTCAACTCTATTCTCCAGGACGTTCCTCACCCTCTGCATGGAGGGTTCTATCTTCATTGCTCAGGTCAATGCTAAGTCGTACACAAGGGCAGAACCAAGCCGGAACAGAGACAGTTATGTGTTCGCAGCAATCACAGTCTTGAATAAAGGGGGATAGGAAGCTCACACTCTTTTCAGCCCCCTGTCAATCTGGTGGATCTCTTGGAGACTGTGGATAGATTGCCAGTGATATATTGTTTGTTTCCTGTTCTTATACAGTCCTGATCAAAAGTTTAAGACCAGTTGAAAGATGGCAAAAAAAATTGCATAATTGAATAGTAGTAGTAGTTTATTCGGTCATTTCATTCCTTCAAACAATAAACAAACATTTCCATTATTTGTGTACAACACGACCAAAAGGGTTTAGGCTGAAGTGAAAACTTATTATGCCTAACCCAACCTTATCAAGGTTCCATCCTTAATATCCAACCATGTAAAATGTGATTTTTTTTGTCATCTTTCAACTAGTCTTAGACCTTTGATCGGGACTGTGTGTTGTGGACTGCTGTATTCCCTTCAGCAAATATATTTACTTGTGGACCGTACAAATAAAGAAATCATGAACCTTGAATGTTCAGTCGAATATGCAAACAACATAAACAGCCAGTGATGCTGTGTGACAATACACGTCCATTTATTGAGTCTCCCTGCCAGTTCTACAGGAAGGACAAACTAGACTTGTCAGCGCCACTCTACTTTGACAAAGGGTATTAAAAGCATTATAGTTGCTTCAGTGCTGACAATACGTGTAATTTCAGGTCACACTGTCACCGCTGGCGTCCTGGAGCATGAGGCTGTAGTGAGGGCATTTAAATACTTGTCCTGGTGCGACAGGTCAGGCTAAGTGATCTGTGTGTTCTTTTCATGGGTTTGAATCCCGGGCGCGGCGTGCTGTTTATTTAGCCTTTTCTCTTCAACGTGGATACATAATTGCAATTCTTTACGTTTATCATTTGACAAGTTAACCTTTTGTAAGCACCTTTGATTTAAAGTTAATTCACTTTCAAAAGTAATAAACAGTTGACAGTTTTATTCTGTTCAATATTTACACAAACAGACACATACAAACACGTATTATGCCATTGGTTAAAATGTCATAAAGTAAACATTTATACATTAAAAGGGTCTATTACAGCCTGTGTAATTTGGACATTCATTAAGAAATTAAATACATCATAAAAGTGCTTTGAGGAGTCACTTAGTGGAGTGGTTAGTAACGTTTTCTCTAACTCTATAGCGCACATTTCCATGGGTTCACCTCTTATGAGGGTTGCTCCGAGTTAGACCTTTTGTCCAAAGTATTTTAAGCATATTAATATACTAGAGTTTAACTTTTTAAACGAATTTCAATGCAAATTAATACATTTCTCAAAACATAATGTATTGTTCTGATATAGGAGCAAAACCATATGATGCTCACATGTTTGAAAAAAAAAAACACGTGAAAACAGTGAAACCATGTTTGAGGTGAACTTGGAAAACCTGAGCCTTCGCCCAAAATTCCTTAACATTCACACAAAGTGTCAAGATTGTCCTTGCGCCTCCTCAAATTGAAAGGATGACCTTTTCCACGTGGAAGTTGTATTGGTTTTTCACTCCAATGTTTCTTTCCACTTTGTTTTAATTTTTTATTGGAGACTTTGCTTGGAGCTTTACAGTTTACCAAAAATATATATTTTCCTTACAGAACGGCCAGCATGATACGCCAATATATTGAGAGATTTAACTCCTGTGGGGCTTCTGGGAAATGGGTGAGAAACTGACAAGAAACAACATGCAAGCGCTTTTCAAGATTAAATGGTCGGTGGCTGGAAGCAATCGCAGGGAGTTGGAGGAGGAAACGATATTTTGCTGGGCATGCTGGCTGAGGGACATTCACGGTAATCCAATTTTAGCCTAATGAATTTGCTCATAATCATTATGAAAGAAGTGAATATTTGACACTGTCTTCACAGAGGGCCAAGTTGACTTGACACTACAGGACATTACTGAAGCAGATGCAGTACCCCCTCTGGGATGCCAGCCAGCACCAGCAATTGACTTTGTTGACCAGGTGCCTGGGGAAAAACGTTTGCCATATGCATCAACATGTGCAATGGTTTTGTTCCTACCAAGAGGAGTAGAAGAAAACAAAGACTTCCATGCAATGATGGACTTTGCGATTAAAGGTTCATTTGGATTTGGCAAAGTCTGAGACTAGTCGAGAGGGGTCTGGCTGCAGACCTTCACTCTCAGGACCCTGCCTTGCAGACCTCCACTGTCAGGTCCCCTCCGCTGTCAGGACCGGACCGGAAGTGCATATTGAACGGAAGAGGGCAGCATAACGTGTACAGCCTGCCGGAAACCATTAGAAGAAGAAGTGCATATTTATTAGTTTCCCATACTATATTTTTTCTTATCTTTTTTTAGCAGGGGCGTGCTGGGACCTAATTTCAGCCCGGGAATGTGGAGAAGACCGGCCCGGAATTATGGCTCCGTAGTAGTGCGCTGGTCTCACGTACAAGAGGTCGCTGGATCAAATACCACACATTGACAATTTTCTAACAATTTCTCTTTTCACATGGGCCGCTGCACACACAGTCTGAGCCTGATACAAACCCACAATCAGCCCAAGTTATGTAGATAAAAACATTTATTTGACCACTTTTCTACCTTTCACTGCCTTTTAGTCTCTTAACTCGCGCAGACACTTGTCTCCGCTGAATTGGACTGCACCAACTTGTACTTGAACTAAAGCGGAGGTGTGTTCCACTTAAACACGTACCCCTCTGAGTTAGTTCAATATGAAATGGTATCTCCCCGCTGCAAGAATGAAAAGTTCGATGCGAATATTTTTCAGATTTTCATTCATCAGTCGTTATTTTGATAGATTTCCATGACAATTACGCTTGTGTTACTTCATTTATATCTGGAACAGCAGCTCCTGCTCCTGCTGCAGCCCAGTTAAAGCCTTTAGGCCTGGAATAGTGAGTTATTATTTCATTATTTTATTCTGATGGCCCCTCTGTTTTTAAGTCAACGTGATTACACGTAAATAATACTTACATATTTAGACATAAATGAATGCGCCAAGAGCTAAAGTGTGCTCACATAGAAAACTAAACAAAAATTGAAATGTCATCTTGTTCAGCGCTGGTATCGAACCAATGTGGTTTGCACTGGGAGGCGCCCGACTTACCCACATGACTACCAGACAAGTATCTGTAATGTAATCATTGTGTATTATGAAGCGTAGAGGAGTGAGATTTATCTAATGTACTTCTGGAAGCCAAGCAGCCTCCGTTACATAGGCTACTCCTGGAATACTTGCTTTTGAATCATATTTACATTATATACATAAAATATGGCCCCAATAAATAAAGTATATTCACATGGGGAACGACAAATACGTCCTCCGGTATGCCTGCTTTTCATTTTGGAAGGGGAGTGTGGAGGTCTGCAGCCAAACATGAAGGCTACTACTTATAGTTGCTTTTATATCATATTTTTATACATATATACATTTTTATATCATATTATCATATTACATAAAATAAAGCCCAAGGAACAACGACAAATACGTGCTTCCAGTATATCCGGTTTTATTTTGAAAGGCTTCGAATAAACTTCCAGTCCTGACAGCGGAGGGGACCTGACAGTGGAGGTCTGCAAGGCAGGGTCCTGAGAGTGGAGGTCTGCAGCCAGACTCTCTTGGACTAGTCTGTCTTTCAAGTGTCCTGAGTATCTGTGATAGTCCTGTGGTAGATGGAGGTGTAAAAAAATGAAATATAATATAATATGATATAATTTAATAATAATACAATATAATATGTAATATAATTTAAAAAAGTAGAAAGTTACAAAACACATTCTTTCTTCTTTTGTTAGGTTGTGGAGGTCACAGGTATGCATATGAATATCATTTCCTCATTTTAGAACTTAAGAGCAAGTTATTCATTAATTCCTTAGCTTATATCATACCGCCTTTGCTATGCCCAATCCCGTCAGATCTTGGAAGCTAAGCGGGGAAGGGCCTGGTTAGTACTTGGATGGGAGACCGTTTGGTTACACCAGGAAGCCTAGCGAATGTAGTGAGTGAGTGAGTGGTTGGTGGTGGTCAGAGGGGCCGATGGCGCAGACTGGTTGCCTCGCTTCCGTCAGTCTACCCCAGGGCAGCTGTGGCTACAACAGTAGCTTACCACCACCAAGTATGGAGTGAATGAATAATGACGACAGTGTAGCGCTTTGAGAAACTTGGTAATACAGGCTTGTAAAGCGCAATACAAGTGTAAGGCATTATTATTATTATTATTATTATATCATACCAGCATTTTGTCATGGGCATTTTAACCCCCCTGTGTCCTTACTTTGTATTACACAAATGTAAAGAGTGCCATTAAAATCTCTTAGGTTCAAAAGCTCCTATCAATTTGTTTTCTGATAAAGAATATTAGAAAAGCACAGCAAAAAGGCATTTTCCGTGAAAATAATTCTCCAAAGTTGAAAACAGCCAAGGTCGACGACGGCACGTTGAACTCAGGTCCAGATAGCCTCTGCTAGCACCATGCGGCTGCGCAGCGAGCTATTAGCCTAGCTGATGGGCCAGGCAGCGACGTAAACGGCCTGTCAATCAAAGTCAGGCCCTCATTATGCAAGATTTCTAAAATGTATCCTACGATAACCAGCCCGGTGCCTCAGATTGTTTTTAACCCAGCGTAATCACAGGAGGAATATCTAGCTGTTACCACTTCCAAAAAATTAGGCACCGGGCATTAAAGTTGTTTTTTAACGTGTCTAAAGCGCAATGCATTCCAATGGGGGACTAGCGGCTATATGGAGGTACTACAGCAATGGCGGAGCAATGGCGGCCTCCGGTGTCGTCGTCACAAAGTAGAGCAGCCAGCGGCCATTGAGTCAGACCTGTAAATTTGATAGATTTTTGAAATGTATTTAGTATTTAGAGCAATTCCCCCCTCCCCCAATCAATAGACAATTATATCAATCGATAATGATCATTTCAGCCACATATGAAAACTTGCCTGCAGTCACCCGCAAGGATAAGTCCACCATCAATCTGTTTCAGCTGCTCCAAGACACCAGCTTATTCATTTTCCAAGCATTAATAATGCTTGGAACAGTGTAATGTCTTTGATGGCGAAAGTATGTTCTTGTGCAAATGGTTTGCAGCCCAAAAAGTTTTAAACATTCTTAGTGTCTGCGTCGCCATGCAGCCCGAAAAATGAATTGCCCCACTGAGCAACAAGTTGCATACAGGCATGCTTCTGATCTTGGGCTGGTTCTGCCATTCCCGGGAATAACCACATGCTGAGCAACTCTACAAAAAAGTAGTATAATATTATAATATACAACAGTATAATATTTATTATTATTGTTGTTATTATTTTTCTGCAATATAATGAAGGTGCAATAAAAGAGATAAAACAAAACCTTATATATATCCTAAATAACAAGATAAATGCTCTTGCCTGGTTTATCTTAATAAATGTCCCCTCCAGCTTCTCAAACTTGCCCTGTGTAGCTTCAAAACAAGCCGGATACTGTGCAAACAAGGCCAGCTGCTGTTCTTCACACACAATAAACCTCTTTCCAGATCTAACAAATAAAAACACATTGTATAGATACTGTAACATCATTTCTAACTGCTCTACCTAGACGATAGAGCTGCACAAATAATCACAATCAAATCAAAATGGTCTCCATGGATCTTATTATGTCTAATATCTGATTGTATTTATTTATTTGTTTGTTTATTTGACAGGGACAGTACAAGAAAACTAGGTGGCCGATGATAACCCTATAGTTTATACATCTACAATATAAAATGTACACTATGAACTAAATCCTGATTATAAACCAGTGCAGTCTAATCCAAATTGCTATAGTCTTCAGAACAGGGGTAGGCCTCCCTCATAGAACCTCTCGCCCCAAGATGATTTTGAGGAATATTATTACACAAGTTAGAGATCAAATGCTAGTTAAAGTACTCTAGAAGTATGAGAAATATGGGCAATTCCCAATTTCTAAGCAGATATGGCATTTGTAAAAAGTGATGCTTTACTTTGGCCTATATTTGGAGAGTCCAGCTCTTGGTCTTTTGACAAGGAGAAAATTGTCCCCACAACAAGCAAACTGCATACCCCTGACCGAGAACATACACAAAATGTTGTTTAGTGAAAATAGGTGAAAATAGTGTATCTTACGTAGAGATTCTGCCTTCCTCTGGCAATGCCTTTACTAGTGAAGAACTTTCCATTTCCCATGTATCATCATAAGCATCATCATGGGGTTCTTGAGAGGGGTTGTCAGAGGTGTTGTCAGAGGTGTAGTGAGCGATGTTGTTGGTAAAAGCTTACACACGTCTGTTTGAGTACCCACAGACCGTACTTTGGGTTGAACCTGAATGGCTGATTTCAAAACAAAATAAGTGAGTCCAGTACAGTGATTCCTGTTTTGGTTCCTTTTCTGGTTAGAAATGAGCAAAATACTCAATAGAAAAATGGTGTAAAGCACACTACAACCAAACACTAAATGATATCTCAAGGCATGCTCCTGTACCAGAAATCAGTACATGGGCTTAAAATCACTGACCTGAAGAACGTTTGGGAGGGCAAAGAGGGAACAGCATCTTTGCATGACAACATTAGTTGGATCAGGAACAGATGCCACATCTTCTTGAGGGACGGTTGACTCCGCTTCATTCAGCGTCTGAAACACCAAACAACTGTTATTGCAATCATTACATGTTTTTTTTTCTTCTCCTGGCTGTTGGGAGCACACTTTACTTTACCCTAGCAATGCAAAGCAATGTTTTTGGATATTGATTTGAGGGAGACTGTTCTATTTTTGTAATTCATTTAGGATTGATTCTCACAATGCTTAGCAGTGCTGGGAAGAGGAGCCAAAATGTTTACTCAAGTAAGAGTGACGTTACTTTAAAATATATTTTTTTTAAAAGCAGTGACACAAATAATTACTCGAGCAAGAGTAAAAAAAAAAAAGTACTTGGAAAAAATGTTACTTTAGTACTGTGAGTATAGAGTAAGAGAATTATTTTGAAGAATAAAGTGCACAAAACACAAACAATAATATGAGACTTTTGCCACCACATATTACAGCCAATTGTTTTTTTAACCAAGTAAGAGTAAAGATACTTCAAAATAGTGTTACTCAAATAGAAGTCAAAAGTACAGTTTGATAAACCTACTTCAAGAGTTACTCGGTTAAATTTAGGCTACTCAAGTAGCCACCTCTGATACTTAGTAGCCTGCTAATTTAGTCCTATTTAGTCTTGGTTCAAACTTGGTTTACTCTTTAGCAGGCTACTAAACCAGGTCTAAAGAATGACACAGTGTTTATGATTAGAGAGCCACGAAAACAGGTGCCGCACTCAGCTATAAAGTACAATGTGGCTTCTCGTTTTATTTTATGCTTTGTTACAGTTATGTTGTGCTACGCTACTATCTTACAGGCACTCATTTTCATAGTTTTTCTTTGTCACAGCTTTTTCTGGTGATGCATTTTTGAGAAATTATGATAAGCTAGTCAATAACAATAATGTGATGCAAGCTGGTTGTTATCGATGATCAGCTCTATCTCGGCACTTTAGTCTAGCGTAAAATATGGATAACAACACAGTTACAGTTAGCCTACTTCGCTGTTACTCAAACAAATAAAACTTACCGAAAGTAGCCTGCTTTTTTACGGGGTCTTCTGAGCTTTAAAGCTGCTGTTGTCGCAACCACATCCGAAGGACAGTCTGGATAGATGGCACTGCACCATCTGTTAGCCTTACGTGGCTCAAGTTTCGGAGGCCCATGTCGAACTCTATCAAGTCACCTCTCCTGATGTCACTTTCGTGAAAATGTGCAATGTGCATCACAAATCACCGAGTGGTTTGTGACAGATGAGGCCTTGAAGCCCCATCGGTTGATTTTTACAAAAATCACCCAGGCTTGGAAACTACTCTTTTTCCAATCTGGTAAACGGTACATCCTCCACCCGTTAGCGGAACTATTGCCGCAACCCTCACACACACATGAATTAACCATAATCTCAACAAAATATTACTTTAACAATACAAAAGGAGCTATAAAATACTAAAAAATGTCATCAGGTAGTTAACAGTAAAATGAAATCATTAAAAAAGCATCTGAATAAATACTAGCTATAAAAAGTAAGCCACCTGCTGCTTCAGCCGTGTTCACCTTCTCCTACGTCAGCAGAAGAGCATTCTTTCGTTGCTAAGGCCAAAATTATGTCATTTCAATCATAGATTTAATCATTTTTATCAGATTTCATTCACACACTGCCATTTTTAAGGTATAGAACTATGATTATATCACACCAAAAGGTATTATCTCACCAAATTTAGAAGAATTACAAAAACTTGACAACCTGTCATATGCACTTTAAGGACTTTGTGGACACAGTCCTTGGTGTCCTTCCGCCTTCCATCGGTCACTGCATATGCACCAAAGAAAGTTTAATTTAGAAATTAACAGCGGACAAACGTTTCAGCAGATTTGGGCAGCATAAGAAGAGAAATATAAATTATATATAAATTAGCCTGTAATACGGGGGCTGGTCAGATTGCTACGGCGTGCCCACAGCTGTTATCTTCACTGCTGCTGTCTAGGACATTAGGGGTAGAGCCCTGCACGGGCCTGATTTCTGGGCCCGAGCCCGGCCCGGGCCCATGAGGTTCGGGCCCGAGCCCGGCCCGGCCCGACAGACTTTCAGAATTATCAGGCCCGAGCCCGGCCCGCGGCCCGGCTCGTCCCTCTCTCTCTCTCTCTCGCTCTCTCTCTCTCTCTTGCTCTCTTTCCAATATTTTCCAAATGCGTGATTAAACAGCGCTGCAACATACATACAATACAGGTCAACATCTTTTTCTCAACATAGATAGCGTGTGATTTCTGCCGCAGTGGCCCAAATTTCTGTGAATATGCTGCAGTATCAGTGCTGAAATGGGCAGATCTTTAGACAAAATGATGGGATGCTTTGACTCCTCCGGCATATTTGCCTTACTTAACCGTCCGCCAACTCTCAGCAGTCCTTCATCCAAAAGAGGATCTAGTTTGTAAATTTCACTACTCTTTGGGACAGGCTTTCCATTGGAGAGTGCTCTGATTTCTTCTCGAAATCGTTGATTCTGGCAATACCTTATGATGGCAACTTCAGCATGAGCCAATTCGTGCAGTGACAAATATGATGGCATGTCCTTGTTAGTCAATTTCTCCTTACTACTGGACTTTCCTGTATCTTGTGGTCCCATTAAAGTAGATTTTGTTCCTGCCCGGCGACTTTGCTTCATTACAAAATGGCAGAATCGCAGCACCCAGGCCACGGATACTTTGAGTTTATGCCAATCGGAGAAATGGGTGATTAGTCTGTCTGTAGGAGAAACGGGCTCTTTCGTAGCAGCATTCACAACAACTTCTCTCCTGACCTCCGGGTCGTCCAGACTAAGAACACTATCCCAAATATTTGCTGGCTATTCTTGCTTGTTCTTGGAGAGAAAGTTTGGCCCTTCAAGCCATCTTCCACCGCGTAGTAGGCCATCAACCTTCAAACCCCTTGATGCCAGATCAGCCGGATTCTCCTTTGTGTTTATGTAGCGCCACTGGATATATCTGTGGTTTCTCTGATGGCTGAAATACGATTGGCCACAAAGGTGTGAAAACGTTTGTCCTCGTTGCGTATATACTTCAGGACAGACGTACTATCTGTCCAAAACATTGATGGACTTAGCTGTAGCTCTAACTCAGATTTCAGCATCTGGTCTACTCTGGTGCAAGCACAGCAGCGGTTAACTCCAATCGTGGAATTGTAATACTTTTTAGGGGGGTAACTCGCGCCTTTCCGAGAAGGAAAGAGACATGAACGCGATCCTTGTGATTTTCCATTCTGATGTAACTGGCAACACCGTAGCCGTCTCTACTTGCATCTGAGAAATGATGTATTTGTACAAGTGTGGGTTGGCCGAAATCTTTAGGTTTGATGCATCTCTCAATCTTGAATGAGGACAGCTTCTTCAAATCAGCCAGCCATTTTGTCCAGAGCCCTTTAATGTCCTCGGGACCTCATCATCCCAACCACATCTTCTCCGAGAGAGCTCTTGCAGTAACATCTTAGCAGGTAAAGTTACGGGTGCCAGGATTCCCAAGGGGTCATATATGGAGCTGATGACTGACAATACTCCTCTCCTTGTGCATGGACGCTCCTTCAATGCGAGGCGAAACTTAAAAGAGTCCGTCTCCACACACCACTCAAGCCCCAGTGCTCTCTCCATAGGGAGTTGATCTCGATCCAAATCCAGCGTTTCCCATTCCTTGGCTCTGTGCTCCCTCGTCACAGACTGCATACCTTCCTGCTATTACTAACCCATTTTGTCAAAGTAAATCCTCCTTTCTTGCAAATATCTGTCAGAGCCTTGACCATGCAAACTGCCTCCTGTTCAGAAGACACGCTCTTCAGACAATCGTCCACGTAAAAATTGTACTTGATGGTGTCAATCACGGCGTAGCAAACTGAGAAGCTCCGTCTTCAGCCATTTTCAGAAGAGCATAGCTAGCACAACTGGGCGATGACACTGCTCCGAACAGATGTACATTCATCCTGTACTCCTCAATATCAAGACTGAAGTCCCCCTTTGGCCACCATAGAAACGGAGATAGTCCTTGTCCTCATCAGCCACTCTTACTTGATAAAACATTGCTTCAATGTCTCCCATAAAGGCTATGGTTCCTGGCGAAATCTAGTAAGAACTCCCAGTAAAGAACTGGTAAGATTGGGGCCTTGTAGCAAATTATGATTCAATGATGTTCCTTTATATTCTGCTCCGCCATCAAACACTACACGTAGCTTGCCCTTTTTGAATGGCGTACTCCATGATGTGGCACATACCATACTGTTCCATTTTCTTTATACAGTTGACTCTGGGGTACTTTCTCGGCATAGCCCTTTTCGATTACATCAGTGAAGAACTTTATATACTCTTTATGAAACTGTTTATCCTTCTGAAATTGTCGCTTAAGTCCATGGAGCCTTTGCTTGACAACGCTGATGTTGTTTGGTAGAGAAGGCTGTCCATGCTTCCATGGCAATTTCACGCTGTAGTGGCCATTTCGGAATGTGACAGAATCTTCCATAACGTCTAAAAATTTAGATCTTCCCTTGACATTGCCTTCTGATCCACAATTTGTTCACTGAAATCATAATTGAACTGAAGGTTAATCATTTCTTCAAGTTTGTTAACCGAGATATTGTTCACTGTGGCCACGGAAGTCCCGTCTTGGAAAGGACTTTCTTATTTTCCTGGAGAGGTCCATTCACAACCCATCCTAAAACAGTTCTTATAGCGTACGGGCCATTTCCATAACTATTTATAACCTCCCAGGGTTCAAGCAGCTTGGGTGCATTCGTTCCAATTAACAAATCAATATTGGCATTTATATGAGGAATTTGTATTTGAGAAAGATGTGGCCACTGTTTTAGTTCCCTTGTGTGATGATGTTCTCTCTGTTAGCAGGCATTTCGCTTTGCATAAAGACCTCGGGAGTTCATAGAAGCGGTTTTCATTCAGTCCTGACACTTCTAGATCATGAAGAGCATAGGTAGAAACAACCTTCTGATGCCCCATGGTAGTCAGAAGGAAACTCGTTTTCCTCCAGTAACATTCAGCTGTTGCATAAGACGTTCTGAGCAAAAGTAGCAGTACTGCCAGGGTCGAGAAAGGCGTATGTCTGTAGAACCTTGTCTCCTTTGGTGGATTTTACTTGTACAGGTAGGACCGACAGACAGCAGTCGCTTTTTCCGGCCCCTGTATGGCCACATGTTTCGGTAGAGGGAGGGGCAATAGCGTTATCTTCGCCAGGCTGATTAATATCATTGCTGGGCCTCCTCCTTCGACTTACATGAAGCACGGTGGGATGTTTTCTCTCACAAACTTGACATCTCATACGCTCTTTACAATCTTTACTCATATGCCCACTGCTCAGGCAACCAAAGCAAAGTCCCTTGTCCTTCAAATGATTAATCTTCTCTTCATGTGTCATTATCTTAAACCTTGAACAGTCTTCCAGCCTGTGATCGTTACTGCCACATACGCACTGTCCTACAGATAGACCATGCCGTGAATAATTTGGTTCATTGGTTAAGGTCATGGCATTCGTGGCAAAACTGTTGCTTCTACTGTATGACGGCTTAGAATTCCCTTCACATGCCCCCTTGCAATAGTTGTTGGTGAGGGGTCGTGTATGTCTCCAAATATGGGGTCCGACAGTATTTTGACTTGGCGTTCTACAAATATGACCAAATCCTTGAATCTGGCCCGAAAATTGTGTTTTTCCAAAATGTCGTGAGCCTTTGTTCTCCACTGTTCTCTCATTTTAAATGGTAGTTTGGCAATGATGTTTTCATATTAGCTGGAATATCCAACTCTTGCATATGCTGTAGTTCTTCCATTATGTTACAGCAACTTCTCAGAAACAATGAAAATGCCTGTAATGACTTAACATCTTCAGCACGAACATTTGGCCAAGCTAGTGCCCTTTCAATATAAGATGCAGCAATTTTATACTCATTGCCAAAATTGTCACGCAGAAGCTCCTTTGCAAGACTGTATCCTCTTTCTGGAATCATATGCTGGCAGCTACGTATCAACTCTCTTGGTTGGCCGGTGGTAAACTGCTCCAGAAAATACAAGCAGTCTGCTTTATTTGCCTTAGACTCCACCCCATACTCGAATGCTCTAATAAAATGCAAATATTGCAATGGGTCCCCGTCAAACACTGGAATTTCTCTGTTTGGTAGTGACATAGAGCGCTGTTGTTCAACCAGGCGGCTGTTATTTCATTTTGCCGATGCATAATGGCATAAAAATCAGGTGCTTGTGAAGGGGCTTGGAGTGTTCATTATTTCCAACTTGTGAAACGTTTGTTAGATGCAAATCCTGCATAGGATCAATAAAAGAATTTGGTCCAGATCCCGTATTCAAGTCCATTTGTACTTTCATTTTTGTATCAGAGTTCATTCGGTGATCCATGTTTGCTGGTTCATTGATGTTCTGATGGCAGAGCGCTGACACAAATGGTAGAACTTTAGGGTTGAGCGTTGATTGATTGACTGATGCATTTCCTCTGTTGTTGTTAGAATTTGAAATTACTGATTTACTGCCACATTCTGAACCAGCACGCAGAACGGCAATTCTGGCATTAGAAGCTTCAATTTCAGATTCCAAGTTCAGCATTTCCTTTTTTTCAGTTGTTCCTCTTGCATCTCCAACTCATGCCTTTTTTCCAAAACAGCCACACGTGCCAGGAGAGCAGCCCTATCAGCTTCAGCTTTAATGCATTCCGAGGTAGTAGATTTGTTACTTTTGTTACTGGCTGTACTGCGTTTTGACCGTACACTGACGTTTGACACACTATCCTCTGGCTTCACGTCATCAACCGTAAACCCAACCAGCCCATCTTGTGTCCCAGACCCTTCTTTTAACCATATTTTACATCCGATATAAAAGCATCTTCGACCAGCATTTAGCTTTAAACCACACATTATGTTTATCAACTTCTTCCACAGGTAACAGAGATACATAAGATTCATTAGCATGTTTTGCTTCGTCACACAGAAAACACATTTTCTCAAGATCACCCTTTACTTTAAATGAATCATTACGTTCCATTAGCACTTTAACGCTTTCCCTTAGGCGTTTTAATTTATTCAGTAAATCCTTCCTAATACCATGAAGTCTCTCTAACCTTTCGGTATATGCTTTGGGGGTTAATCTTATTTTCTTTTGCTTGTAACCGATAACAAATTGTTAGTTGGTATTTGGCAGTCATCCGCAGCGGTAAGAGCTCCTGCCCCGCTAATTGCCAGTTCATGATTATTCGATTGCATATTTATAGCTTATGGACGCTCGAACGCAATAGTCTACACCGAACAAACAAACAAAAACAAGTCCCTTAGAGCGAATCCGGAAAATGCGCAAAGTCAAATGTTATAAGACCAATGCATTGGATTTACACAAAAATAAAAAACGTGTGTACACACATTAAATGGCCATTGACAAGCTTGTAGCGCTACACATACCTCTGCACAGAGCCGTTGGGCGCCTTTGGTTTAACATCCAATACACGACAGGTGAAACCGGGTGATGCCTCCGCGTGCTGTGGTCCCTCCGTGGCGTGGTCCCTCAGCGTGGTCCGTCCGAGTACTCCACGTACTTCAGGGCTAATAAAACTAAGCTGATTCCAAGAACAGCTTCACTGAACAGAAGCTTTGATCTTGACTCGCACAGGGGCGCCGTTCTTGTACCTTCTTCTTCTGTGAAACCGTGTTCTAGGTCTTCATGATGAAGCTTGTCTTTGACTATAGTGTAGTGTCATGTTCCGCAGCGTCAACATGAACAACTACTTGCTACCAGAAAAGTTCTCCGACGCGTTGTATGTTCGAAGGCATGTGTCAATCTGTTAAAAAATGGATCTTCCAGCCATATGTCCGTGCGAAAATGTACTTGAGCTTTATTTAACAATTATTAATCGATAAAAAATGCAGTGAATCCAAAGTTAAAAGTCCATAAAAACACAAACAAACCTTCCCGCACAACGGTCAAAGACATTTGCTTCCTTCCGGTAGCGTCCCGAAAGGAAGTACGAAGGCCCATTTAATCCTCCTACAGGTGATAAACAGACACCCTCTGGTGGTCGAAAGCAGCAAGGACAAATAAAAGGTACATAAATTGCGACCCAAAATCTGGCTCTAACAGGCACCTTGGAGAAGTGAAGATTCGGTCAGGACACAGAAAAGGGAGTGCCGAAAAGCCGAACGGAAATGGCGCAAGTCAAAGCTCCAGGTTCATTTTGAGATATACAAAGAAGTGCTTTGTGAGTTCAACCAGATTTTGCGTGGAGAAAGGGAGAAGTACTTCTCTAAAATCATCGCAAACTGCAGAAACAATTCTCGTGTTCTGTTTTCCACAGTAAACAGATTAACTAACCCTCCAGTTTCACTGCCCTTAGAACTAATCTCTACATCTAAGTGCAATGAGTTTGCAATATTTTTTTATGACAAAGTCCAAGGTATTAAAAACACAAATAGCAACCCTGACACCAGATAAACACCTTGAGCTGACACATTTCACTCCTGTTACTGACAAAACAATCGAAGAGGTTATCTCCCGTCTGAGTTCATGTACATGCTGCCTTGATGAATTACCCACTAGATTTCTGAAGTCTGTGCTGACCAGCTTGTTACCACAACTTGTTCAGTTAGTTAACATCTCACTTGAGACTGGAGCATTTCCAAAGGCCTTGAAAACCGCGGTCATTAAGCCTCTTCTAAAGAAGAGCAGCCTTGATCCCAAGGTACTGAACAACTACCGGCCCATATCAAACCTACCATTCTTAGGAAAAGTCCTAGAGAAAGTAATATATCAACAGTTCACTTACTTAATCCTATCTAACAATGTGTTTGATACTTTCCAGTCAGGATTTAGGCCCACCACAGCACTGAGACAGGTCTGATCAAGGTGACAAATGATATCCGTATAAACACCAACACAGGTAAGGTCTCAGTTTTAGTTCTGCTGGACCTGAGCGCTGCCTTTGACACAGTGGACCACAGGATCTTACTTCACAGGTTAGAAAACTGGGTGGGAATCTCTGGTACTGCTCTAAACTGGTTCAAGTCCTATCTCGAGGATAGACGTACTTTGTCGAAATTGCAACTGTGTCTCAGACAAAATTTCCATGACCTGTGGAGTCCCCCAGGGGTCAATCTTGGGACCCCTCTTATTCAACTTGTACATGCTTCCATTGGGTCAGCTAATGAACAGCAACAATGTGTCGTACCACAACTACGCAGATGACACTCAGATCTATGTGTCACTGACGGCAGGTGAACATGGGCCTGTAGAAACAGCTCTGCTTGTGTACAAGTCTTTCATGGTTTAGCACCAAAGTACATCTCTGACATGTTAGAGCCGTATGAACCATCTCGGGCCCTGAGAACTTCAGGGAGGGGTCTCCTGGTGGTTCCAGAGTCAATAATAACACGGTGAGGCTGCGTTTCAGTTTCATGCAGCTAAATCTGGAACAGTCTTCATGAGGATGTGAGACAGGCCTCAACTCTGACAATGTTCAAATCCAGGCTGAAACAGCTCTTTTTACCCGTGCATATGAAAACTGAAAGTATTTTATCTGCACTCTTGCCTTTTACTGTCATTGATTAACTTTATGTTGATGTTTTATTGATTGATTTATCTGTTTTCTTGTAATTTCTCTTTCTGCAACTGTGAAGCACTTTGAATTGCCTTGTGTATGAATTGTGCTCTACAAATAAACTTGCCTTGCCTTGCCTTGCCTAGATACTCTCTGTCACTGCATTGAACAGATCAGTTTGTGGATGCAAAACAACTTTCTCCAACTAAACTCAGACAAAACTGAGATCATTGTTATTGGCCCACAGACACAAAGACAAAGTGTTATCAGTCACCTTGAGTCTCTCTCTCTAAAAAAAAAATTGTAAGACAAAAAATTTGTCTTACAATTTTGTGTAAGACAAAAAATTGTCTTACACAAGGACTGATTGACTGAGTGTAATGAGATGAATACACACTGGGGTGTTGATAGACACCAAAGTGCTGTGCCTGTATCTTGAGGGCCTGAAAAAGACAAAAATCAGTCAAAAGATAAAAAATTACTGAAATTAAACAAAAATTGGACTAATAGTTGTGATGGTACATAAGCTGAATCCCATTTCTACCCCCTTAGCACTCTCCTTTCCCCTTGTTTATATGCAGAGGGATAAAACAAAAAAATCCCTATTCACCTGCAGTTTCTGACCTTAACTTTGACAAACTACTAACTAAAATGCTTTGCTTCAAATAATATTTTAGCCCTAAAAATACCTCCACCACCACCTCCCTTGACCCTACAGCTGGGACAACCATGTCCCGAAAAGGTCCCATCACAATTAACACAGGTGAAATGGATCACAGGGTGACATATATAAAATGTCACCCTGTCAGAGTGACAGGGTGACACTCGTGTCAGACCTTCTACCTCATGGCATCAACTGATCAACAATGGAAGCTAAGGAGTATCAGCATATCGCCCAAGAGGAAATATAGGTTGAAAAAGAAGGCAGACAACTTCTGTTTGAAAGGTAAGGGCTGGTGATGTGTGTGAGCCAAAAAGGTATGCACAGCAGACACAGGCACAGTTATGTATGTGTGTGGGGAAAAGTAATTGCAACATTGTCGCATAGACTTATTAGATTGTCTCTAAATCATCTCTGTGAACTTTGGACATGCACTTGGTGAAATATCCTAAAGTACCCCATCACTGATTTAAATTGGCCATTTGATAAAAAAAAAAAAGGAAGAAAAAACAAACAAACATATGGGTAAACTATATTGGGTAAAATGCAGTACACTGCTGGTGCAAATTAAAATCTGCCTGACATAGGCTCATGTATTTAGTTCTTGAAGTCCGCTTCACTGACTGTCACCACTGTCGCACTGGAAAAAGTTTGGCATGAATTACTGACATTAGTAGGTAATATATATAATTTATGTTAATATACAAGCAAAAATATCTGCCAGTGATGAAGCAAACATATTTCATGTAGCCGATTGTGACTGATTGTTTTTAACAACTCAAATGAAGAAGGACAAATACAAGCATTTAATAGAAAACAATATTTCTATTGCTGTGCAAATTGGCGCAAGTACCTCAAATGTTCTGTTATTCCCCAATCATTACCAATTTTAATTTTCTGCATGGACATGCAAGACAACGAGCTGTAGAAGAAGAAAGGGGACCACCCGTTATGTCAAGGTGGTCCAAGCAGTGAACAAGCAAATTAAATCTTTGTAGAGTTACACGCCTGATTGGGGCCTTTTTGGGTGGGAGAAGACCCACGCCGCAATCATTGCCAGGTACTATTGGCCTGGCATGGAGTGGGACATATGAAAATTGGTATGTTTCTATTGCAAAGACAATGTTGTCCTATGTTTCATTCAAATGTCATTTCGTTACAGGTCAGCCAGTGCCATCGGTGTCAGCTCAAAAGGGCCAGATCAGCTATAAAAGAAAAAAAGAGACTAAATGGGACCATTCAGAGGTAGTTCATGCCTATGCATTTCCTTGTTTGGATATTGTCTCCTAGATAACTCTCCTACATGTTTATATTTCTTAAAGAATTCTTAACACACGTGTTCTGTCATGTCAAAATAAACCAAACCATTTCTGGTCTGTCTGTGTTTTTTGCTTGCTTCACTCATGTTGATCACGTGCCCCACCCTAATGTGTTCCACCTGTTCCTTGTTACCTTGAGTATTTATACCCCTGTGTTTACCCTGGTCCTCGTCCGTTCATCTCAGGCAGACTCAGACGTCGGCTCCTGCCTCCGCCGGAGACGTTGCGTCCAGCCGCCGCCTCTGGGCCTCCCTTGCCCTCAGGGAGCCCCGCCCAGCCGCGGCCGGTCCCTGCTCCTCGTCTGAGCCTAGCCTGGCCGCTGCCAGTCCTTGCTTCGTGGCGGTGGTCCAGGAAGTGCCCTCCTCCGCCGGAGCCTCTGGACCTGTCTCCGCCGGAGCCCGCGGACCCGTCTTCGTCGCTGTCTCCTACGGAGCCCCCGGACCTGCCGTCGTCGCTGGCGCTGCCGTGGCCCTGGGACTCGCCTTCATCTCTGCCGTCACCGAAGTCCCCGGACACGTTTTCGCATCTGCCTCCGCCTGACCCCCGGACCCGTCTTCGCGTCCGCCTCCGCCGGATCCTCCAGACCGGCTGCCTCCGAGGGACCCTCCAGACCGGCTGCCTCCGAGGACCGTCCAGACCGGCTGCCTCCGAGGGACCGTCCAGACCGGCTGCCTCCGAGGGACCCTCCAGACCGGCTGCCTCCGAGGACCCTCCAGACCCGCTTCCTCCGTGGGATCCTCCAGATCCGCTGCCTCTTGGGATCCTCCAGACCCGCTGCCTCTGTGGGATCCTCCAGACGGCTGCCCCGTGGTCACCTGTTGGGCCGCTTCCTGCATGCCTGGCGCGGCCGCCTCCGGAGCCCTCCGCCCGACCTCCTCCGAGACCTCCCGGACGTTCTGCCCCCGGGGCCCTCGTTCGGCTGGACCCGCCGCTTCCGAGACCCCCGGGCTCGCTGGCATAGGGACTCTCTTTGCCCCCAGGGGGTCCTGACTCGTGGGGTTTGGTTCCAAAATAATTTGAAGTAGGATTAATTCCCATCCTTCAGTTATATTTGTTTGTTTTTCTGTTTTTACAGATTGATGAGGGTGTCATAGTTCACTCTTAGCAAGCGAAACGTTGCATGTGGGAGGCCGTCCCAAAGTAAAAGCTGGCATTAAGGAAAAAGGAAAATGTTGCCAAAAAACAACACAAAGTTCAAAGAAGAAAACTAATAGAAGGACAACAGGACGACTTCATAGTGGGGACCAGGTGCTCATGCGCAACATGGTACAATTCAGAGAAAAGGTGGAAATATTGCTGACCATATCCTGGGGGCATTTACTATAACAGACATCAAGGGAAAATGGGCAACACTCACCCAAGACACCAAAACACGAATGTGCAATTTTGATCACCTCACTCACTACTATGAGCCAGAGGAGAGGATTCCAGCCAAGCTCAGGAAACTGCAGGATTCCTCTCCTCTGGCTCAGCCTCACCATCACCAGCCCCTTCAACATCACCTTCACAGCCACCCACACACAGCCCTTCCAGCACAATCACCTGTCTAGTCCTTCCAGCACATCACCTGTCCCGTCCTTCCAGCACAATCACCTGTCCCAGTCCTTCCAGCACAACACCTGTCCCAGTCTTCCTCCCAGCACAATCACCTGTCCCAGTCTTCCAGCACAATCACCTGTCCCTAGTCCTTCCAGCACAATCACCTGTCCCAGTCCTTCCAGCACAATCACCTGTCCCAGTCCTTCCAGCACAATCACCTGTCCTAGTCCTTCCAGCACAATCACCTGTCCCAGTCCTTCCAGCACAATCACCTGTCCCAGTCCTTCCAGCACAATCACCTGTCCTAGTCCTTACAGCACAATCACCTGTCCTAGTCCTTCCAGCACAATCACCTGTCCAGTCCTTCCAGCACAATCACCTGTCCTAGTCCTTCCACACAATCACCTGTCCTAGTCCTTCCAGCATAGTCCTTTCCAGCACAATCACCTGTCCTAGTCCTTCCAGCACAATCACCTGTCTTAGGCATCACTCCTCTGACCCCACTGCACCGCAGTCCGCCAAACCACCCACCACAGCGCAGTCCACAGAGTCCCCTACAGCAGTGCAGTCCACCAAGCCATCATCTATGCCTTGATGCAACAGAAAATGTAAGTGATAGTTTACCAAAACATGTTAATGACTCTCATTGATATGGCATGTTCCTTACAGCACCCCTGTGCATTTACAGTGATAGCCAATATATGGTCTGGCACCACCTCAGGGATGCTGAGGGCTAAAATTGGCCCGTACAAATTATATGGCAAGGACTTGCTCAACGTGGCTCCTGGAAGTTGGAGAGTGCCTACAAGATCCATGTAATGTAGCCTATGTTCTAGATAATGTATCCCAAAGAACATCGGGCCATTTTTATAGATCCGTTTGGGGCTTTACCGCACCAATTAAACGGTGTGAAGCTGTCACCAGGTAGGTAAAGCAAAAATGGTAATTAGACGTAAGGATTCAGTGAAACTGTCAGTGAAAATGCATGTTTATAGGGGACTAATGTGTAATAATAATTGTGCAAAGATTGCAGAGTAGGTCCTGGCAAAAAAAAAAAGATAGAGTTTGACAACACCCAGGAGGGGGTAGTGAAGCTCCGGATGGAACTTGCTAAGTGTCTGCTCCTGGAATCAGGTAGCCTGCAAATTATTTTCTGCAGTTCGGCCCAAGTTGTCATATGCCTATATAACTTATGTTTTCACAGAGGACCTTAATTACCTTTGTCGGTATGCGGCGAAAGTGATTTGGAGGACGATGATGTGGCATTATCAGTTTTATGTATATGTATTTTATTATAAAACTTCTGTATTTGAAATATAATTAACGGTCAGCAGATGGCGCCACCGCTCAAATACCGGTAGTATAAAAGTCACCCTGATTCACACGCACTTCCTCTGTCTCCTCACTGGTGTCCTCAGGCCTGGTTGGGCTGGGCCCAGGGTTGTGCGTGCTGTTCCACAGGTCCAGGTAGCTATAGTTCATTCATTTCTTCATTTTTAAATGTTGGGTTAGCCGCTAACGCAGGTTTAATTTTAGCGTTCTTGCCTTGCTTCGTGGTCAGCCTTTGTGGTATAAGAACTGCGCCTAAACAACCTCTGTTTAATTTAGGTGGATCCCATCACTGCTGCTGTCTTTTTCCTCCCTCCTTTATTTTGTACAAACCAAAAGCTAATGGAAAATAATTGTACACATAACTCAGTTCACAAACTGTGAGCTAACCGAAAGCTAATGTGAGCTAACAACTATAAACAAAAGTGTGAAACCGAAATATAAAAGTAAAACATATATGTAAAAGGAACATGCTGCCTCTGTCCTTATGGGTCGAACCTGTGTGCCTTAAAGCACATCTATTTTCCAGTCATACTGGATGGCGTTGTCTGTCTGTCTCTTTAATTTATGTTAAAAAATACCACTACCACTCGTAATGCTACAATGACAAAGACCAGGATTACGTCAACTGGGTATGAAGTAATATCAGCAGGCTGACAATAGCTATTGGAGACTAAATAAAGATTAAATTTACGATTGTACAGTATTTTCATTTTCTTCTGTACAGATCCAGTGCGACTTGTGTAAGGGCTGGTCCCATATGGTCTGTGTGGGACACCCTGATCCAGAGGCATTCGTGTGTGAGGCTGTACCTCCCAGTCCCACTAAATACCACCACATTCTGGAGTGGACCTGCGCTAGAAGCTGCGGGACTGCAGATTAGATTTATTTTATTTTTGTATTTATTTTGCTATTTATATACCAACAATGTTGTGTTAATCTTGGCTTATTTGTTGCTTGCCCTTATTGTTTACATTTTGTAGGCCAAGTAAAGTCACTTTTCACTGTTATTACTATCTCATTATGGTATAACACCACAAGGTGGCGCCTCTTTAATTTGTCATGGTCAGTTCAATAGGTCACTCCTTGCACTCTTCTCATACTTGTGTGATGTACTGGCCGTGTGTACGTGGAACACTGCTTTTCTTGTAACAAGTGGTAATGCTGGCAAACTTATGTTACATACTAAATAAATTAGTACCTTGTGGAAATCTAGAAGTTGTTTTCCTTTCGCTTTCCAGCCATGGCTAGCCTAGCCTATATCGCGCTTTCGCTTCACACATTCATAGTTTGTGAATACCATTCCTCCTTGGCAATATATCTTGGTATCATTTGGATGCACATTGTATTTTATTTCAAAAAGGTGCACGACATGAAAATGATGTTGGCTTTGAGGCTTTGCAGTGGAAAGCTAAAATGGACTGGGCTGGAGCACCCGCTCAAATCTTTGGCCACCCAGGCGAATTTGCCGTAATTACAAAATGATTCAATAAATATAACTTGTAAAGGCGCAACTCAGTTTTCTACAAAGAGGCCTACACAAGTGCGGCGCGGTGCATAACATGGCCAATGTATGTGCTGCAGGACAATTTCTTTTGCCCGATTAGCTCCATAGGTAGAGCGCTGGACTCCCATCTATGAGACTGTCAGTTCAACCCTGACTAATTTTTTTAACTGGGCACCCACTAGGAAGAACATAAATCGGTGTCCAGCTGTTTGGGTGGTTATGAGGAAATTACGAAACATTGCCTTTATACAAGTCGTTATATTACAATATGGCAAGGACAGCTTTGATACTCAATTATATGCATGGTGTTTTCACGATTATTGAGGGCCAACATGGAGACCTGATACTGCCCATCCGACAAATTTTTTTCACATTTCAATGCGTGTGGTAGACTGTTCGGGTGGCTCAACCACATAACATGATCCACACAAAGCGTCGTGGAGAAACTCTAAACAGCTAGGTCCTTTGTTCTTCATCAGTGAGCAATGGATGAGGCCTTGGTCTAAGAACCACATGCAAAGTTAGTCCGATGGGTTGATTCCAAGATAATTATTCGTTGATTTCCTGGTGTGTGCCACGCGTCTGCTGCACGTCCGCATCGCGCACCTCCGCTTAGTTTTCCCTACGTTGACCTGATCCCTATGTTGATCTGTCACACTGGCAAAACACCAACTACGTAATATTTTGGGCTGCACCTACTTTGAAAAACAAAAGGTTAATGCAACTTTTAGCCTGTAACTTACAAAGGAAAAATTGGGACATTTTGAAATGTGATGCATCTCTCTCCTCTGTTTTCATAACCCTCCATCCTCTGCAGTATGCAGAGCCCCCATGCTCAAGGACCATTATAAGAAATGGAAATCCAGTCTTGCAAAAGACCAGTGGGTACCCAACAATGTGGCTTTTGCATTTACTGCAGTCATATCAACGGAGCAATGCTACCACATGTCACATGCTACCATTTTGCAAACTGTCATACGACATTCATTATAGATTGGACTGCTATTCTGGATGGTTTTATATAGTGAGAACAAAAAGACCGCTTCTCAGAGCCTAAATATGCAATGAGGAGCAAAACCCTCTATTACCCAATAGCACATCACTTCTTATGTGTTAGACGAGTTGATACGTACCTGTCTGGTCTTTATGCCCATGGAAGAGTTTGGGCGCTTCTAACTTCACCCCTGTTTGGAGCTAGGAATATACTGGGAGAGGCCAAATGCTAACAACATCTTTGGTCTTTTTGCGTGACTGAGCGCACGCGCAAAGACCAGACAGGTACGCATCAACTCGTCTAAGCTCAGGTAAGAACATATCTCAGTATGGAAAAACGTGGCCTGTTCCTTTAAAAGCGACTCAATATTCTGGTCTCAATGACGACCTTGATCTTTCAGTCTTTAATTTAAATTGCTGTTGTCTCATAGTGTTAATAAGTGCTCAATGTTTCCTTACCATTGTTGGTTTAATTTGTCTTTTACCATTATTGGTATATTGTCCATTACCATTGTTGGTATTGTTAATTTTCTTTATATTGTTGTATACAGTTTGTTGTAATGTAATAATTATTGTTACCTGTGGTAATGCCACCATGATCTTTCATTTGTAAAATAATCCTTGAACAAGTAACAGTGAAGCTGAATGTAGTAAGCTCTGAATGGGGACCTGGGGGTGGGATTAAATAAGTTATCTTCTTCCCACTCCCTTTCAGGTAGAAATTGATCATTTTATTTATATATTGTATATTTTTCTTTGTTACTATTGTCTGCCTGAAATAAATGAAAGAAAATGAAAAAATGAAATGAGATCGATTGTTGTTTAAAATGATAAGAATGGAGTCGATGGCCCAATATTCATGGACCTGACTGTACATCTGCCAGGCCTGTGTGAGGCGCTACCAAAGAAAAGAGAACATGACTATATAGTGCATGCGCTGTATACCTTCTAAATGAGAAACAGAAACTTTTAATTCAATAATGATACTTCTCAGTGGATTACGATCTACAGTTCAAAAGAGACAAGGAGGTGAATTTATTCTTCAAATGTGACGGGATTAAAGAAGAAATACTGCCAGTGACCGAACTTTCATTGACATTGTCACCTGTGGCTCGCCGTGGGGCGGAGGAGTGAAGAATTGTTCATTCTCGGGGTGCGTAGTTCGGTTGTAGCCGCGCCCCGTGAGTCTACAGTGAAGATCCCGCCCTTATGCCCTTTTTAGGAACATGCTCCGTCACAGCAGGGTAGGAGGAGTCTAATGCTAACGGCCTGTCAATCAAAGTCCGGCCCCTCATTAGTAAACAAGATGTCTAAAATGTTACGAAAACCCACCTGGTTCCTTTAATTGTAACCCAGCGCTATCAGATGAGCAATATCTAGTTGTAAAAGTTTTTAAAAATTAGGCACCAGGCTTACAGTTGTTTGGGGTATGACTACAAGGTTTGCACATCTAGAGACATTTTAGCCCATTCCTCTTTACAAACAACTCAAGCTCTGTCAAATTAGAAGGAGAGCGTCTGTGAACAGCAGTAAAAAATTCAAAATAAAATCTTTACGTTTAGGGTTGTAAACATGACAAAATGTGCAAAAGTCCAAGGTGCATTAGTACTTTCGCAAAGGCACTGTACATTCCCAAAAGGAGTAATTCTAGTTATGAAGAAACAAAGATAAGCTACATAATGAACTGTAAGCAGCATTTATACATACGGACAATGTACATGCGCGTGCTCCCTTTCATGAAATAACTTTATCCTATGGCAATTTATATTTATCCTATAGCAAATACTTTATCAATCATACCTTTAGCAACATCATATTGAGATAACTTATGTTTCAATGTGGCTTAATTAACACAGACCAAACTTACAAACCTTTGCTTGAACTGTTCATATAATTTAACTTAACAGCACGAAGCACAACGCTCTCGTTTCATGTACGATGTCTTGTACAAAGTAACAAAAGGCCATCGTTATAGATTTCTTTCAGAAGGTTACAAATGCCAGTATGATAAAATGTAAATGTTTGGGTGGTATTAGTTCAAGCCGACACTGTTTATTCATTCTTATGATTTTACTAAAGCTCAGACCACATTTTATGACCAATTTAGGCAGAAATGGGAGAAATTCCCCGCGGTGTAGACACTTTTCCTCCAACTCCTGGCTTGCATACATAGAAAGAATGGTTATTAAAGATGGAGTCAAATTTGATTCCACCACTATGATCCCACGCTTGTTGAAGCATTTGAATATGGTCTTGAACTTACCACATCGAGTGGAATAAAAGTCCATCTTCTGTTGCACAAGGAAAGTAGGACAATGAGTCATATAGTTCGGCCACAGAGGGAAGAATTCCGATTGCGGATGTGACCCTAATAAGTTCAGCGATGATGTATGGACTGTGAAGCAGACAGGTTTCAGAAAACCAGGCTTTTGAAAGGAAGTCGACAACCTCATCGTGAAGGAAACAAGAACACCACTCCGGGGTCCTTGTTATTTTAATTTTTTTTATGGAAAACAGTTTAACACAATTACAACCCCATAAAGGCATTTATGCATAATTGATCGGCTTTCGAATCGCAACAAAGTCATTTTACATAATTAGCCCAGGCAGTTTCTTCGAAGGGGAGATCCGGCTGCTGCTCCCGGGCCAGCGGTAATGTATCACATTTGGGCATACAAATGAGTTTAAGCCTTCTTTAAGTATGCAGATGGATATGACGTGCCAGGCTCAGGAGTACTTTACAAATGAGATTGATTGACAGATTATTCTGGTGGGGAAATCAAAGGGGGCTATGGTTGCCGCTCTGAAAACAGTCATTTATCTTAATGCGTAGACTGTACTGAATCCATCTTCATCGTGACAGGGCCTGTGCGCCACTGTCCAGCGTTTGGAAGATGGTGATTCGATGCCATGGAAGCCGGCCTAGATCTACAGGAGTGCAAAAAAAAGAAGGGGCATTTCTCATTTTTGCATGTTTGCATCATCCGTTTTGGATACCTCACAAGGGAATGTCCAACGGTTTGCAAGTGTGCCAAACAATAGGGAAGAGTCTCTGGGCCTTGTTCACTCGAAGTCAAGCTCGGGAATAAACGCAAAATCATTTTATCAATCCAGCGTAACATGCAGATGAAACCGGCGTTTTGCGTCTCCGCAACTTTTACCTATACGGTGACATCACAGCGCCAGCGTTGTGTTTGTTATCCATAATCTACTGACCTTATAATGAGTTTAATGAACAATTATTCACTCCTCCGCCCCACGGCGAGCCACAGGTGACAATGTCAATGAAAGTTCGGTCACTGGCAGTATTTCTTCTTTAATCCCGTCACATTTGAAGAATAAATTCACCTCCTTGTCTCTTTGAACTGTAGATCGTAAATCCACTGAGAAGTATCATTATTGAATTAAAAGTTTCTGTTTCTCATTTAGAAAGTATACAGCGCATGCACTATATAGTCATGTTCTCTTTTCTTTGGTAGCGCCTCACACAGGCCTGGCAGATGTACAGTCAGGTCCATGAATATTGGGCCATCGACTCCATTCTTATCATTTTGGCTCTATAAACAACAATCGATCTCATTTCATTTTTCATTTTTTCATTGATTTCAGGCAGACAATAGTAACAAAAGAAAATATACAATATATAAATAAAATGATCAATTTCTACCTGAAAGGGAGTGGGAAGAAGATAACTTATTTAATCCACCCCAGGTCCCCATTCAGAGCTTACATTCAGCTTCACTGTTACTTGTTCAAGGATTATTTTACAAATGAAAGATCATGGTGGCATTACCACAGGTAACAATAATTATTACATTACAACAAACTGTATACCAACAATATAAAGAAAATTAACAATACCAACAATGGTAATGGACAATATACCAATAATGGTAAAAGACAAATTAAACCAACAATGGTAAGGAAACATTGAGCACTTATTAACACTATGAGACAACAGCAATTTAAATGAAAGACCCTCATCTCTATATTTTGACCAGACCCGATGTTTATATAACAGTTTGAATCGATTGACAATCGATCTCGAATGAACCAACAAAGATGTGCTTAAACTGCAGACTTTCAGCTTTCATTTGAGAGTATTTACTGTATCCAAATCGGATGAACGGTGTAGGAATTACAAGCGTTTCTATGTGAGCCTCCAACTTTTAAGGGACCAAAAGTAATGGGACAAGTGGCTGCTCAGCTGTTCCATGGCCAGGTATCTGCTCTTCCCTCATTATCCCATTTTTAAGGAACAGATGAGACGTCCAGAGTTCATTTCAAGTGTGATATTTGCATTTTGATACTGTTGCTATTATTTTCAATATGCGATCCAAAGAGCTATCACTATCAGTGAAGCAAGCCATTATTAGGCTGAATAATCAAAACAAACCCATCAGAGAGATAGCAAACATATTAGGCGTGGCTAAATTAGGGCTGGGCAATATATCGATATTTAAGATATATCAATATATTTTTAAATGATGATGATCTCTTTATACTGTATATAAATTCTGCCCTGACAAAGATTGACCTATTTTATTTATAGGCTATTTTTATCCAAGACATTTTTTATTTAAATGTGCACCATATGGAGCTTTGTTACACAGTGTTAATGTTTACATTTTATAGTTTTCAATAAAACTACTCGTATTTGGCTTTGACTTTGACTTAACATTTAATTTCACAGCTCTCACAATGTGGAAAAAATATCGGGATATATATCGATATTCAACCTAAATATATCGGGATATGACCTTTGGTCCATATCGCCCAGCCCTAGGCTAAATCAACAGTTTGGAACATTATTACAAAGAAGAAGATCTTTATTTATATAGCGCCTTTCACAGACATGGTCACAAAGTGCTTTACATGAGAGCATTTTACATTCACTCCATACTCGGTGGTGGTAAACTACTTTAGTAGCTTCTGTTTCCCCTGGGGGAGACTGACAGAAGCACTGTCGCGACTGCACACATCTGCGCCATGCATTCACACACACACGTCATTTATCCTGGCCTATTGTACATGTTTTTGTGGTAGGGGAAACCGGAGTACCCGGAGGAAACCTACGCAGACACAGGGAGAACATGCAAACTCCACACAGAAAGGCCCCGTCCACACTGTAAGAAATGATTCTGTGGTCATGTAGATTTGAATTAATGTATCAGGTAAAATATATTCAATATAATTGTGTTTTGATTTGGAGACAAACATTTAATTACATTTCATATAAAAATGTTCTCAATAAAATCCACCCATATTATTTAAATAAACATTAAGCAATATGTTTATCTAATTCCAAACACACAGAATATTGAGTGAATTTAAATTAATATAATCAGGCAAATTTGAATGGGAAAGCATTTCCAGGTCAAAGTGCACTTTATCTTTTTTTAACTGCTACAGCAGGCTATCGCGCCACAAGACATTTGAAGAGAGTCCAGACTTGGATTGATCTGGATTACTAAGGTAAGAAAACTTATTCTATGTTGGGCTAGTGAGAAGTAAGCATGTAGTGGTAAATTACAATGAGGTGAAAACATTTTAGTGACAGAATACTGTTTCATATATTAGCAGTGTTTGGTTTGATTGTTGGAGTTTCGTAAGCCCTCCGTCGAACTCCAATGGAAAAAACGGTAATTTAATTACGATTAGTTGAACGGTGATGAATGACTTGTTGACTCATGTAAATTATATTTTTACTGAACTAAATCCACATTCACTCACAGAATTGTTGCCGAATCAAACAATGGCTCCTCCCTTTACGTTATTTAAATATATATATGTTTCTTTTGTTGCCTTTGTGTTTCAGATCAATGCATAATTTCAGAGAACAACTAATGTACAACTGGAGCCGAAATGTATGTCTGCGTTAGACCATCACACCCAAAAGCTACTGAGACTGTTTCGTGCCAAAGGTGTAGCACTTGGAAGGAGACTGGAGAGCAAAATGGAACCGCTGAAGGTACAATAGTTTTCAAAATTAGAAGTAGCATTGTTCCAAACAACATTTAATTTGTAGCACTACATTGTTGGATCAAAATAAAAAAGTGCAGTTTGTAAAGGATAACTAATAAATACCGTAAATTTTGGACTACAAGTAAATTAAAACAGCCTCTGTTTTAATTTACACATTTATGTATATAATATATGAATTATGAAGTACAGAATCATCTGGCCAGTGTCAAACCAATGAATTCACCTAAATAAACAAAAATGACTTGCACTTCAATGAGCTTCTCATGAATGCTCATTGAATGCTCATGAACACTGTTAGACCTGACTGAGATGAACCTGGGGGATATTACCTACAGTTTATTGCATAAGACATTTGAAAATTTCATGGAAAATCTTGGAAATGTCCTGAAAAATGATTTCAAGTAAAGAGTGGGAACCCTGTATATGAATAAGGACAGAACTCATAGGCATGAACAAAACCTCAACTACACGATCCAGTTGTACAAAAACAGATTTTTCCCATAAGGGTTATTTCTAAATGACAGAAACCAGTGATTTTTAATTACATTTTATTTATTGACTTAATAGTTGTGGTATTTCTCCCCAGGACACAGTGCCCTCTTCAGTTGAGCGGATCAGAGAGCTTGTCCTTCGGTGTCTTATGGAATACCTTGGAGAACAAGGGGGACATCTCATTAAAGAATTCAACGTATGTGAACTTAATTAGCATTAACTTATTGCAAGCACCATAATTCCTTAATTCCTCAAATGGGTGCTGTTGTCAAGTAGATTGACACAGGTCTGTGATCTTTGTCGATTTTTTTGTGTGTAGTATCTTTTTAACTTTTAAAACGCTTCAGTGCTCCCTGTCATAGATTCTCCAAATCTCTTAACTCAACTGAAAGGTTGAACCGAGAGGGATAAAGATATTAGAATAGCATAAACCCCTCATGGCAATGAAAGAACAATTTGAGACCAAGGCTCATGGGAAAATAAAATGTCATAAAATAGATGTAAACGCTATGAAAACAATGAATGTACTGTACTATTTTTTCTGACAGTTTTTTACAATAAGACACTGAGAGCTTGGAGGAACTCCAACAGCAGCTCATAATGGCCATCACCGTGACCTCAGCGCCTGGAGCTTCTGCCAACGACAGGCCCAAGAACGTTGGAATTGTCATAGAAGGTGTGGAAGTCATCACAGGACTTGGAGATATTGCAAGGGCTTGCACTGTCCTCCTTAACTTGACCTATGCGTTGAATCTCAGTTATCCCACACAGCTGAAGTACACCTCTGTATTCAAAAAACTTTTCTTGGAACTGGATGATTAAAAGTTGTCAAACAAAGTCCAGTCCCTCAAGAGCAAACTTCTGGCTTGAAATGAGACTGTAGTTGCAGCACAAACTTCTACACAATGTTCAGCTTCTACACAGCTTGAGAAATGCACATTTGGAAGTGCTATGTTTGTGAGTTTGTACTGATTTGGACTTTGTCCCACAAAGGTCAATTACATTTCAAATGTTATGCCAAAGAAATTTTTTTTTCTTTTCTTTCTATACTGTGTACAAATTGCATTTTTATGATTTATGTTTTGGCACATGCATACCGCTGCTGCTTGAGATGTCATTGATTTGTTGCTAAGCGCATCCCATTTCATGAGTGTTTCCACCTGATTTTCTGGCTTGAACATGAGACTAGTTGCAGTATACATGTGCTACACAATGTTTAGCTTCTACAGAACAAGAGAAGTGCACATTTGAAAGTTTGCTAATAATTGTTAATAAAATGCTAATTTGAGTATTAATTGAGTTCTGAACTTTCTGGGCAGTGGACTAGTTATTCTTAAGAAATGTATTTAGATTTAATTCATTGCATTGATTGAATTCAAATCAATGCACAGATTAGTAATACATTATTATTACTCAATTATTCATAATTGATAGGTAGAATTTAATTTAATTAATTTAATTTAATTTAAGTCTTATTTGTACTATTTACACATTATAGGGAGTTCATATTTTTCAAATTAACTCAATATTTTTGTTTAGTTTTAATTCATTCTGTTCTGTCTTCCTATTTGAATCTACTCATTTTAAATGGATACATTTTAAGGGTCTTATTTAATTAGTATTTGCTTGTAATCTGTTGCCTCATTTTTATTGAGTAGATATGGTGTATTTTTCTTACAGTGCAGGTGGGAATCCGAGACCTTCTTGCTGTGAAGCAAGAGCTCTAACCGCTGTGCCACCGTGCCGCCCAAAGAAAGAACACACCGGTGAGCTGAAAGACACCAAAAGACCTGGAAGAATGATTTCCCTGGTGAAGAAAACCCCTTTTTTTTTTTTTTTTTTTTTTTTTTTTTTTTTATTACAACTTTTATGTAAAAAACGTTGTGCCCGAAGGCATTGACGGCTGGTTTCTTGAATATTAAAACATAGTATCAAAAATCAGCCTATGCTTAATGTTCCATAATTAGTTTTTTAAATTGTCCAAGGTTGGACAGTCCCACGGTTCTGGAGTTTTGTTTAATAACTTTGTTGCAAATAGGAATGGAGATCGGTCCAATGCTCGACTTGTGGGGAACTGTATGCCCGGATGGACAAGTGTTTTTTCCGTGTTTGAATAGGAGTTCTTTTAATCGGACACAGGGACAGGAGAGCCTTTGGGAGTAAACCACGTAACAGCTTGTAGCCATAGCACATCACTGCAAAGTTTCTCCTACGATTTAAGAGAGCCAGTTTGAGTTCTTCATAGTCCCCATCTGTAACTGGTTGTGTATAGGGGTAGTGTAGAATGATCCTAATGGCTCGGCGTTGGAGTTTTTCCAAGCGGTTAGTTTGTGTGACATTTAGAGCGGCCCAGACAGGTGACGCATACTCAAAGTGAGGTAGAATATAACATTTGTACAGCCTTGTTAATAGATTTTTGTCTTCAACAGAGAGGGAGAGTCTACGAAGGAGGAACATTTGAGATGCCACCTTTCGGCAGGCGTGGTCCACTTGTTTGTCAAATTTTAGATCATTTGTTAACCAGAATCCTAAATGGAGATGTTCTTTAACCATTTCGACTGGACGGCCCATGAATTTAATGTCAATGTTTGTATTTTGCGTTTTGGACAGAAACATTGCTTTGGTTTTGCTTGGGTTAAATTGCATACCCCAAGTTTCAGCCCACTGAGCAATGTCCAGGAGATCTTGATTTACTTTCTCTACCATTAGAGGGAGCTGTTGGGATGCAACAAACAGTGTGGTGTCGTCAGCATAAAGCAGACAATCGTTTACAGTGCCTGGCTTGCTTGATGACTGAATTTCACCAGGAATCAGATGTGAAAGATCATTGATAAACATGCAACCTTAAAAAAAACGGCTCACTTGTGAGACTCGGCTCTCATCGTTCACTTAAAAGAGCTGGCTCTTTGTACCGACTCGTTCGCGACCGACCCATCACTAATACAGACCATTAACCACAAGGTGTAAACCACTGGTGAGCCTCAAAAACAGGAGTTTGCCAAAAAAAAAACATCTAAAAAAGCCTTTACAGTTCTGAAACAACATCCTAGGACAGACGGGACAAAGATCAACTTGCAAAACTGTTGGTTTGTTCACCTTGTTAGTCTGCGATTATGAGGCCAGTTGACAAGAAATGAAGTGCGTTTTGCAGCACAAGATGTTGTTCTGCTGTAGCTGCCTTGTCCTCAAACAATGTGGATTTTCTAAGCGGATAAAAAGGGGAACTACATTGTAAGGCGTAATAATATCAGGAATACTTCGGCATACGCCTTACAATATAGTTCCCCTTTTTATCCGCTTAGAAAATCCACATTGTTTCATTTTGTGTAATTATACTTTATAGTGTAACCATTCATGTAACCATATTTAAATAGGGAAAACGTGGAAGAGTTTGGTAGCTTCTATCTTCACCTCGTTTGGAGCTATAGAGGAGAAGAGAGAGGCTAAATGCTAACGCCGTCTGTGCTGTGTTTACGTGACTGAAGGCACACGTGAAGACCAGACAGGTACAAATGAACTCGTCTAAGCTCAGGTAAGAACATATCTCAGTATGTAAAAACGGTGGACTATTCATTTAATTCCCTGTTTATTATTCCCATATATTCCCGTTAATTCCCTTGGAAATTTCAAACGTTGAAAATGTCCACAATTTTGCAGCCTTACGACTGAATAGGTTGTGTTCATGTTTGTAAAGTGACATTTGGGGCATTTTGGTTTGAATTGTTTTCTCTTCCTCTTAAAGCCCTTTTCAGCAGATAGACTGCTCCCATAACAATACTGACTATAAAATACCGTTAATTACTTTTAAAATGTTATTCAGTGGCTTAAAAAATACAATAACAGTTTTTTTTCTTATTTTGGAATATTTGTAAGTCATCGCTGTGGCATAATAAAGCACAAACATCTCGATTTTTGGAAAGCATAATAGACTGACCCAGAAATGAGTAGTTTCAGTAGTTTTTTGTTCCTGATTGACATCTCCCTGTTTAGTTGCGACTCAGTTACTGTTGTAACTGACTTGAAGCTGTTCATTACACGGAAAATGCCCTGGAGTCTTACAAGGCCAGCAAGTCCATAAACCGTGGTAATGGGACAGTACATTTCTTTTGGAGAGAATCCCACTGAAGGACATTTAGAGCCATAATAAACAACTCCTGGCTCCCTTCCACTGGAGCGGCGGAACACAAAAAATCCATACTGTTCCCGGGACATGAGGCAACTTTCAATTACTTTGAGAGTCTGTGCTGTAACTGCCTTTTCAGTTTGGATTTCAAAGTACTAAGGCCAGAGTAATGGGATATTTGTCACATTGTTATATGTCACAATAATATGTAATCTGTTATGAGGGGGTCTTATGCTTTTTATCTCAAACATCTGCTCGCCTTTCTGGGTCCCTAAGCAAGAGTGCAGAGTACACATCCAAACAGTTACACACAGTAGTGCATTGGAACATAATTACCTCAATACAGGCCCTCCCCACTGTGTGAGAACCACTAACCATTTGCTGTGTCAAACTGGTATTTAGGACTACACTATTTTTTTCCTCACTTTTTAAAATGGCAAATTCTTGCACCTCTGGTCACTTGGGGCGACAGTGGCTCAGATAGTAGAGCGGGTCGTCTTGTAACCGGAGGGTCGGCGGTTCATATCCCGCAGGTGCACACTGTCGTTGTATCCTTGGGCAAGACACTTCACCCTCCTTGTCTCCAGTGTTTATTTACTGACTCACAGTTTGGAAACTGCTGATTTAAAACTGAAGCCTGCACCTGACTGGTAATTTCTATCGTACCACTGAGAATTAGCCATGCACATTCAGGGAACTGCAGTTACTAAAAGAAACTTGCACCGCAGAGCCGTGTGGATTCAACTCCCCATTGAGAAAACATGAGTACAAGGCAATTCAAAGTGCTTCACAGTTGCATAAAATTACAAGAAAACAGATCAAATCAATCAATAAAACATCAACATAAAAATGAATCAATTACAGTAAAAGGCAAGAGTGCAGATAAAATACTTTCAGTTTTCATATGCACGGGTAAAAAGAGCTGTTTTCAGCCTGGATTTGAACATTGTCAGAGTTGAGGCCTGTCATGAAGACTGTTCCAGATTTTAGCTGCATGAAACTGAAACGCAGCCTCACCATGGTCCGTGTACCGTTCGTTCAATCAATTTTCAATTTGAAAACAACAATGAAATTACCCAGAAACGTGTGCTATCAGCATTTTTTCATTTCATACAATGAAACAAAATCACTCAAAATGGCACGTATTTTCATATTTCAATATGATACAAAAACGGAAAAATGAAAATTGAAATCACAGCCTAAGAGCGTCATTATTTTGTTTTATCGGTTTGCGTATAGCCGGAAGTTCGGCTGTACGGTTCACATTAAGGTCCCACCTGAAACACTGGGCTCTTTCGGGGTGTAATTTCTAATAGGGAAAAACTAACACGGAGATTGTATACACCTTTTGCAATTGTTCAATTGCCAGTTCTTTGTCCTGGGGTATTAGCACTCTTTAGATTCTATGACTTCCTCCGAGATGGGTTTGGTTATACACAGAGCTAACTACAGCGCTTGTGAAAAGAGTTCGCCTTCCACTGTAGGTATTCAAGTCTAAAATACCACCACAATGTAAAACATGTTAGGGCAAACACAGACGTCCCCGATGCTAATGTTAGTGTTTAGCCTTGCGGCTCAAACGCTCCAGCCAGCCCACTCTGGACTTCTGAGCCAAAATAAGTAAGTCTACATGTGAAAAATTAAGCAACTCCCTAGCAGAATGGCTCACAGTGCCTTGTAGACCACTGTCGGTGGTAGAGAATAGGGGGCTTCAGTCCGTGACTAGCACGTACTTAAAGCAGTGGAGTTAGTTGCTCTGACTGGGGTTCATTGGACCTCCTTGAGCAATTCTACCTACCTTGGAGAGACCACGCACGCAATATACGTGGTGAACAATGAATGGCATCTAGCCTGTCTTGTCCTGACTGTACAAAAAGCTAATGACAGACACTATGCAGCAAACTGTGCAGACCAATTTTTATCTGTGGCTGAGTCGTGGGAAATTGACCGCAAGGTTGCAACTATTGGTAGCAATTGCGCCAGAAATATGATGGCAGCAGCAAGACGGCTTCCATTTCAGCACACGCTCTGTGTTGCACACATTTTGCAGAGGTGGCTTTAATGATGCCCTGGCAAAATGCCGCAAGATGGTGGGTCATTTCAGACATAGCCAAGTCAACACTGAAGAACTACATCATGAGGGGGGAGGGGCTCTTGAGCAGGAAAATTAGCCTCTAATTCAAGATGTACCCACAAGGTGCAACTCCACCCTTTTTATGATCCGTCGTCTTCTCAAGAACAAAGATGTAGTAAATGCTACAGAAGCACAAACTGGTCTGCAGCAGAGTGGACAAAACTGGAGAAGAGTTGGCTGCCATCCTTGAACCTTGCAGGTAAATAAACCGATGTAAATTATTTTTTAAATAATTATTGCCTAAAGTTAAGTACTGTAATTGCTAAAGAATGTAAAGTCTCCAAAGAGATGAGAGAGAAGGGGTGTGGACAAAGCTTAAGAAGAATCCAACAAAGCAAGCAGAGCCCAGGAATGAGACACTGAAGATGAAAGGCCTCTTGTTCTTTGCTTCAGACTCTGATGACGATGACGCGGGGCCTAAACATGCCCTGAGCCTCTACAGAGCTGAACACTCAATCCGTGAGACAGACTGCCCACTGAAATCGTGGTCAGCACATGCAGGGGCACATCCACTGCTGTCCACTCTGACCAGAAAGTCTCTAGCAAGCCCTGGCACTTCCGTCCCCTGTGAGAGGGTTTCTCACTTGCTGGGCACATCATTTAGAAGAAAAGAGCTGCACTCAGCCGTGAAATGTAAACAGGCTTGTTTGTCTTAGTAACTGGTTAAAGGAGAAAAAGTGGCATCAGCTGCATTTTCATGTCGGTTGCACTAAATGTTGAATGTTCAAAAACATGTATTCTATTCTATTGAATTATTTTGTCAGTATATGAAATGGCCCGTTGATTTCTGTTGACAGCAATTGTTAAACACAGCAATTATTTGCTTTTATCTATATGTGGCATTATTATTACTGTTTAATGTTCTCTACAAGTTACATGAGTGATCAGAGTTCTTTAAACACTTGAAAGCTAAATAGCTATAAATGCACTTGAACTGTTACTTGAAAAACTATACAGATTAACAACAATAAATACATTTGTTGTTGAACTCACGTGTCTATCTAGTTATTGAATAATTTAGGTGCAAAAAGTAGTTTGTTGGGGTTTCAAATCAAATGTGATTAATTAATTAATTACAGACAGATGCAACATGAGAGCCCAGATGTGTTCTGCTTTCCGCATGATAACATTTAGACCTGTAACTAACTTGATTTCAAAAATTGTAACAACATGGCTTAATGGTTCAGTTATCTTTATTATACACCATGGGGCAATTTAGTTTGTGGCCAGCAGTCGCACCAACACAAATACAAACAAGTAATTATAACATTCAATAGTCGTATGATCATTTAAAAGACCTAATTGTCTTTGGAATCATGGACTTTTTGAACTTGTTAGTGTTGCACCGTGGAACACTCCAGCGGCCTCCGGATGGAAGCAGTAAAAACTCCTGACCCTGTGCAACTCGCTAAGATCATTTTAAGCAGTGCCAGCAATTATACTGCACTTTCACAACATCATTAAGTCGGTTCTTATGCTTTACCAAAAGTTATCCCTGCCAACAGATAATTGGCATAATTGGCTGGGCCTCGGGGCAGCACAGAGCGTGACAAGAACAGACTGAACAACCTGGCCAGGAAGGGTCTGTCCTGGGCTGACCCCTGGACTCTGGGGAAGGGGAGGGACAGGAGGGTATTAGACAAGCTCTCTCTATATAGTGCCCCATAAAAGTTCTTTATTCCTTGTACATAAGATACTCCTATTTAATGTTACTTGTTTGCACATTATCCTGACTCTTCTATTTGACCCCCTGTGGGCATGGCTGTAGGCACCATTGAGGGCTTTGCTCACTGGCCTCTGTCGCTGCTTATATCAATGGTTTCTGCCTAATATTTACGAATCATGGCTCTGTGTTGGCGTATTTTTAGAGGGTATGCACATGCATTGTTATTTTAAATAGAATCCACAATATTCCGTAAAGAATGTCGTGATTGTGAACGCTGTTCTGTCTTTGCGTTACTCGTTTGTTTGTTTTGGTTGTAGCAGACGCAACCAAAACAACGCCCTGCAACTTTCGCTTCTTGTTTTTGTTCCGCTCTCTGGCTCAGTTGCATTCACATATCAAATTATAAAATTCAGAGTTAATTTTAAAGCAGTGCTAAGTAACGTGTTTACCTTAATAAATCCTTTCCGTAGTCCCTCTGGGGGTAATACAAGTGTTAATGGGATGATTGGAGGGTCTTTCATCTCCCCTGGTGTCTCTGGCCAGAAAACCACAATTGTAACTTGCCTGCCACCGGGTCAGAGGCCCAATACACAATAATGGAATAACAAAGAAGCTAACAGGCTAACGGCAAAGCTAACTGCAGGCTAGCGCCACTTTAAACAGTATTTACAGCCAAGTTTGAGTGAATAAAATGATCTCCATTATGTAATTGGATATCAATATCCCTCTCTCCCTTTGTCTTTTCTGTCAGCGTAGTGTTTACTCTCACGGACAATTAATGAGTAAAAAAACGCAAAATGCTACGACACCTGCAGTGGCGCTTATGGCCTCTAGAGGCACGAGTTACTTAGTACTGCTTTGACCATAGCTGTCATGTGTCCCAGTTTGGCCAGGAAACTAACGTATGTTGCCCATCTTTCCCGCCGTCTTCCCATATTTGTTTTATCCTGTCAATTTCACATATTATTATATTTAAAAAAAATAACACTCCTCTTCCCCTCCAAACTGAACTCTGTCGCTAGCCTCGCGAGAACTGCCACCTGCAGAAGCCATTAGTCCGTCGTCTCATTACTCCATAAATGTACCACTGAGCAGAGGTGCCATTAGTCCGACATCTCTAACCCAGTTGTGTTGTGGATTAGAGAGCCATATACAACCACTGGCCCTAACCTTAAAGGAACAGGCCACCGTTTTTCCATACTGAGATATGTTCTTACCTGAGCTTAGACGAGTTGATACGTACCTGTCTGGTCTTTGTGCCCATGGAAGAGTTTGGTCGCTTCTGACTTCACTCCATATGGAGCCAAAGGAATATACTGGGAGAGGCCAAATGCTAACAACATCTTTGGTCGTTTTGCGTGACCGAGGGCATGCACAAAGATCAGACAGGTACGTATCAACTCGTCTAAGCTCAGGTAAGAACATATATCAGTATGGAAAAACAGTGGCCTGTTCCTTTAAGGTCAGTGGACTCTTGTATGAACCAAATTTTATTTTTCAACCCCTACTCAATGGGACATTTTCGGAATAATGAGACGTCGGGCTAATGGGTTGTCAGACTAATGGGCCGACCTCAGAAAATGTCCCGTATTGATTTTAAAATTTGAAAGGTATGGTCTTAACCGAGACCATACATATAATAATTAAAGATAGATTAATACATATTCAGCCCCATTCATAGAAAAGGTCCTGAGTCCTCTGTGAAACTTACATGGCCGCACAGACTCCTCCTACGCAGCCTGTTCCTTAAAAGGGCAAAAAGCCGGGAAGCCCTGCACTCTTTGATTAGAATCAATGTTCCCAAGTGTCTCTTGGAGTCGCCCCTGGCCACCAGGGGGTGGTGTTACAGCAATGTCAGTTCCCCGCCATGAGGACCATAGAGAAGCACGTTCCTCATTCATTGACCGAGACCCACATTTTCAGCCGGACCAGGGTATGTTACGGGGGGGTCGGCCCATTAGAGGAGAAAAAGCTTTATTAGAACGTAGCAGCTGCCTTTCCCGAGCTCACAGACGGAGCATGAGCAGGGGCGGAGCTGATACAAGCTAAAGAGGGACTGAGGAGGGCCCCACTGGGAAACACTGCAAAAAGTCATCTAGAAATAAGTAACATTTTCTTGAAATAATTACATCTGTCTTTGATTTTAGTTAAAGAAAATCTATCTTTAACACAAGCATTTTTGTACTTAATTAAGTAAAAACATCTTAATGCACTTAAATTAGATGGCAGATATCATTTAACTTGAAATAAGATGATTTTTCTAATTTATTTTATGTGGAAAAAATATTTATTCAACAGAATATCATAAGGTCCCTGTTTTCTGATTTTTTTTCCCACTGGTCATAATATTTAATTGTTATCCAAAATACATCTGTTCTATTCTATTCATTTGCACATTAAGGGAAAAAAAAGGCAGGGCAGAGAATGTGTTGCTGTTTTTGTCATGGTTTAACCATTTGTCTGCACGTTCTCATGAAAAATACACTGATCCTGTCTGTGCGTATGCCCCCGTGTGCGCGTAGTACTTACTGTATATCAGGTTCCAATGGGGCCTGCAGGGGCATTATTTTTGCGCTGGTACTTTCATCACAGCTCCTGCAGTTCCATTCATATTTACAAATGTGCTTGTTTATGTGGTCGGGACAGTGCGTGCTGTACAATAGGCCAGGATGAGTGACAGCGTGTCTGAGAGCTCAAGTGGTAGGGGAAACCTCTGTCCAACGCAAAGAGCAGCGGCCAAATACGTTCTTCTCCGGGTTGTGTTCCCATGGGAAAGATGTCCCACATTTCCTTTCAAGTTTGGCAATGAGCCCATGTTGATGCCCCGGTGTTATGACTGATTTTGGACTCAGCGACAGCATTGTGTAACAGGTCGATTATCCATGTAAAGGATGTTGTTAGACTCCGTGGACTACTCCTTGTTTACATCTTTTTATTTACTGGACCTGTTTCTTTTCTTCCAATTGCCTACTGCTGTGTTCAAAAATGGATGAAAAAGAATACGTAGGCTCGTTCTATTAAAATCAAAATCATTATTTTATTCCCTGAATTTACAATCTAAACACAGAGCGCTACATCTGGACATGTTGACTGTCGGGCCAGGAGGGGGAGAGGGAGAGGAGCGGCCCGTGCCTGGCCTTTTATAAACACAGGAAGTAGGCGTCTCCTTGTTGACACTTCTTCTGCGTCTGCACCAATGGCCGCTGACTGCTCTGCTTTGTGACTACGACACTGGAGGCCGCCATTGCTCCGCTATTGCTGTAGTACCTCCATATGGCCGCTATTCCCCCATTGGAATGCATTGGACTTTAGACACGTTAAAAACAGCTTTAATGCCCGGTGCCTAATGTTTTAGAAGTGGCTAGAGCTAGATATTCCTCCTGTGATTACGCTGGGTTAAAAACAATCTGGGGCACCGGGCTGGTTATGGTAGCAAAATTTTTTAGAAATCTCCTACTTAATGAGGGTTGGACTGTTAGCATTGGAGCTGCGCGAGCTACACGTCACGCAAGGGCCGAGTCTACAGTGAAGCTTCCGCCCTTATGCCCTTATTAGGAACATGCTTCGTCAGAGCTGGGGAGGAGGAGCCTGTAAATCCGCCATGATTTCCCCCTCGAACGTGGTCATTATGGTAAACGGGGAGGAGTGAGGAATGACGGTCTATTAATAATATGTCTATGGTCTGCACCATCTAACTCTTAACACACTGCCCCCCAGTGGATATCAGAGTAAAAACAACAATACAGCAAAATGTCAGCCCAATTCAAATCAACCCCAAACGCACAGATTACAGTCAACACAGTTTCATATAATCATTAAAGCCTATTATGACAAAAACATATATAGAAATATTCAACACTACAGAATCCTTAAAGTAAGTATAACATTACACTAAGCACCATCGAACATTCTGTACCTGACTCGAGGGTTTCTGTAGGAGCTGCACATCCTGTACATTCAGTTTGAAGTCTCTAAAGGACATTGTGAGCGTTCGTTGGATCCAGAGGTGTCATGTTCATATATGTTAAGTGTGTGTTCCAGCATGCACGCTCTCACAGGACTGCTCTTCACTTTTCAAATGAAGGCGAGAGAAGGCAGAAAAGCACTTATTAATAATATGACGTGATCTCATCCTTCGAAAATACAGTAAAGTTTGGAATTGGAAATCAGTTGAAATGTCAAAAGGATATTAAAAAGAATGTGCAGCTCTCCAAGTGTTGTCTTTTGAGCAAAAAGTCGTGTTTCAGACCATAATTGTTGTGTGAATGATTGATTGAGTTTTTATTTCGAGCTACACACAAGGCACAAAAGCCAAAAAAAGAAAAAAAAATATATATATATATATAATAAAAGAAAAAATAATTAACATTCTGGCTCGAAAAGGAGTGGGAAGAAGACAAGCTTATTAACTCCCACCCCTGTTCATAAACTTAAATAACAATATATAACAATAACACTGTTTAGTTCTTATCTTACAAAACGATTAACAATTGAGTTTGTTACATATTAACAGATGCAACAATGCATTATATTAGGTCAACATTCACAGTATCTTACACGTTATAACAAGTGTATAATTTTGTTTCCTATACCGAATTTATTACCATGTTGGTATTGCTGTTATTCACCATCATCATTACAACCCATATAGCATTACTCTGTATCAAAGTGCTTGAATGATACATAATATACTCCACTTTTATTCATGAAAGGTACAATAGTCGCAGACTGATTGATGCTCATGATAACAAGATTAGTCTGAATGATGTGTGTTAATGATGTGTGTTAAAAAGGATTCGGGGCTTTTCTTTTTCCTTTTCTGTGTCTGGACCTGCTGCCAGAGGGGAGCAGCCCCCGAGCAACCGGACCATCATTTGTTAAGTGTCCTATACTATGCATTAAAAGAGACAAATTTTAGGAGTCTGCTGCCAGAAGAGGCTTTCCTCGAGCTGCCGACCCCCACATGTCTGCCCTGTACTATGGGTTATGTTGAATGCGGAGTACATGGATATGTGCATGTTTTACTTCTAAGAATTTAATTCCTTTATATTACCATCAGCATCAATAGCAGTACCACTGTCTGATCTATTTAATGATGAGCTTATGCAGTCAAAAGAGTCAAACAATGTGATTATTTTCCAATAAATGTCAATACAATACCAGTTTGAATCCCATTTGAGGGACATGAGGCAGCGGAAACACCTGAGGCATCTGAAGCACATGAGCCTGGTTCACATGGGGAGATTTTACCATCTTTGGCAGATTTTCCAAACCTGAGAGACCCCAGGCATTGCACTGTTGCACTATTCGGAGGCTTCTTATCATGGCGGACACTGACGCACATCCAGTTTGGCCTTAGACCTCTTACCAATTTGTTTGATTCGGATGCACCCTTGGACTGTTGATTCTGGATTCCCCTCCATGTTTCCCGGTGCTTCCTCGCCGCCTCGTCACCTCACTTTCTGATTGGCTACACGTCACGGTTGTCTCGTTTGTCCTCAGGGCTCACCACACACCGGGAAAAAGCCAACCAAAACAATCCAACAGGCTGAATGGGGGTGGTAAGAGGTTAAGATTGTTGAAAGGGGAGAATCGGGCTAAGCATTAAATTTGACTTGCTGTCACCTGTAGAAACCTGCAGAGAGACACTTTTATCTTCAATAAAGTGCATGACTAAAATATATCCAACTGATAAATGACACGGTGACAGCGGATGAAGTCTACATGGCTCTTTTGCCTTGATCAAAGAGAAGTGCCACAGGATATTCATTCATTTCATTACACTTAAGCCAACTGGAATTGCATCAAAATGTACATCTACATGCACAGAGAACATTTGACTTAAGTTCTACTTTGCCTGAGTCCAACTTTTTAATGAGCTTTGACCCAGATCAGACAGCGTCATTTCAGGAAAATGTTCAATTAAGGCATAATGTAGCTCCAAGGGCCTGTATTATGTCGGCAATTATATTCTTTTAAGTCCGCTTGGCATTGGGAGTGTGGAATTAAATAGTTGTTCCTTCCTTAAGTGAATTGTGAAAGAAGACATTTGTGAAAAGACGGTATATTTGTTTTCAGCATTACTGTGACAGTGACCTGTTTCACAGGCTTATAAACTTGTCCCTGTGAAGAATTGGGACATACAAAAATTAGTGCAAACAAAATGATCCAAAAATCAGGTACAGGGCAAAATGGAAATGGAACCTAACGACTCGCAGTTTCCCTCCAGCCCAAAACAAGCGGACAAGTGGGTGTGGTTAAGTCTTTCAGCATTAATTCATAAATCAGTCTGTTTTGGTTCAAGAGTTTTTAAAACAGTCAGCACTTTTACACCATATATGTAGTATTCATCTTTTGAAAATGTACTATAGTGACATTTCATATTAGTCTCTGTCTTTGTTCTGGAAACGTGACTAAATTCCACCTGTATGTACATTATTCCCGAGACATTTTGTATATTGTATATACAGACCTGCCAACATGTACGCATTTTGACCTCCTAGTACGCTTGTACGATTTCATGTTCTAAACTACGCATTATGAAGATGTTGTCACTGAAGTTCATTCTGCCGCTGAGCAGAGATCTGTGTAATGTGTAAATAAACTATGCACAGGCTGTAAAAGTTCACTGGTGCTGGTACGTCAAATATGCCACTTTCCCCGTGGCCGCAGCCGTAGGAGCCTCCAGCTCCAGGCTGAGTGAGCCTCGCTGCCCCGCGCTCACTTCACCTGGGCAGGGCAACAGCCACCCGCATCCACCGGCTGACTGTAGCCTCGTCGACTCGCTAACCCCGCTCCAACAGACGCACCACTGAACCCCATGAGACATCGCCCGGTGAGGTGAAAGTTAAACCGCTGTATACATGTGAACTTTTACTGCACTTAGTAGCTAGCGGTAGAAGTTCATGCATCAGTCTGCACAACAACAAAGTTACAACAAAGCAGCTGTGCATGACACTGTGCATCAAACTAATCCAAAAACCTACAAAGCTAACGGATAGTTATCATTTACTGTGAGGCTAAATCCTATGGCTAAATTGACCGGGCAAGTGCCCATGGCTCAGTGCGCGCTCTGCACTCAGTTGATGTGTGGTTGCGGTCAGTGAGGAGAGGAGAGGGCTGATCTCTCCAGGTGGACCGTGTGGTCAGAGGGAGAGGGCTGACCTCCAGGTGGACCGCGTGGTCATTGGGTGCTCACAGATATGAGCAGTTCTGGCGTGGTTCCAGCTGATCAAGATGTTAAGTTGGCAAGTTTACTGAAACTGAACCAAAGTTTACACTCTTTGGACTTGCAACTATTAAAATATGCCAAACCATTAAGCTGCAGCCAGAAAAAAACTGATACCATTTTATTTTGTATGGTAATGGTTGGCATATTCTGAAGTGTATGGGCCTTATTCCTATGAATAGTCAATAAAAGTTTAAAATCTATATTTCAAAAACGAAAATGTAATAATATTTTTATCCTTTTTTATGTACATGATTCAAATAGAAGACAGTATCTTCTGATGTACAGAACCTGATTTGGAATTTAACATCATGTACAAATCCTTTATTGTCTCTGACCACTCTGTGATGAAAGTGAAGCCATTAGCAGAACTACAGTTCTAAAACAAAAAAGTTTAGTGTTGAGTCAATATAGTTGTTAATCATATGCGCTACAAAAAAGTGGAAGTGGAAAAAAGTGTATATATTCTGTTATTTAGAAACCCAAAATGTAATTTTAGAGTAAAAACAAAACTATAATGAATTGTTGTATTGTTTTCAAAGCACACAAATTATTATTACGGTAAATTATGTTCCAGACCGTTGCTTGATAATTATTCTACTTTATTTTTTGAATTGCAATGGAATTAAATTCAGGACCCCGTTCTAAACTTTAGTTCTCTCCCCTCCCTCTCTCTTGCTCTTGCCATACATGAGGTGAGAGCTGCTCATGTTGGTCAGTGTTTTCTCTCTGCAGCATCAGGCTGAGGTTCAGAGTCTGTATCTGAGAGCTGCAGGGGCGGAGCTGAGAGAAGAATCAAGGGCCTTCGCCCCCTGAAAGAAAACTGATCCATTATATTATAAAAAATGAGAAGCTGTACCCTATGTAAATTAACCAGAAATTATTCTTTTCACAGCAGCATAATAGCCAAAAATAGTTATTATTTTTTTGCTTAAAATGCACCAGAATGCAGGAAAACGCATCTAAATTTAAAAAAATCTCCCGGGGGAGGACCCCAGGACCCCCCAAGGTGGTGCTCTCTACCACCACAGTCTCCTTGAAATCTGTGGGGAAGCACTGCATAGAATCTACGTGTTCTGTTAAAACATTCACGCAAACTGCGCGTTCCACCACGGCCCTGTGAACTGTCACCTTTGTCACAATGTATTTGCATGTCTGAATGCATCTGGCGAGCTCCTCTCTTCGTAAACAATATTAAACACTTGGAAACCACAAACCACAACATATCCGGCTTGCCCTGGGTTCGCGCGTTTTTTTTTTTTGACTCATAAAAATGTTTCAATGTTGGCAGGTCTGTATATATATGTATAATATTTCTGAGACATTTGCCCTGATTGTCCAGGGTATTTTTCCTCAAATCATTTCGAGACCAGTGTGCAAAAGTATTATTACTAAACCATCACATCACATGTTTTTGTGATAAGTGGATAAAATGTTCACTATGTCAATGATCAAAATCTTTCTATTTTTTTCTTTTCTTATTTTCTTGGTCAATTATTTCCTTTTGTGTCACTACAACACAGTTTACCTACGGGACAATTATAATCAGAGCAACTACACAAACCTAGACCTCTGCTGCTACAACCTTCTGTTAGAGAAGTACATATTCTGCTGAAGGATTGTCCCGCAGACAGCTGCTTTAGTGGAACAGCGAGGTCTGTTCTTTCACAGCAGAGTTTAAGTAAATTAGCCCTGAGGACTTGAGTGTCAAATGTGCTTAAAGCTGCCATAAGTTCATAGATTTCCTTTATTAAAGCCTTCAAGTGCTGTGGCTCCAACGCTATACTTTCATATATTTAAGACAAAGCTCATATTTTCATTGAATGAAATGTCACGCAGCAAAGCTGTCAATTTCACACCCGTGCAGAGATAGGCCGTGTTCAGAAACCGAACCGGGAGGCAGCGCAATGACTTTTGGGATTCTTCCTAGAGCCCTAAAAACTAATGAGGAACATCCTAATAAAGGAAGTATTAAAGGAAGCATCACAGCTCCTTTCCTCACTACCTTAACTGCACTCACACCAAAGGTTACTTTAACCCAAAATTCTGTCATTTATGGAACATTTTTAGCTTTGACGGAAAATGTTAAAGACCATCCGTCATTTTGATGGATTGAAAAGCAGCACTGCTCAGTCTCTGAGCGAGACCTCTGAACTCTCCCAGCTCCAGTGGAACACTGCGTGGTTTCGCTTTGCATTTCAAACAGAAAATAACATGATGCACACTCACATCAGAGCTGAGAGCGTTAACTTGGATAAATCTGCAAAGGGCACAGAGAGGAGAGAAAGAGGCCACACAGTTAAGCCTGGGCACGTGTACAGCAGGCCTCAAAGAAGCACATGTGCTGCTGAATATTGCCCCGTTTGCCCTCTGTCTTTCTTAAACAATAAGTTAAAATTGAGGAATGTGCAAATAATCAGCTCAAATTTGCATTTGTAACAGAGAAATATGAGCCTTATATTGACGAGCAGTCACCCTCCTTTGAGATCTTAATGCACAAGTTTTAACACATTTTGCTGCAAAATTAATGTTCCATGATTCTGTTCAGATTTTGTTTAGTTTAGCTCCACTTATTATATACATGTACATAATGAGCGATTATTAAATGATGGATAAAGATAGCTCATGATAGATTTTTTTATGACCCTGTCAGTCAGAATTACGGAAACAAATTATCCCGAGCAAACACATTGACTGACACATGTTCCTTGTCATGGCCGACAATGACACATGTCTGGGTGAATGATGAGGAGTCGAAGCTTCCTATTTTTATTTCCACTTTTCAGAGGCCGTTTTATCAGAGGATCACGATTATTTCGATTCAATCCAGCTAGGAGAAAGCTTGAAATAACAAGGCAACTCAAGCAAATATCATTATTTATTAATTACTGAGTCACTGTCGCACCAGAGCGATAACCACCAGCTATTTACGAGACATGTTTGTTTATTAGTGAAGGCAATTAGAGAGCTGGAATGATCAGGTAAAAGTTAGTGCAATAAAAGGCAGAGGAGATCATTCAAACAAACCAGCGAATGAGCCCAAACTCAACTCCGGGCATGTTTCTGATAAAGAAGCTACATCCGAACACGCCTCAATGGAAAAGGATTTTGAAATGTGTGACCATTGTACTTTCTCTCACTCGCTGCTTTACATGTGGAGTGTGTCTGCGAATCCACTCAGCCCATTACAGGGCTCCGACCTTCCGGCCAAATGTGATGAGATTGCTGCTATTACAGAGGCAATTTATCCAAATGGCTGCGTATGTGAATCCCACCGCCGGTCCAGGCTAAACGTCTGAGCAAGGTGTCGCTTTTGACGGGAAGTTTGATCATTTTTCAGGCTTTTGGACAAAAAATGGTGTTTGACATCAAAGAGTGAAGGGTAATGGGACTAGTTACTGGGACTTCCGCAGCCATTAGCCACTTTCTAAATACTTCTGGAGACTCTGAGCGTTGTGGAGGTTCTGTAACTCAAAACCATGGATGGAAAACTTGTTTAGTGTTGGGCTTGTGGTTTGCAAACCTTTCACACCAAAGTACCACCTCATAGAATATTTGAGCTTCCAAGTGCCACGAGGCCTAGATCAAGATCAAATCGGAATTGAGAAAGTTTGACAATCTCTGGTTTAGGCGATTACACTTTATCTGAGGATTGTTTTACATGTCCTCCAAACCTGCTCATACTTGCTCTATTAACAACAACCTCAAAAGGCCATTTAAAGAGCGAGTATTCTATTTTTTGCAGGTATTGGGTAATCATCTTTATCACTATCTTAACCTTTGATGGCTAGAAAATGCAATATTGATCTAAAACGGCTAAAATAACCCTCCAAAATAAACCCCTCACACCATCCCTCCTCCTACTCCTCTTTGTGGCAAGGCTGATTAAAAAAAATCCATCCAAGGGTTTTCACTTCGCAATGAGAGAATGAAGCTTAGGAAGAGATGGAGAGGTGAACATAGCGTTCCGTGGATACACAGAAACTCGGAAGGAGCTTTTTGGGAGCTGTAGAACAGCCACTGGGGAAGATGCGCTAGCGGCTCAAAAACACAGATCTAGGTATGTTTTTGTTGAGGAAAAAACTTTGTAACATGCTTGTTTTGAGGAATTTTAAGAAGTCGATTTTGCCAAAAAACAAAAACAAAAAAACTTACAAAAAAGAAAAAAACAAACATTTTATTTAAGCCTGATTTAAGCCTAACCACTTTTAACTCGAGGCAGCTTGATGATTTTGGCACTCAAATTGCCTTCTAACCTGACATTTGAAGGTACTAGCCGTCTTTTACCCTAGCAGTCCTATACTGTACCACGGCTAAAGATTAGAGCAAGCATAATAAGGGACATGTAAGTGCGTGAAAATGTTGATCTTTACTTTGCAATCAGCCTTCCTTCATTCATTTCATTTTCCATTGAAACGTCCATTACACTGATGGAGGCGGGGCAAGGTTACGTTGCCACATAAGCAATGAATACCTCCAAATTAACTTGCCCTGATTCAACCTCCGTTAATCAAAAGGTTCTTAGTGACGACAAACCTTTTAGAAATCCATTCCGAGCTCTCACTGCTATGCGAACAAATATGTTCCAATACAAAAGGGTTTAGCTGCATTCTTGCTTCAGGACGCCGCCTCCAGACGAACATTCGACTTCAGAAACGTCTTTACAGTCTCTATGAACAGGATTCATTGCCAAAATGAGTGTACAACATTTTCTGTGGGACAGCGAAGATTGTTGAAAATGAGCAGAAATCCTGACAGGCTGAGGGGTAGATTTTGAGAGAAGGGCTGGCAGGAGAAGAGTGAATAGAAAACACCTTGGTATGATAACATCCTGTTTGCAAGATAAGAAAAGACTTCATTGGTCGCACAAAATGAGATATTCACTCACAACAAGCTCCTTTATAACTCTTTGCCTGCCAGAATTTTTGCTAATTTTCAACGATCTTCGCTTTTAATTTTGTTATAGGTTTATCAGTTACTTTTTAATTGGTAAATAGACAACAGTAGTTTTACTGTGGAGATAATCACACTTGTAAAACAGTTCCTTTAGGGGCATTTCATAATGTTTTGAAGTACTTAAAATATCCCAAAACGAATTGCAACTTCCCACTTCATAAATGTAACTGTGAAATACATTTAAAGAGGGGTATTATGCTTTTTCAATCACATAGCACCAGTCTATAGCATACTACAATGATGACGTAACCTTCTGTTGGTCTGTATATGCAGTAAATTAAAATAACTGCCTTGAATAAAATTGCTCTCTCAAAATGGCTGTCCTGAACGTCTTGAAATAGGCCTCTGTCTCTATAAGAAGCTTTCCGACACGCCCCCTTCAGCACACTGCTGTGGCATCTAAACAACACTACTGTGCGGGGAGGGGGCTCTGCTGAGCTGAGGAGCAGTGGTTGGTGGCTTGGCTGGTGACGAAAGGTCCAGAGGCGTCTCCAGGAGGTGGGGGCGTTCCTAGGAGGACTGAGGCATAGCTACACCTAAAATGGCTGCCGTCTAAGTTTTTACTGATTACTCAAAAATATGTGAATGAGCCAAGTCAACACTCCAGGCATGTGTTTAATGAGGGAATGACATAATAACATGATATAAAGCTTGAAAAAGTCCATTTTACATTATACCCCCCTTTAACTATAAAAACATCGAAAATCTATTTTATAGCTTCAAAGGCACCATTTCTCATTTTAGTTTTTACTTTGCATTGTGTTTTCAGGCATTTCTCTGCCCAATTCCGCAGACTGTTCGTTGGAGTGATGGATTATGTTCCATTTTCGCATGAGTAATGGGGCACACCTCGCTGACTGTCGTAGCGTTTCTGTTTAGGCCGCCCCTTTTAGAAACAAACTGGTGTGTCTTAACCATCCATCTCGTCGTGGTCAGCTACTTCCTCAAACTCATCTGGCTCCGATTCTGTCTCATCGATTGTTCGTTTGGGATCTGGGGCAAGCTGCTTGGACCTGTATGTTTTGGTTCTTCCTGGATTTCGCATTGGATGTCACGGTCTTGCTACTGTGGGCTTCCCCCGGCTCCTAGTGCCTCCCATTGCCATCTCAAGGTTTGTTTGTATATAGCTGGAACTGTGGGGTGTACAGTTATAGCAGATCCGGCTCTTTTCATTCTCGTCGATTGTGTCTTGGTATTGGTTGGTAAAAGTGTGCATGTCACAACAGTGAGCAGATCAGGCGGAGGAGTTGCTTCTGTGGAGTGCGTCAGTCACGGCTCCTTCCTCTCTGTGTTCTCCATCTCTCTCCCACAGTGACATAAAGCGCTGCTTAAGACACGGACTCAAAGAGGGGGGGCCGTTCAATATGTCGCTGCCTGGACGCTCTGATGCGCAGGATGAACGATCGCTTCAGTGAAACGTCCTGAGGATCAGAAAGTTGGCGTGATCTAACATAAGCTTTGAAAAAAGTAAATGTATGCATAAAATAAAGTGAAAATGCTGTTTTCAAGCACAAATTATTACTCTATCAAAAAAGGCTTAGGGGCTGATCTTGTCTTTTTCCGCCTAGTAGGGGCTCAATGTGAGATCTTGCTCTTGCTTGATCTTGCTCCCCAGACCTGGCGCATTACTGGACAGGACAGTCTCCCATGGCCAACGACAATGTTATGTAGAACCACCTTTTTCCTCCAACCAGACACGCACGACTGGCGAGGGGTGGTGGGGAGAAGGGGTGAACATATGCTTTTGTTTGTTTTCACGTTTCGGCTGAGTGCAAATCATAGACATCGACCTGTACTTTTTCAATCAATGAATAAATCAATGAATGGTTTTGTTCAGCCCAATATCACAACAGGAGTTGCATCACATGGCTGCACTAAATATTAAGGCAATAAAACAAAACCGTAAACAAGACAATGTAAAGTTCAGGCAAATGAAGTGTCCAGGCAAACATAATGTCCAAATAAGTGTCGACGGCAGGTGGTGACGAGCCACATGGGTGTCCTCTGTCCTTAGCCGCTCTGAGGGAGAACCATAGGAGAGAGTCTCTATAGAGGCTTTAGAGACCCAGGGCTGATGGGAGCCCTCAGCAGACAGGCCAAGATCGCAGAACGTCCAGTCCTTGTTGGAGCTTCAGTTCTTCTTGTCCAATCCTGTAGGTGGGTTCCTCCGTGGACAAGGATGAAGACCGCAACACCAACGACCACCATCTGAAACAGGGGACAGGGACACCATGTGAATAGTGATGAACAGACTTCAGATAAAAAGAAATATTGTATTATAAAAAGACAAAGTCTGGAGTAAAGAAAACTAGAGGATAGCACTCAGTGTACCGTACTTCCCACAGCAGTGTTCCTCCTAGGACAGCTTTACTTTAGGCTTATAATGGCATATATGCCATTTTATTTCTTTTCATTCAATATAATTTTTGATATTTATTGATTATCATTTGTTGTGTAAGCTCTCAGTCATACAGGAGTTGTCCATATTCAATGAAGGTACTTGAGTCATCTTCTGTACTCAGTAGTTGAAGTCGTCGAACGTTTCGCCTCTCATCCATTTAGTCCGCTGACGATGAGAGGCGAAACATTCGAAGACTTCAACTACTGAGTACAAAAGATGAGTCAAGTACCTTCATTGAAGATTGATTATCATTGTTTTCCAAGACTCCAGTGTTGTCATTTGTTTCCTGGGTCTCACTTTGTTGATTTATAAAGAAATCCGGACCCATGCACCAGCCCATCCGACTTGAACCTTGGATCCGAACTTTGGACCCGACCCTGAATCCCCTGAGACGAGCGGCTGCATGTGCTCTCTCTCGCTCCCTCTCTCTCTCTGACTGCAGAGCGGTAAACTACAGCCCAGATGAACAGAAAGAGAAAGTCCTACATCTGAGCTCCATGATAGTTTTTAGAGATGGTTTCGAAATAAATATGCACGCGCGATCGGAATGTGCAAATTCGTGCAGCTGTTTCCCGACCGGCAGCGAGCAGTTCTAACCAGGACTAAGCCAGGACTAAACCTGGACTAAGCAGGGCTCAGTTTGTTGAACTGAGCAAATAGAGGCGATATGCATTCTTCTATTCAGGAGCCAAAACTTATTTTTAGAGCAAAAAAACAACAGGATTCAATTAATTGCATTATTTCAAATCACAGTAATAGATTTAATAAAGGCTTTAAAATCGTCATATAACTGTGAATTAACCCATTATGTTCCGGACCTTTGCTTGACAATTTCTTTTCAATTCGGATCTTGGTGAAATTTCATTTGTGACCCCTGTTGTAGGAGATGGTTAAGTCCACGGATCAGGCCATGTCCAAATGTTACTCAATGCCCGTGTTGTACATATTTATTTATATCATAGTAATTAGGTGGTTACTTATTTCCACTACTTCTTCATGGGCCTCTTTTCACATTAGCCGACTTACTACAACTCCATGTGGATTTTACCTTGTGTTTACGTATATAGCATTTAGCAAGCACAGCATTTTGATTATTTTTGCTGCAGCTACATTTCGCTCTATATGGAAAACACTGCAGACCCAGCACTAAGGTACAATGCAGACGGCATTTAGCACTGGTTAGATACAGAACTGACAATGATTTAGGGAGTTTAGTTTGTAATAAAGTCAGCTCTATGTGAAATATTGTATTTCAACGCTTAAAGCAGAACTAAGTAACTTGTTTATCTTAATAAATCATTTCCGTAGTCCCTCTGGGGTAATACAAGTGTTAATGGGATGATGGGGGTCTTTCATCTCCCCCTGGTGTCTCTGGCCAGAAAACCACATTTGCAACTTGCCTGCGACCGGGTCGGAGTCACCAATACACACTAATGGAACCACGAAGAAGAAGCTAACAGGCTAACGGGCAAAGCTAACTGCGGGCTAGCGCCACGTAAACAGTATTTACAGCCAAGTTTGAGTGAAAAAAAAAAGATCTCTATTGTGTAATTGGATGAACAATATCCCACTCTCCCTTGTCTTTTCTGTCAGCGTAGTATTTACTCTCACGGACAATTAATGAGTAAAAAAATCCAAAATGCTACGACACCTGCTGCAGCACAGGGCACGAGTTACTTAGTACTGCTTTAAGAATTCTCCAACTTACTGCCATGCTCTCCTCAGCTGAGAGGAGCGCCCCGTAGGTATCGGGACCACATTAATCCGTATGAGTATGAGTACAAGCATGTGGAATTGAGCCGATACCAAATATCAGTATCGGTGCATCCTATTGTCAACCCTGACAAAGACTGCACTGGTTGAAACACATTGGCGTCCCACTAAAGAATAAAGGACGTTTATTCAGTCAGTGTGCCTCAAACTACTTTGCCTATCTTTGAAATATTTTCATCAAGACATCATTTATATTCATGGCCATGCTCTAGGTTGTCAACGATGTATACTTTACTTATTGTGGGCCCATCATGAGACAATTACGCCATCTGGCCCCATGTGTGAATACATCTGTGAGCAGATGTGGTGAGCGTTGTGTTTAGTGTCTTTTGTCGGCAAAGACAAGAGGCTGCAGCTGTTCCACTGTGGCCTCAACCTCAACATTACAGGTGCCCACCCCCTGGGTTCACTCCAGTGTTTAATGGCCTATGGCAAAAAAGAACATACATATAAGGGAAGGAAAATAGGATGGCAATGAAGAAGTAGAATGTGAAAGGCTATTGCTCTAAATGACAAGGAGATAATGGGGTTGTGGGTAGAAAAACAAGCCATGAGATGGGGTCTCTGTTGCTAGCTTTAGATTGTCGTTCACCAGAAGAAAAAGCAAGATCAGTCACAGATTTTCCTCTAGCTTTGTTCAGATTGTTCACTGTCAAAACCACTTGCTCAGCCTGCACTGCCTGACAAAAAAACAATACATCACCTGGATACACTAATATTCAATTGAATGTATTTACAAGGTCCGTGAATATAATACAACTTGTATATGTAAACTGTAACAATGCATTATTATTAACAATAATAATAATGCATTGGTTTATATAGCACTTTTCTGCACACTCAAAGAAAGACGTTTTACATTACATTATTCATCTTTCCATATTTTGTGGTGGTAAGCTACTATTGTAGCCACAGCTGCCCTGGGGTAGACTGACAGGACAAGGTTACTGTGAGACTTTTCTCCGTCCGGACTTTAAGAAAGAAAAAACCTCAGGAGAATTAATTCGTTCGAAGAAGCCTTTATTTGATCAATAGCGCACATACAAGTTACATCATAACAATGTTAGGAAGTCTCTCTATGTAACTCTGTTTAGCATTATATAGGCCTACTGTTAGTCCAGCCTTTAATCTAGACGCACAAACTGACCTTGTCTCAGATACTACGTGCAAGTTTCAGCAAAACAAGTTTGCAAAACAAGTTTTTAACAACTGCCCTTGTATTTCGGCCAACATGGATCTGCCAGTACTTTTCAAGGTAGGCCACTAATCATAACAATGACACAGCAAAATCACAACACGTCGTTCTCCTCCGAACAAGTATTTTATAAGTTTTAAGCAAGCAGTTACAAATGTAATTCTTGACACTACCAATGGTTCCTCTGATCACCACCGACTCACTCACACTCTACAGTCACCCAGGCTTCCTGGTGTTGCCAAACGTTCTCCCATCCAAGTACAAGTCAGGCCCTTCCACTGCTTAGCTTCCGAGGTCTGACGAGATCGGGCAGAGCAAAGGTGGTATACCATTCAATGCCAGAATTAGCCAAAAGGCTAGTTTTCATCTCTAGCCCTAGGGCAGCATTTTGTTCTGTACTTCCTGGATGCAATAGATGGGAGCAACATATATGCCAGTGAGAAGTTTAGCACCCCCTTTGGGTGAAAACAGCCGCTCTCGTCAATTGAGTTGAATGAGCAGAGATCGTCTGAGAACTTTAACTTATTTATCTTTTTTTTTTCCTTTTTAATCCTAACCCTAACCCAAAAGTCAAACCTGGTGGTGGCAGTGTGATGGTCTGGGGCTGCTTTGCTGCACAACTTGCTGTCATGGATGCAATAATGAATTCTGCTGTCTGAGGAGAACGTCCGACCAACAGTTAAAGGCCTAAAGCTCAAGCGCACTTGGGCCATGCAGCAGGACAAAGATCCCAAGCATACAAGAAAATCCACTCCTGAATGGTTAAAAAGGAAGAAAATTAAAGTTCTGGAGTTGCCAGGTCAAAGTCCGGACTTAAATCCAATTGAGAGGCTGTGGTGTGACCTGAAGTTCATGCACAAAACCCCTCAAATATTAAACAAATTCTACAAAGAAGAGCGGGCTAAAATTCCTCCTCAGCGACATGAGAGACTCATCACCAGGTCATTTCAGTTATTGCTGCAAATGGCAGCCCAACCAGTTATTACATTCAGGGGGCATTTATTTGGAAACTGCATTTTGTATTGACTGAAAATGTCTGTCGGAGAGAGGTAGCTTTATTGGGTGAATTATTGCCTCTTTGTCAAACTGCTGCAGCATTTTTCTGGTGTATTGCAGAATGGTAAAATGTCTGCTCTGAGTAATGTTGTCAGTCAGGGACTATCGCGCTCATATTTGGATAGTTGGCTAAAGCAATCGAGAAACTTTTTTAAGCCGTGTCCACACGAAGTCAAGCTCGAGACTAAACTCAAAAATATTTGATCAATCCTGCGTATAATTAATACGAAACCGGAGTTTTAGGGGTCTGTAAATGAACAGATTCCAAACTAGGTCCCAGAGTGGCGCAATCTCAAACGCCGTTACGTGGTTCCGGTGTTACGGCATCTCGATAACTTTTCCAAAAACGATGACATCAAAGTGCTAGCATTGTGTCTATTATCCATAATCTACTGACCTAATAATTCCCTTTACTGCACAATCCTCCACTCCTCTGCCCCATGGCGAGCCACAGGTGACACAGAGAAAAACTCTGCAGAGTTAGCCACCATTCAGTGTGTTTTTGGGCTGACAGTAAAAGTCCACTCATTCTGCTTTAGTCCTATGAGTCTGAAGAATAAGTCACATCCTCGTCTCTTCTGTACACTGCGTTTCAAATGATAATGCAAATTGTATTTTAGTGTCATAAAAGTTTTCAATGAAACTCATGGATGGTTTTGTGTCTCAGGGCTCTTTGAATCACTGATATCAATCTCAGATGCCTGTGATGATTAGTTGTCAGGTAAGCCCTGTTAAGGGAAAAACTGAAATAGGACGTTCCACATTATTAAGCAGACCAACATTTTCAAGCAGAATGGGAAATAAAAAGGATCTCTCTGCTGATGAAAAGCGTGAAATAGTTGAAGGCCTTGGACTAGGTATGAAAACCTTTGATATTTCATGAAACAATACCTGGAGGAAGTGTGCGTGGATCGGGAAGTCTGGGTATCTCTGGTCTGACTGCTGTCTCCGTGACCCGGTCCCGGATAAAACAGAAGAAAATGGATACATGGATTATCTGAAAACAATTAATTGTAATTGTAATTGTAATTGACATTACAAGCCAAGCGAATGATATTACATTTTCATTATTTATAGTAGGGTTGGGCGATATAGACCTAAACATGTATCACGATATGTGTTGGTATGTATCACGATATGACGATATGATACAATTAAATTCACAGATTTGTATGTATTTTATTGAACCAGGAAAGTCCCAGATAAAATATATATATATAATATATAATATATATATATATATATATACGTATATTATGTTTTTCAAGGGAGTCCTGGCCAAGAGGCAGCAAAGGAGTTACAATTACAACATCAGTTACAAAAAATAAAATAAATAATACATTCACATTATGAAAAACAGTTACAATTTAAAGACGTTGTTTCAAGTGCTCTCAATCTTAATTTAAAAGTGTTCAATGGAATAGATTGAGTTGTTTTCCAGTCTTTTTGCAACGTGTTCCATGTAGAAGAAGCAGTGAACAAAAGCCTTTTTTCTCAGTTCTGTACGGGTAAATGGAACAGCGAACAACAAATGATCATAAATTATTAGATTTACTAATGTTCTTAAACATATTCCCTTAGTCATGTCTGAGTAGTGGTCAATGCTCTGTAATTGGCCTAAATCTGCTGCTCCTATCGTATAGTCTAGTATGAAAATCTGAAATTGTAACTTTTGTGGTTCCGGAATGTTAATGGTTGGCAACCTTCTTTTATGTTAATATAAGATGTTGGGAACATATTTCATGAATATGCCACTCGCGTATCGCGTTCGTCTGTTTTTATTGAAGAAATAAGAAGAGAAAAGTCGCACCTTCAGTCATGCACTATCTGACTGATAAAATGATATATCTGCGATATTAAATAAGATTTCTCATGAAATTTGCACTGTATGTGTAGTTTGACATTATGTTACCTCACAGGAAATCTTTGCTTTATAGGTTTAAAAATAAACTAATGATGTCAGTTTTTTCATAGTGGAAACAAGATGGCCGCTGTAACTGAACTGGCTGGTACTCAGTTCAATTGTTGTATCTTCATAATTATACCAGATTTTCTGAAATAATTTACACTGTGCATAGACTATATCAACCTCATGGAGTGTGCAACATTTCATCTTCATCGGTTAAGTAAGGGATAATGTATAGAACGCCGGTCATTATCGGGAAAATAAGTACCGACAGGTCGCAGCGCAGCGGTCTGTTTCGCCCTGAAGGTACTTATTTTCCCGATAATGACCGGCGTTCTATACATTATCCCGCTTATTATACGGCTGTTTGCCAACTGTACACACACAATAAACTTCATACACTTTTATGAAGGCAGAAAGGTTTATTTAATGATTTCCGCGGCAAATAGTTCCCAAAAGTTTGCGCGTTGCTTGGCAACGTTTGTTGATTCCAGGCAGTGTGGCGAGGCTAGTAGCAGCACGGCTAGCTACTTATTGCTAGTCTAGCTACTTAGTTTAAGGTGCAGTTGGAGAGGAGGAATGGTGGTGAATCTCTGGGTAAGTTGAAAGTCGGACTCCTGTTAACTTCACAAGCGATTCCCCCAACATCTCTCTCAGGGACGGGGACAGAGATAGTGTCCGCCTGTCCGCTACTACTACTGGCGTAGTGATATGAAAGACCTGTATTACAAGCACAAACTCCGTTGCCATTGGCAGCGGTCATTATTTTTTTCAGAGGTCTTCTATCAAAAATTAATGACCGGTAGAACGTTGGGAAATCACATTCAAATCAATGGAGCGTTCTACTTGCATTGTGAAGGGCCGTATAATAATGCATAAATAAATTACATGAAATTTAATCAGTGAATGTTAACCGAAATGGCTCATTTCCATCCGTGTACTGTTGTCACATACAATTAAATATCTTCAATATAAAATAATATTTTCTCATAAAATTTGCACTGTATGTGTAGTTTGACATGATATCACGTCACAGGAAATCTTTGCTTTATAGGTTTAAAATAAACAAATTATGTCCGTTTTTTCATAGTGGAAACAAGATGGTCGCTGTAACTGAACTGGCTGATACTCAGTTCAATTGTTGTATCTTCATAATTATACCAGATTTTCTGAAATAATTGACACTGTATATAGACTATATCAACCTCATGCAGTGTGCAACATTTCATCTTCATCGGTTAATGCATAAATAAATTACATGACATTTAATCGATGAATGTAACCAACATGGTTAACATTTATGTTGTCACATAAAATAAAATATCTTCAATATAAAATAAGATTTTCTCATGAAATTGGCATAGTATGTGTGGTTTGATGTGATACTATCAACTCTCAGGAAATTGCGGCCTTATAGGTTTGAAAATAAACAAAAATATGTGAGTTTCATTGATTGAAGAAACAAGATGGCCGCCGTAACTGAAATGACTGGTATTCAGTGAAATTGTAATATCTTCAAAATTGTACCAGATTTCTGGAAAAAAAATCTCACAGTATATAGAGTTAATCAAACCAAAGTTGTGTACAACATTTAATCTTCATACATTAATGTATAGAGAAATTACATGAACTTGAATTTGAGTCTAATTATACTATAACAAGAGAATTCAGCACATAGAAGCTTTGCCCCTCAGAAATATTCACACTCTGTGACCAACATTCCTCGCCAACATTGTTTCGGCGGTACTGATGTTTGAATGCGTAAGTTGAGGCTGTTTCTGAAGGTTGTCGATCGCCATTGGCACAATATCACCAATAATCTGCCTCTGACCAGTTGTAGCTGTGACAAAATATAGAGTCAAATGATCACACATCACACACGACAGGTTTATGCATAAACACAGTGTAAGAATTTGATCTGAACAATGGGTACTCTGTAAAAATATAAAATACAGAATGCATTAAAGGATTATTCTTAATTAATACATGAAATATAGAACTTATTTCTAGTCACAAGTATCATCAGCTTTTAGGGCGTTTTGATGAATACTCCCATGGCGTCCATATCCACCTGTGCATCTCACTAAACTAAACTGATCTAAGATTATTCCCCGCGTTGACGTCATTTTTCCGTCATATTTTTTGTGCTTTTATCGTTACATTTCTGTTTTTTAAAATTCTTTTCAAAAAAGATTTTTAAACATTTTCAAATAACAACAACCAAAAAAGTAAATAAAAATAAATAATACATAAAAAATATGTATTTCATGTAAACATATGGTTCTCGCTGTAGAAGAAAAACCAACACATAAAATAAGCGTTCCAAACTTCTGACCAGTACTGTACATACAATACAGTCATTTTCTCAAAATGTATTGTTGTCACATTTTCACTATAAGTAGCACCTATAGATGCCAAATGATCCAGTCTTGGGCTTAACAATGTTTTTTTTAATGTTTAGTTCAGAAGCATTTAGTAATAGACCAAACAAGGTATCTATATTTGTATCAAAAATGTCATTTTAAGTGTTGGTCTTTGTGTGGATATAGGCTTTGAATCTGGCCAGTGTAGGTCTAGATGCACCAATGTGACTGGCCTGAACAAAAGGGAGCAGTTATTATTTTACACAGATTGGCTCGAAGTCAATTAAATTTGCTGCTCCAGTTTTTCTATTCTTTGTAAAAATGTACTCAAGCAATTTGTGGCCAAATGTGATTACTGCAAAACTGCGATTGGAGAATAAATTGATGTCTGGGCTGCTCCATTAACACACCACTGTGACTCAAAACGCCTCGTCGGACGATTTCGAGGATCCAATTAAACCCAGAAATCATATTGTTAATGCAGATGCACACACACGTGATGAGGCGAGCATGTGATTCATGTGCGCCTCGAGCCGAGCGGACGTTCAACAGACACAAGCTCCAAATGATGGAAGATAATCACTACTGTCCTCTGAAAATAAAATGAAAGACTGGAGAGGACTAAGAGGTTTGTGGGCACAGTGACCTGTCCAGGCTGAGGGTGGCCTTCCCAATAGATAGTCGGGTTATTTCTATAAACTTTACGTGAAAAAGTTAGCTTGGACATTTGAGGATTTGCAAAACCCTCAATTCACTAAAAAAACATCAACATAATATTGGGGTTTTAATAGGTGAATAAAATAATAAGTATGAAAGCAGTGGTTGGCTGTGAGGAAACTAGGTTGATTTAGGCGAGGTCCTGGCTCCTGAACGGAGTTAATAAAACTTAACTCCACACAGAGTAAAACATCCAAAGCAATGTTTTCTCATAATCATGAAAAATGACAAATGATACTGTACGCAAGATAGTATCGACTTTTCATGTCTTTCTTCATCTTCATGACCAGTTCAGTGCCACGCAGTGATGTAGTCATTAAGTCAATGAGAAAGAAGATGGCGCTGTGTTTACCCATCCCATTGGAACTTGAGCACACAAACACACTGTGTTGGAGAAATATGAATAGAACTAGGGATGCACGATACCAATAACTGATAATGACACCAATAATTATGTATATATATTTGCACTTCATTTTGTGACAAGAAATCAATGTAACAGTTCACAGTTTTTAACTCTAACCCAAAAATATAAGTGTATAAGTGTATAAATATAGATCAAATAATGAGATTTTACTTTGGGTTTGGGTCTCCACCTTATTCTAAAAGCTCAGGGTTTAACTGTTCCATCATCTGAGCAGGTCTGACTCTGTCTCTGCGCATCTGTGTCATATCTTATTAAAAATAATAATAATAAAAAATATTAAATATATAAAAAATATATATATACAGTATATATATATATATTACTACTTTCTTGTTAGTATTTCACCTGTAACCTGACATGAGAGAGAAGTGATGCCAGAGCCATGCCTGTGACAGATTCAGTTTGCATTTCGCATGAAGTAGATACGACAGCACCAAAGCAAGACACGCTCTTCTGCATTGGGCCAATTTGTGCGTTGTGTGGCTCATCGCTGCGGCTCATTTCATCAATGTAAAACTTCTCTCCTTCATAGCGCTTCGATTGTGGGTCTTTATTTTCTCAGAAATACAAAGATAATACATCGCTCTATTCGAGTCTTAAACTTACTTGAGCACGAGTCCGCAGTGCATTTCTGCGTCTTTTTCACACATTGTTCCAGTGAAAATGTTGAGGTGACTTTGATGTGAAAAGTCAAAAACCTCTTCCTTCACAGAGAGCGCCTGCAAAGAGTTGTTTCTCTGAAATACTCTGTAAATTGCTGTAAATTTCCAGGTCATGAATGTGCAGCAGGAGGAGCGGAGCGGCGCGGCAGAGAGAAAGGCAGCGAGCTGGAGCTGCAGATTCAATGCAATTTGAGCTTATAATCATCAAGCCTAATTATCGCCTAACCATTTTTTATGGGCAGATATGGCGTCAAAAAGGCAGATAATATTGGTTGATATTATTGTGCATCCCTAAATAGAAGACAGTAAGAGTCAGCACCATCTTATATAATGGGTGTTAATAGGTTTTCACTGTGTTTTCTGATGGATAAAGTGACCAAATCTCTAAAGGAGGACACAGTCTGGACTTGGTCATCACGTATGGCCTGTCCACAGCTGTGTCTTCTGTTGTTGACTTGACTCTGACCATTACTGGTGTGTTTTTTAATGTCACCAGTTTTACCCAGCGGGAGACCTCGGTAAGAGCTGTGAGGAAACGTCATCTCACCCTGAAGTGGCTGCAAATTGTATCGATGTTTAGAGAAATATTCTCCTATTGTTCTACCTGCCCCCTGTGATTTTATTATTGAAATGTTAACAGCAAACTCAGGTCAGTGCTTGATTCTATCGCTCCTTTAAAATCCAAGAAATTCCACACAAAACCAATTCCTCCATGGAGTAATGAGGAAATTAAACAACTCAAAAGACAATGCAGGGTGGCAGAGAGAAAATGGAGAAAAAACAAAATCACCATAAACTACCAAATATTCTGTGAACAACAACAAAATTACAATAACACAGTAAGAAACACAAGAAACAATTACTTCTCAAAAATGATCAACAATAATAAAAACAATCCCAAGGTACTCTTCTCTACAATCCTGATTTTAACAAGACCAACTTTACTCCAAGTGACTCCCTTTGTGAGGCGTTTGCAGACCACTTCAGGGGAAAGATAGACACTATCAGATGTAATATTTTATCTACTTAAAATAACACGGCTTTAAATACATCTGGTTGTCTACTTGTTCCAAAAGAAACACTGCACAGTTTTGTCCTGGTTAATGCTGAGATGCTTGATAAAGTTTTCTCCTCAGTGAGGCCCACCACATGTCTTTTAGACCCGGTCTCAACCCCGTTTTTAAAACATTCTATGGATCCTTTAAAGATGAGCTTTTACACATGATGAATTGCTCTCTTCAGACGGGGGTCTTCCCTGCTGCCTTTAAGGGGGCGGTGGTGAAGCCCCTGTTGAAGAAGAGCAATTTGGACTGTAATGATTTTAACAATTTTACAACCGGTATCCAACTTACCATTTTAAGCAAAATCTTAGAAAAACTTGTTTTTACCAACTTAGCGACTTTATAATTACACATGATGTCCTTGAGAAATTCCAGTCTGGCTTTAGGGTAAACCACAGCACCGAGACGGCCTTTTTAAAGATTTTAAATGATCTTAGATTAAATTATGACTCACAGAAGGTCACGGTGTTGGTTCTACTGGATCTGAGCGCTGCCTTCGATACAGTCGACCACACTATTCTTTTAACTCGTTTAAAACACATCGGCCTCTCTAGTGCTGTCCACAATGGTTTACATCCTACCTCACAGACAGGACATTCATGGTAAGTGTGGATACCTGCTCCTCTAAGGTCCATAAAATTACATGTGGTGTGCCCCAGGGTTCGATTTTAGGGCCAGTGCTTTTTAACTTGTATATGCTCCCTCTTGGTGATGTCATCAGGAGACATGGAGTCAACTTTCATAGTTACGCTGATGATACACAGTTGTACATCTCCATGTCTCCTGATGACACCGGGCCAATGGATGCACTTTTTAACTGCATTTTAGATATCAAATCCTGGATGGCAGAAAACTTTCTCCAGCTTAACCAGGACAAAACTGAAGTTTTAGTCATCGGTCCTGAGGCCCAGAGAGATAAACTTTTACCCAAACTACAGTCACTGTCTTTTAATCCTTCCTCACAGGTGAAGAACCTGGGTGTGATCTTTGACTCTGAGCTGACTTTAATTCCACACATTAAGAATATCACAAAGATAGGTTTTTACCATCTAAAGAACATAGCCAGAGTCCGCCCCATTCTCTCTCGGGCCAACACGGAGACGCTGATGCATGCTTTTATCACCAGTCGTATCGACTACTGTAATGCCCTGCTCTCTGGTCTTCCCAAAAAGAGTATCTCAGGTTTACAACTTTTACAAAATTCAGCAGCTCGTGTCCTGATGAAGACCAGGAGGCGGGACCACATTACACCGGTTTTAGAGTTGCTGCATGGGCTCCCGTGTGTTTCAGGATCGATTTTAAAGTTCTTTTAATGGTTTTTAAATCTCTAATGGTCTTGGTCCTTCTTATCTTTCAGAATTGCTTTTACCTTATGAACCTTAATGGCCCTTCGCTCCTCCGGCAGGGGTCTCTTAGTTATTCCTAAAGTCAACAAAAAGACTCATGGCGAGGCGTCTTTCCAATATTATGGCCCTCGCCTCTGGAACGACATGAGGAGGAGCTCAGGACCGCAGAGAACGTTCATGTCTTTAAGAGCACACCTCTGGTGTGGGCCTGTATACTTATTATTGCATGAAAATCCACGGCGGTGGATGACGAGCAGCCCATCGGCCACAGCCACAGAGCGCCAACATAGGGTGCCTGGAGGAGGTGTAGGAGAGACGTCCAACCTCCATCCAGGCACCCACAGGAGAGCGCCCGCACGGCCACAGCCAACCAGCACTCCCAGGGCAGAGGGCTCCCTCAGAGGAACCACTGGGAGAACATAAAAAATAAAAGATAAATTAAAAACAGCTAAAACTTGGCTAAAAATGTGAAATAGCACAGGACAAAAAAAGAGTGAAACTAAAGAAATAATTGTATAGAACTAAAATAGATAAATAAAGTTAATATTAAAGCCGCAAGCGGCATCGAACGGCCCTCGCGGGCCGTGCCTCCATTGCCACGCCTCTGTAACCCTACCGATGCATGCTGTTAAAAACTCACTTCTTTAATCATCACACCTTGTGTTTTGGCGTGGTCCTAGTGAAATGGCCTCAAGTCCACGCACCGGTTCGATTCCCACCTGGACGGGGACTTTCTGTGTGGATTTTGCACGTTCTCCCTGTGTCTGCGAAGGTTTCTTATAATTTTCTTATTTAATGGACAGATCCATCATGACCTTTCCTCCAGAACACACCACACTGAGAAGGTAATCCAGAACAAATGAGTCCAAAATGAGTATGGTGTACTCATGAATACTACAGATCACCCAAAGACTGTTTTCTATGACTACATTTAATTGTCCTGTGCATTATTATATATATATATATATATATATATATATATATATATATAGTATTTAGGGTAAAATATCTGTGTTTCACTTTTTCAGTAACACATTTTAGAGATAATATTCTTCTACACAATATTCTATTTTTTTCGTTATGTTTTCTTTAGACACCTAGCTATCAGAAATCCTCCTCAGATGTTTTTTTTCCCTCTTTTTTTTAATCCATGAAAGGGTCCAACCCGGCCGCCAGTTCAACCGTTCAGGAAATTACCTTTTCCCGCGATCATATTCTTTCTTTGTGGCCCATAAAACTGCAGCTTGTTTAACACTTTGAAAGTCCATATAAGCGTCATGGTAAGTCTCGGTTTACTGGCCCATAACATTTATCTGTTGGATGGTTTCATTGAGAGCTGTTTAGTCGGGGTAAAGACAAGGTCAGCAGTGAAGCGCGGGCTGCCTCATTACTGCAGCTCTTTATATACTGCAGGCCAGAGTGTCCAAGGTCCAGTCAGGATTCTTTATTAAACACTTTCTCACAGCTGTATGTCTGCTCCAAGGTCTCGAGTCGACGGGCTCACAATAGTACATTAAGCTATGTACTATTGTACATAGTATGGAGGGAAAAGATTCTACGCTTCTGTAAGGTAGGGCATGGGAACTTCCTTATTTTTGATGTGTGCGGTTAACGACCTGTTTTGTCTCACGCCCCCTTTATGATGATCACAAATCAGGGGTCAAATACATGTTGAAGTGCCCTCAAAAGGTATAAAAGACTGTCATTACTTCCAAAGTTCCAAAAGCGTACGCCCCAACCCCATGATGAACGGCACTGGATATGGAGACAGTGGGGCTTTCCTCTGGATCACGATTGGAGGTTCGGCCCCTGAGCTTCTCATAAGGAAGAAAGTCGGCCCACCACAAAGCTAACTTTCGTTACCCCTGGTTTAGGGGCTCCTTAGGGCTCTTACACATTTTGTCAAGAGAATATGTGAGCGAAGCACTCTGCGCAAGGGCCGCATTCATTCGCACTCTGTTTAGCAGATGAGAACGTGCAGAGACACAACGTGTTAGTCTGTGAAAATACCATTAATTCTAAGCACGCACGCCCAACCCCCACCCCGATATCATCGTCCATCACAATGACTCACTGTTAACATCGTCAACTGCCAGGTAAGGGGACATCGCCCAACCCTACTGTAGTCCCATACAGAATACAAGTCATACTGTAACAGCTGGAACCTGAGCCTTCCCTGTTTCCTAGTATTTAGTTTTTTCTGGAGGAGAATTCAAAAAATAATTTCACTTTTCAATGATCATGAAGCTCAGATAAAGTTTAGCTGGTTATGTCTTTAAAAATGATTCTTTCAGCTCATTCATGGTATTATCAGACATTATTCTGATGGTTGCTCTTAAAAATGATTTGATTTTTAATTTAAAAAAAGTATGAATTCACCCTACTATGGTGAATGTTAGAAGGAACACTGGCAGGTTTTGAGGAGGATTAGAGACTTTTTTTTTTGCAAAGACTTACGTTTGAACAAATCAGCAAAACCAAAGGGGAAGACAAACCTACTTCTTTAAATCAGTTCTGTGGGGAGACCCTCCCCTCATGAAGCTAAAGACTTCACCACAGGAAACACAGATGCAGAGGCTGCAGCCTTCTCCCTGCTCTATGGCGGGGTCAGCCCTATGTTCCCCAGTATCTATGTTCCCCCACTTCTATTGATTAAGATTAGGCACCAGCCCACTATCCTTAAGGTTAGTGTCTAGGGCAGGGTCAGGATTAAGCTGATTGATATATGTATGACATTTCACTCTCATGACTTGTGATCGGTTGAAGTACCAACTCACCTCCGGAACAAAAAAAATTGCACCCCTCTATGGCAGTGTGGATAAACGCCCTGAGGCAGCACGGCCGCTGAGGGCGCTCGGCTCTGGGATACGCGTGCAGTCTGTAAGATCCATTACGTAGAAAATGATCCATTACGTAGATCTTTCCTATTATTTCAAGATACGAAACATGAAATCCCCTACAGTGATAAAAAAAACAACAACATTTGAATAGGCCTATAAAAAGCCTAAAATAACATCTTTAGCCTGCCCTGGATGTCTCAAAACCTCCATTACTGTCTGGTAATTTAATTGTACTGCAGCGTGTCCCTGTGGTGCCCTCGTGTTCTCTAATGATTCCAAAGTTGTTGCCGGCAAAGCTTTTTATTATTAACGCATGAAAAATGGAAAAAACGCATCGAACCAGAGAATTTCCTCACGATATCCGTACGTGCTGTAATTATTATTTATAGAGGCCAGCTGTTTGTTGAGCCAATGCGCTGGTAACACGCGAGAAACGAGCGCAGCGCTAAAGCAGCCTGTTCTCCACGGCCGAAAAACTCTTTTATAAGCACAGTAAAAGATTGGGACATTTGCAGAAAGACTTATAGGTCACGGAACACTATTATTTTGAACAACAGTGACCGTTTCCTGCAATAGGAAACATGATGTTCCCCCTCATTTCTGTTTGCCAATCTTAAGATATAAAATATGCATTGTCTTTGTGTTTGTTGTCGAGTTTCGCGGCCGTGGTGTGACGGCTTTTTGACAACCCGTCTGTTTGGAGCTGTCTGACCCTCGGTGTTTGTGACGACGACGTGACAGGGCACTTGCTCTTCCTGAGATTAATATTCAACCTTTTCGTTTCTTAATCCTTAATTGGGGTTTCAGATCCTGGGAATTTTCAAACCCCAGACATTTTCGATATGAAATTAACGGGGATATATGGGAATTGGACAGATCGGTAGATGACACGGGTTTTTAACGTTTGATGTGCTGAATCCAAAAGTCACATTGGCTTTGCTCAATCAGGTCAAATGTTCAGCCCTCAAATGCTTCTGAAGGGTATTGTCTTCATGACGTCTTCCGTCTTGCTGCTCTGTCCATAAGTACGGTGAGCCTGGCGTTGGTTGTAACATCATTTGCATTTGTGCATATAAAGTAGACTATATACTGCACTCACTCTGTTGGCGTTACAGACATTTTGACCACTACTTTCTCCTCGCCGCGTGTCTTCATGTGCAGTGTGCAGGAATTGGTGAGGCCAGTGTGCGGAACACCAGAGGACTGAGTGATTACAGCTACTATGAGTCGCTAAACTCCAGGAATTATTATTATTATTTATTTTACCTTTGTTTAACCAGGAAAGTCCCACTTAGATGAAGAAACCCTTTATTCCAGGGGAGTCCTGGCCCCTGAAGGGAACCTATTGTACATGTTCATAGTGGTAGGGGAGACCGGAGGAAACCTACGTAGACACGGGGAGAACATGCAAACTCCACATAGAAAGGCCCCGTCCAGGTGGGAATCAAACCTGTGACCTTCTTACTGCGAGGCACAAGTGCTAACCGCTAAAACAGCTGTTTTCACTCATTCGTGTCGTGTTCAGTTCAAAGACCTGTCACTGTCTGACAAAATGGCGTGACCACAATATAGTCACTATAGCAAATAGTGTGAACATTCGGACACAGCCTAGAACTAGAAAATAGAACAATAATGTTCATTTATTCCATAAAAAAACAATTTCTTTTAAATGTATGTAATTTATTTGAACTGAACTAAAGTAACTTCCATTAAAGGTCCTATATCATGCAAAATCGACTTTTTGGAGCTTTTAACCATGTTGTTATGCTATTTCCTTCACAAAAACACCCCCAGAGCGGTTTTTGGCTTCATTCACACAGTTCTAAGTAATCCTCCTGAATCCTGCTCTCTGAGCAGCTGTTCTGCCCTCTCCTGGTAAACCACTGAGCTGTGACACTCTGAAGTATTTTACGTCATAGTGTCAAACAGGAAGGGCCAGACCTCTGTAATGTAATGCCTTACGGCCTGATTTTAATTTATAAAACAGCTTTTTCATTGTTTCTGTTGTAAGAAAGAAAAAAAGAAAAAGAAAAGGGAAGTCTCTGTGCTGTCCCGGGAGAATAACAAACGCACCCCGGAGGATCTGAACAGAAGTCATGTTTGTGAAGACTGAGCTCTTTCTAACCTACTCTGGACACCGCCCAACGATAATGTCACGGGTTAGCGTTTTGGCTATGAGAGGAACAGGACTAATTAACCTTCCTAAAGAAGAGTGCACTCACCAGAAGTTGGAATTTCTTTCCGGGATTCAGCGACTATATCAACCAACCTGATGGATGCTTGGTGAACCTTGGCCAGAATCAAAGTGGATTAACTTTTAGAACCAACGCGATCCCATAACCCGATGGGGAGGCCAGACTGAGCGGTGAGTTAATCAAACCGCGTGTTAGCGCGTGTGTTAGCATGTGTGTTAGCGTGTGTGTTAGCGTGTGTGTTAGCGTGTGTGTTAGCCATTTATGAAACAGTGTTGCACATGTCAACTCCTTATCACTGCATTATGTGAAGTAACTTCACTTTTTGTAGCGATATTTATATTTATAATACTGTAAATGTGGAATGAGTGGAGAGAGGGGCGGAGTTAACTGAATCGAAGCGTCTTGTCTTCCGGGTTTGAAAAATACCCCCAGAAAATACTTATATTTCTCTCAAAAATGAGTACTCCATAGTGATAGAGGTACAATATATCATATAAATGCCTATACTGTCAGGACCCAGTCCTGGATTGGGAGTTCTCCTGGTTTTTGTGTTTGTCTCATTTCTGTGCAGGCTGGCTCCTCCTTTCCTGGGCGTGACGTGGGCATGGCCATACTGTGTTTGGCAGATGGCACACCTGTTTCTCATTCCACCTTCGTCAGCAGCAGTGTATATAAGCCTGAGTCTTCAAGCCCTCGGCGCCAGTTCGTTGTTACAACATTCTAGTTAGTGACCTGGGCTCAACACCAGTTTTTGTATCATTCGTGGATACTTAAGTTTGCATTGTTTGTCCAGGTGCCTGCTTGCCTATGTTCTTGCCTGCCTACGTACCTGCCTGCCAGCTGCTACTTAACTTCAGTCCTAAGATTTACACCTATCTTTTGTGTGAATAAACCCCTATTCACTTTCCGGCTGTGTTCTGTTTTTGGGTCCTAGTATAACCGTGACATATACTTTACTTTGGAATGGCTAAAATAGCATGATACCGATCCTTTAATGCTGTCCTTGGACCAACAGGCAGCAAAACGTTGTCTCTCAAGATATACACTCAACAAACATTTAAATGCAACACTTTTTTCTCTCTCTAATTTTTCATGATCTGAACTGAATGAAACATTTCCTATAAACACAATAGAAGAAAAAGAAACCACACAATAGATCCATTTTATCCTCAACTATTATCTGTGTTAGTGAGCACTGCTCCATCCCCTCACAGCTGTGGCATATCAAGATCCTGATTAAACCAAATGAATATTGTGCAGAGTCTTTGGCTGTCTACAGTAAAAGGACAATGTGAAATGTTCAGTTATGCTTTTCTAGACAAGACTTTTAGGCAGACGGAGGCGTAGAGCCCTGCATGGGCCTGATTTCTGAGTCACTCAATCACTCACTCACTCAATGTGTGATTAAACAGCGCTGCAACAGCTGACCTGCATTGTATGAATAAATAAACCCTTCTATCTAAACGTAACACAAAGCACAGTATTTTTTTATTGTTGGGAGGAACACGCATGTATTTGTTTCCTGGAAGCACTGCGAACACATACCGTCGATAGAAGCACTCCGCACGCGAACCGCGCGGTCCTCTCTATACCGCTTTGCAGAGCTGTACGCACGGCAGGGAAACCCCCCTCGCCACGTCCCACGGGGACGGCAGGTCCATGTTTGTGTTGAGTTGGCGGGTCAAGACGGGGTGTGAGAGAGCAGGTGGGCAGGGAGAGAGGGAATGAGGAGAGCGGGCGCTGCATTTAATGTCGCCATTTAAGTTGGTTAAAAAAATAGCAGCACAACGCATTGGCAGGGGAAAACAAAGCCCGGCCCGTGTCCGACGCAATGACACGGGCCGCTCTACGGGGGCGGCTCTGTGCAATCCTCAGCGTCACACCTGCCGCAGTAAGTGGATGGACAGACTCCTGTGGCGATGGTATGCACAGTGGTCCCTCCACAAGCTTTGCCTCGCACAGGCCCTACCACACTGAAATATTTTACGCTACTGTGGAGGGCGCACGTGCTGGTGTTTGATCACATTTTTGCGGTTTGGAGTTTACCCTGCGCTAAAGCCTGAGCATCGATATAATCGGGCAGTGTTTCACTTACAGTGGGAGCAGTGTAGTTTGTCCTGCAAGCGCTTAATAAGATGCACAATGTTAAGGCGAGGTGAAAGAATTGTTTTTTCACGCAATGGTCAAAGTGGAGATTTTTAGCTTCCTTTACATCTTAGTTTTCATGTGAGAGTATAAAAATGGCAAAACTTTGCCTGTACGATGCTGTTTTGTCTCCAGTGAAGCGGAGTTTTGTTTTGTTTTAGTTTATTAGTTTATTTGAGCAGTTAAAATTCTGCTCAAAAGGAGTGGGCTGAAGCAAAAGCTTATAAGCGCCCACCCCCGACATCAATGAAATAAAAACAATTGATCAAATCACACTAGTACAGGGAGCATGTTACAAAGTGTGTTCAATGGATTATGTAATATGTAAGGCCTGCAGGGTGTAGTGCGTTAAGAAGCCAGGGTGTAGAGCGGGTCCATTGAAGAGGGCAGTAACTCCCCATCAACAAACCCCCACCCAGCTGCCCTAACTGGCTGAATTTGTAGATGATGTTCCTATGCTTAGTGGTGCGTTAAAAGACTAGGTTTATGAGCCTGTTGGGAAGGTCCTCGCAATAGATCCATAACTCGTTTATCCTAATTCTCAATTTGTAATTTAGCGCAATAGAATGACAACCGTTCAGAGCAACAACACTGTCTTAGTTAATAGAATGCAAATGCAAATTGATCCTACTACTCCCCCTTGTGGCAACGTGAATCTTCTTCTCTGTACTTTTCAAAGGTCTTTTGTTTGTATTTATATTTGAACAGGTTGAAGTTTGGACATCGTTTCAAGTCCATCTCCATTTTATTCCACAATTGTACACCATTAACTGTTGGACTAAAACTTTTCAAAGTTGAGCTATGTTTCTGAATCCTAAAGTTTAATTCATCACGTAATTCATAACGACCAGTATGTTCTTGGAACCTTCTTTTTGTATTTGGCCTGGTAACAGTTTATACCTTGCTTTGTATAACATCTGTACAGTTTGGAACTCAACAATGTCACAAAACTTCATGATCTTTGATTTTAAAAATAATGAGTTTGTGTGGTCCAAAAACCCAACTTTATGAATTAATTGGACAGCTCTTTTTTTGCAGCATTACTATTGGTTTTACTGTGTTTTTATAAGTACTACCCCAAACCACAGTGCAGTAATTTAAATAGGGCAAAATCAGAGAACAGTATAAGGTATGTAGAGCTTTGATATTTAAAATGTGCTTTGCTTTTGCTATTACTGAAATGCTTCTAGAAATTTTCGTAGATATATATTTAATGTGCGATTTCCAAGTAATTTTATCATCTATAATAACTCCAAGGAATTTGATTTCATGCACTCGCTCTATGACAACACCCTCTATCTGAATTGCTTCCTGATCATTGGAATTACGATTGCCGAATATCATCATTTTGCTCAGATTTAAGGATAGTTTGTTTTGTTTGAACCACTTATTGACACTTTTGAGTTCCAAGTTAACAATCCGACACAGTTGTTGTAAATCGTCTCCCGATGCAAAAATATTTGTATCATCTGCAAACAAGATAAATTTAAGTATTTGAGAAGTTTTACAAATGTCGTTAATGTACATGTTAAACAATTTTAAACCCAGAATGGACCCTTGAGGTAAACCACACACAATTTCTTGACAACTCGACTGGTAATCACCAATTTTCTCACATTTTTCTATTTTTTAAATAACTGGTAACCCACTGAAGAGCTACCCCCCTAATTCCATAATGTTCTAGTTTATTAATTAGTATATCATAGTTTATTGTATCAAACGCTTTACTCGGGTCAATAAATAACCCTATTGCATATTTCTTGTTATCTACAGCATTAGTTATTTCATCAATTATATCAAAGAGTGCATGTGAAGTTGAATGATTATTCCTAAAACCAAACTGATTTTCAGAGAGTAAATTACACCTTTCAATAAAGCTGTCAAGTCTAGAGTTAAAAACCTTCTCTAAGATTTTTGAGAATTGCAGTAAAAGGGAAACAGGCCTGTAGTTTGTGAAGAGATGTTTATCTCCTGCCTTGAACAGAATAATCACTTTTGCTACTTTCATACTTTCAGGAAATTGTCCAGTTTGCAGCGATAGGTTACAGATGTATGTTAACGGCTTAGAGATACTTTCAATAACAGTTTTTATATCCATGTCATGGTAATCTGTCGGTTTTATTTTTACACCCTCTAACAATGTCCAGTATCTCAATTTCCTCCACAGGTTTGAGGAACAAGGACAGAGGATTTGTGTATCAGCTCGCAATTATAGTTCTCAACGTTTGCAATTTTTGCAGCAAGGTTCGGTTCAACATCTACAAAGAATTTATTAAATGTATCGACTACTTCATTCCTATTTTTTATAGTTTTATCCTCATCTTTGAAATATTGTGGATAATTAATAATTCTTGGTTTATTTCTAATTAAACAATTTAAGATATTCCACAAGCCTTTATTATTCTTATTGCTATCTAACAACTTATAATAATCCTGTTTACATTTTCTAATGGTACCTGTCAGTTTATTTTATATTTCTTATAGTTATCCTCCGCTTCTTTTGTTCTATTATTTATAAAATTTTTGTAAAGTGAATTTTTTTTCTTGCATGCATTTAGCAAACCCTTAGACATCCTTGTTTTTTCTTTACACTTTCTGTTATTACTGTATTTTTTCGTTGGACAATTTTTATCTTAAACCTTTTAGAATACTTGCACAAACTCATAAGCTTTATCAGTGTCATTCTCTCTGTATATATTACTCCAGTCTTGCATCAATAGTTCCTTAAGTGCATCGATAGTTTTCTCTGTTTTTACCCTTCTAAACCAGTGCATGGTTTCCTCCATTTTTTTGATCTTCATTTTTATATGTTACAAAAACTGGCAGGTGGTCACTGATGTCATTTATCATTAATCCGCTGATTATATCAGCTTCTATTTCATTTGAAAAAATGTCAATTAGAGTAGCACTATGGGTTGTAATTCTGCTCGGTTTAGTTATTAGAGGATACAAACCTTGTTCCTGTCATGGTGTGCCGTGGAAAAAGAGACCCAAATGCAAGACCCAAGGGAAAACACAGGGGTATATATACATAAGGAAACAGGGCACGGGTGAAACACATCAAGGTGGGGCAGGCAATTAACAAAAGGGAACCATAGGGGGCTGGGGCACTGTGATGTGGGCAGCTCTAACAGCTGCCCCCGTTACCTGGCAATGGACAAGTGGAAGTAGAAGAGGCTGGTTGGCTGGCTGGAGGGATGGTTGGCTGGCTGGAGAGATGGAGGATTGGATGGTTGGCTGGAGGGATGGGGGGATGGTTGGTGCGAGGGATGGAGTCCAAGTAGTCAATTTTTTTTTATTTCACTTTGCAGATTTTGTTTCTCAGTTTGTCGCAGTACGATCCCCTCCTCTCCTTTTCCGGGGTGTGTAGGTATGCCATTTTTCACGGAGAATATTTTGTCTTTATGCGCTTGGCATTAATCAGGGACTATAAAGAAAAAATGGCAATTAGATGTAAAAAACAACAAAACAAATAAAGAAATCTGAACTTTTGTACAATTCCAAGTGTATCACTCACCTTGCTGAGGGCCTTTTTTGCAGGGACTGGAGAGGGGTTGGATGAGGGACTGGCACCAAGAAGTCTTTTGCGGACTGACTCGGGCGCGGGATGGGGTCGGACGGCGGCGGAGGTTGACGGGGCTGATGAGGTGGAAGACACGGGAGTCGTTTTGTTGGCACAGCTCAGAGCAATAAAACATTGCCTGATCTCCCGTGCCTTCTTTACCATCTTATAGAGGGCATGAAACCGTTCCTGGGTGTCGAGAGTGTGGCACATAAACTGTGTCACACTCTCTCTGGTAGCTTAGTCGGCATTCTGTTCAAAGTTCTGGAGATAAAAGGTAAATACAAAAATAAGTGAAAACCATATCCGGTAACAAGAATTCAGATACACAGGTAGAACGATAGACAGATAAGGAGGCACATAATAAAATGGAAAGATTTTACCTGTAGCCGCTCGATTTCCTCCCTCTGGTCTTCTATTATGTCCCGGTGCCTGACTCATGCTGGTAACTGGCATGCGTCTTCTTGCCCCGGGACATCTAATTTGGAGACCATGGGGGGGTCGGGGTTGGAGGCCCTCAAAAGGGCCAGGTCCTTTACACAATCCCTCCTCACTGACCGGAGGAGGATGGCCAGTTTTCTTTCCTTTGTGATATCCGGATGCGCTTTCATGACATGCTTCCTGATGTGGTCCACCCGGGAGAAACAGCCTCTTATGGGGCAATTCCCCCCTTATTTGCCCTACTCCATGTAGCGTATTGGTTCAGGAGGTCCCTCTCTCTTTATTCTTCACGTCGTGGTAAGTTTGTATGTGCCTGCACAGTACCTCTCTCTTCTTTCCACAAAGTGGACATACCCAGGGGCCTTGGTCTTAGTCATCTTTAAAAAAAAAAAAAAAAAGCATTAGTTATAAAATATTTGCTCATTAAAAGATTGAGATTGAAATAACATTTAGGATGCAACAAAAAATTAGCTATTTCTACAAAAAACGAACTCTTAAACTACAAAAACATTACAGAAAAACACACATAACATCTCCCAAAACACACTCCTAAATGTAAACATCAGCTGTTCACCAAAACAATTGCTCAAAAGTTGCTAAAACGATGGAGAAAATGGAGGAACAGCTATGTGCTCGCCCATGCATATACATGTGTAAAAAACGAACTTTTTAGCAATGAAAAACAACCAACAAAGCACACCACATATCTCCTAACACACTTAACTTGTTTATAAAAGTGAGGAGGAAAAGATAAACATGCATTTTACTTACTTTTTGATCAAGCAGAGTCTTTGTCGTGTCACCTGTGACTTGCAGAAAGAAGGACTGCAGCCCTGACCTCTTGACCCGGTAGCACAACCTGTTAGTGATGTGCGATTCGTGAACGAATCGTTCAAAACTCGAGATTAACTTTACTGACTCGGGAGTCGTGATTCCCCGCCTCTATTAACTCGTTCACTAACTCGCCCGCCCACTGCTTTCTAAACTGCGATCCCTGGGCTGCGTTTTGTAGTCACAATGAATGGCACACTAATATTATGTATGTGTAGCTCGTTTGAGCACAGAAACCAAAAGCTTATTGTTCACAACTAATAACTATTTCCCCCTAACGTTCTCCCTCCTGCCTGCTCTACGAGCCGTACGAGCAGTGAACAACTCACTGTGGTTCTGGTTCAGCCCCGTCCCGCTCCCCTTCGAGTCGCTCTGAACGAGTCGTTCAGCTCTGAACGAATCGTTCATCTCATTCAGCACACTCTATGATGCTGACTCGTCTTGTAACTCTCGTTCTCCCACGGACCCGCTAACTGGGTTGAAGAAAGTCGTTTCTTCTGACAAAAAAAAAACCTCTACACGTGACCACCTCGAACATTATTGATGTTAAATGAGGTTGAATATTTCTGTACAAAACTAGAATTATTGCACTCAGAAGTCCTATGCTGCTCTGTGTGAGTGAGTGACTCGTATGAACTGAACTGGTCTGGGAGAACGAATCACTCTGGTTCACGTCAAACAAAGGCACTGATACGTATGAATCAAATGACTCAACTGCTAACTCCCGGCTAAGCTAGCCTCGCGCTAAAGTGTAAATAAAGCGGAGTAGTTAATTCAGGCAGAGTACTGGAAAAACAGATATAATTGAATGCCAAAATCATGGATTACATAAAATATACCTTTATCCAGTTTTACAGTCTAAAATGGCACCAAATTACAATCAAATCACCATGTGTTTTTTTTTATTTTTATTAAACAACAATTATTAATGGATTTAATTATGTGTGGAGGTTACGTTTTTTGTTCACTATGATATTTTCCCAACTACTGTAATATTTTAATTGGTTTAAACGGTGGTTTACATTAGACTGACTCACTGAATCAAACGACTCAAAACACCCGATTCACTTTGGTGAGTGATTCATTTTAACTCTAGTCAGTAAAATGAACCGAACTTCACATCACTACAACCTGTTAAGCTATAACAGTTTTATGCATTTTTTTTTTAAATCGTTTTATTTATTGATTAAGCAAATAAACATCAGCAAATGTTAAATTGTGTAAAAAAAACAAAAAAAACCCGAACATTTAGATGGGTTGTGGCAATTTTTAAAGCAGATATGATGAAAGAAATATTATGAGAGTGCTCTTTGGGTGTCTCTGGTCATGTGGGAACCGAAAAAGAGTCATATCCCCATTTCTTTAAGGATTAAAATGCGTGAAAAGAGAAGTCATATTTCCCAAACGGTCATGTTTCAGGGATGATTTTGACCACTAATGGGTTTTCAATTAGGGTCATTTTTCATGCGCAGGATTTACCCCATTGGACTTCTCATTTAACACAAAAAACACTTCAGTTAGGTTTTTCCTGTGGCCGCAATCGAATCGTTTAAAGTCGCCCAAATCAAATTTGGGCTTTTTTGATTTTATTACAGGTAGTGGTCTAATTTTACAGTATGTACATCTCATGGGCATGTATAGTCATAGGCCAAATTTGCTAGTTTGTGTGACCTTTGCTTCTATCAAAAATCAAGTAAAAATTATGTTTTAAGCCCAGATTTCCGTTTGGCTCCCATTGACCTCTCTGAAGATTGGCCCGTATGGAAGAAGGCTTTTATAGCTTTTCTGCTATAAAATATGTATACAATTATTCTTTTGACACAATTTTCAACTATGTTACATGTCATCCTTTGCTCTATTCAATTATTTTTGTTCCATTTCGTTTTGACCAACAGAAACCAAAGTAGCTTACCCTGGGTCCGTTGGACTTTAAACTTTAGAATCCTATTCAAGACCTATTTAGAGGAGGATATGCTGAATTTCATGTCATTTTGACTTAATTTGACCTTTTAATTAGGCCCGAGAGCCTGGCAGGGTCCGAGCCTGTTGTTATTGACATTGAAATCATGAAAACGGCGTATCTTTGAAGCTCCGCCTTTCGCAAACGATACGCCCGACAGACACCGAACCTATATCGTTGGACCCGTCTCATGACCCTTAACGACATATTGTGAAGACTGCTTTCTAAAAACATGTAGAACAAAAATCATCCCTATTTTAAATTAATGAAGATGGTGTCAGAGGCCTGGACCCTGACCCCCTTTTGAAAGGCTGATTTTGAGACAGCCAGTTAACTCTCCTGGGGGTCCTGGGTCAAATCAAACACTGGATTATGGTACAGGGCCCTTATGACATTCTCTGTACCAAATTTGGTAGCCCTAGGGTCAAAGTTTACTTTGACCCTGACATTTACTTTGTCAGGGTCAATACAACCCTTTTGGGTTGTATTGACCCCCCAAGAGTCAAGGCCCCCCACGGGGCAAAAAAGGTCCCAAAGGCGGTGGGCCCGGAGGGCCCCGGGAACGACGAGGCCGGCGGAACCCAACGCGGCCGGGCCGAGGACCACGGGGCAGCCGGTCAGGGGGCCGCGGAGGTGGCCGAACTGGGACCCCCGGGGACGCCAGTCCGGGAGGCCCAGAGGAGGTCGGGCAGGGGACCCCGAGAACGCCCCCGCAAAGCCTGCAAAAAGCGGCCCAAGAGGGGCCCACGAGGCAGCAGGTCAGGGCGGTTCCCCAACGGCCGCCGGCCCGGAGGGGCCCTTGAAGGCAGCCACTCCAGAGGGTCCCACAGGGGCACCGGGTCTGGCGGAACCGGGTCTGGGGGCCCTGACGAAGACTGGGCCGGGGACGGCTGTGGAGACCGGGCCGGAGACGACTGCGGAGACCGGTCCGGGGACAGCTGTGAAGACCGGTCCGGGGACAGCTGTGAAGACCGGGCCGGGGACGAATGCGAAGAAAGAAAATGCGAGAAAACGAAGGCCAGTCCCGGGGCGCTGACGGAGAAAACGAAGGGCGGTCCTGGGGCTCCGGCGTGGAACACCACGCGGGAAACGCCTCCGGACGGGACCGTCCACCCAGTGCACGGTAAAACGCGTACCACGCGCTGTCTGCTGGGTCCTGCCTTGGTCGTGTCATTCTGTTACGATTTGTTGATGGTGTGTGCAAAATAGGACCCAAAGATGCAACAGCCCAAAACTTGGAGAGACGAAACCCAAATTTAATGGAAGAATTTCCAAGCAAAAAGCAGCGACAAAAAGCGAGGCCTAAAGGTACTACCAAAAATGTACATACCAGAGGAAATCATACATGACACCATGAACAGGAAACATGCAACATACTACAATGATACGACAAAGGACACAGGTGACACCAGGGTATAACAGACACAAAAGGGAACAAGGCATAGCTGGAACACATTAGGGGGGCAGGTAATCAAACAAGAGGAAGGGAAAGCAAGAATCACACAGACAGAACCAGAACGTCAAAATAAAACACACAAGGACAGGAACACACACCGAGACGGGGGGAAAAACAAAACCCCAACTAAACCCGAACACCAACCCAAATCCTAACAAATACAGTTTTGACGCAGACTGGACCAAAGCTCAGCCCAATTGGAAGGGGCGGGGCTAAGTGGCGGGGGCGGGGCAACCAACACATTTGGGGAGAGCGCCACCTTGGGTCCGAATGAGTGTGGCACGGGATCAAGCGCCAAACGGAAATTTCCTTACCCCAATAGGAAAGGTCAAATTTCCCTATAGGGGCCTAATATCCCAATGGGGTAAAAAGACTTTGAAATATTTCGGGTTTACCCCAGAAGGACTAGGCCTCATCGGAAATGTGGTCCACTTGGCGTAAAATGATTTATTTAACATTACGGATCTGCCCCATTTGGACCCCTTTTCCTCAGGAGATATAGCCTGGCTAACGCCGGACTGATGTGTGCGCTCGAATCTTTTCGAACTTCACAACAGCCTGGGGACCATGGCCAAAATCTTCACATGAATTTGGGGACCAATCACAAACGAGGAGGGACGGCAGGACGATGACGCGCTATTCGACATACGGAAGCTTGGTTTAGGGATAACAAAATAAAAAAATATTTACGGATCCAACATGACAGCAACAGACGCAACGCCATCTTTCGATCAAGCTTTAGAACGTGTTCTAAATAGATGACGTGTGACATACCCGCTGTAAACTTTTGAGCTAAACTGATACCATGATACGATTGGCTATGACTACGTACAGACGCATGATAGACATTCGTAGCGCCCAATAAACGGCTATGGACAATCGTGAACCACACCTCTCCTACGAGAAAATGAATTTGTGTCCCCAGACTAAATATCACTTATGATTTTAGTCTGGCCTTAGCCAGGCTACTGGAGATATGCAAGCACAAGAAACAGAAACAAAGACCGCTTTGCTCACTGGAAGTTCGTTGCAGAGCTGTCAATGCAGGTCTGTGGAACGACTGTCAACTTCCCTCTTGCCAAAGCCTCTGGGGAACACCTGCCAGTGGCAATAAGTGCACAGGAAGAAGCAGGCAAGCGTGCTTCCTATGGGAGGAGGCCCTGTGTCCACTGCAGGGCCACTCAAAAGAAGCATGTCTCCGCTCCCTGGAAGTGTGTCAAATGAGACGTGGCTCTATGTCTCAGCCTTCACAGGAGATGCTTTTGTGCCGATCATCACTAATCAGACTTTTTGAGGATTTTATGAGAAAAAGTCCTCTTTGCCCTTCAGTACAACAGGTCCAGATACAGATTTTCCTAATTGTTATTTCAGTATTCAGTCATGCTGTGGGGTAATTTTAATAAAAGTGTGAGATGATATATGGCTACATTTTTTCATTATCTATTTGATAATATAACCTGTATTACATGCATATTATGAACATGGCAGGCAGTGAGTTACTGGGGCACAGTCACTAGCATCATGTTTAAAACATCACATCAGGATCAAAGAATTCACTGGAGGAAACTTCCTGCTCATCGCGGTGTTTTTGTCTTAAAGCTAACGGCTAACACCAAATTAAATAGTGGCAAGATTTTGAATGAGCCGCCCAAAAAAGAATGAGTCTGTCTTTAGTGTTAATACTGTTTAGTTGTTTAATTTTTGTGGTGTTACTTTTTGATGCTTGTCGTTAGCTCTGAGATCTGAGAAAGTTCTACCTCAGTGAACACGGGCATCCAACGTAATGTTTTTAACACGTCCCAGTGACTGCAATCAGTATCTCACTGTCCGTGATGTTTTCTGCAACTATTCGTTGATTCGTGTAAGACATCGCTGATCCATATTGGGAAATCGACGAGAGAGGAAGGACCGCGACCTACAGAGATCGGGGTCAGCCCTATGTTCCCCAGTACCTATGTTCCCCACTTCTATTGATTAAGATTAGGCACCAGCCCACTATCCTTAAGGTTAGTGGCTAGGGCAGGGGAACATACACAGTAAAATTCGGAGCGAGGTTTTAACACTTAGTGTTATTTTCAACACTATTTCGGATCTTATATGGTCCTAATCTGAATAGTGTCAAAGTTACACTAGAGATAGTGTTTATTTCTCAGTGTTAATTCTACACTGTGTAGTGACACTGTGCGGACACTGCTTAGTGTTGAATGGGGTTAACACTGAGATCAAAACAACACTATGCAGTGATATCTACAGATGACACTAGGTTCAGTGTTAACAGAATTTACACCTATTTTAGTTCATTCTAATTAACACTACTGTTTTACACTAAACAATGTTACATAAACAAGTCACACAATCAACTTATACCAATTTATTGAGAAATTTTAGCACATTAAAACATTGGTAAAAACAAGCTTTAGTTTCTACAATATGTACACAAGTGTGTTTTTCACTCAAATGTAACACTTGTAAATGATCTTCAACAGTGTGGAACAACATAGTGAGGATTATCTGAAATGTACGTCATTTGAACATCTACGATTTCAAAATACAGTAATTCCTTTACATTAACAATTGTTTGTAATGGTTTCAGAACAATTTCAAAAGAAGAACCACTAAGAACAACATTTTTATCTTTATCTCAATAATGGGCTCCCTGCACGCGACTCCAAGTGGATCCTCAGGAGGAGCTGCTCTTCCTGTCGCATTATTTCACAATGAGTTTGTAGCAGTGTCTTGTCCAAATAAATATCTCAGATTACAGACAGTGAATTACTGTTGGATAGCATCATGTTGAAAACATCACGTCAGGAGCAAAGAACTCACCGAAGGAAACTTCTGTGCTCATCATGGGAGGTGTTTTTGTCGTGAAGCTAACGGCTAACACTAAAAGAGCGCTACGGTTTTGAACGAGCCGCTCAAAAAAATAATTGGCCTGTCTTAAGTATAAATACTTTTTAGTGGTTTCATTTTTGTAGTGTAGTTTTTGATACAAGCCGTTAGGTCTGAGATAAAACTCCTCAACGAACACAGACGTTTCCTGCGTCAAGAATTTACATCTGACATATTGTTTTAAACACATAGTCAGTGACTTCCGTGATATTTCCTTGAACTATTTGTTGATTTGTGCAAGACATTGCTATACGAGGTAAATTGGGAAAATAGCGAGAAGACAGCAGCGTCTGGAGATCGCCATTGGAGGTCGCGTGCATAGAACCCATAGTAGTATGTTTGTGTTTTACCAGAAAGGGTATGGATATTATCGGTAAATGGCTGATAAGCTTGTAGACTTTTTGAAAATGGGCCCAGCAAACATAACAAATGCCCCCTTTTTCCAAAGCTTGCCTAAATATGTTTTAACTACTTAAGAAATCTAGCTCTAACCTCCGCAACACGTGGACTCTCATGAACCTTGCCAACATCTATGTTGTACACTGTTGTCTGTACGAATGTGTACATAGCGTGAAGAGAGCGGTTGTACCTTGTACCAAACACAAAGTGTGCTTTGAATAGTTCATCAAAAGCTGCAAGAGAACTCGCAGACCCGCATGGTATGGCTTGTTTGTCAAGGACAATGAAGAATTCATGGATGAAGCTCTTCTTCATTCCCACAGCTAGAAGATAAGGCTGAGTGGTCCCACTTGTGGCATCAACATGTTCCTGGACGCTTGTGCCAGTCTAAAAATACAACACAATGTTAAAAAACAAAACAAAAAGTTTAAATAATTATGTCCCTTAACACATACCTTTACAAACACAACTAGACACCTCTCAGCCTGTGCAGCAGACATTTTGCCTGGTCTTTTGCGGGCTTGTGCTGATGGCGGGATCAAGTGGAGCAGGAGAAGGACTGATGCAAGATCACTGTCCCATCCTGGAAATGATTTATGTTTCAGTACAAGATGACAGAAGAGTTACAGAGCAAACCTCCAAATGTCAATATGCTACAAATGTGATAATAACCTGTGCTCACAGTTGCATCGTCTTGTTTGTCATATGACGGAGCTGTTGCAGAATACAATAATTCTTCAAGCTCACTTGCTGGAGGAAGGGCTTTACACTGTTCAATAACTTTTTCTTTAAATGTTGTTGCCCATCTTGATAAGAGAAAAAAAAGTGATATTTTTCATACTTAAGTTATTTATTTTGCTTACGACTTCTGAGAAACTGACCTCTCTAAAAATCTTGTGGCTACATCTTCTCCAAACTCCATCACAAAATCTTGATCAATCTGCAAAAAGGATTTAAAATGTTTTAATTGCAACAATTTTCTCTAAAAAGACAGGAACCCTGGCTGGTACAGCGTAATATTAAAAAAAAACTTACCAAACCTTTAACATCTTTGAAGCGTGGAAACTCTGTCAAGACCTCAAAGGATCTTGCTTCATCAAGGACCATTTTGTGTCGGTATTCGAACGTCAACTTCATTTTCAGTTTGACACAGTTCTCATCAGCCGAATACTTCATGAACGACAGAGCCTCCTTACACTGTTCTTCAGTCAGCTTTTCTGAAGCAGTGGCAGCCTCACGGCGAGCTGTTGGCCCACCACCGCCCAGCTGATGAGGTGACATGGCATCTCTGGAGGAATCTCTAGAGTCTCTTGAAGCATTCCTCTGTATGTTTTTAAGACGCCACGCCAAATACCCAGTTCCAGTTTCGACATCATAGAAATGGTTCTACAAAGACAAAAAGTTAAATGTTGCTGTTATTCATTTTGTGATCTCACACAATATCTGTATTTCACTTAAAAGCAAATATGAAAATAATAAAGAAATACAACATAACAGCACATAAAATGTGTGAAGACTTGCATATCCATTTTTAGAAAGTGGATCCCTCAAATAAGGGAACAGCTCAACAATACCTCGTGCATACTGCACTTTCACATGACGCGGTGGCGCTGTCCTGTTGACACAAAAAGTTGTCCTTTGTATATTACATGTGTTTTGATTTTCCATGAATATTTTAAGTGTATTTTTGACTGATATAAATAATTTTAATTTGTATCCCATTGTTAATAGTATTTTGAAAAACGACTCCCTTCGTGAGAGGGTTTAAACTGTAACTTACCCATAAGTTTCTGTCATGTCTGCAGCCAGGATTTGAATCATTTGCCGGCGAGAGGAGTCTGTCAGACTTTTTGTTCTGTTGTACTCATTAATGATCCGATCGCCCCCAGGTTTAGTCGTCAAAGCAGATTCTACTACCTGCAAACGAATATTTCACAGAATGTTCATATATATTTTTTCAAAATGCAGAGAAATCTATTTTATTATCACACTTACTCTTTTGGCTTCCGCTTCTTCTTTTGTTGTTTACTGACAGGTGTGTGTACCGTTTCTAGGATAATTGTGTCTTCCGATGTACAGGATAAAATTTCAAGGATCAGCGAGTCATCCTGGCTGCTGGTGCTTGGGCTGGCTTCATTGATGTTTGGTCTGGGAGATGAAGTGCTCTCTTGACTGGGGCATGGACTCCCCAGTGAAATATCCTCTTCTGTATATAAAAAACAAACTTACTCATACACGCTAGACCAGGGATATCCAAACAGTAGCTTTTTTAGAAAATTACCCGTTTCAAATGTAATGGTTAAAACACCAAGATTGGGCAATTGCACAATTTCTTCAAAGACATCAGAATCCACCTCAGTCCCGGTCTCATCAAATACTCTGACTCCTTCAGTAACTGGAGCAATGCAAAACTTTATACAAGCTGGAAGAGAAAAAACACCAGTGAGAATAGAGAGTACTTATAACTAAACTGTTGTTTGTGGAATACCCGCATTCAAAAACTCTTTTAAGTTTGGTTCGTTGATCTTAACATATTTTTGTTCTTTGTTTATTTTAGTCTTGATGAGCATGGCTGTATCTGTGGAATAAGTGACACGATAAATTATGAAAGGAAATTTAAATTCTGTGATAAAAATAGAAATAATTGAATTACTTCAGCTGATTACGCTCAGCAGCGTGTTGTGTAAATGGTATCCACTATAAAGTTAAAACAAACAAACACAGTAAGTGTGGTGTTAATTGTTGCATATAATATTACAAATTACCAAAATATTGAAGACCTACACAAAAAGCAATAGTAAAAGAATCGTCAACAACCAAACAGACTAACATGTCTGAAGAATTGCGTTTGTTTTTAATAACAATGCGAGTCACTGTTTTGTACCAATTTACTATAAAACAGAAATAAGAGATTTCAGCACAATATGGCGTAAACACAAGACTCATTTTTATTAGTACCAAGCAAAAGGTGTGCTAGCTTAGCCAACAAGTGACCCCATATGTGTCTCTTAACCAAGTTCTCGCTCGACATTCACGCAAAAAGCGCTGCCTGACATTATTTAAAATGATGACTTTGCAATTTTGGAGCATTATGCTAATATATTTTATGTACTTACCTAGTTGTCGAATGCAGCTTTGAGTGCAGGTGGCCAGGAAGGCCAAGAGTGAAAAAAGTCTGGTTTGAACCGGTTTTGCGATGGGTGGAGCTTGGGTAACACTCTGTTGGTGTCACATTTACACTGCACCAGTGACACTACTGATTATGACACTGTCAGTGTATATTTACATTTACACTATTAATTTAACAAAGTTATTTTTTTACACTGCAAAATAACACCAGCTGTAGTGCGTAATTTGACACTGACTCCACTGTACCAACTCTAGTTGGTGTTAAATTAACAATTTAAGTGTTGATATACTTCAGCACTGTCTTTTTGACACTACAGAATTTACTGTGTAGGACCCGGGGAACATACTGTAGGACCCAGGGAACATAGGTATGCACCCCAGAGATCGCACTCGGAGTCACGTGTCAATTTTATAGGAAAATAAAGTAATGATGTTGTACATGTAGGCTGGTAAAGAGCTACAAAATTATACAATAGCTAATAAATTTGTTATATATTCAATCAAATAATCACATTTATAGTAATATTAGGAAATAAAAGTGCATTTTCCCCCCTGTTGTTTTGGTGCACTTGTTTTAATCTTAATATTTCTTAACATTTCAGTGGAACCACTGTTCACAACTATCTTTCAAGGTCACCAAGCGCTTGGTCCAAAGAGTTCTGATATCAAAGTCAAATACATTGGATAAATGTGGTGACATTTACATCTCAACTTCATTGAATGATAGACACAAAGTCCTAAGAAACAAGAGTAAAACATGCGTAATACTGCTGCTAGCCACCATTCGGGGTGTTCATCCTTCCACCACGTTTTGTTTTGTCATGGAGAGGCCCACCCACAGAAGAATGGAGGCACTTGGGTGGCAATAGTCCTTCTGTCTCCTTGTCAGAAGGTTGCATTGACACTGAGCGAAGTTAGTCTCTTTCAAGCTTTTCTAAAGATGAAATTGAGACATAACAAATCTGATACATGTAATAACCTTCTGGACCATCATTCCATGAAGTTGATCTGTAAATATCACCCAATTTATCCAATCCAAACCAACTTTTACATTTTGATTGTAAACTTTCCCATCTACTTTTGCTAATTGTGTTGGAGGACCTGCACAGGTGGTCACATGTTAGGGAAATAGAGATTACCTTGAAAAATAGTTGTAAACAGTGTTTTCTATCGTATCGAGACTATCTTTCCACCCAGTTACATATTCCATATGTACGGGGACTGACCCCACGAGGGTCAGGCGACGTGGATAATTATTTAAGACACACCACCTGTGAGGTGGCTGATTGCGCTACAAAGGCACCTGCGTGCCATGCGCACATCGATCATTTTGATTCCATGACGCGAGCAGGTTGACGTGGGAAGCAAGCAATCAATCAAACAAACAAGGAAGATAAAGATAGGAGACAGTCTTGCCACTTACTTGTTGTAAGAGAGAGGGAAGATACCTCTCGGGGTGACTGTTTTCAGTGTTGGGAAGCGGCTCTGTCTGGCGTATTGCTCTGCCAATGGGTTCACGCGCTGTAGACACGAGGACTTGCTGAACCCGTTTGGGGACGGGGCCTTCTGTATCCACGGTACTGGTCGGTCCGGTCCGCCTGACGCATTGCTCTGTGTAGGGTTTATGCGTCACAGGCGCTGACGGGCAGCGGTGGAACCCGGTGCGGCGGAAACCGCTGTCCATTCCGGTCGGCTCGTGTGGGAGTCCTTTCCCGTGTGTGTTGGCTCCAAATACGCTGACGCAGTGTTTGGGTTGGGATTCAACTCTGTAGTGGAGTTGATTCCAAGCCACGAGTTCACGAAGATCTGCGCTGCCGCCACATGGTCTGCCCCTTCTACGTTTGCCCGCTTCTACAAGCTTAATGTGGCAGCAGGCACTTCCTTCGGGGAGCGGGTGCTTGGTGCTGCTCAATAGCATTGAGGCTTTTCCTGTGGCCTTGCGTCTTGCAGGTTTGGAATGCCCTTGCTGTGTCGGGGTGAGAGTTGTTGCTTGCTCTTTCTTTGAAGAGCTCTTGACCAGCCTTTGCGGCTTGCGGGGCTGTGTCACCTTGGTTGCGTCTGGCTCCGAGGTTGTGGCACTCGTACCTAGCGTCTGGCGGGTATGGGTGCTTGTGTACATAGTTCATTTTGTCACTTGGGTGTGTTTTTTTTTTTGTAACTGGGTGGAGAGATAGTCTCCATACGATAGAGAACGTTACGGTTACAGTTTGTAACCATGGTTCTCTCTCCCGCTCGATTCCGCTCGGGGATGTGTTCCATCAATGTGCGCATGGCACGCAGGTGCCTTTGTAGCGCAATCAGCCACCTCACAGGTGGTGTGTCTTAAATAATTATCCACGTCGCCTGACCCTCATGGGGTCAGTCCCGTACATATGGAATATGTAACTGGGTGGAGAGATGGTCTCTTCACTCAGAGAACCATGGTTACATACTGTAACCGTAACGGTTTCACTCAAACTTGAAGTAAGGAAATAGAAAGATTAAATAAAAAATAAGTGTGCCAAAACAACAGGGGGGAAAAAAAAGAAAAAATGCACTTGTAATATTCTTATACATTTGATGAATATATGACAAATATATTAGCTATTGTATAATTTTGTAGATCCAAATAATTCACCTGTCCTTCCTTACCAGCCTATTGTACAATACCATTACATTCTTTTTTTTTGTTTTTTTTCAAAGAAGGTACTTGAGTCATCTTCTGTACTTGGTAGTTGAGGTAGTGGAGACCTCAACTACCAAGTACAGAAGATGACTCAAGTACCTTCTTTGAAGATGGACAACTCCTGTACGACTGAGAACTTACACAGACATTACATTCTTTCCAATAAAAGTGACTTATATGCAGTGTTTGGAATAACGCCGTTTAAAATAAAGACGTTAGGTAACGGCGTTATTTTTTCAGTAACGGAGTAATCTAATTCATTACTCTCCCCGTCATTACAACGCCGTTATCGTTACTGGGTAAACAAAGTGGCACGTTACATTTAGACTGAATGAGCGCCGCGGTGTCAGCTCCCGCAGCAGGAGCGGTGGAGAGGGTGGGCGGAGTCTCACGGAGTACTGTTGCATCGTGCTCTCTGCTCCAAAAACTACGTGTGTCCCAGACGCGCGGCCGTCATCCCCACAGCGCGGTGCGGCCGCGGGGGAGAATCGAGTTGGTGATCATTGATCTGTAGTGTTGGAACTTATTTTTAACCCAAAGACGCAGAATCGGTGGAGACGCGTCTTTCCCCCTCCCTGTGTCTCTCTCGGCGCCTTTTCTTCTTCCTCTCTCCCCGCTCTCCGCTCCAGAGACATTGTTTTCCGTTTTGCCTGATGAATGAACGGAGAGACTTGCACAATGCCTGTGCGTAAAGTCTTCCCTGATCGCTGCGTTGGCACACGTTTCTTTTACTCCTGTTCCTCCCCATTCTCTTTGAATACAGCCGTATTCCTAAATTAAACAGCGGCGCAAACACTGGTCAATACCATTCAGTCACAGAGGCTTCCCCCCACTCTACCCCCCATTCAGTTCATTCAGTTACTATGAACATCTTTGACTTGATAGTACATAAATCCAAACACCTGTCTGTTCTACTCATTCACACTGACTTTTGAAAACTGCAAAAGAAAAAAAGAAAAATTATTTGATATTTAGCAAGTTTTTTATTTAACAGTAACGCAAATAGTTACTTTCCCTGGTAACGAGTTACTTTCATTATAGAGTAATTCAGTTACTAACTCAGTTACTTTTTGGAACAAGTAGTGAATAACTATAACTAATTACTTTTTAAAGTAACGTTCCCAACACTGCTTATATGTAGGGCTGCAACTAACGATTATTTTGATAATTGATTAATCGGTCGATTTTATTTTACGATTAATCAGTTTACAGTGAGGAAAATAAGTATTTGAACACCCTGCTATTTTGCAAGTTCTCCCACTTAGAAGTCATGGAGGGGTCTGAAATTGTCATCGTAGGTGCATGTCCACTGTGAGAGACATAATCTAAAAAAAAAAATCCAGAAATCGCAATGTATGATTTTTTAACTATTTATTTGTATGATACAGCTGCAAATAAGTATTTGAACACCTGTCTATCAGCTAGAATTCTGACCCTCAAAGACCTGTTAGTCTGCCTTTAAAATGTCCACCTCCACTCCATTTATTATCCTAAATTTAGATGCACCTGTTTGAGGTCTTTAGCTGCATAAAGACACCTGTCCACCCCATACAATCAGTAAGAATCCAACTACTAACATGGCCAAGACCAAAGAGCTGTCCAAAGACACTAGAGACAAAATTGTACACCTCCACAAGGTTGGAAAGGGCTACGGGGAAATTGCCAAGCAGCTTGGTGAAAAAGGTCCACTGTTGGAGCAATCATTAGAAAATGGAAGAAGCTAAACATGACTGTCAATCTCCCTCGGACTGGGGCTCCATGCAAGATCTCACCTCGTGGGGTCTCAATGATCCTAAGAAAGGTGAGAAATCAGCCCAGAACTACAAGGGGGGAGCTGGTCAATGACCTGAAAAGAGCTGGGACCACCGTTTCCAAGGTTACTGTTGGTAATACACTAAGACGTCATGGTTTGAAATCATGTATGGCACGGAAGGTTCCCCTGCTTAAACCAGCACATGTCAAGGCCCGTCTTAAGTTTGCCAATGACCATTTGGATGATCCAGAGGAGTCATGGGAGAAAGTCATGTGGTCAGATGAGACCAAAATGGAACGTTTTGGTCATAATTCCACTAAACGTGTTTGGAGGAAGAAGAATGATGAGTACCATCCCAAGAACACCATCCCTACTGTGAAGCATGGGGGTGGTAGCATCATGCTTTGGGGGTGTTTTTCTGCACATGGGACAGGGCGACTGCACTGTATTAAGGAGAGGATGACCGGGGCCATGTATTGCGAGATTTTGGGGAACAACCTCCATCCCTCAGTTAGAGCATTGAAGATGGGTCGAGGCTGGGTCTTCCAACATGACAATGACCCGAAGCACACAGCCAGGATAACCAAGGAGTGGCTCTGTAAGAAGCATATCAAGGTTCTGGCGTGGCCTAGCCAGTCTCCAGACCTAAACCCAATAGAGAATCTTTGGAGGGAGCTCAAACTCCGTGTTTCTCAGCGACAGCCCAGAAACCTGACTGATCTAGAGAAGATCTGTGTGGAGGAGTGGGCCAAAATCCCTCCTGCAGTGTGTGCAAACCTGGTGAAAAACTACAGGAAACGTTTGACCTCTGTAATTGCAAACAAAGGCTACTGTACCAAATATTAACATTGATTTTCTCAGGTGTTCAAATACTTATTTGCAGCTGTATCATACAAATAAATATTTAAAAAATCATACATTGTGATTTCTGGATTTTTTTTTTAGATTATGTCTCTCACAGTGGACATGTACCTACGATGACAATTTCAGACCCCTCCATGATTTCTAAGTGTGAGAACTTGCAAAATAGCAGGGTGTTCAAATACTTATTTTCCTCACTGTATGTACTTATATTTTAGTTTTGCCCATTTTTTCCCAAGTAAATTGTTAACAAAGGGCCTTTATCATTCAACATATACTTTTTTAGAGATTTCAACCATTTTGCATCGTCATATCCTCATCAAAAACATACCTGGAGCTGTGTTTTATTATGTGTTAGTAATCCTTTGTCGAACTCGATGTCGACAATCAAAACAAAACACTGACGCGTACATACTCTAGCAAATTTCACAAGGAGATTTCCAATAATGTTTTCACCATGGCAGTCCTTAGTTTAAAATCCTGAACAAAACGTATTAAGGAATCTTTCAGAACATATTATCATGAAGAATAAGAATAAAACAGAATAAAATTGCAGTAAATTGCATTTTATTATTTTTTCCTGTAAACACACAGCTTATACCTGGGAAACAGCTTTATAGCTTAACTTATGCTGTGAAATTGTAAACAATCCTTCAAATAAAGTGACAATGGCATGAAACCTGACTGGAACTCACATTTTAAAGTCAAATTTAAAGAAAAATCCAGCAGAAGGTTGTCCAGAAAAAAAGACACACACAACAAAACTGCTGTCTGAAAAAGAGCAGCGAATACTTAGAAAAACATTCAATTACTTCTCTCATTCAGTCATATTTAGGCTGCAAGACTGAATTATGTTCTGTGATCAGTTTGTCATTTACCAGTTCATGTTTGTAAAGCTTTAAAACAGCAATGTTACCAGCTTTTTTTTTACGACTAAACACTTGCAAACAACATTGTTCTGCAGAATCTGCACAAATAAGTCTTTGCCCATTGTGATTTTCATCAGATTTAAATATGTCCTTATAACAGTGCAAAATTCAAAAATGTTCTAAAACAATAATGTTAAACAAAACGGCTTATGCCTGACAGGAATGAGGTTTGTTCCTGGTGAGGCACATGCTATTGACTCCATGCTATTGACTGCAGTAAACAAAACTGCAGGAAAAAATGCAACTTGCTGTCTCTGGTATTCTCTTACTTTGAAAAAGCATTCAATAGCAACACATTTAAACATAAAATACATTCTCACGATATTGCAAATAAAAATTAAAAGACAACATAGTTAACGTGATCGGGACTCGTACCCGCCCGTCTAAAAGATAAGTTATTGACAATCCTGATGCTCCACGCAGGCGGTGCGTCGACATTTTCAGCATAAAGACGCGTTTACAGCATTTCATCCATAAAATGTCAGTCTAATTAGTTTTCCTTTTTACTTACTCCTTTAAATCGCCTCTCCTAAACCGTGCAGAATAATAAAACAGACTGTTTTTTCATGTGTAGTCCACAGCGCCCCCCTCGTATCGTCAGGGCAGTGCATTGGAGGACCATCAAAACGCGGTTTAAAGTCAAATGAACAGATTAAACAAGTCGTTCTTTTGTCTGATTCTTTATCCAGGTGATAGAAAACCAACGCGCCCAACAAAAACCCATTTACAAATGTATTTTACTTTTAGGGGGCGAAAAAAATCCCAAATTGGACAGAGCGCTGAGCGAATGAGCCAAGCTCAAGTGTGTGCGGGACACTGGAGGCTCGCCACACATCCGCCCTCTTTACACAATATTGACAACTGATAAAACATTTACTTGGGCATTTTTTAACCACGAGATTGATTAAAATCATAGGAAATCCCTATCATCTTAAGAGAAGGGACTTGTTTTATAAAGTTTATTGTATTTTTTAATTTTTGTTTTTTTCCATGATGACTGGTGAGGCCTGGCCTCACCTGCCTCCCCTGACCTGCCACCTCAGCTGGCTCCTTTCGACGTGAAGGAGCAGCGACTCTACCCCGAGCTCCTCCCGGGTAACTGAGCTCCTCACCCGATCTCGGAGGGTGCGCCCAGCCACCCTGCGAAGGAAACTCATTTCGGCCGCTTGTATCCGCGATCTTGTCCTTTCGGTCATTACCCAGATCTCATGACCATAGGTGAGGGTGGGAACGTAGATCGATCGGTAAATCGAGAGCTTTGCCCCCTGACTCAGCTCCCTCTTCACCACAACAGTCCGATACAGCTACCGCATCACTGCTGACGCTGCACTGATCCGTCTATCGATCTCACGCTCCATCCGTCCCTCACTCGTGAACAAGACCCCGAGATACTTGAACTCCTCCACTTGAGGTAAGGACTCTCCACCGACCTGAAGCGGGGAAGCCACCTTTTCCGGTGGAGAACCATGGCCTCAGATTTGGAGGTGCTGATCCTCATCCCGGCCGCTTCACACTCGGCTGCAAACCGCCCCAGTGCGCGCTGGAGGTCCTGATTTGATGAAGCCAACAGAACAACATCATCTGCAAACAGCAGAGATGAGATCCTGAGGTTCCCAAACCGGACACCCTCCAGCCCCTGGCTGCGCCTAGAAATTCTGTCCATAAAGGTAATGAACAGAACCGGTGACATAGGGCAGCCCTGGCGGAGACCAACACGCACCGGAAACAAGTCTGACTTACTGCAATGCGAACCAAGCTCCTGCTGCGGTCATACAGGGAACGGACAGCCCTTAGCAGAGGGCCCTGGACCCCATACTCCCGGAGCACCCCCACAGGGCACCACGAGGGAAACGGTCGAACGCTTTCTCCAAATCCACAAAGCACATGTGGACTGGTTGGGCAAGCTCCCACGAACCCTCGAGCACCCGATGTAGGGTATAGAGCTGGTCCAGTGTGCCACGACCGGGACGTAAACCGCATTGTTCCTCCTGAATCCGAGGTTCGACTATCGGCCGGATCCTCCTCTCCAGCACCCTGGAGTAGACCTTACCGGGGAGGCTGAGAAGTGTGATCCTCTATAATTGGAGCACACCCTCCGATCCCCTTCTTAAAGAGAGGGACCACCACCCGGTCTGCCAATCCAGAGGCACTGTCCCAACCGCCACGCGATGTTGCAGAGACGTGTCAGCCAAGACAGCCCTACAACATCCAGAGACTTAAGGTACTCGGGACGAATCTCATCCACCCCGGGGCCTTGCCACCGAGGAGCTTTCTAACCACCTCAGTGACTTCAGCCTGGGTGATGGACGAACCCCCCTCCGAGTCCCCAGCCTCTGCCTCCTCATCGGAAGACGTGACAGTGGGATTGAGGAGATCTCGAAGTACTCCTTCCACCGCCCGACCACATCCCCAGTCGAGGTCAACAGCTCCCGCCCGCATTGTAAACAGTGAAGCACTGCTTCCCCCTCCTGAGGCGCCGGATGGTTTGCCAGAATCTCTTCGAGGCCGACCGATAGTCCTCCTCCATGGCTTCTCCGAACTCCTCCCAGACCCGAGTTTTTGCCTCTGTGACCGCACGAGCTGCAGCACGCTTGGCCTGCCGGTACCTCTCAGCTGCCTCCGGAGTCCCACAAGCCAACAAGGCCAGGTAGGACTCCTTCTTCAGCTTGACGGCATCCCTTACTTCCGGGCGCCACCACCGGGTTCGGGGATTGCCGCCGCGACAGGCACCAGAGACCTTACGGCCACAGCTGCGAGCTGCCGCATCGACAATGGAGGAGGAGAACATGGTCCACTCGGACTCCATGTCTCCAACCTCCCTCGGAATCTGGGTGAAGCTCTTCCGGAGGTGGGAGTTGAAGACCCTACTGACAGGTTGTTAGTTCAATTAACATTAACATTAGCCAAAACTAATCATGGATGAATTAGTCGAGGATTTTGCCTCCGCATGCTCGTGAGTTCATATTCAGTTCATATTTTGTGAGTTGGACTACAGCTGTCGTCAGGTCCGCTAATTGCTAATTGGTTTATTTCACTGACGATCTGTGCACATTAGGCCCGCCCGTTCAAACTGCTCCGATTGCTCCGTTACCAGACTAACTTCCCTGTGGAATGGACAGGGAATAGTATGGCAGAGCCAGGCAACCCCCAGGTGACGTTACTTGTCAGAGAAAGAAAAATCGGACGCTCTGATTAGCTTAAAATCATCTGCTGTATGTATTGTAAGCACTTGCCAGAGAATGTTATGGATATTGTACGTTTATGCAACAAAACTATCTGAGAGCTTCTTATGCTTCGAAGACACTTGTGTAACAATGCAACTAACGAGGAGTTCAGGAGCAGGTGCAGCGGCGCTGTATGCACAGAGCACTGCACGCATCAGCTGTTCACAGTGGGTGAATACTAAGTGGAGTCCAACACACACATTAGGGAAAAAAAGACACAGATCATCTGAATTTAGAGCAACATAATCACCTGCACATCATAATGACAAACACTGCCTTTGCTCTGCCCGATCCCGTCAGATCTCGGAAGCCACGCAGGAAGGGCCTGATTGGTATTTGGATGGGAGACCGTTTGGGAAGCCTGGGTGACTGTAGAGCTGTGGTTTTTAACCTGGGTTCGATCGAACGGTGAGTCATTCTCAGGGGTTTGGCGGAGGTCAAGACACACACCCAACTCATATGAGTCGTGATGACACACCCCGCTTTACCAATTAAGAAGGGTTTGGTGAATGCACATATGAAACTGGTGGGATTCAGTACCTCCAACAAGGTTAAGAACCACTGCTGTAGAGAGTGAGTGAGTGAGTGAGTGGTTTGGGGTGGTCAGAGTGGCCGATGGTGCAGACTGGTGGCCTTGCTTCCATCAATCTACCCCAGGGCAGCTGTGGCTACAACAGTAGCTTACCATCACTGTGTATGGAGTGAATGAATGATGTAATTCTGAAGTGTTTTTGAGTGTCCAGGAAAACCAATGCATTATTATTATTTACTATTATTTTTTATTATTGTTATGTTTTAAAGGGATTTCATCATGACATGATCGCTGGACAGACTGGTACAGCACAGGTAATGTGAGTGATCTAGTGCACCGCGCATTGTCAGAGGTGTAAGAGCCTGGTCATAATCTGTCTCAAAAGCTTGGTTTCTACTAAAAGTACAAGCAAAACCTTTTGTGCTACCTGCATTTGTGGTTTCTGTGTTCCACATTGTTTTTCTGGATACTTTTGTACGTCTTTGCCGAGTTTTTGTGGAGGTTTGGTGGATTTGTTTACTTTGAGAGTCCAAAATGGTCCTGAAGAAAGCAGCTTTTTAAAGGTAAACAAAATGCTAGCTTTTCAGCTAAACCCATTTGAGACCTACACATTTCTTCTTCTGAGACACTGAAGAGGCACCAAGAGTCCCCACAGCTGCAGCACAGTGGAGGCGTCACAAGAGGAGCTACAGGAAACAAGTAAGCGACAAATGAGGAGCTGGTGAAAGACTGGAGGAGGAAGCTGCAGAAGGAGGAGCTGACCAGTGCAGGACACCACACTCTGAAACAGGGACAAACCCAGGAGGCGGTGCACTGTTTCAGAGGATCAGAGGAGACAGAGGGCATCCAGCCAGGTTTCTTCCGAGTGCTACAGTTTCCCCGACCTCCAAGGTCATGCGGGTCAGGTTGACACAGTGCCAGCGCGGCTCAGCCGCAGCAGCTCAGGACTAACACCTGAACACTATTTTGTTGTACGCTTGTACAATGACAATAAAGCACTTACTTACTTACTTAAAATCATATGTGCTGCTGTGTGCTTGTTTTAGCTGCCGTCTAAAGCCAAACCACTAACTTAAAACTTAAAGAGCACATGGCCATGGTTTTCTTTAAAACACTACGATTCTGTTATCATTTTTGTTTTTCATTGTGAGCCCAGGGGACAATTTACAGTATTATAAAGCAGCTTTGAAGATTAGAAAGTAGTAGTAAAGATTTTTTTTATTCTGAGGTGATCAAGGTAAGGACAGGAACACGCTGCTGTCCTTTGAATGGATTTACAGCACACAACGGACATAACAGGACTCATGCCGAGAAAAGCAGGCAAACAGGCGTGAGGCAAACTGGTCTGACAAGCCCATGGCGACTACCCCGACTGCAAAGACACCAACCACATTTTTTATTATAGATTGACAAGGCACAAGGCATTGTCCACTCCTGGAACCGCCACCTTAACGTGGTGGAGGGGTTTGAGCGCCTGAATGATCCTGGAGCTCTGTTGTCGGGGGCTTGTGCCCCTGGTAGGGTCTCCCATGGCAAACAGGTCCTAGGTGACGGGTCAGACAAGAGCGGTTCAGAAGCCCTTATGAGAGACCAACAGGCCCGGTTAGAACCATGAGGCCGTCCTTCTGTGGACCCACCACCTGCAGGAGGAGCCATAGGGGCTGGTGCTATGTGTTTTGGGCAGCTCAGATGGCTGCCTCCACGACCAACGGACAAGTGGAAGAAAATGGATGGATGGATGGAAGGACAAGTCCAACAGTGTCTTCTGCCACTGTTGGCAAAAAAACTGTCCGTGCATTCAATGAGAACGATGAGAGAGTTTCAGAAATGTGTGCCAATGCAACCGACAATACCACACATGGAGCGATGCCAGTGGAGACCCGGCACGGAGTAAATTCATCAGCAAACACGAGTTCAGGGAAGTCCCGGGTTTGATTCCCTGATCGCCTTTTTACCACTAAAAACATGTACAATAAGCCAGGATGATTAAAGTTACTGTACCTGTTATTTTTTTCTATTGGAACAAAATTACAGATGGAAATAAATTGTTTATATCCTCCTTTATTGTTATCTCAGACATTTGCGGGGGAAAAACACTGTCTACCTTTTTTAATACAAAGCAGTTTTATCAATGTCATGAACCCTGCAAGTTGTGAAACGTGCCTTTATACTTTGGAATTTGGATAACTATGTTGGGAAAGTTTGGAATGAGTTTGGACTACAGCTAACATTTTAATTGAGTGGCTTCCTCTTCCATTGTCTGATATATTTAAAAAAAATCCGATATAGGGCCTTTAATGTGTGGTTGGGAGTGGTCGGTTGGTGCCGTGGCTAAATAAGAGGAGTGAATGTAAAATTGTCCCATTAAAACAGCTTTGTGACCATGTCTGTGAAAGGTGCTATACAAATAAAGAAAAACGACTGACCCGGCTTGTTTGTGTCACGCGAGGACAAATATTTGGATATAGCCAAAGCATACACTGGAGATAGAAGTCGTCTCAAAGGTAAGGCGTTTATTGGCGTTGTTCCGAGTTACACAGAACCAGCTGGTGACTTCAGAGAGAGAGAATAAGTGAAGACCCGACCTCTGTCCTTTTTATCCTAGATTTGCACTTCTCTACGCAGAGAGGATGACAGCCTATCAGTGTCATTGTGGCTATGTGTTTGTACTTTATCTGTAGTTCACATTATGTTCAGAATGATTATGGTGATAACCATTGTTTATCAGCTAATCTCACTGACATGGTCTTTGCGTTCTGTAGCGTCCAAGCAAAGCATAAGTCAGAAGCTTGTTCAGATTTAGTTCATCCCGGACACATCCTTCCTTTCCTTTGTTCCCGCAGCCACACGTTTTCATGTTTTTAGGATAATTATTTTGAAAAAGGGATCAGTGCTCCCACAGCTAGATTTCGTTAGTGCATTCATATTGGTCCATTTAAAAGGAGTTATTCTCAAGCTTTGTATTGTCGAGTCATTTCCTGCCCCTCCATAGAGTCCCATTTGGCTCCTCATAGTGTCCACCTCACTCAAATATCAACGACTAGTCCATCTGTGCATGTTTGTGTTCAATCCATATTTTTGAATTATTGGAAACATGCACAAACACTCGTTTCCTGAGCACAGGCGGTGCACTAACTAATGATGGAACTTTGGAGAGAACTGTACACTGCGGGGGGCAGCCAATAACGAAGGACGAAGCACAAAGACACTCGCAAGAGAATCCCTGACAAAGTAGTCACTGTGAAATTTGAAATAGAGTCCTTCATGTTCTTAAGCCCTATTTCATCAGGGCCATGTAAACATCTTGACATGTAAATTCCACGGTAAAGCAGTAGTCAGCGCTGTTTTTGCTCACTTACAAATCTTACCAGCGGACATTAGCCTCTGGAGATCCTTCCCACAAGCATCTCTATACCCTTCTAATGTATGCATGCATTCAGTGCAGCACAGAAAGGCAATTACTTCTTCTATAAGTCAAGGCCATGGCGCAGGCGTTTGGCTCTTCGCAATGACTGATAAGACCAATGGAAAATGGATATTCTCATTAACTGCATGCTTTGTGCAGTAGGGATTGAGCTCATTTTCTGAGCCATGCCCATTACATTGATATCCGTACAAAGTGTACAAACTCGGAGTGACCTTTCCACAGAGATGTGGACACAGACATGGGCGTCGGACTGGGAGGGGTAAAGGGTAATGAGTACCCAGGGCCCAAGGCAGGGAAAGTCTGTTTATATTTGTATATGTAAATGCATTATGACATAGTAGTATAAATAGTATAAAAAATACTATTTATGTTTGAATGAAAGGGGCCCTGTATGAAAATAAGTGACATTCTGAACACAGTTTGCCTCTAAAAACAATGGTTTATGCTATACCAGGGCCCTGCCAAATGGTACGACCCACATGTGCTTTTGTTTTGTGGCTGCCGGTTGAGTCATGTGACAGACAGTGGCAGAAGCGGGAGGTAGAAAGCGGGCCGGTGATAGGCAGGCAGAAACACTAATGTCTTTCCCAAAGAAAGAAAAGTCAGGTTTTCAAAAACGAAAAGAAAGAAAGGAGAGGGAGAGAAAGTTAAATGAGGGCAAGCAATTGCTTACTCAGTTCTTCGAGCTTAAAACATATGTAGGCTAGCATTGTGTTTAGGCTAATATCAACATCAGGAGAAAAGCAAACATTTATTTCTGTAATCTAATCTAAATATGTGTAGCTCACGGAGAGCGAACAGCGCCGTTTCTGTGGTCAATAAGTAAACGTGATCCAAAGTGAGAGGCACACACAGAGGCGGAGCTGTAAAATGAAAGGGAGCTCCTCGGCTGCTCTCTCTCTCTCCTCTCTCTCTCTCTCTCTCTCTCATTTATTGGCCGTTTCGCAGTGACGTGCGGTGAGGTTTGTTGCTGGTGAGGCACATGCTATTGACTCCAATATAAAGTAAACAAAACTGCAGGGAAAAATGCAACTTGCTGTCTCTGGTAATCGTCTTACTTTGAAATAGCATTCAATAGCAACACATTTAAACATAAAATACATTCTCACGATATTGCAAATAAAAATTAAAAGACAACATTATGAACGTGACCGGGATTCGTACCCCGCCCGTCCAAATTTTGAGTTATTGACAAACTTGATGCGTGATAGCGTCGACATGTTCAGTATAAAGACTCGTCTACAGGATTTCATCCATAAAATGTCAGTCTAATTAGTTTTCCTTTTATGTACTCCTTTACGTTTAAATTGCCTCTCCTGAACCGTGCAGAATAATCAAACAGACTGGTTTTCACTTGTAGTCAACATGTTTTGTAGAAATGTGTAGCGCTGACTCAGCGCCCCCTCGTATCGTCAGGGCAGTGCATTGGAGGCGAGCCTCACTTCAGGACCATCAAAACGCGGTTTAAAGTCAAATGAACAGGTTAAACAAGTTGTTCTTTTGCCTGATTCTTTATCCAGGTGATAGAAAACCAACGCGCCCAACAAAAACCCATTTACAAATGTATTTTACTTTTAGGGGGCGAAAAAATCCCGAATGGGACAGAGCGCTGAGGGAATGAGCCGAGCTCAAGTGTGTGCAGGACGCTGGAGGCTCGCCGCAGCTCCGCCCTCTTTACACGCTATCGACAACTGATGAAACATTTGGGCATTTTTTAACCACGAGATTGATTAAAATCGTAGAAAATCCCTATCATCTTAAGAGAAGGGACTTGTTTTTATAAAGTTTATTGTATTTTTTAATTTTTGTTTTTTCCATGATGACTGGTGAGGCCTGGCCTCACCTGCCTCCCCTGACCGCACGTCACTGCCGTTTCGGAACTTTTGATTTAAATTTTGAGATTTTGTTATGCCTATTCCGCCTGTTCTGATGGTCCCGCTCTGAGATCAAAGTGGTGTGATCAAAACACTTAACACCCTCCTTACCCCTGGTTCATAGAAAATACGAAAGTCTGGTACGTACCGTAGGAGGAAAAAGGTTGGGGACCTCAGATTTAACAGCGCCATTGGCCATGGGTGTCAGCCCGCTTACAGTGTCATGTCTGAAGCTAAAGATTTTACAGAGCGCCACTGTCAGCGCCAACCATATTAGTCCAGTCCTCGGGTCTCTGCAATGGCAACAGCTCTGCTCTTTCCCAAGTCTCTTCATGATCTAGTACCAAAGTACATTGAAGACATGTTAGAGCCATGTGAACTGCCTCAGCAGAACCTGAGAAAGCTCAAATCTGGAACAGTCTTCCAGAAGGCATGAGAGAGGCCTCAACCCTGATAACTAATGTGAAAAATTTTATAAGCCTTGTAATGTTATGTAACTATGAAGCACTTTGAAACACAACCAGTGCTCTACACATAAACTTGCCTTGCCTACTGCCCTCAGAGAGGAGACAGCAGAGCCTCTGGTCCAGGTCCAGCTGACTGAAGAACAGCTTCATCTACCAGTCTTTCAGAGGGCTAAACTCTCTTCCTTCCCTGCCTACCTAAATTTAAATTTCTTTGTGAATTCACAATAAAATTATTCTCACTCCGGAACAGCCACACTCCAGCAACAATCGTAGTCTAACGTCAATTCCGCCATTGAAAATGCATCCGCGCTAATGTCTACTCCAGGACCAGCCTTTAGAATGCAAGCGTCCCATTTACAAACACCATAATTAATTAATCCTTCTGGAAGTCCTAGCTCTTAATCTTAATATTTAGCTTGGTATTCTTCACGACGACTTAGCAGCAGTTCCAGATTACAGCTCCTGTTTTTGAGAACATTTCGATTCTCCTGCAGGATTATTTCAGAGCTATTTGTGGCGGGGATTTACAAAATGAGCTGAGCCGATAAACGTGATGGGGAGCGGCCCAATTCATCAGGAAGGCAATTAAATCTGCCTTCAATGGTGCGGTGCGCTAAATGCATCGTCGGCCGCGTTACAGATAATCGCCAAGGAGAAGCTGATGCATGGAGCGAGGATCTGCCCACTGAACTGTGCGGACCATGGCACCTCCAAGATCAGGGAGACATCAATTAGGACTTTTCGTTTGTGGGATTGAAAGCTAAATTTGTTTTAATCTGGACACAAAAGGAGACAGACTTAATGTGAATGTCACTATCTGCATTTCTTTCGTCTGTTTTTGAAAATGAAAGCTGAGGGGCAAAAAGGTTTCAGATTTGGTTATCCATCATGAACGAAGGGAGCAAATAGTCAGAGAGGGCAATGGTTTAACAGGTGAACACTGGGTTACGTAATAAATTCATTAAGATATAAATTAACATATGAAATCAGTACAAGTGTAAGTGTAACAGTGCGCCATGTGCTGCAAAATAATTTTCCAGCGTCTCATCCACATGCGTCGAGGACAAGGACATTACAGCGCCAGCATTTTGTCTGTTATCCATAACCTACTGACCTTACAATAACTTTTACTTCGCTCCTCTGCTCCACCGCGAGCCATAGGTGAAGGAGAAAAACACTGTAGAGTTGGCCTTGCTCCAGTCTATGCTTTTGGACTGACAGTAATAGTCCGATCACTGACAGTATTTCTGCATTAATCCTGTGACGTCTGAAGACTAAATTCACCTTCTCGCATCTTCTTTAACGTGCTATCTATCTTGTTCTAAAGTCTGTGGTAGCGTCACACACAGGCCTGGCAGAGGCTTGGCTTCATGTGGACACACATTTACTGAGCTAGCTCCATATTTATAGAGAATGTTTTTGAAACGTTACCAGTTTTGTTATCACGTGAATATAGCAAAAGCCAGGGATCTCCAACCAGTAGCTCTTAAGCCCTTTCTAGGTAGCTCGCCAAAGACTTTCTACATCTCTACATACTTGTAACTCAAACTTTACATGCATTTTCTGTTTGTTCAGAACATGGTGAACACAATCAATCTGCGAACAGTTAATTTTCTTTGAAATACCATCTTGGCAACTAATTCTCCTGGGTGAATTAGTCGCATTTTACACAAGTGAATTTTAAGCAAAAGTACTGTAGCTCTCTGACCTTGTTGTGTAACTTGTTGTGTAGCTCGCTGGGTAAAAAGGTTCGGAGACCCCTGGCCAAGCATTTGCGCACATGCGTCTCATAAACAGGAACAATGTTCAATATTTGAGTTGGAGAAAGTGAAAATTGTTTCCTATAACGACGACGAGAAGAAAAACTACATGAAAATATTTGGCTTTAGCGCAGGACAGAATGATGCAGTTTCAGAATTAGAATAGGTTTTATTGCCATGGTTTGAGAACAGGTTCACAAACAAGGAATTTTTCTCGGTGCAAACCTGCGACATAAAACATATAACACAGAGTTAAGATAAAAATAAGCTAAAAAACTTTAAACTAGCTATAAGGCTATAGGGGCATGCATAAAAAATATTAAATAAATATGATAAAATAAAAGTGACATATGGTAAGACAACAACAATTTGACATTGAACAACAGCAGGATTGTATTTAAATATGTGTAGGCATATAAAGTGATATAAAGTGATTAAGTGATAAGTGATAGCAGCAGATCTAAGTCTGGACACATCACACAGTGCAGATTACATCCATGAGTCTGTAACTAAGCTACAGGGACTTGTTTTTGTTCATGAGTCTGATGGCGGAGGGGAAAAACTGTTCAAGTGGCAGGATTTATGGGTCTGGATAGACCGTAGCCTCCTGCCTGAGGGGAGAGGGGTGTATAGTCCGTGTCCAGGGTGAGAAGGGTCAGCTGTGATCCGACCCACACGCCTCCGGGTCCTGGAGGTGTACAGGTCCTGTAGAGATGGGAGCTCACAGCCAATCACCTTCTCAGCAGCACGCACAATGCGCTGCAGTCGGTGCCTGTCCCGTTCTGTAGTGCCGGGGTACCACACGGTGATGGAGGAGGTGAGGATGGACCACACGGTGATAGAGGAGGTGAGGATGGACCACACGGTGATGGAGGAGGTGAGGATGGACTCGATGATGGCCGTGTAGAACTGCACCAGCATCCTGGTAGGCAGCTTAAGTTTCTTCAGCTGCCACAGGAAAAACATCCTCTGCTGGGCCTTCTTGATGAGGGAGTTGATGGTTGGCTCCCATTTGAGGTCCTGGGTGATGGTGGTGCCCAGGAAACGGAAGGAGTCCACGATGGAGATGGAGGTGGGAGAGTCTGTCAGGGCGAGGGGGGACGTTGGGGCTGTGTCTTTCCTGAAGTCCAGAATCATCTCCACTGTCTTCTGGGCGTTCAGCTCCAGGTTGTTGTGGCTGCACCAGAACGCCAGCCGGTCCACCTCTGTCCTGCAGTCGGACTCATCACTGTCCAAGATGAGCCCGATGAGGGTGGTGTCGTCCGCAAACTTTATCAGTTTAACGGACTGGTGACTGGAGGTGCTGCAGTTTGTGTACAGGGAGAAGATCCTGAGGAGTTCCAGTGTTTGTAGTCTGAGTGTCCGAAACGATCTTCCCCAGCCGCACGTGCTGTCCGTCAGGAAGTCAGTGATCCACCTGCAGAGGGAGTCGGACACGCTGAGCTGGTAGAGCTTGTCTCGTAGCAGTCCAGGGAGGATGGTGTTGAAGGCACAACTGAACTCCACAAACAGGATCCTGGCGTAGGTTCCTGAGGAGTCCAGTTGCTCCAGGATGAAGTGGAGGGCCAGACTGACTGCGTTGTCCAAAGACCTGTTGGCTCTGTAGGCAAACTGCAGCAGGTCCAGGAGGGGGGCGGTGATGTCCTTGAGGTGGGGCAGGACCAAGCGCTTAATGCTTTGTGAACAGAGGAGCACATCGTCACCTCTCACTTGTCCATCCACTTCAAGAACAAGAGGCTGTCCTTATGCAGCCACCGCATGTCTCCTCTTGGAGTTTTGGGGAGGTCATTCTGTGTCGTAGTTGGAAACCCAGAGTGTTTTTTCTTAATTGTTCCACATGCCCCTGTATTTTTTGCTAACAAGTCTGTAAATAACACTGGACTAGCTTATACCCTCTTCCAAGGAGACCAAAGGGCATCAGGTCCATTACTGAACTATAAGTTAGTCCATGTTGCTGTCTTTCCTGAATATACAAAAAAGTTCCATGTGTAACCGCTATCAGAGTCTGCCAGGACATACAACTTGTACCCCCACTTTGTCGGCTTGTCCTGATGATACTGCTTCATAGAAATGCGGGCCTTAGACGCCACCATGCGTTCATCTATGCATATGTTTTGTTTTGGGTGGAAAAATGCCTGGCAGGATGTTACAAGTTCTGTGTACATAGGTTTTATTTTGAATAATCTATCATACTCTGTCTCTTTTGCGGTTGTTTTCTTCATCCTCTTCTGGATCGCTCAGGTGGGTGTCCAATGTTCTCAAATCTGTCCCGGGTCATTGAGTTTGCTGGAAAAGGGTGCCCATTTTCCTCCAGTAGTCCGACCGTTCATGCAGTCGAACAAGGCCTGTATAAATTATGAAAAGTATAAAAGTCCTTCACAGTAAGAGGTTTCCAGTGGTCTTTTTTCCCCTGCCTCTTTTGCCTCACTGCATTGTGGTTTGTGTTTCTGATGATGGTGTTCACCATTGTGCTGCTGGAACAACTGCAAAATTGTCCAAGATTTGCTTGTGTCCAGCACAGGTCCAGTATTTCTGGCTGGGACAAAGTGTGGGAATCTTGGTTGCGGATCCTCTTCATCTTTGTTCCTCCAACGATCTTCAGTAGAAATGCTTTTCCTTCCTCTCCGTTTAGCGGTGGCCTTCTGTGGCCTGACAGGAGGACGACCTTGTGGGGGAGCAGCCGAATCACCATGTAACTGTTGATGAGTCTGGAGCTTGACAGCTGTAGAACAAAAGGTACACAGTCACTAATTTGCAAATCAATTCATTTCCAATTCACATTGATGCTGTAATTACTTTTCTCACTTCTGCTTCCTGGAGGTTAAAATATTTGACCTTGTTTACACCTTTCCTGAAGACCTTTTGTAAAGGGGGCTGATAATCCTCCTTCCTCCTCCTCGTCTTCCTATCCACTTTTGATGTACCTGGGCTTCCTTGCTACTTCATGCCTTGGCCTCTTGGGAGAGGGGCTTTCTCTGAGCCTCTGGGGGAAGGGCTTTCTTCTTCCCTAATGCTACGACAAAATAAAGAGATAAATAAATAAAAAAGCCATGTCAAATATGCAAATCTTTTTTGGTCTAAACAGAAATTCAGTTTAGACTTCTACCTTATGGGAGGTAAGTGAACTTGTACTCCCTACAACAAAAATATATGCATAAAAAAAACTCGAATAGACGCTTTATGCACAACTGCAAGCCTCTCGAGGCCTACACCTTGATGTTCGGGAGACTCCAGAGGCACCAGCAGCTTCAAATACTTGTTTGCTGCTTTGTAGCAGCTGTTCTCTTAATCTGATGTATTTGTCTGGCAGAAACCGTCCTCATTGTGCCTTTATCTGCACAACCCAGTGTGTGCTCTGAATCAGACACAAATCTCTTAACAGTACGATAAATACACTTGATCTTTCATGAAATATCAAAGGTTTTCCAATCTAGTCCAAGACATTCAACTATGAGTTTAATTTACAAACGTTTTTCTTTTTTTACCTTTATGCAAACTGTATTTCAGTGTCATAATCATTTGGAACGCAGAGTAGATAGGAATTTTACCAATAATTAGCTAGCTAGCTTGAGACAGTGAATACACTAACTGTAGAATGAGTGGTGCAAAATAGTGCTAAGATATAACAACAGACCTAAAGAATTATAAAACTCGACTTTTCAGAATAAAGTGTCTTTGAAGAGTCTGACCTGCGATACCTAGACTTACAGCAACACATCAAAAACAATGACTGTATCTCAAATTCTGACCAACAACAACCGTGTTCCCATTTGTATATGACTTGCTATTAGCCTCACGTTTGCCACGTCAACGACTGTCATGTCCGATCTAGATAGATCTTTGGCCACACCCATACATTCACTTGTTAAGCATTGCATGGGGACAATTTCCAAATACCTGCAACAAACATTATACCCCTGCTTTATGAATAGAAAAATGGTGAAAGTGACTTGTCTTTAAGCCCGCGGATAGCGTTCTGATTGCCTTAAAGAATAAAGTGGAGATAACGTAGACTATTGAAGATGTGCCACTATCCCGGCGCTGTGAGGGAATGGCCATGAACGTCAAGGAGCAACTCAAGAGTGACATTGTTATAGGGATAATGAAATTGACAGTCTTCACATTCAAGGGTGATGCGCTTTTCTCTACATTCCATGAGTCGACTGAGCTAATGTACACGGCACAGCTGTGTATTTTCATCCGAATGATTCTTACAGACGTAAGCCTTACCATTTTGCTGATTGGAAGGCCACACCAGGGTGAGGGTTAGTGAACAGAAACCTTTAAAGGTTCTGTATCATGCTATTTTAGCCATTCCAAAGTAAAGTATAGGCATTTATATGATATATTGTACCTCTATCACTATGGAGTACTCATTTTTGAGAGAAATATAAGTATTTTGGGGGGTATTTTCCCTACCCGGAAGACAAGACGCTTCGATTCAGTTAACTCCGCCCCTCTCTCCGCTCATTCCACATTCACAGTATTATAAATATAAATATCGCTGCAAAAAGTGAAGTTACTTCACATAATGCAGTTATAAGGAGTTGACATGTGCAACACAGTCTCATAAATGGCTAATACACACGCTAGCACACACGCTAACACGCGTTTTGATTAACTCACCGCTCAGTCTGGCCTCCCCATCGGGTTATGAGAATGCGTTGGTTCTAAAAGTTAATCCACTTTGATTCTGGCCAAGGTTCACCAAGCATCCATCAGGTTGGTTGATAAAGTCGCTGAATCCCAGAAAGAAATTCCAACTTCTGGCGAGTGCACTCTTCTTTAGGAAGGTTGAATAGTCCTGTTCCTCTCGTAGCCAAAACAAGGATCTAATAGAGCCAAATGCGCATCCGTGACATTATCGTAAGCAAAATGAACAGGCGGTGTCCAGAGTAGGTTAGAAAGAGCTCCGTCTTCACAAACAATGCACCCTCCGGCCGCGGGAGCGTATGCTTACTGTCCCGGGAAAGCACAGACGGTCGGAGACGGAGAGGTCTTTTTTTCTTTTTTTTCTTTTCTTCATTGCTCTCTTACAACTACAACACACAAAAAAAGCTGTTTTATAAATTAAAATCAGGCCGTAAGGCATTACATTACAGACGTAGAGCACTACCGTTCCTTTGTGACGACACAACTGAACAGCTCAGTGGTTTACCAGGAGAGGGTGGAGCAGCTGCTCAGAGAGCAGGATTCAGGAGGATTACTTAGAACTGCGTGAATGAAGCCAAAAACCACTCTGGGGGTGTTTTTGATAAGGAAATAGCATAACAACATGGTTAAAAACTCCAAAAAGTCGATTTTGCATGATATAGGACCTTTAACAAGTGATACTGCGCTAAAAATTGTGCAGAGACCATTTCGTGGACATTTGACAAGGACCAAACCTCCTGCATACAGACATACGCTGGCTTTGTTGCTGTAACTTTTTGGCAAGATTCACTAAACAGTTGCCAGAAAAAAAGGACTATGTTATCCAATCAATTTATGTGGAGTACCAGTCAAAGCTGGAAGGCCCCACAGTAGCTTCTAGATTTGTTTTCTTACAGACATTAAAGAGACTTATTATGCTTTTTGTTCGGCAATTTGTGATAATTTATTCCACACATACTTTCATTATTCAACACTTTGAATATTGCAAGAGGCAATACTGACCTAAAACAACTTGAAAATAGATACAGGTAATTTATTTTCTGCCCCTAAGCAAATGTCATTGTAGTCGTCACCAAATCACTGTCATGGTTTGGTTGTTATTAGTTAGTTCTGTCTTGGTTTTGTTTTGTTTCCCCCGTTTTGGTCCATGGTTCTGTCCTTGCGTGTTTATTTTGACATTTTTGCCTGTCTGTGTGATTTTGCTTTCCCTTCCTCTTGTTGATAGTCTGCCCCGCCCTAATGTGTTCCACCTGTTCCCCGTTTAGCTGATGTATTTATACCCCTGTGTTTTCCTTTGTTGTTTGTCTAAGCATTGTTCGTGTTCGTGTTCGTGTTCGTGTTCGTGTTCGTGTTCGTGTTCGTGTTCGTGTCGTGTAGTGTACGTTACGTGTACGTGTACGGTACGTGACGTGTTGTTCGTGTTCGTGTATGTTTCTCCTGGTATGTTTTGTCTCGCCAGTTTTTGCCTGAGTCTGCTCCACATGAGTTCTGTTGCCTGTTTTTGTGCCTTTTTGCATCTTGGACATTGTTCCATTCAATTTTAATTTAAACTGTTGAGCTGTCTCGCACTTGGGTCATTTTCCTCCTTACACGCCTACACACATCGTGACAATCACAGCATCAAGACTAAAATTTCACTGCTAAACCAAATCAGCAAAAAAACTATGGCACCACCTGTCACCAGAGATGTAAAATATGAAGAAAGTATAATGATGAAAAAAGCACTGCTGTGTTTTGTAGCGATGGTGTTGTTTCTGAGACATGTAATGTTAGTGTCACTGTCAGGCTTATATTATGAGAAGTATTTACTGGCGCTTCTAGCCTCTCACATTTCCCAAATGGAACCATTTCACCGTAGTTTGGCTCTGGCGCTGCAGTGTCTTATATCTTGGGACTGCATCTGGTTTGACAGAAACTGTGTATTTTTCCGCTGTGCAATAAGTCCTTGTTTACGAAGCATTCGTTGGTAAAATGCTGTTATTAAATTAAGAGCATTTTGTCCCCACAAAGTCTGACTCATCTCGCCTTGTGCCATGGCCTGAAAACTTGAAAATGGTGCTTCTCCTTGACATCCAAAGAAACTTTTTCCTCATGAAGATATTGTAACAATCCAGAAATGAGATGAGAAAATGAGTGGGTAAACATTTGCACAACTGCAGCAAAAAAAAGGTTAGAGTCAGAGATGGAAAAGATCGATCCCTATAGTTTTTTATTTCAAATTGGACAGAAGAACAGGGGCTTTTCCTGACTTTCAGCCCACGAAGCAAGACCATCACCTGAGACTCATCCACTCAAACACCGGCTGGTGTCTGGAATAAGCAGCTTTGAAAGCTGAAGGGCTCTATTTGTGGACACAGCGCTGGAACACGGACTAAGGAGATTCTAACAATACGGATTGGAGGAATGAAGTTTGCTGGAGTCAGCCATGGCATTATGGCGCATCTGCAGTAAGTGACAGCATTAATGTCAGTGCTGTATAGTCAGGTGTTGTTGGGCTGTACTACTAGACATTGGCAGCATAATAGTGAAATTTAAAGCTTGGTGGCATTTGCACAGCCTTCTGCATGCTCCACAGGCAGACTCAGAGCAGGGAAAAGTGCCTTGGTTTCTTTTAAGTATCATTGTGTACGAGTGTGAGAAGGCCTAAGCCCCGTGGTCACACCCCGCCAATGCAATTTACAATATGGGAGACAGATGCGCACTATAACATCATGAACACATTTTAAAAAACATAACTCGTGTTCTTTTCCATCAGCTTGATCAGGCAAAAATAGACTCCTTGCAGATTCTTTCCGTTGCAGCTGGACGGCCTCAGTAACCAGACCCGGACCTCGCGGAGCAATGTGAGTGTGCAACATTGATTTGAATGACTTTTTAATTCTCGCGGAGGCCGTACCAGACCCGGACCGGATTTAATGTGAGCCCAGCGTGACCAAAAAACCTTAAAAGCTCACTAAAGTCGACTTTTGCATAATATGCGCTCAATTGACTTTCACTAGCAAGGACCACGCCACAACAAAGTGCTATTAAAGTGTTTATTAGTCGAGATAGTGTGAACTGGTGAGACTGTGGGTGGGGGCTCCGTCTCGATTATCCCAGCTCTTCGGGACCCCCCCTCCAAGCAGGAGAATCAGTGCTGAAAGATAAAACAGACTTAAGGGAGGGAGGGCGGGGTCGACAGTTTCGAACAGACAGGTATGAAGCTGCCTGCTGAGTATATATAGCTCCTGGTTAATTAGGGGCGTGATGAGGTGAAGTGCAGGATTGGTTAGTATGCAGGGGTTAATTGATTGAGGCGTGGTCCTGCTCCTGAACCTAGTCAATCATATTAACTCCATTTCACTAGCAAGGACCACGCCACAACAAAGTGCTATTAAAGTGTTTATTAGTCGAGATAGTGTGAACTGGTGAGACTGTGGGTGGGGGCTCCGTCTCGATTATCCCAGCTCTTCGGGACCCCCAAAATATTAAGAGCACAACGTTGAATGGGCTAGACGTAAATCGTCGAGGTTGTGGCGAATGTAAGCGCGATATGCCCCGGAGGACCAACGACCGAGTGTCTGGATTTTATGGTCGGGAAGGCCTGCCCTGGCCGCAGAGGAAGCGGCCCCGATGCGGAATGAATGGATGGAGTAATGTGAAGGGGATAACCCGGACAGTTGAAGAATCTGGCGGAAATGATGACAGAACCAGAATCTAGAAGCCATCTTCCCCGCTTCGGTAAGGAACAGAGGGTCATGCGAGGATGCGTTGGAAGCGAAGCGAAGCGTAATGTAATTTAGCAGAGGTTCGTATGGACTAATGGAAGAATTCAGGCGGAATAGATAGATGGGAACGGAAGCACCTAACTGATCGGTTTTACTCCTGCGAAGAGAAAATATAAGCGAGTCGGCGGAATGAATGGAAAGGTCTGATAACCTCGGGTGGATGGACTGATCGTACACGCTGGATGTAGGAGCGAACTCCGAGCATCGCAGAAATCCGAAAAAAGCTAGGAGGAACATGCACTCCAATACGAGGTCGACTGCCGGAGAAAAATACCCGGAGCGTAACGTGCTTATGCAGCGGGTTAGAAGATCAGAGGTGAGTGGTGAGCGCTTGGGTGGAATGTGAGGTTCGCTCTTAGTCAATCCTTTGAGCAGCATTTGGATGTGAGAGTGTGACAAGGCAGGGCAGTCAGCACCGGTCGTAAGTTTGAAGATGAAATTGATACCAGAGAGATAAGATCGGATGGTAGACGCGCGATAGTGTCTGATAGAATGAGCAAAGGTGATGAAATTACACATGGTGAATATGTCCAGAGTGCCGGGAGGAATGTGGTAAATGCTGAGAAATGACTTATAACTGCTCCATCCCGTGAGGTATGACGACAACGTGGCGGGAGCTAGACCGTTCAGAATGGCTTGCTGTGAGGTGATGGTCAGACGAGACAAGGACGGATCTAGGGGTAAATGGTGGCTGAATATGGAGGAACCGGCGTGGGATGAGTGTCGGAGTTCGGCGCCAAGCTTCTGAACTTCTGAAAATCAAAACGAGAGAGAGCGTCAGCGATAGAGTTGTGGTGACCAGGAATGTGAGCAGCGCGAATGACAAAATGATTAAACGCGGAGATGAGGGTAAGCCTTTGCAGGAAACGCGAGATGATGGGGCAGCGAGAACGTCCTTTGTTGATGATGTCGACGGCAGCGGAGTTGTCGGAATGGATGAGGATACATTTGCCTTTCCACTCGTGTCCCCAAAGAAGAGCAGAGATGACGATGGGGTAGAATTCGAACATGGCGGAAGACAAACCGCCGTGAGTGAAGACGGGAATCTCGGAAGGCCAAGCGGCGGCAAACCATCGCCCCTGGTAGAAACCCCCGTACCCCGCGGATGGGGCGGCGTCTGTGAACAGCTGGATGTCCTCGGGAAGGGACACGAAATCGTCGTAGAAGAACGAAACGCCATTCCACGAATCCAAGAAATACTTCCACAGGCGCATTTCAGAGCGACAGCCGGCGCTCAGCCATACGGAGTCATGGAGAGACGAGACTGAAGCCGCCTTGGCCAACAGACGCGACAGGAAAGGTTTGCCTTGCGGAATGATGCGGATGGCAAAATTGAGGTGGCCAAGGAGCGCGAGGAGCTGGCGTTTGGAGCATTGAACGGCCAGAATGAAGTTGGAAAGCAACAACGAAATACGCAGGACCTTCTCCCGAGGGAGAGATGCTCTAAAAGAAACGGAGTCGAGCGTAATGCCGAGAAACTCCAGGGAGGTGCAAGGACCCAGAGTTTTCTCGGCTGACAGAGGGACGCCCAGATCGGAGAAGGCACGGACCAGGGCATCGATGCCGGACCGGGGAGGAGAAGCCCGCGGGGTCACCACCAGGAAATCGTTGAGGAGATGCAAAACGTAAGGGAGCTTGAAATTGTTGATGAGCACCCAACACAATGCTTCGGAAAGAGAATCGAAAATCTTGGGACTACTCCGGCAACCGAAGGTGAGGCGGACCGCAAAGTAGAAGGAACCCTTCCAAAACACACCGAAGAACCGCCAGAAATCCGGGCGAATGGGCAAAACCTTGAACGCGCTAACGATGTCGGCCTTGGAGAGCCAAGACCCCGGACCGGCCAACCGAACCAGAGATATAGCGTTGTCGATTGAAGCGTAGCGCATGGAGAAGTCTGGGGCGGGAATGAGGCTATTAACGCTGGGGACGGCGGCACCGTGAGGGGAAGAGTGATCAATGATGAGCCTCTTCTTCCCGGAATACTTGCGTGTAGCGACACCAATGGGGTTAACACGAAAGGTGTCGAAAGGAGGGCGGTCGAAAGGGCCAATCATAAAACCATCGGAAACCTCTTTTGCCAGGAGCGTGTCGACTGTGGCCGGGTCCGTCAGGGCAGACTGCAGATTTTTACAGACGTACGACGTTTCGGGCAGCACGGCGATACCGGGGTGAAAGCCGTAAGAAAAACCGTGGACGAGGAAATCAACAAACTCACGATCCGGGTGATGCGTTAAGGCCAAAATGAGGGAATTTACCTTAACTGGAGTAAACGCAGACGAGGCAGCCTCGTCGCCGGCGGTGGTGACCGGATTATGGGGGCAGGTGGGCCTGGAATAAGCCCCGCCGCAGAAGGAGCAGACGTGGAGACAGCGGCATACGGAGACGGCGCAGCCGGAGTCGTTAAAGTTATTGCAAATCATCCTGCCCCCTGGTACAGCAGAGGTCGACCATGCCTATCGGACCCTTTGGGGGCAGAAACGTTGAGCGACTGGCGAACGAAAGACGTCCGAGGCACGATAGGGGTGGAGGAGCGGCGGGGGACAGGCGACTGAAGACAGGAGTCTTTGCAGAACCTGAGCGAGTACGAAGGGCGCCACGATGGAGCAGAGAGATGCGGGATGAGACGGAGCGCCGCAAAGATCGCACGAGAGAGAGGCACGAGCGGCGAAGACCCTGCAATACAACTCCGAATCGAGCACCCCCCAATAAGTACCCTGGTTGAATTGCAGGAGCCTGCCGGCTGCCTGGGTGGCGAACAAGACGTGGTAGGTATAGAAACCCGTCCCGCCGAAGCGGAATGCGAGGTCGAGGACCAGGGCCATATAGTCGTCCAGTTCGGCCCTGCGATCTGGATACACGGAGCACAAGGTGTCGCGGAACATTGAGAAAGCGATAGCGAACTCCGTGGGGGTAAGGTCCTTGGCCCGAGACGGGAGGGACAGCGACAAGAGGACGGTAGAACCCGAACTAGACTGCAATTCCCGCGGCAACTGTGTAGAAGTGGACAGAGAAGGCTGGATGAGAACAGCCAGATCGACGTAGTTACCCGCGACAATCTGCTGGCGCTGCGCCTGCGGAACCGGGGACGGCCGATAGATCGCCGAATGCGGCCGAGTCGGTTGAGCAGCGGTCTCCAGAGTGTGCGGACGGGAACCGTAGGGTGTTGACTGAAGCATCTGGGCCGACGCCTGGGACAGTCCGGGAATGAACTGTGAGAGAATGGCCAGAAGAGGGTAGATGGAGGGGGGGGAGGGGGGGCGGGGCGAGGGGGGCGAACGAAGGCTGAGCCGGGGGGAGGGACGGCAGAGCCGGGAGGGGAGGGAGAGTGGGGCCGGAGAATGGCGAGGGGGGGGCCTGACTGGGGAGGGTGGGGGCTAACTGAGTGGGCGGTTGAGCGACGGCCGCGGCAAGCCTAGCGAAACCGCCCGCCGGGTCGCCAGTGGCTGCAGAGGAGAAGGGCGGAACCGGGGACGAGGGCGAAGGGACGTGAACACATGGAGGGGCGCCCTGCGCAGACATGAGTGAGAGGAGCAATGGGACGAGGTCCGATAACGACGACCCGTGCGCAGGGATAGGAGCCACCTGTGCCCCCTGCGGGGGAGCCACTCGAGTGGCCGCGCCCAGTCCTCCCGGAGATGTCTGCAGCGGAACGGGGGCGTTGGGCGAGGCCCCAGAAGCGGGAGGGACGACAAATAGAGCCTAAAAAGCTCGGATTTAGTAGCGTAGCGGCTGAAGGAGACGCCCGCTGTCCGGAGCGCACCTTGCAACCTGACCACTGTCCAGTCCCTGATATCGCGACCGGAAGCGTTGGACCCCTGCCCGCGTGCGCGAGAGGGACCTCGAGTAGTGCGAGGGGGGCGCAGGGGAGGGGAAGGAGAGGAAGTGCGCGGAGCAGGGCGCAAGCCACGCAAATTACGAGGTGCGGTGCGGCGTAGAAAGGGGCTAGGGGGAGGGGGCGGAGGACTGGCGGGAGGAGACGGGGCAACGCGAGGAGGGACGCGCGCTCTGAGCGCGCTGCCGCCCGGAGGGCCGAGCGGCCGAGAGAGGGGCTGAGAGGAGAAGGCGAGTGACGGGGGGAGGAGGCGGGGCTGCACGAGGAGGGGCGCGCGCGCGGCCACATCCAAGCGCGCCGCCGCTTCGGCCCGGAGGAGAACGGACACGGGGACGTGGCACAGAGAGGGAGAAGGGGGGGAGCACGCGGAGAGACGCGCGCAGCGCGTCAACTCCTGTACTCACCGCGGCCCGAGAGAGAAGGGCGTGTAGACGGGCCCGCAGGGGAATCGAAAACCCGCGGAGAGACACGCGCAGCGCGGCGTCGTGAGCGCGCTCCGTGGTCCGAGGAAGCGGGAAGAGGGGCGTGACGAGACGACACGGGCACGGAGACTGATCCCCGCGGAGAGCCCCGACCCGGACGACGACTCAGAGAGGCTCCACTGCCGGTCGGCGAACGGAGATGAGTCGAGCGTCCCGGGGGGGGGGAAACCAGATGGCAGCCACGTGGTGAGCGCGCCCCGAAGACGTCCGGAAGCCCCGGAGAAGACGGCGGAGGGTCCCGGAGGTAGAGCCCGGCGGCGTAGGAGGGGACATCACCTCGGGAGATCCCACCGAGCGTCCGGACAGGTCAAAGTCCGAGTCTGAGGGGTCCAGGTCCAAAACGTGCTCCATGACGAGAAGTCGACAGTTTCGAACAGACAGGTATGAAGCTGCCTGCTGAGTATATATAGCTCCTGGTTAATTAGGGGCGTGATGAGGTGAAGTGCAGGATTGGTTAGTATGCAGGGGTTAATTGATTGAGGCGTGGTCCTGCTCCTGAACCTAGTCAATCATATTAACTCCATAAATTTGGAGCTACAAGGAAAACACGAGACTCTAATCAACATCATAACCTCAGTGAAACGCTTCAGCACACTAAAGGTTAAAATTGTAAGTACTGCAGCAACCTGGCAACCTGCAAAACGTTCCCTTGCTGAAGGCAGTAACACAACGTCAAGATAGAGACGCCGCCCCGATTGACTCTCACGTTATGAAAATTGGTTGACACCACATTAGCAACACAACAATGGCCTCATCAAAAAGCAAACGGACACGATGGCACAGTGGCCACAAACGAAAAAAACAAAACAAACTTTAACTCACCCGTTAGAAGTAACCTTTGCGTGCCTTCTGCTCAGCAAACTCGTGGTAAATCCATTTCCATCGCTCAGTTATTTTCAATGTAGCGATAATGCAAATCCGCGCTATATCCTTCTGTCTTAAATCACGCTCTGAAGGCAAGGAGTTGGCTCGGGAAATGTAATGGTCAGCAGGGGGCGCTGTGCATGCTTACAGCCATGGCATCATCAGTTGCACGGAAAAGTCAGCCTGGAAAAGTTCACTGGTTTCACGCAGAAAACGAACCTCTGCAGTAGTATCCAGCGTTAGCAACAGCGGCCTCCGTGAGACACACACGCACAATGACACGCCCCCATGGCGAAACAAGACTTTTTCAACCAGAGAATTTACGCTTTTAAATATACCAATACTGTTGTCTGAAACATGGCGAGGCTTCTTTGTGATCTCAACTAAAAGATTCTGCAAAAAGCGAAAATCACCAATTTTCCAAAATACCCTTGTATCTCCGTATGCGAGAAAGTGAGTCAGCTGACATTCTCGTGATGGGTCACAATTCTTTTTAGCTCCTTATTTTAGCCTAGGCTTCAGGCTGGTGAGGAAACCTACTAATGGCCTAAATTCCACTGTTTTGACTTGGATTAATAAAAAAAAATAATCTGCTCCCTACATAAATAACACATATCCTGCACCAAGTCAATATAATAATTATCGTATGTTGCAGAATATGCAGAAAAGTGCAAAGCAAACAGACCAGACTCCTCCTGTATCAACGTCATGCTCTCCCTCTGACTGCCTGTATCATAGCACAAGCCTTCCTCTGTCAAGCAAGTTATTGTAAGACAACATACACAAGCAATCAATGCCACATTGCAGAAAAGAAATTACAAGAAAACAAAAAAATCAAAAAAAACATAAAAAAAAGAAAAACAAATGCAGAAAATACCAGTTTCATATGCACGGGAAAAAGAGCTGTCACTGGATTGACACAATTCTGTTCACTCCATGAAACTGTTCAGTAGTGATGAAACTGAAACGCAGTCACTGTTTATATTGACTAAAAAACTCCCTAAGTTCTCGCCAATGTTCATACCTCAACATGCAGAAATTGGTGCAAACATGAAAAATGAACAACAGAGCTGTTTAAATTCATTCTCTGTGACAAAGCCAGTGCAGAGACAGCACTGACACCTCCTCACTCAGGACAGCACAGACGTGATGTGAAGAGGCTAATGCCTAAATATCTAATTTTCAAGTCAAATTTCAAGGAAAACATTGTTGACACATTTCGAAACACTGTGTGTTGCCGCTTAATGATCACTTACTATTGTGTGCTCACTTATTTAAATAGCCTATTTCGGACTGAAGACTTTAACAGGATGTTTCTCAGCCGTCTCTGGGTGAAACCAACTTAAACAAGTATCACACTTGGTTTCAGATTAATTTCAACAATTAAATTGAATGATTTTTGACATTATATCCTTATTTGGATTTGTCATATGAATCAAACTTTTCCCATGTCGCCCCTGGACTTGCACTGTGGCACACCTGGGTGCCCCCGCTCTAAAGTGAAGAAAACAATAAAGCAGAGCAGTGTATGCCATGTTCTCGTAAGTGATAAGTTTCGCTTTCCAGCTAAAACAGCAATGCATTTGATTTGAGGCTCATGTTTGTGCTGTTCCTGGACAACATTCTGCTTAGACTTTTTTGGAAACAAAGCTTTTGAGGTGGATTATGACCAAGATTAGATCTTGCGCATTTGTCAGCACCTCTGACATTGCGCGGTGCACTGGATCTCAGCTATCATTTACCACAGCCTGATCATCAGCGGACAAACCTTTGCAAAGGCACGCAGATTTCATGTGTTTTTGAAGGATGTAACTTTGCCTGCAGCCTTTAATTTAGCGGTAAGTGAAGATGACTCGGGACTGGAGTTGAAAATTAGCACTAGCTATAAACTCTTCTTGCATCGCATCAGTTAACAAGCTTGTTTGTACTATGTGGAATTGCAATGTCCCTGTCAAATAAATAAATAAAAAATGACATGCATGTGCTCTGTCCAGGTGCACACACGTCTGACATGCACCACAAAGCTTAAATATCAACAAATATAGACTAAAACTTGCACCGTCACTTTAGCACGATGAATATCGGCGGAAACTACTGTTGAAACACAAAGGGATGAATGGCCCTCCTCCAAAATGTCCTAATTGGGAAGGAAATGATTGCGGATCTTTTACAAAACCCTTCAGGGAAGATGACACTTTAATTGGGCCATTTTTCCTACAGAACTTACAAAGTTAGAGCAACACGGATCTCCAAAGACAGTTGACAAGTTTAACATTGAATATAGTGATTTACTGATTTCCACACATTTCCACCATTTTACTTGAGCAGGGATTAAAGTATTTTTATTTTTTGCCAGTATATTGAATTGTGCCCGCCCCTTCACTCCTATTAGTTTACATAGGACTGGACAAGTCAAGAGAAAATCAGTTTCTCTGCCGTTTTCTCCTTTGCACTCTACACGAATACAAAGCCGTTCTCAGTCCGCCCACAGAAACGGTGCAGTGTTGACTTGTTGGTGCAAATGAACGTTGGACATTTTACACAATCATCTACATCAGATTTTAGCGGTGAACATTTCCCCCTCATTCTGCACTGTGTGAACGGACTTTGTGAAATGTTATGACAAAGGAAGTGCTGATCTGAGGCAAAAGTGGGCGGGTGGAATAAGGTGAATAAAATAAGACTCATCAGTTATGTTTAGATACATTTATTTTTAGTGCAACAAAGTGTAAACTCATTAAAGCGTAGATAAAACTGAAGAGATTGAAAACAGCAGTCTGAAAAGATACAAATTGAAGCTCGGTTGAAGCAGCAATTCAAGTACAACCTTAGAAACCTGCAACAAACACTGAATGTATGAACAAAGAACTTGCCTTGGCCCGGCCAGGTTTTGACATAAGGCAGTGGTGGATCCATCCATCCATTCTCATTTGTTTACCTTCTGAATTCCTTCTTCTGCTCAGCTTGGACTGCTTCCACTGAATGTGGTCTGTAGCTTCTTGAAAGAGCTCCTCTCTTGCTTGCCGTGCAACAGTGGCACTCGCAGTGGCCTGCTCTGGCTCTGCTGTTGACTATCTAAAGCTGCCCTTTTCAAACTTTCCCATGTGACATCACTCACAGTCCTTGATTTAAATCTGGGATCCATCGGTGTGGCCTCCTGCAGAAAATCTTGCACGCTATCACCTTGATAGCAGGTAGAAAGGTTCCTCTAGACTTGTTATGCTGGAAACAAACATTGTGTCCTCCTCATGGGTATTATTGCCGTTTTTCTTTTCCAGTGAACCTTCTCAAAACTTTACAGTCAAAACCCTTTAATTTTTCTGAAATATCCGATTTGAGTAATCATTTTTATTTGTGTTTATTAGTAGGTAATATGGTTCCCTTTGTGCGACACGCCCCCATTATCCATGTGCGCGGTCTGCTCAGTCCCTCATTGAGATCACAGGCTGCTTCCGCATCGAGCAAATTGGTAAGAGGTCTAAGGGTCCATCCAAATACGTAGCTTCCATGTGCTGATCCTAGCTCCTAACCCTTATACCCTATTATGACGTGGTAAGGTCCCTATGATGTTAGGAACTAGAGCTTCAGCAGCATTTGCCCAGTCCAACCGTACTCAGGGCAGAAAACACAGGGGAAGTGACATCACCAACAGCTGTTTCTTGAAAACTATCACCCATATAGTATTGGACTACAAAAACCCTCCTACTGCGCACAGTGAGGTCATTAGCACACAGTGAGGTCTGCTCCTCCACTGCGCGATGTATGCAAATTTGCTTTAAGTTTAAGTTAAATGTGCGCCTGTCAATCAACAGTTTCACTCAAGGGTGGGGTGGGAGGATTGGCGACCAGTGTTAATTTCGTCGACTAAAATATTTAGTCTTACTTTTAGTCAAAGTGATATTTTTGCTGACTAAAATTGGACTAAAACTAAATTAAAAGTTTTTCACGAGACTAAAACTATGACTAAAATGTCCAGATATTTTAGTCGACTAGAATAAGACTAAATAAAAATGAAAAGGAGAGACTAAAATCATCCAAACTTCTATTGACCGTCTGAAAGAGCCTCATATCATGTAAATTCTCTGCCAAGGAACAGCTCTGAGCTTTGTTCATGTGGAGCAGCTCCATGAAGCAGAGGAGCTGATTAAATATGATTATAATGAATATTATAAATGCAAAGTCCACTAAATTTGTCTAAAATTTAGTCGATTAAATTGATTTGCAATTTTAGTCGACTAAAACTAGACTAAAATTGAAAATATTTTTTTGACTAAATCTTGACTAAAATTGAATTACATTTTCGTCTAAAGACTAAGACTAAATTAAAATATGTTGTCAAAATTAACACTGTTGGCGACGCGGTGGCTTATGGGATGGCACATAGCTCCTAATCGCCGGTGAGGAACCACCAGAGGTCCCTGTGCTAAAGTGACTATGACAGGAAGCAACATCAACGTCAAACCTTTAGTTTTAGTTTAGTTTATTAGTTTATTTGAGCAGTTAAAATTCTGCTCAAAAGGAGTGGGCTGAAGCAAAAGCTTATAAGCGCCCACCCCCGACATCAATGAAATAAAAACAATTGATCAAATCACACAAGTACAGGGAGCATGTTACAAAGTACAAGACACAAGAGCAGGAACACAGCACACACACACACACACACATCGTACCCCTCCGTGACCCAACTTTACCTGTTATAGTTACATTATCAATCCTACATTAAGCAACATCATATTTTTTTTATTTTTTTTATTTTTTATTTGTCCCACCGGCAAAGAGAACCTACAAAACCCAGCCTAATTGTTAGCATGAAAGAGCTTAAGCTAGCCCGCGCTGAACGCTGTAGGAGAAGCCACGCCCCCTCAGTCCACTCTTAATTTTACAGTCGATTTTATTTTTCATTGAGCGATAGAAGTAGAATTTGAATTAGTACAATTTATTTTGGGGGGTTTGGGCCAAGCCATCTCTGTAGAACAGCCATAACCTTGGTTCGATATTAAATAAATAGGCTAATTGCACAGTACTTGCTAATGCTAACGCTAGTGCTAACATCTACAGAAGCTTAGAAGCACTGTGAGCTACTACATTTCTCACATGCTTTGAACCCTGCAGCCTAAACCACAATGCGGCTATATAGATTTTCACAGGCATAACGACCTCTAGGGGGCGCTCTAGCAAGAAGCGCAACAGTGAGACAGACAGACAGACAGATAATGCGCAGAGAAAGACACTACGCCCTGTGTTTTCTGTGTAAAAATATCTCTTGTTACACCGGGGACACAAGCGGCTTATAGACAAGTGTGGCCTGTATGGTGCCATGCCATTGGTCCGACAACCCATTGGTCCGACGTCTCATTATTCCAAAATGTACCATTGAGCAGAGGTGCCATTAGTCGACATCTTTAGCCCAGTTGTGTTGTGGATTAGAGAGCCATGTACAACCATTGGCCCTAACCTTAAAGGAGGGGTATTATGTAAAATCGACTTTTTCGAGCTTTATATCATGTTATTATGTCATTCCCTCATTAAGAACATGCCTGGAGTGTTGCCTCGGCTCATTCACGTATGTTTGAGTTATCTTTAAAAACTTAGACGGCAGTCATTTTAGGTGTAGCTTTGCCTGAGTCCTCCTAGGAACGCCCCCACCTCCTGGAGACGCCTCTGGACCTTTCGTCACCAGCCGAGTTACAACCACTACTCCTCAGCTCAGCAGAGCCCCTCCCCACTATAGTCGGGGGGCCAAAGTCTCAAAAGCTCTTTAAATTGGATTGAACCTGACATGGTCTGCCATACTTTTTATTTGTGTTTTTTCTGTTAACTTTAACCCTAAGGACCAATAATTGGAGGGTCTGCTCTGCTGGAAATATCGCGGAAAAAAATTGTGGCCATTTTAGTGTATGCACCCCCATGTCGAAAAGGCACTTTTGACACTGGTCCAAAGTTTGGTTTAGGCCATTTCCAGCCCATTAGATAATGATTTACACCATTGTATTTGGTATCATTTTAAAGAAGACATTGTCATGTCTCATTTGAGCCCAAATGTACTACTCTGTGACAATTACTGTGGTAACCATCGCTCCTCTAACTCAAACCTGAGGATATTTTTTCACCATTTTCGCCCAAACAGTTTTACTACGTTTAACGCTGTTTCTTCCAGGAACATCACAGACACAAATGTTTGATACTGGGCAACTCTCTAGACTCTGAGGATTCAGGAAATATATAACATGTCAGCACTTTCTCAGCTTAAGGCCTCTTTGTGAGCCACAAAGTAGAAAAATGTCCACCTCATATGAGCCTCTTCAATAGAAATAAGCCTATATCTGCCATTCTCAGGTTGGAACAGCTGGTGGACCTTCTGCCCAGGACAGGCCCAACTTGAAATTACATTTATAGAGAAGAACAGTTCTGTAATTCCAAAAAAAAGTTAATAAAAAAAAGTTCTTCCTCTATTTTGTATTATATAGCTCTTTATCATTACGCCTACTATGCCATACTGTACACACAATGTCATTCTGTTGCTTTCACTACTACAATATACGTAACCCTCTAAATCTGTCTAAAATGTCTCGATAATACAAGATAATCCTAACAGTTTGGCTTTGAAGACACCACATGGGTATGCCTAAAATACGTATTGGTTGTACTCTAGATACTAACTTACTGTAGTTAATGTATTTGCTGTAGAAAACTGCACTGTTCTGAAGGTGGATTTGCCATAAACCACAGGTTTACTACGAACAACACCCTTTTTTACTGATTAGTAAATTGATAATGTAAATAGTTGTATAAGGTCCTTTCATTCAAGTATTTTTATTTCATCACTAATAAGTCAAATATAGTTGTATAATGATAGTGAGGTGTTATAGAGTATAATCAGGACAGGAACAACACAAAATAACTACAGTCTAGTACAGTCCAGGACCAAATCACAGAGGCAGTCTGAACAAGACAGGTTTAACTATTTATCTAGACTTTCTGAAGTTAGTAAGTTCTTTGTACATGTTAAAATTGTCACACTGGATTTCTCTTTGATATTTTAATATATTTGATTTTTGTTTTTAATGTTACATAATGTATTTTCTTTCTAGGCACATTGAGTCTGTGCTGGCCACATGAAATGTGTTTTATAAATGAATAAACAAAAAGTTACTTTTACTTTTATGGACAGAATTTCGAGGTACAGCCAGTGACCGGAGGGTGTCCAGAATCTCATCTCTGCTGTTTGCAGATGATATTGTTCTGTGAGCTTCATCAAATCAGGACCTTCAGCGTGCTCTGGTTTGCAGCCGAGTGTGAAGCGGCCGGGATGAGGATCAGCACCTCCAAATCTGAGGTCATGGTTCTCCACCGGAAAAAGGTGCTTCCCCTCTTCAGGTCGATGGGGAGTCCTTACCTCAAGTGGAGGAGTTCAAGTATCTCGGGGTCTTGTTCACGAGTGAGGAACGGATGGAGCGTGAGATCGATAGACGGATCGGTGCAGCGTCAGCAGTGATGCGGTCGCTGTATCGGACTGTTGTGGTGAAGAGAGAGCTGAGTCAATCCACGTCCTTACCCTCACCTATGGTCATGAGACCTGGGTAATGACTGAAAGTACAAGATCGCGGATACAAGCGGCTGAAATGAGTTTCCTCCTAGGTGAGCTCAGTCACCTCCCAGGTGACTGAGCTCACCTAGGAGCTTGGTGTAGAACCGCCGCTCTTTCCTATCGAGAGGAGTCTGCTGAGGTGGCTTGGGGGGCACATTGGAGGGACTATGTCTCCCTGTGGCCTGGGAACGCCTGGGTATTGTTTCAGGAGAGCTGGAGGAAGTGTGCATGGAGAGGGATGTCTGCGAATCCCTGCTTTGCTGCTGCATCCATGACCTGACCATGGGTAAATTGGAAGAAAAAGGATGGATGGTCAAAATCCAGATCTCAGATTTGTGGATGCTGATTAGGTTCAGTAATACAGTAGATCATTGGTGCCGTGTACAGAGCCCAAGACTGAAGAGACAATACTGGTGTTCAATGACAATGCCACACTCCACAGTGCAGCCAGGCTGTAACCACTGGTGACATGAGAAAACATATGGCCCGCAGGCGTTCCTCCTGAGGTCTGTTTCTGTTGTTTTAGTCAAACATACTCACCATAGGTTACAGTAGTTAATGCTCATTCTGTTGGGCTAGGGCAGTACTTGTCTCTTCCTACTTTCATAACGTAGTAGATAACAGACCTATTGATGTTTGTGGACCTTGCAGCCCAGTTTAAGAAAAACGTGGTGGTCTAAATGTAGAGCTGTGCCCATTTTCTGAATTATTCTTCATGCTCTTCAGAGTATGCTGAAAACAAACCTTTTGGCAATGGCACATATTGAGACGTCATCATGGACTGTGCCACCTCTGCAAGGTTCAGCATCACCTCATACTGACAATAGTTATACTGAGCCCACTTAAATGCAACTAGAAAACAGAAGGAGAGGAAAAAGTGCTCAGCAAACTCCACCTTTGAAACCATTCCTGTTTGGGGTTATCTCTTGTTGCCTCTTATGCACATGTTTATCTCAACATGCAAGTAGCAGAGATGAGATCCTGAGGTTCCCAAATTAGACACCCTACAGTCCTGGCTATACCTAGAAATTCTGTCCATAAAGGTAATGTGTAACTTTTTGTTTATTCATTAATAAAACACATTCCATGTGGCCAGCACAGACTCAATGTGCCTAGGAAGAAAATACATTATGTCACATTAAAAACAAAACTCAAATTTGATATTAAGAGAAATCCAGTGTGACAATTTTAACATGTACAAAGAACTTAGAATAAAGTTAGATAAATAGTTAAACCTGTCTTGTTTAGACTGCCTCTGTGATTTGGTCCTGGACTGTACTAGACTGTAGTTATTTTGTGTTGACTCTACATGTCCTGGTTATACTCTATAACACCTCACTATTTGACTTATTAGTGATGAAAAAATATATATATATTGAAAGGACCTTATAAAACTATAACAATTTACTAATCAGTAAAAAAGTAGGAGTGTCTTGGTTGACACGTCTCTGCAACATCGCGTGGCGGTCGGGGACAGTGCCCCTGGATTGGCAGACCGGGGTGGGGGTCCTCTCTTTAAGAAGGGGATCGGAGAGTGTGCTCCAATTACAGAGGGATCACACTTCTCAGCCTCCCCGGTAAGGTCTACTCCAGGGTGCTGGAGAGGAGGATCCGGCCGATAGTCGAACCTCGGATCCAGGAGCAATAATGCGGTTTTTGTCCCGGTCGTTGCACACTGGACCAGCTTTATACCCTTCATCGGGTGCTCGAGGGTTTGTGGGAGTTTGCCCAACCAGTCCACATGTGCTTTGTGGATCTGGAGAAAGCGTTTGACCGTGTTCCTCGTGGTGCCCTGTGGGGGTGCTCCGGGAGTATGGGGTCCGGGGCCCTCTGTTAAGGGCTGTCCGTTCCCTGTATGACCGCAGCAGGAGCTTGGTTCATTGCCGGCAGTAAGTCAGACCTGTTCCCAGTGCGTGTTGGTCTCCGCCAGGGCTGCCCTTTGTCACCGGTTCCGTTTCTAGGCGCAGCCAGGGGCTGGAGGGTGTCCGGTTTGGGAACCTAAGGATCTCATCTCTGCTGTTTGCAGACGATGTTGTTCTAGTGGCTTCATCAATCAGGACCTTCAGCTGCACTGGGGCGGTCTGAAGGAGCCAGCTGAGGTGGCTCGGGTATCAGTTTCGGAGCCTCCTGGCCGCCTTCCTCGGGAGGTGCTCCAGGCATGTCCTAATCTGAGGAGGCCCCGTGGAAGATGCAGGACACCTGGCCAGGTCTCTGGCCAGGTGCCCCCAGAACAGCTGGAGGAGGTGTGCGAGGATTGGGATGTCTGGGCATCTCTGCTGAGGCTGCTGCCTCCGCGACCCGGCCCCGGATAAAGCGGAAGAAAATGGATGGATGGAGTAAAAAAGGGTGTTGTTCATAGTAAACCTGTGGTTTATGGCAAATCCACCTTCAGAACAGTGCAGTTTTCTACAGCAAATACATTAACTACAGTAAGTTAGTATCTAGTGTACAACCAATACATATGGTATTTTGGGCATACCCATGTGGTGTCTTCAAAGCCAAACTGTTAGGATTATCTTGTATTATCGAGACATTTTAGACAGATTTAGAGGGTTACGTATATTGTAGTAGTGAAAGCAACAGAATGACATTGTGTGTATGGCATAGTATAGGCGTAATGATAAAGAGCTATATAATACAAAATAGAGGAAGAACTTTTTTTGAATTTTTTTTGAAAATACAGAACTGTTCTTCTCTATAAATGTAATTTCAAGTGGGCCTGTCCTGGGCAGAAGGTCCACCAGCTGTTCCAACCTGAGAATGGCAGATATAGGCTTATTTCTATTGAAGAGGCTCATATGAGGTGGATATTCTTCTACTTTGTGGCTCACAAAGAGGCCTTAAGCTGAGAAAGTGCTGACATGTTATATATTTCCTGAATCCTCAGAGTCTAGAGAGTTGCCCAGTATCAAACATTTGTGTCTGTGATGTTCCTGGAAGAAACAGCGTTAAACGTAGTAAAACTGTTTGGGCGAAAATGGTGAAAAAATATCCTCAGGTTTGAGTTAGAGGAGCGATGGTTACCACAGTAATTGTCACAGAGTAGTACATTTGGGCTCAAATGAAACATGACAATGTCTTCTTTAAAATGATACCAAATACAATGGTGTAAATCATTTTCTAATGGGCTGTAAATGGCCTAAACCAAACTTTGGACCAGTGTCAAAAGCGACTTTTTCGACATGGGGGTGCATACACTAAAATGGCCACAATTTTTTTTCGCGATATTTCCAGCAGAGCAGACCTCCAATTATTGGTCCTTAGGGTTAAAGTTAACAGAAAAAACACAAATAAAAAGTATGGCAGACCATGTCAGGTTCAATCCAATTTTGAGACTTTGGCCCCCCAACTACTAGTGTTTATTATGTCTACTAGTGTTTTTACTATTCATTTTACTGACTCAAGTTAAAATGAGTCACTCACCAAAGTGAATCGGGTGTTTTGAGTCGTTTGATTCAGTGAGTTAGTCTAATGTAAACCACTGTTTAAACCAATTCAACAGTAGTCGGGAAAATATCATAGAGAACAAAAATGTAGCCTCCACACATAATTAAATCCATTAATAATTGTTTAATAATAATAATAATAAAAAAACATGGTGACTTGATTGTAATCTGGTGCCATTTTAGACTGTGAAACTGGATAAAGTCATATTTATGTAATCCATGATTTTGGGATTAGATGATATTTATCTGTTTTTCCCAATACTCTGCCTGAATTGACCACTCTGCTTTATTTACACTTCAGCACGAGGCTAGTGTTACGGGTCCGGTCTAGGGGGCAGACCTGCACCAGAAGAATAATCTGAATAAACAGACGAAATTATGAGACAAGAGGCAGTGAGCTTTGGTTCAATGCAGCCTCGCTTCATGTATATTTTTATTACAAAAATTATGTTCATACATTTACATTTCTGTTTTTGTATTTACCAAAAATCATGTATACTTTTACCTTGTCTAATCATGTTTCACCTTTATCCAAAATCACGTGTAACCTTTATACTGTACAAGTACCTTGTTACTACCTTATCTGGTTTATCACTATGTAACTTTCATCTTTAACAAACATTACCAGTAAATAGGGCTTTCACTTATGTAGTTATCTACTTTTTAAAACAAGTATATTTCGTTACTTGAGTACAACTAAAATAATGTTCATAAGTACAATCACTTGGTCTGCTAATCAAATCCTTCATATTTTTACAAAATGACAGAACCAAAAATATATCAAGAGTCCATAAACATTACTATTTCCATTACAGAAACCAATTTAGCATTTAAACAATATTAGTTACACTTTTCAACAATGTCCGGGAGCTTATGTTCATATTACTTGGGAGAGCGTTCAAGTTACGGTGGGGCGCCGCCATTACACGACCTCATGGTAGCCTTACTACAACGAGCGCAAATCTAAACAGTACATTAACGTAATTTAGCTTTACGAAACTACCTGAAAAACAGCTATAAACAACCACAATAGTAAACAGTCATGTTATATGTGATATTGCATGTGCTTTATACATTACTACCTGAATAAACAGAAGAAATGATGAGACAAGAGGCAGTGAGCTTTGGTTCGATGCAGCCTCGCTTCATGTATGAGGGAAGGCCGCAAACGTGTTGACAAGAAGGACCCCGCCTGGCGGAGCCGCTGCTTTCTCACTACATTGCCCCCTTATGGCGCACCCCAATATTGCAATCACCTCAGAATAAAAGAAAGACATTAATACATTGAATTAAAGACTCTTTTTAACTGAAGTGCTATTAAATAAAATACTGATTATAAAATAACATAAAAATGTGACTGCACATTTTGTGTGCGTCACACTAGCATAGCATAACTGCGTTAGCAGTTGAGTCATTTGATTCATATGTATCACTGCCTTTGTTTGACGTGAACCACAGAGTGATTCGTTCTCCCAGTTCATACGAGTCACTCACTCGCACTGAGCCGTATAGGACTTCTGAGTGCAATAACTCTTGTTTTGTACAGAAATATTCAACCTCATTTAACATCAATAATGTTCGAGGCGGTGTACGTGTAGAGGGTTATTATTTTTTTTGTCAGAAGAAATGACTTTCTTCACCCTGGTTAGTGGCTCCGTGGGAGAACAAGAGTTACGAGACGAGTCAGCATCATAGAGTGTGCTGAATGAGATGAATGATTTGTTCAGAGCTGAACGACTCGAAGGGGAGCGGGAAGGAACTGAGCTCGTACTAGCAGGAAGGAGAACGTTAGGGGGAAGTAGTTATTAGTTGTAAACAATAAGCTTTTGGTTTCTGTGCTCAAACGAGCTACTCATGCATAAAATGTGTGTGCCATTCATTGTGACTACAAAACTGCTTGTTAATAGCGAATGTTGTTAGCATTTAGCCGCTCCCAGCATAGGTATAGCTCCAAACTGGGGTGAAGTTACGATTCGATTACACGATTTGACATATCACTGCGCGAACGTCGAAGTACTGACGGTGTTATTACGCCTATAGTCCCCTTTTTATCCTCTTAGAAAATCCCATGTTTAATTTTGTGTAACTAAACTTGGATCGTGTAACGTTTCACGTAACTGTATTTAAATGGGGAAAACGTGGAACAGCCTGGTAGCTTCTAACTTCACCCCAGTTTGGAGCTATACCTATGCTGGGAGCGGCTAAATGCTAACAACATTTGCGTGACTGAGCGCATGCACAAAGACCAGACAGGTGCGCATCAACTCGTCTAAGCTCAGGTAAGAACATATCTCAGTATGGAAAAACGGTGGCCTGTTCCTTTCAAGATCCAAAAAGGCATGGCAGTAGCAAAGAGGGACTAGATAGCCCCAAAACAGCAGTTATTTTTCAGGCAAGAGCCCCTTCCAAGATGTGGCTACTACGCTCTCTGGGTTGCCGCGCGTCCAGAGCGTCTTGATGCTTGTTGTCAAGCGTTTGTCTTCAATAAGCAAGTGTCCAACTAGGGGCTTTGAGTGCATTGTGTAAGCCCGACAAGCGTGAGGTGTGGACACAGAGCCTCTTAACTCTCAAAGGTTCGTCTCCAAAGTCACTTTCCGGGTCATCAAATCATATTCTGCGTGGCCATTGTTCACAAAGTGATAAAGTGTAGCTCCTTTCCAACAGTAAAATTAAAATGCACCGAAAATTGATCATAGTTTCAATGCGTGTGGAAGAGACGATTGGAGAATGCATGCTGTAGTGTCGTGATGATGGCACAGACAGCATGCTGAAGGGGGCGTGTCGGAAAGGGTTGGGGGTCTCAAGGCAGTTATTTTATTTTACTGCATTTACAGACCAACATAAGTTTGCATCATCATTGTAGTGTGCTATAGACTGGTACTATGTGACAAAAGCATAATACTCCCTCTTTAAGGTCAGTGGACTCTTGCCTGAACTTACTTTATATTTCAACCCCTACTCAATGGGACATTTTCGAAATAATGAGACTTCGCACTAATGGGTTGTTGGACTAATGGGCCGACCCCGCCTGTACAGGTTATCCACTTCAAGTTTATGTCCCAACTCTTTCTCTTGTGTCTGCACAGTTTGACTCAACATTGACCAAGCACGTATTTCAGAAGCGAGGCATTGCTTGTAGTTACATTTTAGGATAATTGCTTGAGATCTCCTGAAAAATATTGAATAAACAACAAATTCTGCAAGCCTCCAACACAAAAGACTAAATGAAATGAACGGAATGTTAATTATGTGCACGAAGCCGAATGAAAGTAATTTGTGTCGTTAGAAGTGAGCAATTTCAAAGGCGCAAATCAACTATAATCGGTCCAATTGTTGTATTTCTGAGTACATTCATTCTGATGAGATACTGTCAAATGTGAGTAAACAGTGCTACAGTGCCGCCAGAGAGCTCTCTTCTCGGGATGCCATACATAAAAACTGTTATTTCAGGCTCTCAAAGGTGGGGTGGATGTTCACACACTGCTGGCAGCTTCACTCGCAAAGAAAAGTCGATATGAGGAGTGTGAATGGAAAAATTCCAAAGAGGCAATTACTGGTAAGCTGACCTCGGTGCATGTTTATGGCTTGAAGAACGTGAATACCGTGTGGATTTAGTTGCTGCTGTGAGATGGAACAGACCAACATCTGGAGACCTAGACAAGGACACGAGCACAACTTATTTTTAACTTTCTGCTGCTGGGGTTCCCAAACGTTTCGGGCCACGGACCCCCAAAATCACCAGACCAACAACTCAACAGTGCATTCTGAAAAGTAGTGAGCAGCCACTAGATGGGTCAATATGGCCCACAATGCATTGCGAGAGTTGGAGGAGAACAACCGACGGCGAGAGGTCTTTGAACCAAACACAACATGAATGAGTGAAAACAGCTGTTTCATTCACATATTTTTCATGACTAAACTACTTGAATTACGATGCTAACAACATTTGCGTGACTGAGCGCACGCACAAAGACCAGACAGGTATGATGAAAAGTTGCTAACATTAGCTCTGCTCTTTAGCATTGAGCTGTTAATAAATAAACAGCTCAAGGTTTATTTATTAACCTTGAGCTGAGAGAGGAAGCTGATCTATCGCTTCCTCTCTCTGGCTAAAAGGCAATAATCCAAGCCGTTTTCTTCGTTCATGTCAAATCCATGTGAAATAAAACATTTCTGACTAACATTGGCTACGTTCAGACTGGAGGGCTTAATGCTCAATTCCATTTTTCATATTCCTCTCAAATACGACCTGTCTGTGATCTTTTGTCTGAACAGGATGCGACTTGAATATGTCGAGCTGTAGACGGAACTGTGCTCTGCTGTTTGAGGAAGTAAACAGGAAACAGCGCGGCGGATCAGGCAATGTAAACGTTTCTGGAAGCTAAGGGAGCCAATACATCCATAACCGAATCAGAGGAGAGAGGAGAGACAGTTTTTTGGACTATGGACTTTTGTGACGCCTTTAATGAGAACGTGCCGCTGTGGAGAGGGAAGTGAGCGGCTTCACTCACGCTAACAACATTGAACGTGTTATCTTCTGTCCGCTGCCGTCTACTTCTGACCTGTCCGTTCAGACTGAAGTTGCATCGCAAAACATCAGATACGTATAGGATTTAGGACATCTCCAAATGGCCTGGGTCGCATTTGTAAATATCAGATCTGTGTCTTTCAGACTGTCATAAGAAGATCAGATACAGGTCGCTTAGGGGCAAAAAAAATGAAAAAAATGGGAATTGGGTCACTTCAGCCTGCAGTAACGTAACCATTTATCTATAACTATTTCACTGTCTCTTGAATTGAGCAATACAGAAATCCCAGAGTTATAGTAGATGCAGTGCACTCACTCAGCAGGCATTCCGGACACGGGGCTCACTACTTTCTGCACGGTGCAGAAGGAGAAAGTAGTGGCCTACATGTTCGAAACGCCAACAGAATCATTGCACTATAATGAGGGTTTAGGGACTAGGGTGGACATTCGGACACAGCCAGTGTTGCTGAGCTACAGAATCTTGGATATTTAAATCCTTTTAACCACTCAGAAAGGTAAAGGAATGATCATGGAAGAGGCCTATAAGCACCGGTGGCACCAGTGGGGTCTTGGGGGCCTCAAGTCCCTCCCAAAAAACGCCTTGCCTATAAGGTTCTGGAGTCCTGGGGTTAGACTTCCTTTTCTGTGCAACAGTAACAGGCGCACATGGGGTGAGCAGAAGGTCTGAGCTCTATTAATCCTATTTTAATTTAAAAAATGTTATTGGTGTGCATTGATAAACATGTAATGAAGGTTTTAGTGGAGTTCCAGTTAGATTTTTTCATGCCATTTACAGTGCCTTGCGAAAGTACTAATACACCTTGAACTTTTGCACATTTTGTCATGTTTACAACCCTAAACATAAAGATTTTATTTTGAATTTTTTACTGAAAGTTCACCCACAAGTAACAGACAACTGTGAAGTGAAAGCAAAATGATACATGATTCTGTTATTTTTCAAAAAATAGAAAACTGAAAAGTCGGGCATACAGCATGTATGTCATGCTGTATTCATACAGCATGACTTAATACTTTGTGGAACCCCCTTTTTCTGCAATAACAGCAGCAAGTCTTCTGGGGTATGACTACAAGGTTTGCACATCTAGAGACTGACATTTTAGCCCATTCCTCTTTACAAAACAACTCAAGCTCTGTCAAATTAGAAGGAGAGCGTTTGTGAACAGCAGTTTTCAGGTCTTTCCACAGATTTTCAATAGGATTTAGGTCAGGACTTTGACTGGGCCATTCTAACACATTAATATGTTTGTTTTTAAACCATTCCATTGTAGATTTAGCTTTGTGTTTAGGGTCATTGTCCTGCTGGAAGGTGAATCTCCGCCCCAGCCTCAATTCTCTTGCTGACTCCAGCAGGTTTTCCTCCAAAATGTCTCTGTATTTGGCTCCATCCATCTTCCCAACTATTCTTACAATCTTCCCAGTCCCCGCTGAGGAAAAGCAGCCCCATAGCATGATGCTCCCCCCACCATATTTGACACTGGGGATGGTGCACTCAGGACGATGAGCAGTGTTAGGTTTGTCCATACATAACGTTTTGCATTTGGGCCAAAAAGTTCAATTTTTGTCTCATCTGACCAAAGCACCTTCTTCCACATGGTAGCTGTGTCCTCCATATGACTTCTAGCAAACTTCAAACAGGATTTCTTATGGCTCCTTTCAATAATGGCTTTCTTCTTGCCACTCGTCCATGAAGGCCAGATTTGTGTAGAGTACGACTTATATTTGTCCCATGTACAGATTCCTCCAGCTCAGCGGCAGTACGTCGCAGCTCCTCCAGAGTTATCTTGGGGCCAGAGGTTACATTAACCGAAAATGTTCCGTCATTTACAGAATATTTATTGGGACTCTGGACTGGTTGATACGTGGGGGGTCAAAATAAGGATTATGTTGGTTGAATTATGTTGTGCTGTTTCATCCAAATGAATTAGAGCAGGGGTGCCCACCCTTATTTGACCCAAGATCTACTTTTTAATTTGCCAACCTCCCAGATCTACCAGCCTTGTGTCTTCATCGCAAACCCACGCACAACATTACCAACAAGACAAAAACTAACCTCAACACTTTTTCTTGTCACACCACTACTAGACATTAAATCGCAAATTCTGCCTCTCTCAAAACACACACAGACAAATCCCTCTAACAGTGCGCTGTAGCACAAACACACACACCAATCTGCATTATAAGCAATAGCAATAACTGACCTTAATATGAAACAGAAAAATGAACCAGAAACACAAAACAGATAGATCACTGAGTTTGAAAAAGGGATATCACTTCCTACCTTAGTAGGAGACCTGGCACTGGGCTAGCTTCTCATAGTCAGGAGTGTAGAAGCTGGTTCCAAGGCGTAGGCAGGCTGCAAGGTGGTCATTAGACATTGTTGATCTGTACTTGGACGTGATGATTTTCATGTGTGAGAAAGCAGACTCGCACAAATAAGTTGATCCAAAAAGCGCTGTCAGGTTCAAGGCACATCTTCTGAGATTGGGATACTTCTCCTCCACCAGTAGTCTCCAGAAAGCTACAGTACATGCTCGTCGGGTTGAGGAGCCGTTGATCTGGCTTTAATTTCAATGTCATTTTGCAATGCCAAAATTTCATCTTCAAGCAATATATGCACCAAACATCAATGCTTAGACCAAATGGATAACACATATATTGGGCAACAGGCTAGATAGATGCAAAGTCTGTAAAACGCCTCTCAAACTCTGACGAGATGCTCTGAACATGCTCCACATAACGTGTGCTGTCCAGCTGTGTCACACCTTTACCTTGACGTTGTAGTTCTGCTTGCATATGTGAGAAGTTGCATAGGTTGCCACGCTGCAGCCGGCTTGACATCAGCTGAGGCTTGCTTTTAAACGTGTTCACTGAACTCATCATGTTCACGACATCTTTATCCTTACCCTGCAGCTCTAAATTCAAATAATTGAGCTCGCCAGGGAGATCAGTGAGGAAAGATAAATCCATAAGCCACTGGTGGTCCTCTAGTTTTGTATGATAATCCGCATGTTTTGAAAGCTTCAGGAAGTCCTTAATTTCAGGCAACAGCTCCATAAATCTGGCTAAAACTGTACCTCTGCTTAACCACCTTACATCCGTGTGAAGCAGCAGGTCTGTGTGCTCAGCATCAGTCTCCAAGTGAGCACGAAAAAGCCTTCTCTGCAGGCTCCTGGCCCGAACTGAACACACGATCTTCATGGCTATGTCCATCACTTCTTTCATATTTATTACCTTTCCACAAAGCGCTTGCTAGTGAATTATACAATGATAATTCAGGATATCTGGAAAAGATTCACTTGCTTTGCACAGCGCAATGAACCCACTGGTGCGGCCGGTCATGGCAGGTGCCCATCGGTGGTGATAGAGATCAGCTTGAAGAGCGGCAGTTTTGTCTCGCTAACAAATCCCATGAAGGCATTAAACATATCCTCACCTCTGGTATGCCCCTTTAATGGCAAAACTGTGAGTAGCTCCTCCTTGGCGCTGATGTCTTGAAATGCCATTCTGATGAAAACACACAACTGTGCTACATCCACCATATCCGTCGACTCATCAAATTGGAGCGAAAAGCATTCACACGCGTCAATATCCTTCCTCAGTTGCTCCATCACATCCACAGCCATTCCCTCACACCGCCTTGTAGTTGTACTGCGAGAGAGTTGCACTTCTTTAATGGCCTTCACGATCTCGGTTTTATTTTTAAAGTTGCCAAAAAGCAGCTATCTGCAGCCTCGAAAAAGGCTTCTCTGACTTACGTGATAGGAAGCTTATCCTCGCTCTTCTCTTTGGTGAAGATTGACTGCCGTGCTCCAAGTTGTGCTTTCAAATCCCGCACTTTAGTCGCCCGTAATGGCATTTTTGCTGGGAAATCCTTGTCGGCACTCCCGTGTAAAATTTTGAAATGTCGCTCCAGATTCCCTTTTTTTGCTAATGCCACCGTCACATTGTAGATCAAACAAACAGGCTTTTGCATGGGAATAAACAAAAAAATAATCTTCCTCCCATTCCGGGTGAAAATGGTAGGTCTTGGCTCGTTTACTCTCAGCCATGTTAACGCTTCAGAGTGTGCAACCGCTCTGATCGCCACCTGCTAGCTACCTGTTGACATCTGTCAACTTCACCTGGTGCGCACGACGTCAAGACGTCTCGATGTCGTGCGCACCGGGAAGACCTTCGTAATCGACGTGGGATCAGTCCAGTCATACCAGTAGACCGCGATCGACTGGTTGGGCACCACTGAATTAGAGAAACAATACAAACTTAAGTAAATAAAATAACATATTTTTATAACTTTACTGTCTCTGTCCCTATCGGTCAACGAACCTGTGTGACTTAAATGTGTGGGGAAGTTCATTCCTGGGTTCCCTTGACCCACAAATTAAGGGTGGCGTTGTACAGTAACAACAAGTTAAGGGTCTGCACTGCTAACACGTTAAGTAAAAGGCCCCTTGCTATCGCTCGTTATGCCACACAAGACAGCCCAGGAATTTACAGGAACTGGGTGCAAAAGAATGTCAGTTTACTATCTGGCCATACCGCTTGCGATGCCAATCCCTCAATCTGGAAGCTAAGCAGGAAGGCCTGTTAGTACTTGGATGGGAGACCGTGGTAAACAGAAGCCTAGGAATGTAGTGAGTGAGTGAGTGGTGGTGGTGGTCGGAGGGCGATGGCGCGACTGGTGCCCGCTCCGTCAGTCAGGCAGCTGTGGCTACAATAACACCACCAGATAGGAATGAATAATCAGCTGTGAAGCGTTTGGTCTTGAAAAGGCTATAAAAAAGAGATATTATAATCTAGGAAATAAAGAGGCCCATCCACAACTACCACAAAAAACTCCAATCTGGCATTGATGTTAAAGGGGGGCAATACACAGTATTAAGAACTGGGGTGTGTAAACTTTTGATCAGGGTCATTTTGGCAGTTTCATTATCAGTGTCTGCATAGATTGGTGTATGAATGAGAGTGTGAATGGGTGACTGGTTCCTTTCCTGTAAAGCGCTTTGGGCCTAATCAGAATCAGAATAGTTTTTATTGTCATTATTTGAGAACAGGTTCACAAACTAGGAATTTGTTTTGCAACACAAATAGTCCGTGTCCAGGGTGAGAAGGGTCAGCTGTGATCCGACCCACATGCCTCCAGGTCCTGGAGGTGAACAGGTCCTGGAGAGATGGGAGCTCACAGCCAATCACCTTCTCAGCAGCACGCACAATGCGCTGCAGTCGATGCTTGTCCCGTTCTGTAGCACCGGGGTACCACACGGTGATGGAGGAGGTGAGGATAGACTCAATGATGGCCGTGTAGAACTACACCAGCATCTTGGACGGCAGCTTAAGTTTCCTCAGCTGCCACAGGAAGAACATCCTCTGCTGGGCCTTCTTGATGAGGGAGCTGATGGTCGGCTCTCATTTGAGGTCCTGGGGGATGGTGGTGCCCAGGAAAGGGAAGGAATCCACGATGGAGATGGGGGTGGGAGAGTCTGTCAGGGCGAGGGGGACGGTGGGGCTGTGTCTTTCCTGAAGTCCACGATCATCTCCACTGACTTCTGGGCGTTCAGCTCCAGGTTGTTGTTGATGAAGGTAGAAAAATGCTATATACATAAGTTGAGACCATTTACCATTATGATTTAAAAAGGATAAACTCAGTTGTTTGACCATAAATGGCTTTGCACAACCACTAGTGAAAAGAAAAAATTTATTGTTACCATTCTCACACTATGAAAAAAAAAATCTAACATTCTGTATAAAAATTTAATATGCAAACATTTGACCTTTTTACAATTGTACTGCATGTTATTACATAGCAACAAAGTTCATCTATTCTTAAGTCACAGAAGGAAAGAAAATGGTAGATTGACATTGCTCCATTCCAAACAATCCTTTAGTTTGTATTACCACAGGCTGAAAAAAGAAGAGTGTGACCAATATTTAACTTGATACAGTAAATGTCCTTTAAAGGTTTACAAAACTCTTTTCAGAGTAAAAATGTCTTACCTGAGATACCTCGACTTACCTGCGACACTTCAAACCAAAACCAATGACTGTATCTCACATTCAATGAAAGCAGTGTTCCCATTTTTACATGCCGTGCTATTAGCATTAGCCACCCTGCTGCTCAATGTAAACAATAAAAGTGGTGTATGGCCCTATAACCCTGTAACGTCAATTCACTCCCATTACATTGTTAGTCTGTTCGACCTTTGAACATGTTGCCAGACTGAGGCGTGCACATTACTTCAGCACAGGACAAACGCAGGCTGCTGTCGGTCTCCATTTCCTCTGCCCTTTTCACACGACCGTTCACTGACGTAGGCAGGCGAGTGTGCAAAGCCGCGACTATGTAGCATTTCATTGTCGCCGCCACTGACCGCGAAGGTCTGACTCTCACAGAAACGCAAACGTGGACGTCAAGCATCTATTCTTCTGAACGTGCCGGATGCTGACCTCATGTTATGGTGTTAATGGCTGCAGTCCTCGCACAGTGGCCGATGGGCATGTGCGATATAGGAATAGGAAATTGACACCCAGCAATAACACAAAAAAATAACAAAAAGGAATATTTGACTTTTAAGGCGAGACCAAGCAGGTGAAGACTTACATTTTTTTTGCTGTGGTCAGGGTTGAGATTTTTAGCTAGTTTTCTCCCTTAACATCTTCATTTTAATGAAGAGTAAAAAAAAACAACTGAACTTACGATTTATGATACTTTATGATTTATTTTGTCGCTAGCGAGCCAGAGATATCCAGGAAGTAACAACTACATTGCGCCGCAGCAGCCTTTTCGCCATGCCCATTCATTCACAAATATTGACATGAATTGTATCCATGTGTAGCAGGAAAGGCGACCGAGATGACACTAATCCAAACATAGTCATTTCCTTTGTGGGAGACAGGCAAGGCTAAAGACGAGAGAGATATACTTGCGCATGTGCAGACGTTACGGAACTGAAGCAAAAATGACAACAAGTCTCACCACCACATCTCCACTTTAAAAGCTCCAACAGAGTCCACACTTTCCAGGGATTTTATGGTATTTCGGGCCAAAGTACCAACTATCCCCATCATCATGCACGAGGTTAACATAGAGACTGCAGTTACGCGTAAGACCTGAGGTGGCAGTAGTGAATATTTAAAAAAAGACAACTTCCATCTAGTCCCTTTAAGAAGAATCCAGAGTCTATATTATGTATTTGTAAATTGTAAGCAATGTTTCCAAAAACTCTTTGATTGAGCACTTCCATAAAGATGACTGATAGTTTCTGGGTGTTCTTTACAGAAGGTACATATTTTAACATATTACATATTACATAAATTCTATGCACAAGTTTAAAAGCAACATTTTTCAGTTTGTTGTTCATCTTAAGTTATTGGTACAGAGAACAGCGTTTCTTTACTACATCACCAGGGATGTACATTTGGTACTTAATGTATGTCCCTGCATTACACTATGTAGGGCTTACATCATACTTAATACATAATGCAAAAAAAAAAAAAACACAAATTAATATTGCACTGAGGATGGTAGTGACAACTGGGTAGTAGCAAAATCACAGAGCATAATTAATGTGCCTTTATAACATAAAAGTGATGTCAGTAATGATTGGCATTGGTAACAATCTGAAAGAAATATACTAATGGTCCCTTTGTTACTTGCTTTGTACTAGACATCGTACTTGAAACAAGATCGTGGTAGTAGTTGTGCTGCGTTTCTGTTAACTATATAAACGGTTCAAACAGTGCTTTGTAATTTGGTCTGTGTTTGATAAGCCGCTTTGAAATGTAATAAGTTCTCTTTTGTCAATGAGGCTAATCACAATACGATGCTGCTAATTGATAATTTAATTTGCAATAAAAGGAAGTGAATTCATAAAAGGGTACATGCGCTTGTACGTCGTGTATGTGTGTGTGTGCATCGTGCACGGGTCGTGCAAGTGACTGATCACGGTTTCATTGTGTAGCTTTATCATTGTTGTTTCGTAACTAGCATTACTCCTTTTGGGAATGTATACAGTACATGAGTTTTATTCATGTAATCTTACTTAATGTACATGCCATCTTGAAATGTGTCATTTATGTGTTATCAGATAACACATATAATCCATGTGTTTGCTGTTGTTTCCTTGTTGAAGTTTTGTTCTTTTTGTGCCATTGACAAATGTACTTTTTTATTGCATTGAGTTTGGGGGTGGGCGCTCATAAGCTTATTGCTTCAGCCCACTCCTTTTGAGCAGAATGTATACTGCTCAAATAAATAAAACATAAATATAAACAAGATTGTAGCTTGCGTTTTGAGCCAGCCAATCACCTCTGCTCCTCTCCGCTCACATCCAGCTCACACTGCCGCCTCCATTACACCCGTATTTCACCCACACTCCTTTATCTATGGACAAAGTCCTGTATCTGGCCTGTTTATTTGGGTCCTGGGTTTGGGTTCAATCACGTGACTCACACTTTGTTCTGTACCCGTGTGAGATTAATCATTGCGGGAAAATGTCCGTGTGAGTTTTGTCGGTGAACGTTATTTCAAATGGTGAAACATATTCAAATCCTCTTGCGTGTGTGTGATGGTATAAAGGTCTATTCCTCTGCAGAATAACCACGTCTGAATGGGAACAGGAAACACAAGTCTGATCGATTGTAGATGTGGCTAATGTTATTTAAAGGATAGATCATGCACTGGTGTCATCTGTCTTTGTTTAGCTTTACCCATGCTGGAATTCATTATTCATTTGATTGTTTATGTGTTAATAAATCTATCATGTTGTTTTACGCTCTTCTCATCTCCTCCGTTGAAAACACGGTGGTTCCTGCACCGTGCAGAAGTGTCAAATTAAGAATATTTAAGATGATCTAATTATATAGAAGGTGGACATATTGGAGCCTATGTGTGCACAGGTTAATTAGTTGACACTTAATTTTAACAAATGCTTTTAAGAGTAATCGGATGTATGTTGTTGTTGCCTGTTATGGTTCCACATTAATATTCAAACAGAGTTATAACAAACTCTTGGCCCCCGTATACCATCTGTGGGTTGTGACTGAGGGGACTTTGGCTTCCCAGCGTGACTAGGGGTGTGCAGATGGGTCCATTTGTCGATAGTGTCAATACCAAAATCACTATTGTTATCAGAGAGCTACTATCGATCTTTTTCGTTTACATTTTCCACCGTTTAATTCACCAGATTCACGTCTCTCTCTGTTGAGCAGAGTAACACGAGCAGCGTGTTACTCTGCTCGTCTTCCTGCTCACTCTGAGCCTGAGCTGTTATGCTATTCTATGTTTCCTCCCGTGACAACTCTGAGAACAGTATTGGAAAATACACAGCACACTCGGATAGATGTCCAAAAGATCTAGTATTTATTTAATGTTTCGGCCTTAGCCTTCGTCAGATCATTTTTATCTTATTCATTTGGATCACAATAATATATCCAGCACATGCACCTCATGAGAAGAACTTGGTGTGCGTTTTTGTTTTTCTAGTTTCAACTCTGAGAACAGTATCATAATAATCAATAACAATCATGCTTTGGTTTCATATAATGCTTTTCTGGACACTCAAAGACACTTTACATTACATTATTCATTCACTCCATACTCGGTGGTGGTAAGCTACTGTTGTAGCCACAAATCAAATCAAACTTTATTTATAAAGCGTTTTTCATACTGAAAGGTATCACAAAGTGCTTTACAGATTACAGCATTTAAAACAATATGCCTGGCACACCCTCCCACCCCCCGTATATATACACAGATCTCTCAATCGCACACTCAAACTTTTACCCCACCGTCTACGCACACACACCCTCACTCACTAACTCACACAAACAGACACACACACACAGAATAAAATAAATAGATACATAAGACTGGGTACAGATAGACAAGTGTCCAAACCCCATTTGAGGAGCCGTCTGTGCTGGGAGCAGCTGTCCAGCGCAGCTACAGGGCACTGACCCAAGAGAGCCTGGGGTCGACCCATTAGTCCAACATCTCATTAGTCCGACGTCTCATTAGTCCGAAAATGTCCCCTTGAGTATCCATCCATCCATCCATTGCCAGGTCGTGGGGCAGCTGTTGGAGCTGCACCAGCCCCTATGGCTCCTCCTGCAGGTGGTGGGTGCACAGAAGGACGGCCTCATGGTTCTAACCGGGCCTGTTGGTCTCTCATAAGGGGCTTCTGAACCGCTCTTTGTCTGACCCGTCACCTAGGACCTGTTTGCCATGGGAGACCCTACCAGGGGCACCAAGCCCCCGACAACAGAGCTCCCAGGATCCTTCGGGTGCTCAAACCCCTCCACCATGTTAAGATGGTGGTTCCAGGAGGGGTCCCATTGAGTAGGCGTTGAAAAATAAAATTAGGTTCAGGCAAGAGTCCACTGACCTTAAGGTTAGGGCCAATGGTTGTATATGGCTCTCTAATCCAGTCTTTCCCAACCGGGGGTACACGGGGATGTTGTAGGGGGTATGTGGTGAAAAAATTAAAATAAAAACTTCTGCCAATAATTTTATAATTGTTTTGTGGTAATGCAGAATAAAGTAAAATCAGCGTGAATACGGATGTCACTTAATAAAAGTCTTAATACAACATTTATAACAAATGTACGATTGTTTTAATTGTCCTAATTGTACCTCCGGAGGTATAAACTGTGACACGCTGCGCGCCTAAACATCAAAACAGTGGAAAAATACGACAGCTAGCATGGACAGGCTCAAACGCCCGATTACGATCACTCCAGACTCTGATGAACATTCTGCTGAGCCGATGGAAAAGTGTAAGAAAGATACTAAATCAAAGCAAAGACAGTTCTGTGATAAATACCTGTTGTATGGATTCACCTGCACCTCGGCGGATCCTCCGCAGCCTCAGTGTTTCTTTTGTGGCGAGGTCTTGGCTAATACCTCGATGAAGCCATCACATCTACACTTGACCACAAAACATCCAGAAAGTTCGGGTAAAGCGGAAGAGTTTTACAAACGAAAGCTGATGGGATTTAAGACGAGTCAGTCCGTCATTAAAAAGGCTGCGAGTGTCTCGAGCAAAGCGCTGGAGGCCGTGTCATTGCTTGTGGCCAAATCCAAAAAGCCACATACAATAGTCGAACAACTGATCCTCGCTGTGTGACTGCTTTGGCTGAAAAAACGATTGACAACGGGACTGTTTTGAATGCGTCTGCTGCATTTTTATCAAACAACACAGTGTCCCGACGAATCGCTGATATGTCAAGCAATATTGTGGAGCCAGTAGTGTCTAAAATGAGGCGAGCGGGACACTTTGCTCTCCAGCTGGATGAAAGGACAGATGTCAGCGGAGAAGCTCAGCTCTTAGCGTTTGTACGGTACAAAGATGAATCAGACATAAATGAACACGTACTATTTTGCAAAGCACTGCCAGGAAAGACAACGGGTGAAGAGATATTCCAGATGATAGACAGCTTTTTTAAAGAGCACGATATTGAGTGGACGTACTGTACGCACATCTGCACAGACGGCGCTGCTGCTGTGTCCGGGGGAGTAAAGGGACTTCTTGGCCAGGTGAAAAAGGTAAATACTGAGATCAAATGGTTGCACTGTATTATCCATTGCGAAGCCTTGGCCATCAAGAGAGTGAGCCCTGAGTTGACGATGCCGTAAAAGTAATCAACTTTATTCACTCGCGTCCACTCAACCGCAGACTTTTCCAAACGCTGTGTCAGGAGAGCGGCACCGAGCACGAACAGCTTCTGCTTATACGGGCGTGCGCTGGCTGCCTCGTGGGAAAACACTACTGAGGCTTTATGAACTTCATCATGAGGTTTATGTGTTTAAGAGCATCAGCACAGTCTCGCGGTCGTGTTCGAGGATGCTGAGTGGGTGGCACGTCTTGCGGAGCTCGCCGATGTTTTTTTAAAACTCAACCTGTCACTCCAAGGCAAAGAGTCACACATTCTCAACATGTATGACAAAGTGAAAGGATTCACTAAGAAGCTTGAGCTATGGTTGAGGAAGTGTGATGAGATGGATGTCAGCTGTTTGGGTGCGTACCGATGTTCCCCGGGTCCGATGTTCCCCCGCCAATAGAAGTGGGGGAACATCGGACCCGGGGAACATCGGGACTTCAACAATGAGACAAGTTCCGTTGTTCCCCGCGTGTGCCCTTTGATGTTCGCATTTCTTCATCCACGAAAGACGGGATATGATCCGTGCCAACTTTTGTGAATACCTATAGAGAGGAAATACCAACTAGCCTATTTACTTTCCTTTTTCCCTCTCGCTCTCTGTGTGTTCATATTTCAGCTGATCGCAGCTTGTGTCAATGGCTAACTTTGGGCACGTTATCCAGCTCTCCCCTCGCTCTCCCCCAGGCATCTGCTATTTGACATCTCTGACTGAATAAAATGAAGACGATTGAAACTATTGCTGTATAGTTTTTCAAACACGCGATTTTGCTTAGAGCATCGTGCTTTTACGCATAATGGAGCCCTGTGGGAGGAGCGCGGGTCCGGTAAGGTGCGCTCGCTTTGCGCAGCTGAGAATGAGAAGCTACAACAGACCCCCGCCGGTGAGCCTGACTCTGGTCAGCTCATCACAGGTAGAGCATCCTCTCCAAGTAAACTTCGTTTGTTTAAACGACCTCTGATTTGAAAGTCCTTGGATGTTTTGCGTGAGAACTTTCTCCAACAAGTTACAAGGTTACAAGTCTTCGTCGTATTTCCAACGCCTCAGCATTTCATAAAAGAAGCATTTAAATCCACGTTTGAAAGGCGATAAAAAGCCAAAAGGATAAACGATTGGCGCAGTCTCTTGCCTCGTTTAGTGTTTTTGGTTTCTTGCAATAGCTCCATCAGATCACTCAGGTCAAACGCGAATACATCATTTTTCGTTTGCCAATTTAGTCCCAGTATTTTTAGTCCAGTGCCTTTTACTTCAGCATTTTCGTTTCCTGAGATGTGCATTGTTCCTTTGTAAAAACACACATTAGGTTTGAACCTTTTTATCAGTTGGTCAAGACGCCTTTTTGCAACATCATATTTTGAAGATAATTCATTCTTTTCGTTCCAATTTTCTTTTAATTCGTTTTAGTTAGTACTCCATTTGCACTGACTCATTCCAGCAGAGTCCAAAATATTGGACGGATGCATGGACCGGAGAAGGTGCCGTGGTTCGTTCTTTGTTTTTTTTATTTCTTTGTTTGTCATTTCAAAATAATAATCGAAAATCAATTACAATTTTTATTTAGTTTTCAATTTGAAAACAAAATTACTAAATTGAAAAAACAGAAGGCCTTTCTATAAATGTGGAGCGCAGCCCTTTGATCGCAGCGCGCTACAGCGGGACCGCGGCACATTCTCTCCTCTCTCTTTCTCTCTTCTGTACACTTAACAGTGGGACAAATGCAACTCTCTGTCTTGTGAAAGCGTATTAAAATTCACAAAATAAATAAGAATAATACAAATAAATAAGGTCAATTGATTTGAAAAATGGGCTGATGAAAGAGAGGATGCAAGAAGGGACGTCGGGGACACAAGTTTAGGAACAGAGCGCACGATGCAACAATCTGCACAGAGACAGCCAGATGTGCGTCCTGCAGACAACGGTGCAGACCGTGCAGATGTCTCTGTCCTGGGAGAGGCAGTGAAGTGAATGATATAACATAAGGACCGTCGGGTGGGCTAAGGACAAAAGTGGGTGTTCACAGGTCCACCCGCGGTGCTGCGTAATTGCCCCGATCACTGGACATGTTAGCAGTTTTCCTTTTCTCCTCTTCCTCATCGTTCTCATTTAATATCTATGGATCGTTTTTTTGTCAGCTGCATTAATAAAACAGCAGCGCAAATACTGTTCAACATCATTCAATCACAGAGGCCTCAGTGGTGCCTCTCGGAGCGTCTGATGGCCCAAGCACAGTGCGTAATGAGCGCATGACAGGCGGCGGCACTGGGAGAGAAGTGACGACGCAATGCATGTGTTGCCCCATTCGTAAAAAGATCCCTAATTTAATGTGCATAATGTGCAGACATCAGATAAAACTTAGAGCTTAGAGTTAGGAGCGGTATGGCACGAGCCGCTGCACTTGGCTCTCCGCACACCGCGTGATGGAGTATGCTGGGGCTGCACGGAGAAAAACATGGATTACGATCGAGCTACAACAACGAACCAGTCAAACAAACGGAGGGAAATCTATGGTTGTGGGTGAGTTTGCTGTAGCTAATTTTACTTTTCTTGTCTGGACTGCGACACGTTCTTATTCTGAGGTTGTACAAACATGTTGTAGGCTATTACAATGCGAGATCTACAAGGCTTATAATATGTTATAAAGTTATCAGTAGGCGAGTTATGAGCGAAATCAAGCCGCTTGTTGCGCCATTATCCGCACGTACCGGGCCGTGCTGTGCCAGGCGGTGAAGAGAGAAGAAAGAGCGGTGAGAGGCGAGCGTTTACTGCCTATAGGCCTATCGGCTAGAAGAGTTTAGCCTACAGCAGGACTTTAATTGTCAGGCGCATGATGTCTATGAGCGAGACCCGCAGCCGGGGAACACCGGGCCCTCCGGCGTTCGGAGGGTCCGATGTTCCCCGGGTCCGATGTGCCTCGACCCGGGGAACATCGGACCCGGGGAACATAGGTACGGGGGAACATCGGACCCGGGGAACATCGGGCTGACCCCAGCTGTTTCCCACTACTTCAAACTCACCTTGCTACCAGTGAGTTAGCCAGGCGGGCAGTAGTCAAAATAGTGAAAGCACATCTGACCAAGCTCAGCACTGATTTTAATCAGTATTTCCAGGACATGGAGACATTCAGAAACATTCAGAAAGACTTGATTGGGTGAGGAACCCCTTTATCATGAGTGAAAGCAACAAGGATCTTCCAGCAGTGCTGCAGGAGCAACTCATGGATTTATTCTCTGACCGTGGACTGAAGATGGGACATACTACAAAGACACTGACTGAGTTTTGGTGTGATGTGGAGAAGGAGTATGCAGATCTTGGAAAAGGTGCATTGTCTGAACTGTTACCTTTTGGATCTACTTATTTATGTGAAGTGACTTTCTCTGCTTTGACACACATTAAAACTAAACACAGAAACAGGCTGGCTGTGGAGAGCAGCCAAAAGCAAGCTCAAGCATCTCATTGACTAGTAAGAAAGTGAAGACTAATTATTTTAAAAGGCCTATAGTGTTCTGTGTAAGCCGTCATGTTAAAGTATTTTTCAATAAGCATTTCATTTGGATTCTGAAAAGAAAATATGCTGAATATAGCAAATGAATGTGAAGGTGTTGCAAAATTGTATACAACGGTGGCATAAAATGTTACATTAAATGAAATTAACGAATTGTTGTTGAAAAAAAAAAACCTGCATATGACAAGGTGGTACTCATGACTTCACTCACAAGCCCAGGGGTACACAGACCAAGAAAGGTTGGGAACCACCGCTCAAATCCACAACACAACTGGGTTAGAGATGTCGGGCTAATGGCACCGCTGCTCAATGGTACAATTTCGGAATAATGAGACGTTGGACTAATGGGGCGTCAGGGCATGGCACCAGAGAGCCTAGAGAGGAGGCGCAGCAGAGAGACCACACCTCCACCTAAGCACCCACAGGACAGTACCCACACAGCCACAGCCTATCACTGCTCCCGTGGCAGAGGGCCCCTTACAGTGGGAGAGCCTAAATTCTAAAAACACTCATACGAGTTTAAAATCCAGAAGTAAAGACAATTAAGGAAGCTAGAAATAAATATATATAAAAAATTACTAATATCATAAATTATCAATATAAATTAATAAATTAATAATTAGGACTAAATAAATGTCAGTTAAAAGCTAAGCTAAAAAGGTGGGTCTTGAGCCTGCTCTTAAACATCTGAATGTTCTCTGCAGTCCACAGCTGCCCTGGGGTAGACTGACAGAAGTGAGGCAATCAGTCTGCACCATTGGCCCCTCTGACCACCAGCCGCTCACAGCAGAGGTGCCATTAGTTAGACATCTCACCCCGTTGTGCTGTGGATTAGAGAGCCATAAACAACCATTGGCCTTAACCTTAAGGTCAGTGGACTCTTGCCTGAATCTAATTTTACTTTTCAACCCCTACTCAATGGGACATCTTCGGACTAATGAGACGCACCAAACGTCGCACCATCAGCCACTCACAACGATCAGCTGTTCAACAAACGTATTCCCATGACAACGGGCATCAACCTGTCAATGCATGGACATGCACACACGTATGTGCACACTTCCTTGATGTAACGCGATGGTCACTCCTCTCCCTTTTACTCATGACCTAACCCTTTGACCAGACAAAGCTCTGAGCCTCTGCAATCCCAGACGCCCCGCAGGTTTGGAGCCACTGTAATGACTTAAGTGCAAAGTTGCCTACTCGCTGCAGTGTGCAGAAAGGAGCCATGCACTTGTTAAGTGGTAGTTTCATTTTCGCTTCCCTCACACGGAGTCTAAAGCACTCTGATTTTGTGTTTGGGCTGTTGTTGGACAACTGTCTGCTTGTACTTTTTTTCAGAGACAAAGCTTTTGTGACGGAATATGACCAGGATTGGATCTTACGCATTGGTCTGCTCCTCTGACATTACGCAGTGCACTGGATCTATAGTTAACCACAGCCATGGTCATCTGCAGGAGAAACCTAAACAAAGTTTTTGGAGGATGTAACTGTACAGGTGTGGAGCGTCTACAGCCTTCAGTTTAGCGGTAAGTGATGATGACACACATCGTCCTGTTTGGATGCGCACACACACACACACACGCATGGCAGTCAGATCTCATTCAGTCGTGTTGTTGTGAAGTTGGGTTTTCCTCCGACGGCAGTACCGCAATGCATCGTGGTCCATATTGACCCGTGGCCAATGCCCGTGGCTGGTGGGACGGTCACATGGGGGCCGCCCGCAGAGTTCTGGGAAATAAAAATGGCGGCGCCCTATGGACCTTGAGTCCTGCCCACCCCGCGATTGCGATTTATTATATAGACGTTAATAATTGCATGTGTTATTGTCATGTATCGAATCGTGAGGTACCCATAGGTCCCCACCGCTACTTGTATCTACTTGGTTTTCTGTGTACGATACTTCAACGTAAGGCTCCTCTATTTATTCCTCTGCTCCCAGCTTTAGTCAGCAAACAGCCTCTGGTCAGACAACAGGCTGAAATAATTCACCTAATCACACTTTCATGGTTGTTAAGTAGCTTACTAATTATACCCTCATGAAATGGCTCCTCTGTCATCATGGGACTCACTGATGCATGCTGGGATCGGAGTCACATCATCACAAATATCTCCATGGTTTTCTCCAAAAAAAACAGACCAGCAAATAATGCACAAACTATTTAGCTGTATCTGTTTGAAACTAAAACACTTACTCCGACCCTTTTCAGAAACATACGAAGCTCAGCTGATGTCGTTCCTCGGGTGTTGTTTTACATATTTAAAGGTGGAAAGATGGAAATTGCCATGGTAATGAAGGATAACCATGTAAATCTATAACGGGTACTGTTGCCCCGGGCCCTTAACTTTTCCCCCAAAAAAATATGTTATTTTCATAAAATCATTTAATATTGGTTTTAGATGTCATTTACTATCTCCCCCCGCTCAAGAAGAAGGGTTTGGCCCAGCGTCCACTGACAAACGTGGTTCCGCAGCGGGACATTTGCATGTGTCAATCTAGCTTACTGTTGTTGATGCCAGGCCTATTCACGGAGAAAAGAAACGATGCTATTCGACACAAATCAGGCACGCAGAGAAGAAAAGAAAAAAGAAAGAGAGGAAGATCATAGAGGAGAACGGGAGTTTATGAGGAAGAACAAGAAGTGACCGCACTGGGGCTTTACTGCGGAGTCCGATGACGGCCTTGGTGGAAAGTAAACAAGTTACACCGGCTAACACTGCGGGAGTTTACCAGAGCCCAAGTCGTCCGATAGTGGCCTGGATATCTGCGCGGTGACATTTACATGCTGCCTGCGGAGGAGGGAGAAAGGGAGGTTTGGAGAGGTGCCGCGGGCAGAGCCTCACAAGCTCGGGTCTGGGTTTGAGTCAGAGTCTCCGCGTTCACGCCAAAGTTTAATAACTTACTATGTAATATAACGAGTTGTAACCCAAAATATTGATCAATGAAAAAGCTCAAAGGCAGCGAAACACCAGAGGTACTTTTCAAGGAGACTGACGACAGAGAGATGGGATTGAGGGGAAGGAGGCTCGTCCCACACGGCGCAACAGCCACAGTGCCATGCCATTACTCCAACGTCTCATTATTCTGAAAATGTCCCATTGAGCAGAGGTGCCATATTTCTGACATCTCTAACCCAGTTGTGTTGTGGATTAGAGAGCCATATACAACCATTGGCCCTAACCTTAAGGTCAGTGGACTCTTGCCTAAACCTGATTTTTCAACCCCTACTCAATGGGACATTTTCGGAATAATGAGACGTTGGGCTAATGGGTTGTTGAACTAATGGGCCGACCCTACAGCATCAGAGACAGCCTGTTGTTGTTGTAACGCGAGCCTTCTCTTTTGCAGAAAAAGCCCAAAGTAATGTATATATGAAAGCTGGGGTCCCAGATTTTTTGCTGTTGTAGAATACATGTATTTTTGCCTCCTCAGAGTATGTTGTAAACACAGCAAAACACAGACCTTGTTGTATTGTCTTCACCTAAAGTTTATTAAGTAATGGATGATAGAAGTTTAGTCTAAATAAGCAAAATCGTAATCTCAATTGGCGCAATGAATTATGGGATCGCTCAGCGGTCAATCGGGATACATTTGACCTGGAAGTATGTTTTGCCAGCGCAGAAGCATATACGAATACGAGAGAGCGCAGATAAATGTAGTTTAGATGATTTGTTATACGTTTGTATGATATTCAAAACTTACTAAACTGAGTGAGAGGCTCAGATGGAGGATACAGAGATGAGTCGCGCTGTTTTTAAACGATGAACAATTGCTAATTTGAAATTATTTGTGTGGAAACGTGGGCTATCGCTAAGCAGCTAGAGGACTTGTTGGTTTCAGACACAAGACGGAGAAACTCTGGCAGATCCTTGAAAATTCCTTCAGTGAAACGGGGTCGTGGAGATAGAAGGAGTTTGCTGCTGATCTACGATGTGCTTGTGCCGTGACATCGGTGAAAATAGCATCATGTCTACGACAGACTTTACCGTGGGTCTGGAAGTGTAGGGCCACTTTACTGCAGTCCACGACTGAGGCTTGAGGAGACGGCTTGTTTTTAAATCACATTTTATTTTTGATCTCCTTTATGCCCCTTTAAGTTTGATAGTTTTTATAGTTTATTATTTACATTTTATGTTTCATGTTGCACGATTGCTCTGAAGAAAATTCCTACTTTGTGAACCTGTTCAATGGCAATAAAACCAATTATGATTCTGTTGGATTATTAACAAGGAAAAGCTTTCAGTTTCTACACATTTGGATAGTTTACTTCAGTGCCAAGTACGAAGTACAGTTTCTTTAAGGCCGAGTGCGTTATCAGAAAAGATCCAACAAATTACACAAAAAGCATGTGATCATTGAACAGGGCGCATAAAGGTGCTATTGCACATGTTTTGCAGGGTATGTTTATTGTTTCCTATGCTGCATGACTTTATTCAACTTCTAGGCATTATGCCATTTAGCCTTTCCTTCATACACAACCATCGTAATCCCTCCTCCCCCATACAATGCTGAGAGAAAACATGTTCATGTAGGCCATTGTGTAGTATAACAGTAAAGATGATTTACTTTTGCTTTTCTATAGTACAATTCATATATAGTGTGTAATTTTCAGGAAAGAATCTCCCCAGCCAATAAGTCAAACATTTAATAATGTTGGTGGAAGCACAGATACTCACCCTCGATATATTTTTGATGAGCTGTTAATGTACCACAGGTTTGATGTCTGTAAAACAATCTTTATTCAGGCATATTTTACATTGGGTTTACTGGGAGAGAGCGCTTTTATCCCGATTGACCTTTGACCGGAAGCACTGCGCATGCGCACTACGAGATTACGATTACCGCGACAGACTTTACCGTGGGTCTGGAAGTGTAGGACCACTTTACTGCACCCGTGACTGGGGCTTGAGGAGACGGCTTGTTTTTTAATCACATTTTATTTTTGATCTCCATTATGCCCCTTTAAGTTTGAAAGTTTTTATAGTTTATTATTTACATTTTATGTTTCATGTTGCACGATTGCTCTGAAGAAAATTCCTACTTTGTGAACCTGTTCAATGGCAATAAAACAATTCTGATTCTGTCGGAAAAGCTTTCAGTTTCTACACGTCTGGATGGTGAGGGAATTTTTTTAACTTCAGTGCCAAGTACGAAGTACAGAGTCTTGAAGGCCGAGTGTGTCATCAGAAAAGATCCAACAAATTACATAAGAACCACATCCCTCCTCATTCTTCTCAACCTCTCTGCTGCGTTTGACACTGTAGACCACCACATCCTCCTGCACCGACTCCAGCACTACACAGGTCTCTCTGGTACTGCCCTTCAATGGTTTCACTCCTACCTCACTGACAGAACCGAGTATGTAGCTCTGGGGGATGCAAAATCCAGACCCCACACTGTCACCTGTGGGGTCCCCAGGGCTCCGTACTCGGTCCAACCCTCTTCACCATTTACATGCTCCCCCAAGGTTGTGTCGTCGGCAAGCATGGAATTAATTTCCACTGCAATGCTGATGACACACAACTCTACCTCCAAGTCACTCCCTCTAGCTCCCCCTCTGCCACGGCTGACCGCCTCAGCTCCTGCCTGGAGGAGATAGAAACGTGGATGAGTCAAAACTTCCTGCAGCTAAATGGCTCCAAAACAGAAGCCATTCAAACTGGAACCTCTCATCAACTCTGCTCCTCTCTAATCACCTCTGTTTCATTCTTGGACACACCATTCCCCTCTCTCCCTCTGTCACTAACCTAGGGGTTAAATTTGACCCCCACCTTTCCTTTGACAGTCATGTCACCTCCATCTGCAAAACTGCATTCTTTCACCTCCGTAATATTTCCAAACTGCGCCCCTCCCTCTCCCTTCCTGCTGCAGAGAAGCTCGTCCATGTTTTTGTCTCCTCCAGGCTGGACTACTGTAACGCACTCATCGGGATCCCTGGCAGGAGCCTCCAAAAGCTCTATGGCGTCAAATTAGGGTCTGCTTTAACGTAAACGTAAAAGAGGTATTGTAAACGTAGGTTGTCAGTATTGTAATCGTAAAGAGAAAACTGTAAATGTAATTCTAAACTCCATAAACAAAAAAAGTATCATAAATAGAAAAAAATATTGTAAACGTAAAACTTTCATTTACGCTCATTTTCACAAGCTACGGTTACGATACATTTTTTCTGACCCTTTTTTTAATGGGGGCGGGCTCAACGCTCATTGGCTGGAGGGACAGGATGTGACGTCATCACCATAAACTGAAATCAAACGCACACTACAGACTCTCTCAGACAAAAAGGCAATAATCCCGGGAGTTTGTTCATTTATGTGAAATCCATGTTTAATAAAATGTATTTGAGTCATATTTATCCATAAATGTTCCACTGTCCTTTAAATTTAGTCAGTCTTTATCGCAGAAATACATTATTTTAGTGAACTTATAGTAGAATAGGCTCTCATTCTGCTGGGGCTCGGAGTTCCGACACACTATATATAGAGGTGGGAGATATATCGTTTAGACGATAATATCGAAATTGTTGTCTGGACGATATGCAAAATTGGATATCGAGATATTTCATAATTTGTACAATCCGACCCCCCAAACATGTTTTGTTTTTTTTTTCCGGACTTTGTCGCGTTGTCCTTATGGGTTACCGTAGCGCGCCAGCCGCCCCCTCCGCTGCGTAACACATTCAAAACAACAACATGGCAGCGTGGAGCGATTACAGAGATGAAGAATCTAATGATATGAATGAAGTTTGTCACTTGAGTCGCTCATATTTGCGACGAAAGGGCTCAGGACAAGTTGTAGCACTGGCTGGCTAGCTAGCTACAGTAACTTTCCTAACTTTTAGCCTGGCGCTAACTAACAACACGGTGAAGAAAACCACAATGCAAACGCGGTTAAAGGCTAATAATATCCTCCTCACCTGTTTTCTTCAGATCACGTAAGTTCCAGGCCAAACTTGTCTTGTCTCCCTCTCTGTCTCTTTCCCTCCTGTGTGTATCTGTGCGTTTGCCCCCCCCCCCCCCCCCCCCCCGCGTACATCGGGAGAGACGCGAAAAGGAGACATAGGGAAAAACTGGATCCTTTGAAAAACGCATTAAGACTCACTTCCCAAACGCGTTAAACTCACAGATCTATCCCCAGTCTCCTTACAATAAAACACAAGTAAACTGCCCAGAGGCAGGTGAACTTACAGGAGCATTTCACTGTGATGGAGATGAAGTTGCAAATATTGTAGCAAAATTATTTATCTTATCTTCCGTGTTCTTCCCATTGACAGTATGGTTCTTCCAGATGAAGGTAGAGCTTTAGATGAATAAATAGAATAAAATAGCTTTAAATGAATTTCCCCTATTGTCTAAAGGCTTTGATTTTGAAGTATTTTGTCAGGTGTAAATTATATCACCAAATACATCGTTATTGTGATATTTCTTTTCATACCGTGATATACATTTTTGTTCCCCCTGCCCTAATGTTTAAATCAATAATGTGTCATATCTTTATGTACTAGTAATTCTATACAATAATAGGTCAGATACCGCAAGTCAAAAGACCAACTGAACCTTCTTTGCCAGTTTGCACACATTTCTGTGAAGGATTGCAAAAATATCGTCTGAATATCGATATCGAGATATTGAAAAAAAAAATCGAGATATTCATTTTTGTCAATATCGCCCACCCTAACTATATAGTATACAGTCTACTATATAGGGCCTATATAGGGCCTTTGTAGTGAATGATGGGTTAGGGACTACGGTGGACATTCGGACACAGCCTCTGTAGTGTGTGTGCGTTTGATTTCAGTTTATAGTGATGATGTCACATCCTGTCACTTCAGCCAATGAGCGTTGAGCCCGCCCCCATTAAAAAAAGGGTCAGAAAAAAAATGTATCGTAACCGTAGCTTGTGAATTGTAAACGTAACTTGTGAAGTGAAGCATGAAAAGAAGAAGCATAAATGAAAGTTTTATGTTTACAATATTGTTTTTTCTTTTTTCGTTTATGGAGTTTAGAGTTACATTTACAGTTTTCTCTTTACGATTACAATACTGACAACCTACGTTTACAATACCTCTTTTACGTTTACGTTAAAGCAGACCCTAATTTGACGCCATAAAGCTCCAGTACGTTCAGAACAGCGCTGCCAGGGTCCTGCTGAGGGTGCGAAAACACGAGCACATCACCCCCATCCTCCGTACACTGCACTGGCTCCCCATTCAGTCCCGCATAGAATACAAGGTCCTCCTTCACACCCATCACTGTGTGCACGGTGCGGCCCCCACTTACCTCTGTGTAAGTGGGGGCTGTGTAAACTGTGTAAACTGTGTAATCCCAAAAAGATCCTCGGCCTTTGCACAATGTGCCTTCTCATTTCGCTACATTAAACAGTGGAATGAGCTTCCAGACTGTCTGAAACTGTCTGTAGATCTTAATAGTTTTACTCGAAATTTGAAAAAGTATATTTTAGATCATCAATCGTGTCAGCATTGATGAATGTATTGTAAATTGTAGGGATTGTTTACATGTTTTTCTAGAAGTGTACAGAAAACTAATGTATTTTATATAGTGATTTTATTGTAGATTGGATTTATAGATTGTAATGTTTTTGTACTCACCTGTCCAGGGACTGCAGATGGAAAATAGCTACTTCGCTAAATCTGGTACAAATCATCTTCTTTTGTAAAGAATAATGGTTTTGTACACTGTCCCTGTTTCAATAAACAATAAACTAACTAACTAACTAACTCATCGAACTGCTCACACCAAACACATCAACCTGGACCCGGTCAGGCCAACAGCACCGTCTGGTGCTGTATCTGTTTGTAACTAAAACACTTACTCCGACCCTTTTCAGAAACATACGAAGCTCAGCTGATGTCGTTCCTCAGGTGTTGTTTTACATATTTAAAGGTGGAAAAGATGGAAATGCCATGGTAATGAAGGATAACCATGTAAATCTATAACGGGTACTGTTGCCCCGGGCCCTTAACTTTTTCCCCCCAAAAATATGTTATTTTCATAAAATCATTTAATATTGGTTTTAGATGTCATTTACTATCTCCCCCGCTCAAGAAGAAGGGTTTGGCCCAGCGTCCACTGACAAACGTGGTTCCGCAGCAGGACATTTGCATGTGTCAATCTAGCTTACTGTTGTTGATGCCAGGCCTATTCACGGAGAAAAGAAACGATGCTATTCGACACAATCAGGCACGCAGAGAAGAAAAGAAAAAAGAAAGAGAGGAAGATCATAGAGGAGAACGGGAGTTTATGAGGAAGAACAAGAAGTGACCGCACTGGGGCTTTACTGCGGAGTCCGATGACGGCCTTGGTGGAAAGTAAACAAGTTACACCGGCTAACACTGCAAGAGTTTACCAGAGCCCAAGTCGTCCGATAGTGGCCTGGATATCTGCGCGGTGACATTTACATGCTGCCTGCGGAGGAGGGAGATAGGGAGGTTTGGAGAGGTGCCGCGGGCAGAGCCTCACAAGCTCGGATCTGGGTTTGAGTCAGAGTCTCCGCGTTCACGCCCATCACATCACCCCCATCCTCCGTACACTGCACTGGCTCCCCATTCAGTCCCGCATAGAATACAAGGTCCTCCTTCACACCCATCACTGTCTGCACGGTGCGGCCCCCACTTACCTCATCGAACTGCTCACACCAAACACATCAACCAGGACCCGGTCAGGCCAACAGCACCGTCTGGTCATGCCCAGGACACGGCTCAAAACAATGGGCGACAGGGCCTTTGAAGTCGCTGCTCCCCGCCTGTGGAACGGCCTCCCGGACCACCTCAGGGCCCCGCAAATGGTGGACGCATTTAAAAAAGGACTTAAAACCCACCTTTTTACACAAGCTTATTTTAACAGCTAATGCTTGTTTTTTTTTTGTCCTGTCTTTTAACATGTTGTGTTATATTGTATTGTTTTTAACTATGTTGTCCACTGTAGCACTTTGAGATTTGGTGTCAAATGTAAAGTGCATTACAAATAAAATTTATTATTATTATTGAAAAAAATGATTTTTGCCTGTTGTGTCTCCCCTTTAAATGTTCTTGATTTTGAAGCTTTTTTTTTTTTGACAGATGTGATGAGTAGAAAAGGATAAAATAATGTAAAAAGTATGCATTACAAATCCAGACAGATGCTATGGTGTTGAATGTCTTCAAAGGGCATCACCGAATTGATTACGGTCTTTATAATTTGTTAGGCCTATTTGTAGCCATTAACATTGTCATTGCTTGTGAAGCATTGTTGTTACTACTATATATGTTTTGGCATTTAGAATATTTTTGGAGCTTGTACGATTGTTTGATTTTGTGACCGGATAGATGGCATAGTCCCAAATGGACTATATGACATTTTCTTGACCCAGGTCCCAACCGAGCCTTTCTAATGTTTATTCCCATATTTATTCATGTTTTCTGTGTATTTTATGAACAAAAGTGTCTGAAATGATTTCCACCAATAGCATACAGATGATAAAAGGCCATGGCGTGTTAGAACAATCAAAGTATAATAACAAGTGAGGGAATTGGAATTTGGTGTTTAAATAGAGTCAAAAGGTTAAGACCAGTTATAAAATGGCACCCAAAAAAAAAAAAAATCACATTTTGAATGGTTGGATCGGGGTCAGCCCTATGTTCCCCGGTACCTATGTTCCCCAGTACCTATGTTCCCCAGTACCTATGTTCCCCCACTTCTATTGATTAAGATTAGGCACCAGCCCACTATCCTTAAGGTTAGTGGCTAGGGCAGAGTCAGGGTTAAGCTGCTTGATATACACTCACCTAAAGGATTATTAGGAACACCATACTAATACTGTGTTTGACCTAGGGCTGGGCGATATATCGATATTTAAGATATATCGATATATTTTTAAATGAGATATGGAATTAGAACATATCGCATATATCGATATAGTCCAAATTTGCGCTGTAATACTTGCTTCAGGTAAGCCGCTGAGCGGAGCTCTCTGCACTGCTCCCAGCGCTTCGGCCCCGCCCCTCCTCAGACACTCAGGCACGATCTTCAACAAACATGGAGAAAGTAACAACGTCTGAAGCGTGTGGACGAGAGCCCCTTGGTTGGTAAAAGAAAAACCAGTGGCTCAATCATTTGGAGATGGTTCGTATACAAATGATCAGATAGCAACAAAACCACACTTATGTAGGGAGGCACGCGATTTTGGCCCATGCAGCTGATGGCCACGGCCCATAGTGAATGTAGCTGCGAGATAAATGCTTTGCTCCATACCTCGGTTGTAACGAGTGGTTATTTCAGTCAAAGTTGCTCTTCTATCAGCTTGAATCAGTCGGCCCATTCTCCTCTGACCTCTAGCATCAACAAGGCATTTTCACCCACAGGACTGCCGCATACTGGATGTTTTTCTCTTTTCATACCATTCTTTGTAAACCCTAGAAATGGTTGTGCGTGAAAATCCCAGTAACTGAGCAGATTGTGAAAGACTCAGACCGGCCCGTCTGGCACCAACAGCCATGCCACGCTCAAAATTGCTTAAATCACCTTTCTTTCCCATTCTGACATTCAGTTTGGAGTTCAGGAGATTGTCTTGACCAGACCACACCCCTAAATGCATTGAAGCAACTGCCATGTGATTGGTTGTTTAGATAATTGCATTAATGTGAAATTGAACAGGTGTTCCTAATAATCCTTTAGGTGAGTGTATGTATGACATTTCACTCATGACTTGTGATTGGTTGAAGTACCAACTCACCTACGGAAAAAAAAATTGCACCCGGGGAACATAGGTATGCACCCGTTGGATCATAGCAATGTTACAAGTAAAACTTCAATATGCAACAATAAGAAATGGGAGTAAGACAACAAATAAAGGCCCAATCTGTCCAAAAATATGTATTCAGTGTCATTTTCTGTCAGGTATTCACACTGTCATGACGGGTTGTTGAGCTGTATAAGCGGGACCTCTCGCAGTTTTAATTTACCTGTTGTAGCACTTTGAGGTTTCTTTGAGGTTTCTTTGAAATGTAAAGTGCAATATAAATAAAATTTATTATTATTATTATTTATTATTAGTGCGCCATCGCTGCATAGGTGGGACGTAGTAACAGTCATTTTGAATGTCTTAAAGATCCTGAGGGTTATGGGACAAAGAAGTCAAGAGGAAGACCTACAAAATGTCCCCAGCGCTGAGACAGAGGATCTGATTAGCTGCCCGTCAAGACACTGGACGATCCTCGACTCAAATGAAGGCCGTTACTGGAGCCTCGGGATGTTTTCAGAAGAAATTATCTCAAACTATTCTCAGATTTCAGAGATTAAGGGAGGACTTGATTTGCTCACTTCTACTTGAGGCACGTTTTAAACTCATTAAGAGCCCACATTTTGAGCTGTGGAAACAGTGAAACAGACTAAATAAAAAGGGCTGAAATCTGAAATGTATAATTTTCTTGCACTGCTATCCAGAGTGGACTGACGCAGCGATTTGGGAAACGGGTATAAAACTACAGGGTTAACAGCGTCATCAGATGCACTCATGAATAAATGGGTGTTAGCATGTGTCAGCTGTTGCACGCTCAGGTGTCTCAGATGTCTCGTGTTTATTCAAATATTGATGACTTCAGGCAGGCCTAAGCACCTGCCGACAGGTGTGTTTCTCAGAGATCCAGGACAAATAACTGTCGGATATTGAAAAAACGTTAGAACCAGGAGAACACAAACTCACACAAATGAGGTGTTGTGTAAGACTTGTGTAACAGCTTTTCAAATGTAAATAGTCATTGAAACTCTACCCGCCTTGCCTCCAGTGTCTGGGGACACTGGTGTGTGAATGGGTGAGTGGTGCCTTGATGTTTTTGAGTGCCTAATGTAGATAGAAAAATGCTGGGAAATGTGACCATTTTACTCTCCGGGAACCGCCACCTTAACGTGGTGGAGGGGTTTGAGCCTGAATGATCCTGGAGCTCTGTTGTCGGGGGCTTCGTGGCCCTGGTAGGGTCTCCCATGGCAAAACAGGTCCTAGGTGACGGGTCAGACAAAGAGCGGTTCAGAAGCCCCTTATGAGAGACCAACAGGCCCGGTTAGAACCATGAGGCCGTCCTTCTGTGGACCCACCACCTGCAGGAGGAGCCATAGGGGCTGGTGCAGCTCCAACAGCTGCCCCCACGACCCGGGAACGGACAAGTGGAAGAAAATGGATGGATGGAATGTGACCATTTCACGTGGGGACATAGTGGTGTCCAAAATTTTTAGAGATGCACTTGTGGGCCCATGGCCATTATCATTTAGAATTTTCTTCAACTTTTGTTTCCAACTGATTTTCAGTTGTGTTGCATGTTTTGTTTTTGTAAAAACCCTTTTTTTAAGTTGATTGGCCAGGCGCACCTGCTGACATCAGCACATCCGTGCAGCAGAGAAAGTGGGTCTCAAAACAAAGAACAAAGGGCAGTGTGTGAGTCACGAAAAGCAGGGCAGGACGACATCAGCGTGCGGTGGGAAGCACGAGGGACAATCGGCAGCTTGGGACAGATGGGGCGCGTAGGACAAGACGTCGGAGGGCATATAAGAGCGGAGCAGCCCCGGACTGGAGTGGCCCGGAGTCGAGGTGTGGAATATGGTGGTGCGAACCACGGTGTGATACAAGGCCTGTTAACTGCATACTGGGCGGCCAGGAGTCGAGCGCCGCCCAGACACAGTGAGTTTCACACCTGGGAGGGAGGGCAGGCCAATCCATTTTTTCACTCTACTGGCAGCTGTATTGTGTCCGCCAGGCCCGGGTCCACGCTGCAGCGCAGAATCAGAATCGATTTTATTGCCATTGTCATTAGAGCCCTGCTCGGGCATGATTTCTGGGCCTGAGCCCGGCCCGGGCCTGTGAGGTTCGGGTCCAAGCCCGGCCCGACAGATTTTCAGAATTAGCCGGCCTGACTTTACTCTTTCTCTCCCCCCCACCCCAATATTTCAATATTTTCCAAATGCGTGATTAAACAGCGCTGCAACAGCTGACCTGCATTGTATGAATAAGTAAACACTTCTATCTAAACGTAACATAAAGCACAGTGTTTATTTTTTATTGTTGGGAGGAACACGCATGCATTTGTTTCCTGGAAACACTGCGAAAACATACCGTCGATAGAAGCACTCCGCACGTGAACCGCTCCGTCCTCGCTCTCTACCGCTTTGCAGAGCTGTACGCACGGCGGGGAAACCCCCTCGCCACGGCCCACGGGGACGGCAGGTACATGTTTGTATTGAGTTGGCGGGTCAAGATGGGGTGTGAGAGAGCGGGTGCTGCATTTAATGTCGCCATTTAAGTAAAAAAATAGCAGCACAACGCATCGGTTTAATTGACAGGGAAAAACAAAGTCCGGTCCGTGTCCGATGCAATGATACGGTAATGGGCCCGAGGCCCAATGCAGGGCTCTAATTGTCATGAACAGATTCACAAGTAGGAATTTTACTCGGTGCGTTTGCGGCAGTCGGGAGCTGAGGGGCCCTGGAGACGCCGGAACACCGGGCAGTGCAGCCGAAGGCAGCGTCTCTGGAGAAGATCGAGAAGCTCCTTCGCCCTCCTGTCCAGGCTCAGCCTATTTTAGTCATTTAGAATTTATTTGATTCTATATGTATTGATAGTACCACAATGACATCTTTTTAAAGTATAGTTTAAAAAATATTGATTTTTAATCAGCACCACTTGACCCTCAGCCTGAATGAAGAGCACCATTTTCAAGACTAAACAACAGTGCAGTCAGTCAGAACTAAAACCAAACACAAAACCAGGCACAACCTGAGTTCCCTCACAGTGCACCAATCAGAATCGCTCAGACACTTAACCACTATAACCACACACATTTCACTCTGAAGCTATTCCTCATATACTGTAGATCAGGGGCTCCCAAACTATGGTACGCGTACCCCCGGGGGTACGCAAAGACATTTTGGATAAAAAAAATAATCACAATCTGATCGATATTGACGCCGCACAGGTGAAAGAGTCTTCTAATTCAGACGTGGATGAGCTTGTTCTGGACCTAAATGTGTCCACTCCAGAACCGAACCTCAAGAGCCGCTTTGGACCCGAGTGTAAAACTCCGCAGAGCTGAGAGCGCGGCTGCGTCGGCCCTCGCTACAACAACAGCGCCAACGTTCGATCGAATTGTGTTTTCTGTAATATCTGTCAGGAGCCCGTGCGCCTGACTGACGGTGATTTCGATTTGCAACAGGAGTTTTCCTCCAGAATACGGAATGTAGAAAACCTGCTTGAGTTCACTGTAATAATGGAGGAAATAAACGTAATATTACATGTGATATTCCCAGTGTTTTCAATCGTGTCAAACTAGGAGGTACGCGACTCATCACCCAAAGCTTCAGGGGTACACGGCTCCAAAAAGTTTGGGAACCACTGTTATAGATTATGTCACAGGTTTACTTTTACTGGAGGTCTTTGGGGTGTGGTGTAGCCAATGATAAAACCAGGTTAAAAGGATTCAAATACAATTGAATGTAAAAAACACGGTTAAAAACGTACATTAAAAGGCATAAGTAAGGGGATAAAAAGGGCGTGCGTTGAGGTGCTTAGTCAGTCTCCAGGAAGTAGGTTTGGCCGGCTCCGGGAGGCTCAGACAGAGGTGGCCCAGGTGTTCCTCCTCGGGACACGTGCGCGGAGAGCCTGCCGCTCCATCCCGCCACATCTGTCCGGGACATCCCGGTCCTCAACATTATCCGCTCCCTCGCCGCCTTCACACATCCCTTCCCGGTGCGTCGCGTCATGTCCAGTCTATCCATTGCCTTTCCACGCGCCACAGTGCAGGTGTGCAAATTGCGTTTAGCCAGGGGTTGGGGGGAATAAAATCATGCAAATAAAACACTCTAAATAAAACCATGTAATTAAAACGTGCAAATTAAAAACACCCCAACTGACACCATTTCACTTTTACATATCCAGGATTGGTCGCACAGGCCTCAAGGTAAAGCACAAAAACAGGAACAGGCCCATACCTGTTTGGTATGACATTTTTCAGAGAAACGCGTGTACAAAGTAGTTTGTGTTGAAACAGGTGCTTAGGGGCAAGGCCCTGTCACTCCCTAGACCCATGGGCTACAGGCCCTGTAAGCCCATTGGTTTAGGCGGGCGGCCCTGCTCATGTGGAACTTGGATTGTGACTTTATATCCGACCGAGCAAAACCCGTCAGGACTGTGAAACCATGTATAATCATGTAGCCGTGCCTACAGAGCTGATCAGAACCTCCTGGATTCATTTCATTTTGCTCAATTGGGATAGAGTAAAAAAGATTTACAGCTCGCTTAGGTCTTAAAGGTGCGTTCAGACCGAACGTGCGTCCACGCTCCGTCAGCCTCTAGTTGGACGCCAAACATTGCCGCTTCACACTCGCGAGAAACGCCTGTTTGCTGGCGCGTGAAGTTTTGCAAGCGTCATAATTAGGAGGCGTGTCATACAACTCAGGCCGAGCGCAAACCGCAATGATCAACTTATTCTCCAGGCTGCAGGTCAGGGGCACAACTACCCCCTCCCACCCACACACCCACACACATGGCTCTTTGATGGTGGTTTCTTTTCTTTTTTTTAATAAAATAAATACCCTCTGAATTGACTTTATTTTAACGAAAATGTCACTATTTCACACAATATAACATCGACATTTCCCTCTATGGAGTTTGTTATCACAAAAAAACCATCACACGGCCGATTAAGCTTCTGTTGCTTCATTCACGTAACTTTCCTCCTCTCCCTCTCTCTCCCTCGCGCAAGAGGGGAGAAAACAACGCAAGTGAAAGAGGTGTTTTGCTTCAACGCGCTCTCCTCTGTAACCGTGTTTATTATTTCATTAGGACTTTTATTTCTCAAACTTGTTGCCTTATGCTCACTTTGAGCTCCTCGTGGGGGGTGGAGATGACTGTCCCTCTGCCAATCCTCCACTCCTCTCTGCCCCACTCCAGCAGTGACTTTTGTTTCGCAAAATAAGCATGCACAACTAAAGTGACGCCCGTCCCCAAAGAGGAATAAATAAAAAACACTTCACCTCCACTAACCCGTTCATATCGTTCACTGTAAAGACTCGTTCAAAAGAGCCGGATCGTTCACAACCGACACATCACTATTGGCGCCCCTATGAAAGGCATATATTGCGTATGCCCTTTTTGCTCCACTGCTGCAGGTAACAGGTGACGCTTGTGCTCACTATTTGAGCCCAGTCCCTGATTGGTTAACAAGGCGTAAATGAACGCACGTGTAGATTGTGATTACTTGAGTGCATGAAGCAGTGGGCGGAGCATCGCTGCTCTGTACCGCGCTGTTCTCACTGGCTTTGACGCGCGTTTATCCTCATCTGCTCGCATTTGCTACGCTTCATACGCCCGGGCGGCTTTGCTTACATTCGACGCGCGTCGAAGCGTCTACATAGGGTTAACATGGAAGTTGGTGGTGTGTCAGCGTTTGGTCTGTACGCACCTTTAGATTGTTAATCTTTTATCAAATGGTTAAGGTGGCAGCCATTTACTGTAAATGTGACACTGCTCCAACGTCAGGGTTGTGGGTTTGAGTCCTGGTTCCATCAATTCACTGATTGTCTCTCCTCGCTCTTCACCCTGTCTAATAAAGCCTACGGGCCAAAGACCCAACAGTGTCCTCCAGCACTGACACTTCCAGTTTGGGTGTGTTTTTTCCTGCTTGTGTTTTTCTCCTTGTTCGCTGTGGGCTGTGAGCTAGCTCAGTGGTTCTCCACTGATTTGGTGTCGGGACCCAACATTATCACGCTAGGAAGACAAACTGTGACCCAATTAAGCATTGCATTTCTCTTATAAAATGCAAAATATTATATTCTCCCCACAAATCATTGTTGAACAAGGATAAGACAAGCCTAAAGACTATATTTTTCATAAAGTATTGACAGAAATGTTCCTAGGGAAAGGCTCACGAACCACTTTTGGTCCTGACCCATCTGTTGAGAACCACTGAGCTAGCTAACTTGACAATAACACTCATATTTCATCAATACTAGACAAACAAAAGAAGAGAACTTACCCGGTACTGCAAGAGATGACTAATATTTAAGGCGGCTCCAGGGTTTTTCAGATTTCCTAAAACAGGTAGCCTGACTAATGCCAGACTGCTGCACAACAGCCTGGGGACCATGGCCGAAGTCTGCGCATGGATTTGGGGACCAATCGCAGAACGTGGAGGGACGGCAAGACGATGACGCGCTATTCCACATATGGAAGCTTGTAGTTTGTTTAGGGATTAGGATCGATCAAGCTTCAGACCGTGTTCTAAATAGTTTAGCTCAAAGGTTTACAGTGGGTACGTCATACGTCATCTGATACGATTGGCTATGGCTACGTGCAGACGCATGAGAGACATTCAGCCCAATAAACGGATATGGACAATGGTAAACCACACCTCTCCTACCAGAAAATGAATTGGTGTCACTTGTGATTTTAGTCTGGCGTGAGACTGGTGCTTTAGCCTCGATAGTTGTAGTGTCCCGTCGTTGTATATTTTGAATATAGGCCTACAGTTGTGTCAATAAGTTTACACAGCCTGGTGGATTTTTTTGGCCATTTCTCATTTCAAATCACCACAACAAAATAAAATACCAAAATGACCCTGTTGAAAAGTTTACACACCCCAGTTCCTAATACCGTGTATTTCCCCCTTTAGCATCAATGACAGCTTGGAGTCTTTAGTGGTCGTTGTAGAAGGTTCTGTATATAATCTAATGATAAAGCGGGCCATTGTTCTGGTTGTCAACAAGGCCTGTGATGAAAAGTGCACCATACCTACTTAAACTGTGAAACTAATATATGATGCAAAGTGAGATATGTATAGACTTTATTTGTTATCATTTTGATGATTATGGCTCAGCTTGTAAAAACCCCAAATTAAAAATTGCATAAAATTAGAATATTTTGAAAATGGACTGTAAGCCATAATCATCAAAATTATAACAAAGGCTTGGCATATATCACTTGCATGTAATGAGTCTATATCATATATTTTCACATTTTAAGTTGAATTACAGAATAATTATGTAGCACACATAATTATTCTGTATGTGGTATGTGGCCATACCGCCTTTGCTCTGCCTGATCCCGTCAGACCTTGGAAGCTAAGCAGGGAAGGGCCTGGTCAGTACTTGGATGGGAGACCGTTTAGTAACACCAGGAAGCCTAGTGAATGTAGTGAGTGAGTGAGTGGTTGGTGGTGGTCGGAGGGGCCGATGGCGCAGACTGGTTGCCTCGCTTCAGTCTACCCCAGGGCAGCTGTGGCTACAATAGTAGCTCACCACCACCAAGTATGGAGTGAATGAATAGTGCAATGTAAAGCGTCTATGAGTGTCCAGAAAAGCGCTATATAAAACCGATGATGCGTTATTGATTGACTGCGGAATCTTCCGCAGTCAATAATTGGTTTGCATGTTCTTTAATATTATTATTCCACTTATATCTTTTCCAGTTTTTCGGCACTTTTCACAGCTTTCACATTTTCAGCAATTTCAACAAGTTATACATCAAAACGTTCAGCATGTTCAAGAGAATTATGCTATTACTTTTGGGAATTCAGCGATTTCCGGTTTTTCCGCAATCGGCCAAAAATCGGTCGATTTTTTCCATTGACTTATAATGGGGCTTCCACATATTCATGGTTTTCAGCATTTTATTCCACATTTTCTGCAATTTCTGCAGTTTGTGCATGTTCAGCTTCCGCAACTTGTCAGTTTTCAGAAAAAATTAGAGTTCTGCAGTTTTCCAGTTTTTTTCTACGGGCTTGGGAATTCTGCCATTCATTTGTATTGAGAATTCTGCCATTCATTTTAATAGGCCCATGCATTTTAATAGGACTTCAGGCACATTCAGGCCTTTCAGCCATTTCTACAGCTAAAGCAATTTCAGCAGTTTCAAAGACTTCAACAGTTTTAAGGATTCAACAGTTTTAAGGATTTCAGCCGTTTCAAGGACTTCAGGAGTTTCAAGGTTTCAACAGTTTCAAGGATTTCAGGAGTTTCAAGGACTTCAGCAGTTTGAAACCAAGGACTTCAGCAGTTTCAAGGACAGTCAATCTCCATGGCATCAGCCATGGAGATTGACCTTCAGCAGTTTCAAGGTTTCAACAGTTTCAAGGACTTGAGGAATTTCAAGGATTTCAGGAACTTCAAGGATTTCAGCAGTTTCAAGGTTTCAACAGTTTCAAGGATTCAGGAGCTTCAAATACTTACCAACTTCAACAGTTTGTACAGTTTCTGCAATAATATAGGTATTTTTGCAAGCAATTTCAGCAGTTTCAACGACTTCAACAGTTTTAAGGATTCAACAGTTTCAAGGACTTCAGCAGTTTCAAGGAGTTCAGGAGTTTCAAGGACGTCAGCAGTTTGAAACCAAGGACTTCAGCAGTTTCAAGGTTTCAACAGTGTCAAGGACTTGAGGAATTTCAAAGATTTCAGCAGTTTCAAGGTTTCAACAGTTTCAAGGATTTCAGGAGCTTCAAATACTACGCAATTTCAACAGTTTGTACAGTTTCTGCAACAATATATGGATTTTTTGCAATTACAACACAATTATGCAACTAAATAGTGATTTTCGCAATGAAACCTATATAATACAACTTTATATGGAATTTTGCATGTAAAGCAGTATAATACAACTAAATGGGGATTTTCACAATAAAAGCAGTATAATACAACTATAATACAACTAAATGGGGATTTTCACAATAAAAGCAGTATAATACAACTAAATAGGGATTTCACAATAAAAGCACTATAATACAACTAAATAGGGATTTTCACAATAAAAGCACTATAATACAACTAAATGGGGATTTTCACAATAAAAGCACTATAATACAACTAAATAGGGATTTTCACAATAAAAGCACTATAATACAACTAATAGGGATTTTCAACATAAAAGCACTATAATACAACTAAATGGGATTTTCAAATAAAAGCACTATAATACAACTAAATGGGGATTTTCACAATAAAAGCACTATAATACAACTAAATAGGGATTTTCACAATAAAAGCACTATAATACAACTAAATGAGGATTTTCACAATAAAAGCACTATAATACAACTAAATGGGATTTCACAATAAAAGCACCATAATACAACTTAATAGGGATTTTCACAATAAAAGCACTATAATACAACTAAATGGGGATTTTCACAATAAAAGCACTATAATACAACTAAATGGGGATTTTCACAATAAAAGCACTATAATACAACTTAATAGGGATTTTCACAATAAAAGCACTATAATACAACTAAATGGGGATTTCACAATAAAAGCACTATAATACAACTAAATAGGGATTTTCACAATAAAAGCACTATAATACAACTAAATGGGGATTTTCACAATAAAAGCACTAAAATACAACTAAATAGGGATTTTCACAATAAAAGCACTATAATACAACTAAATAGGGATTTTCACAATAAAAGCACTATAATACAACTAAATGGGGATTTTCACAATAAAAGCACTATAATACAACTAAATAGGGATTTTCACAATAAAAGCACTATAATACAACTAAATGGGGATTTTCACAATAAAAGCACTATAATACAACTTAATAGGGATTTTCACAATAAAAGCACTATAATACAACAACTAAATGGGGATTTTCAACCATTTCAAGGACAGGAACAAAGACCCAGACCAGGACCCGAACCAAGACCAAAACCCGAACCCAGACCAAGACCCGGACCAAGACCCGAACCAAGACCCAGACCGGGACCCAGACCAAGATCTGAACCAAGACCCAAACCAAGACCCAGACCAAGATCCGAACCAAGACCCAGACCCAGATCAGAACCAAGACCCAGACCAAGACCCAAACCAAGACCCAGACCCAGATCCGAACCAAGACCCAGACCAAGACACAAACCAAGACCCGAACCAAGACCAAGACCTGAACCAAGACCGAGACCCGAACCAAAACCGAGACCCAGACCAAGACCCGAACCAAGACCCGAACCAAGACCTGAACCAAGACCCAGACCAAGACCCAAACCAAGACCCGAACCAAGACCCAGACTCAGACCAAGACCCGAACCAAGACCCAGACCAAGACCCGAACCAAGACCCAGACCAAGACCCAGACCAAGACCCTGACCAAGATCCGATCCAAGACCCAGACCGAGACAAAGACCCGAACCAGATCCAAGACCAAGACCCGAACCAAGACCCGAACCAAGACCGAGACCCAGACCAAGATCCGAACCAAGACCCAGACCAAGACCAAGACCCGAACCAAGACCCAGACCAAGATCCAAACCAAGAGCTGAACCAAGACCCAAACTAAGACCCAGACCAAGACCCTGACCAAGCCCCGAACCGAGACCCAGACCAAGATCCAAACCAAGACCCAGACCCGAACCAAAACCGAGACTAAGACCCGAACCAAGAACCAGAACGAGACCCAAGACCCTACCCAAGACCCAGACCCAAACCGAGACCTAGACCAGGTTGCCATAGTTACCAGAACTAAAACACTATCAAGGCAATCCACAAAAGCCAGCCAAGACCCAGTCCCAAACGAAGACCCAGACCCAAACCCAAACCCAGACCCGAGCCAAGACCCAGACCAGGTTTCCATAGTTACCAGAACCAAAAATATATCAAGGCGAACCACAAAAGCCAAACCAAGACCCAAACCAAGATCCGAACCAATACCCAGAGCAAGAACAAGACCCGACCCAAGACACAGACCCAAACCGAGACCCAGACCAGGTTGCCATAGTTACCAGAACTAAAACACTATCAAGGCAAACCACAAAAGCCAGCCAAGACCCAGACCCAAACGAAGAACCAGACCCAGACCCGAGCCAAGACCCAGACCAGGTTGCCATAGTTACCAGAACCAAAAATATATCAAGACGAACCACAAAAGCCAAAACCAAGACCCAGACCAAGACCCAGGCCAACATCCAGACCAAGTCTCAGACCAGAACCAGACCAAGTCCCAGACCAGGTTACTATAGTTACCGGAACCCAAATCAGATCAAGGCGGACCACAAAAGGTGGGCCAAGTCCAGACTAGGTTGCCATAGTTACCGGAACCAAAATCAGATCCAAGTAAACCACAGAAGGTAGGCCAAGTCCAGACGAGATTTCCATAGTTACCAGAACAAAAACCATATCCAGGTAAACCTAAGAAGCCAGGCCAAGTCTTGCCCAGGTTCCCATAGTTACCAGATAATTTCAGTGGTGTGGGAAACAGTTTTAAAGACACTTTCAAGGATTTCAGGAGTTTCAAGGATTTCAGAAGTTTCAATTATTTCAGTAGTTTTGAGAATTTCAAAAGTGTCAAGGATTTTAGGAATTTCAAGGTTTCAACAGTTTCAAGGATTTCAGGAGTTTCAAGGTGTCAACAGATTCAAACATATCAGTAGTGTCAAGGTTTCAACAGTTTCAAGGATTTCAGAAGTTTTAAAAGACTTCAGGAGTTTCAAAGCTTTTTCAAGTATTTTAACAGTTTCAAGGCATTTTTAAGGATTTTTTTCAGGTGACTTCTGCAATAGCATTATTCCGCAGTCAATCGCAATGGCTTCAGCCATTGCAAAAGTTTCTAGTTATTATTATTATTATTATTATTATTAATATTAATAAATGAACTTTTTCATGATATTCTAATTATATGACGAGCACCTGTAATGAGGTGGTTTGCTGATGCCATTGGCTCCAGCAGAATAAAGTGAGTGTCCATCTCAGTGTCCTGATCTCAATATCATTGAGCCACCGTGGGGAGATGTCAAACGCACTGTTAATGTGAGACAGCCCAGAATTGACAAGAACTGGAGGCTTTTTTGCCAAGAAGAATGGGCCGCTTTACCAGGTCGCCCCAAAGGACCACATGATTCGTCCACAGGCCTTTCCTAAAAATAGCACAACTCAGCTGCGTATAAAATTGTATTTTATTCTGTAACTATTCTTTTTTTAATCACACTTGTATTTATATAGATTTAAAATAACAATATCTTAAACATATGTTTCTTATACATGAAGTTTAGGTGAACTCTAACGTACTCCAGTTCAAACGTCAGTATTGTGAGTGTGACGTTACAGTGCTCGTGGAGAGTAAGCTAGCAGGCGCAGTGAAGATTGGCGCTGAATGCAGTTTCTTATACCAAAACATGGCAGAAAAAAGAAAGAAAACATATCACTTTCACAGCGAATGGGAGTCAGAGTTCTTTTTTACGACTGTGAAAGAAACCGTTGTGTGTCTTATTTGCGGTGACGGCAAAGCGGCATAATGTGGAGAGACACTTTACTACGACTCACAAAAACTATCACGCTAACTACCCACCGGGACGCGCCCTACGGGCAGAAAAAGCTCTTGAGCTAAAGACAGCTTTGGGTAAGCGACAGGCTTTTTTCACAAGGCCGGCGAAAAAGTCACAAAAAGCAACTGAAGCCTCGTTTAGAGCTACGCATTTCCTGATCAAGAAGAAGAAGGCATTTTCAGACGGAGAAGTTGTCAAAGAAGCAATGTTGATAATTGCTAACACTGTACTTAAAGACGAGAAATATGGAACCGATGTAATCGCCACTCTCTCCAACGTCCAACTGGGGCATCTACGATGGCTAGACGAGTGTCAGCTGGTGAGGTGCCGGTGGTTTAGCATCCAGTGCGACGAGTCTGTGGACAGCAGCAGTACAGCGCAGCTGATGGTTTTTATCCGGATGGCGTTTGAAGATTTCTCCACAGGAGAAGAACTCCTGACACTACTGCTGCTATTGGAAAAGCTGGTAGCGGTGATCACAGATGGGGCTCCTGCTATGATCGGCCAACATGCAGGCATCATCGCTCACTGTAAAGGTGACCCAGACTTCCCCACATTTCTGCATTACCACTGCATCATTCACCAGCAGACATTGTGTGCCAAAGTGATCAGCGTTGGGCACGTGATGACTCCCGTTGTGAAAATCTAAAACAGTATCCGCTCCAAAGCAAACAGCACAAGTGCTATTGGAGGAGATGGCAGCTGAATATGGTGACCTGCTACTACACACAGAATTCAGATGGCTCAGCAGAGGACGAGTTGTACTTCGTCTTTTGTCACTTTTGGGTGAAATCAAAGAGTTCATGCAGTCTAAAGGCGAAGACGTCTCACTGCTAGAGGACACAGAGTGGACACTTGACCTGACATTACTGGGAAACTAAACCACTTGAACTGCGAGCTGCAAGGTAAAGGCAAGACTGTTGTTAACATAAGTGCTTTAAATGCATTTAAAGCCAAAATGAACATTTTCTCTGTGAATATACAAAGAAAGATACTGCACTTTCCCTCTGTGCAGTCAGTGCTGAAAGACAATGCTTCTGCGTCTGATACATTTGACAAAGTTGCACACAAATACTGTGAAGTCATAGACAGACTTGGGCAACAGTTTGAGAATAGGTTTTGTGACCTTTATCAGCTTGAGCCATGTGTATCATTCATCTCCAATCCTTTCATGAATGTGGACACAACATGCTTTGCTGAGCAACTAGGCAAGGCAACTTTATTTATACTGCGCATTTCGTACACAAGGCAACTCAATGCACAGACTAAGTACAACGTTCAGCTTGGATGCTGGACAGGTGGAGATTGAAATCATAACGTAAAATGACGTCCACCTCAAAGCCTACCAGGCTGCACCAAACTTTTGTCCTTGTTGACAGAGAAGTACAGTGGTGTGGGTACAGCAGCTATGAAGGTTGCCAGCCTGTTTGGTTCTACCTATCTATGTGAATCAGCATTTTCTGACATGAACTTCATCAAGAACAAACACAGAACACTCCTCACTGATGCACATCTGAGACCAGATTACAATACAATAGTAAACAGCATGCAATGCCAGTCTTCCCACTAACACAGAGAGAGATACCAGATGTCAGTGGCCACATGGCAGTGCCATGGCAAAGTTTAATTCAGATATTGATGAATTGTTCAATTTAAAAGTGTGTTCATGGCATGTAACAATTTTACTTTGTTAAAAATACAGCAGATTTAGTCAGTAGTTCAAAATGTGACAAGATGTAAAAAATATTTAATTAGATTTTTCATTACATTACAGACAGTACAATCGTTAACATAGTTTAAAAGTGGCTGGTGAAAATGGGAAATTTTTCCTAAGAAATGTAATGTGAGTGATTTAACAATTTGCTGAGATAAATATAAAGTGCTGAATGTTTATCTGTTTACCACCTTGTTGATAATTATTGTGAGAAATCATTAACGTGATCAGAGTATTCACATTATTAATAATGTATAACTAAAGGCAAACTAAGCAAATGTGTTATGAGTGTATCAATCTGATAGCCCTTCGTATGACTCATGAAGTAGCTCTCAGTATCAAAATGGTTGGTGACCCCTGATCTGGAGGATATCGCGCTGGTATAGCACCAAAAAGTCACGTGTTAAACTCCATTTCCTGACGGAGCTAGCAAACATTTCCTAGTAGGGCTTTTCTACGCTGTCCCATTAGAATGAGGCTCCACTAAAGCGGCTCTACTGACTTTTCTGATTTTCCTTCGCGGGTCACAGCATGTAGTTTGATTACCTGAACGTGAAGAATCCGCACGGTTCCAGCACTTCTCTCTCTTGTACCTCTTTCTTCAGTTGTGGAACGCGTTCACAAATGTCCTGTTTATCCATGTCTTGGAGTTGTGAACTCCTTGAGAAAATATCCTTGATAAAAACAAAGTAAATCTTTCTGAAGTTTCACTGTTTGTCAATAGCATAATGAGAACTGAGTGCTTCCTGATGGCTTTAAAAAATAAAAGAGGCATCTAAAAACAGCTGCAGATACTGTACATATATATGAACAATTAAAATCGTTTTGGATATTTGTTATTAGTCTAAAGATGACACTTTTGAAAGTAAAGGCGTGTGAATTTAACTAAAAACAAGTGAATTTACATTATTATGCCACTGAAACAGATCTACTGTAGTTATGAAAAACACTGCTATGTAAAGATATATATGTTCAGTACCAATAAGAAAAAACATCTACTTTCACCCAGGTTACTATACAGTAGTGTGTCGTGACTAGTGGACCGAAATGTGTGATGGCGGAGGTCTTATTTGAACATATAAAGGCCAAACTACAAGAGAATGACATTTCTTTGAAGATTTTAGTGGGACTTTCAGTGAACAGTACCCCTATTAACCCTGGAGCAATGAATTTCCACCTGGATACTTGAGGAAAACTCCCAGCATTGGCATGGTTGGGTACAACACAGCAAAACCACCCTTTCGTGAGCTCTGTGTCTGCTGACTCAATGACAAAACGCTATTGTTTTATAGGCTCTCACTCGTCCGAGATAAGAGCTGAATCTGTAAAGGATAACTAGGGCTAGAAAAGGTGCATCATGTTTAAGGCGAGACGCTGCAGGTGAAAACGCAATAGTTAATGTTAGAGATTTTTGGTTAATTCTGCCATAACATCTTACCTTGTACGATGCTTAATTTATACGTTTTGTTTCTAGCGAGGCGGATGTCCCCACGTGTATTCATTCACCTAAATAGTCATATTTTAAATCCACGCGGACTGTGAAAGGGGCTCGTTTCTGGTAGACAGAAAGTCTGGGAAGTTGTTGCCGGCCCACCTGCGAAAATGTTTTTTGTAGGATAGTTGGTACATCAACCAATCACAAGTCATGAGTGAAACATATAGCAACCAACCAGCTTAACCCTGACCCTGCCCTAGCCACTAACCTTAAGGATAGTGGGCGGGTGCCTAATCCGAATACATCTCTGATTGGATGATGTCTGTACCTCCACATGTGACCGGGAGGACTGACAGCCCTGAGCCCAGAGAGAGGACAGATCGTAGTTTACGAAATTCACTCAAACTATTTTAGAACAGAAGGTTTGCTGTTGGTGACAGGCAGCGTTTGTGAAAACAATGACAAGCTTTTTTAAGGTAGCACGAGAAGGTTTTGTTTTAAGGTGGACCGGAGCATTTACGTTTGCAGTCACAAACATGCGAGTGATTCTATTTTTAGATCGCAAAGGCTTACATTTGGAAGCCTATGCGACTAAAGTTTAACTAAACTAACTAAACGGCATGAACACGTTACTCCTGTTCTGGTCACCCTGCACTGGCTTCCAGCTTTCACGTACAATTTAAGTTCCTGTTGATTTTGTGAAGTGTCTGCACCATTTAGGCCCATCCTATTAGATGGAACTGTTGCAGCCTTACTCACCTTACGCCGAGGGCGTGAGGTGACTCTGAGGTCAGCTGACCAGCTCCTGTTGGTTGTGCCTAAAACACGTCTCAAATCTAAAGATGACAGAGTCTTTTCTGTAGCGGCGCCCACACTGTGGAACGGCTGTCAGCTCCTCTCAGTCTTTAGGCCTTCGAAAACTAGTGAGGCAGAATGTCTTGGTTTAACTTTTATTTTATATATATGTGTGAACTGTAAATGTATGTGTGTTACCCTTTGCTGTTGTATTTTGCAACTCTGGAGAGCACTTTGGTTCTGAAATGTGCTAAATAAATAAACTTTAATTGAAAACCTCTCCACTTTGGTAGCTCCTAACCCCAAACTTTCCCCTCTTAGATATTTGATTATTTTTTTCAGAGGGATTGTTTGTTTTTTTATAGCCATAGTGATTTATGGCTTTTATATAAAAAGCAGCATGTTTTCACTTATAATTAGCTTGCTCAAAATCTAAACAGATCCAAAATCTTTCTTAGTAATATCGACAAAATAAAACATTTAAACGTGGCTCTCCATTATTTAGATTCCGTTCGCTGAAAATATCAGTGAGTTTGGCAATTTTTTTTTGCATAAAATCTCTTATTTTTATAAACTACCTCAGAAAGCTACCACAAATGCTGGGTGCAGGTTATTAGGGGTAAAAATCATTCATATTTTATTCACTGCATTATTAATGATGCATTATTACATGAAAGTGCAATGAGGTGACGAACTTCGGGTGAGCAGAAAGCATTCTTAGTTTCTATAAAACGTTATCCTTGAATCTCACTCAAAGTTGGCCATGCATTGTTAAATCTCCAGTTTGTGCATGAGTTAAAAGCAAAAGCTTGTTCCGCCTTTAGCTTTGATTCCAGCACATTCTCTGACTTTGTTTCAATCATAGACTGTAAAATTAAGAATGGACAGAGAACGCGTGGCTTCCCCCCAATAGCGTTCAGCGTGAGCTAGCTGAAGCTCGCTCATGCTAGCAATTTGGCTGGGTTTTGGAGCCAGCTTAATTAAAAATGCATATTGTAAAAGAATCAAATTAGGACGATGTTGCGAATGTTAAGACAAACACATGGACATCAGAATGACAAGTCTGTGTTCAATAATGACTTAAAGGAACAGGCCAGTGTTTTTCCATACTGAGATGTTCTTACCTGAGCTTAGACGAGTTGATGCGTACCTGTCTGGTCTTATTGCATGTTCTCAGTCACGCAAAACGACCAAAGATGTTGTTAGCATTTGGCTTCTCACAGTATATTCCTATGGCTCCAAACGGGGTGAAGTTAGAAGCGACCAAGCTCTTCCACGGACACGCACAAAGACCAGACAGGTACGTTTCAACTCGTCTAAGCTCAGGTAAGAACATATCTCAGTATGGAAAAACGGTGGCCTGTTCCTTTAAAGAGAGTCAAAAAGGTTTCAATGGAAAGTCCATAGGAGCCAGGAGCTTCCGGAGCCAGCCGCCATTTGCTTACGGTTACAGGAAGACGTCGGTCGCAATAAGTCCATTCTTAATTTTACGGTCTATGGTTTCAATAAGCTTCTGCGATGTCCAACGATCCAGCGTCACATTCATTTCTCACCAAGATCTTTGTATTGATGACGGGAGAGTGTGACCACTGTGCAAAGCCTTCTCCAGCACATCCCAAGGGTTTAAGATCTGGACTCTGTGGCGGCTGATCCATCTCACACTCCTTAAACCACTCTTTCACAATGTCAGCTCCATGAATCCTGGCATCGTCATCTTGGAATATGCCCATGCCATTGGGGAAGAAGAAATCCATTGGTGGAAAAACCTGGTCATTCAGGATGTTCAGCTCAGTCTTTGGGCACATAGTGTTGCTGAACCTAGACTTGACCAACTGCAGCAACCCCAGGTCATAGCAGTTTGTGAAATCCAGTTTTTTTTTAAGAAATGTGCCCGTGTTTGGCCAGTTTGCTCACGGTAATGTCAGGCCCCGATTGTGTGATCATCAGGGGACCAGCCTCGGGCATGCCGGAGTATTTTTGCAATCACACCTGCTGTTGTGTCTGGGCTTTCAGAAGTGCAGATTTTCAAACAAGAAGCGTCTAAATTAAAGCTATATCAGGAATTATTTGTATGCTATACATGATTCTAAAGCCACAGTTAGTACGGCATGTGCAAATCACTTTCCCTCATTAATCTAAAGCCAGTTACATTGATATGGTAATCTCTTTTGACAGAATTAATTCAGGGATTTATTTTCTGTCTCTCTCTCTCTCTCTCTCTCTCTCTCTCTCTCTCTCTCTCTCTCTCAGCAAAGCAAGTGTCTCAGCAAACTGAGACACTTTTCTGCGGCTCGGGCGGTTCGGGTTTGATTTACAACAGGTCGGGTTGGTGCGGGTCAGAAAAAAAAACAACCCGCGCATCTCTAGCGTCCGGACCGTGTTTTCCCAAGTTTATTGAAGCGTATGATTCGAAAGCCTGGGCATTTCAAACCACAGCTGCTGCGTTGTCATGAAGCTTTTCCTCCTCTTTTCAGGCGGTGTTTCACTTGTGTCTTTATGATGTAGTAGAGGTTTAGTTTAGTTTAGTTTAGTTTATTAGTTTATTTGAGCAGTTAAAATTCTGCTCAAAAGGAGTAGTAATGTAGTAGAGGTGATGTTATGTTGCTCCAAATTCAGACATATGATCTGTGTCCTTTTTTTTAATTTTTATGTAGGACTCCTGGACTCCACTTCCTCCTAACGGCGCGTTCTCCCACTGTAAACAGCACAGTACTCTGTGCACATCATGCATTTTCTATTGTCTTGTCCAAAGTCCTAAACATGGTGCTGTTTCTACCAATAAACCATCAGTAAATCTGACAATTCTAAAGTCCAATGACGATTATCCCAATTAAGGTTAAATCTCAATTAAGGTTTAAAAGAAAGTAATGTAATTAAGCTTCATGCTAGGGTACTCATGTCAAAGCAAATCAACAACACATCAGCACATCATCAACAACCATGAGGCAAGTTGGTAAGTCATATTTATGGCATTTAATGGGTGAATGTTCCACAATATGGCTCTAATTGCAGATGCAGCCACTGAGATTTCGTCTCTAAACTCTACAAAATCCACACTGAGAGGATTTATCGAAGCGAACTCTGAATTCACACTCCCTGGTTGGTGAGCTAACCCTGCCATGAGGCGTATCCACAGAAATGTGCCTGCCGGCCTGCACCTCTCTGATCACACAACATGCTTTCACATGCTAAGTAGGTGAACTGCCTTGCTCAAGGACATGATGAATTTGTAAACTGCCCGGAGCTGGGATGAAACCGTCCAAGTTACAAACGCATTACTGCCATCGTGAACCAAGTGCGTTATGATGTGTGTGCTATGGAATTGTGCACAATACAGTATGAATAATGTTTCAATAAATGATGGGATGGGATGCCTTTTTTGGGGGGTGGGTCAAAACTCAAGGAATCTTCCAAATATTTTTAAATACAAGACTGGAAAGTTTAGAGTCTTTAAATAATATAAATGTTGAGATTTGTTTGCAAAAATGAAGCTTAAGCGCAAATTCAACCTGGAGACGTGCCTGCAGCCTTCATCCATCGCCTCATCAACGGCAGCCTTCACCAATGTCGTGGAATTTCTTATCACTATAAAGGAAAAAAGCTGGAAAGTATTGTCTTATCAAACGTATAGATAGATAGATAGATAGATAGATAGATACTTTATTAATTTTATTATAATTTATTTAACGCACGTGCGGAGAACTGACACGCAGAAAATGCATGGTATTTGTATTTGTATTTATTTTGATCTCCATTAGCTGTAGTAAGTACAGCTATTCTTCCTGGAGTCAATCCAGCATGCTGCTCACAAAACAATATTTACACCAGTTTTCAACACCGAGTGATAATATTACCCCCCCCCCCCCCACACACACACACACACACACACACACACACACACACTCAAATGTACTAAGGACATAGTGTATGCTATCAGTGAATACATAAGAGATGATGTAATGCCAGCATTAGTAGCGTAATGGTCAAGTTACTTAATTAGACCACCATGGGTCACACAACAGGTTTTATCAAATTAATACATGAGATGCCTTTTCAAAAGGGCTTTAAATTGGTACTTACTGTTTGCATAAATAATGTCACTTGGCAAAATATTCCAACCAGACATGGCTCTATACATTACAGTACTTTTTCCATTGTTGGTTATCACTTTGGGAAGTTTAAATCTGCCCTCCGTGGCATGTCTGGTTTCATAATTATGATCATCCGAACTAAAATTTAACTCTTTGTACAGTACATTTGGAAGGTTAGTTGTAATTATATTTCTTATTAAATTCATTAAAGAAGCAGTAAATCTCTCTTTTACCTTGAGCCAGGACAGTGTATTATGCATCCAGTTTACATTAGTTCTGAGTGAGCACCGAAGTATACAACGAGCTGCTCTGTTTTGGACGGTTTGTAAAGCTTTTATATTTGTTACGGCAGCACAAGACCAAATCTCTGAGCAGTAGTCTAACTGCGATAATACAAGTGTTTTATAACATCTGTAATCATACTGAAAGATAACATATGACGACATCTTTCACCATTGAGAGGCACTTTCCCATTCTACTGGCCACCATACTAATATGCTTAGACCAAGATAGTTCATTGTCAATTTCAATACCAAGCAGTCTGGTCTGTCGCACCTGCTCAACAGTTACATCTTTGACAACAAGACTCAAGTTGGGTTCATCCCGCAGCATGTGTTTTGTTCCAAAAACAATACTCTTTGTTTTGCCAATGTTTAGAACTAGCTTGTTATTTGTAACCCACTCAAATACTGAAGTTAATTCTTTCTTTAAAACAATTTGAAGTTCTTCAACCGTACTTTGTGATGAATAAATGGTTGAGTCATCGGCATACATTGCTATTTTTGACTTTTGTAACACTAGTGGCAAGTCATTTGTATATATAGAAAACAGGAGTGGTCCTAGGCAGCTTCCTTGAGGTATACCACAGCTAATTGTTTTTACATCTGAGAAGCTTCCATTAAAAAAGACAGTTTGTTTCCTGTTTTCTAAATAATTCTTAAGCCACAGTGATGCTGCTGGACTGAACCCATAGCATTGCATTTTACTCAACAGAAGGTTGTGATCTATAAGATCAAAAGCTGAGCTGAAATCCAACAATACAGCTCCTGCTAACCTTTTGTTGTCTAATGCTATCAACCAATCATGGTGAGCTCTGCCGAACAGACTCTCTGATCAAGTCAATATAGCCAAGGCACATAGCAGGACCCAGAAACCGTGACGCGGTATGAGACGTCACGGCAGAAACCATTTGGTGTGTTTAATGCAGATGACTGGCAGACGTCTGGGGTGCTAAGACAATCGAGAAGCCCTTTGTTTCCAGGACCGGTCTTTGGCCTATAGTCTTAGGTGTGGTAAGGGCAATCAGCAGAGGGCCCTCGTCTGGCGGAGCAGGACGCCGGCACTTCAGTATAAACTCAGCATGTCTTTCAGACGGGAAGAGCCTGGCCTTGTATATTGTTAAACTGCCATTACACCAATCACCCAATCACGGCCCCAGCGCAAGCCGCACCTTCACGTCAGCCAATCATCGCAGCCGCCTATTCCGCTCAGCCATTCATCGTCCAGGATCCCCTTCTTAAGCTCCCTGGTCAATCACACGGCCGTTTCCCAGTCGTGCTGCGCCCTCCTCGGCCTGGCCTCTCCTTGGCTCTGCTCGTCGCATCAACCACGCGTTGGGTCTCGTCCTACCACCACCAGTGTCCAGGCTCCGGGGAAGATTCTGGCCATCATCTACCAACACCATGTATTCCATATCGTTCCTGCAATCTTTCACCGGGGTCTGAGCCCCAATCACGATTCAAGTTCAATAAAACTTTCTAATGCAGTCTGTCTCTTTGAGTCTTCTCAGGTTGAAATGTCATGTAATTAGAGAAAAAAGGCTTAAACGTTTGACATACTTTTGATTAGTCTTTTCCTTACCACCCTTCACTTTCAGTTTCAAGAGTTGAGTTAGGTCTGCGTAATGGTGGATAATTTGAGCAGCTGTGGCAAATAATGCATTAAAGTGATTGTCCCAGTAGTTACCGATATGTGACTTTATCCCTTTGTACTTACAAACTTCTGTCCAAATATCTTTGAGACCTAAATGATCACCAGCCGGACCAAAAGGATCTGCCACCAATAGTTTTTCCGAACTTGAAAAATTGGCCACTGGCATCGCGACCACATTTTCCATTAGTTTCTAGCTCGGACTGTTGGATCTGAAGCTCTTGTCAGCTGTAACTGTGAAATCCCAACAAACAATCTTCCATGCAGAAGAAGTGATGCACCACCTGACCATGAGTCTCTGAAGGAGAGGATTCCAGCAAGTTGTCCCGCCATTCACACAGTTTCCTGTTACTAGCTTTCTCATTTGAGGCACGGTCACTCAGGAGGAAAGATAATTTTGTCATCCCATCTTGAACAAAATTACCATCAGACTCTGATCCAGGAGAATGGGCATCAGAAAGTTTGAAAACTTTTACAATAGAGTCCTCTGATGCTATTTCACCAGACCCTAACGTATTACCAGTATCAAGGATCTGCTCTTTTCTTTTCGGCTGGTTCCGTCTTTATTGACACCCCAGTTTGGTGTTTTCATGAGAAGTTCAGCTATGTACCTCCCAGCAATATACTGGCCTCATCAGTAATGTTGATACAAACTTGCTGGGAGGGTAGCTTGTTGAAGTCGGTGTCAAACAGGTGCTTTGCCAACAGCTTGAATGACCCGTCCATCTTTATCAGTTGCAACTTCCCAGGACACAAGGACACCAGCTCGAGGACACACATCCGAAGTGTATCAGAGAAAATACCACCAGACTTTAATTTTAGAGGTTCCTTTTGATTGACAATGATTTCTCATTGGCAATAACAAGTTCATTTTCTTTCATTCTGAGGTCACTGCTCAGTTCCTTTTATAATACCTTTCAGGGATTTTATCTGTGAAGTCTCCTCACTTTTGCTACTGGATATTATGAACAAAGTCTTGTATTTAGATTTCATCTTTTGTTCTGGTATCTTTTCCTTTTTAATACCAACATAATCTCTCTTTTGCATAAAACAGAGAAGGTCGCCTTTTTCAAAAAAAAAAAAAAAATCCAGTTTTTGTATCCTCCAGTGACACTTTAGTAGTTTTCGACGGGAATAAGTGGACTGACTGTACCAAGCTTTTTCTCAATGCTTGCAAGTTCACATCTCACTGCTTCATAATATTTGATGTCTTTTTTAATTATTATTTGTAACAAATCCAAGTAAGTACAGAGAACCTCTACAGTATTCGTGGCACTATGATTGGTGGTCCTTTCTGTCAAATCGAACACCTTTGCTTATGATGGACTGAGAAACATGACTTCAAGAAGTGGCAATGGTAAATCACATCAAGTGTTTTCCAGATCAACAATCTCTTTTGTCTGTTTTCTTTTACGCAGTTTTTCCTCTGCATTTAAAAAGGTATAAGATTTTCTTGTTTAATCTTTTCTCAAAGTCTTTTGAGAGCAAATAATCTTGATGTGAATGATAGATTCACTGGGAGACAGATTTAAAATCCATGTTTTTAGTTTTGACCAGGTTAACCTTTGGCGCAGGATGCATCGCCTCACTTCAAGAATTAATCCATTTGTGAAATTGTTGTTATCTAGCCTTGTATGACTTGAGTGGTTGATGAGTTCTTCGAGAAAATTCTCCCAGGTACTCTTCATCCTTGTCAGCCATGAGGAATCAAGCATTGCTCCAAGAAAAAATAAGACATTTAGATGACAAATCAGTTCTGAACATTTATCTATTATTAAACCTCAGTATTTATTTCATTTTTGACTAGGATGACTTTTCATATATAATAGTAGGTAATTTGCTTGGTAATTTCATAGTGTAAAATTAAGCTAAAATGATTCTATTGCATTTGTGGTGATTTGGTAATTAATTATGTGAATAAGTGTGTTAAAGAGCCTTTTTGTAGTTCAAAAGCTCTGCATTGTGTCTTTAAGCAAATGAGTGTGCGCAGCACTAGAGCAAACAACCACAAAAGAGTTTTGAGCCGACACAAGTTACCCAAGGGAAACTAGCTTTGTTACCGGGGCCAAGACCATAAACAGCCGATTGCTATAACTTATCATTGCCATAAGGCTGGATACCGTTCTTTTTCTTATCACACCAATTGGCGAAATTGAAATTGGTAAGATTCATGCACTACAGTCAGCCTGTTCGCATCTAAGCTGAGGGGAGTTACCGCTAGCTGCTCAATGACTTTGTTTTTCTCGCTAATGTAACCACGCATTTCTTCCTCTTGTGAAGAAATGTCCAAACGAGGCAAAATTAAGTGGATTAATTAATTCGATATAGCTCATATAGAGCTTCGATAGAAAAGCAGCGAGAGACAGCGGCTCACCGGACAGGAGAAGGGTTTGGTCCTTGGACAGGAGATGGTTTGACCCTGGACAGGAGAAGGGTTGGCCCTTGGACAGGAGAAGGGTTTCCAAACGTCAGCTGTGCTGGGACTCGGAAAGGAACAGGCACGGGACCAGGAGCGCTAAAAAAGCATCTCACATAGCACCAAACTTTAAGGTTTTTATTACTCTGGATTTTGCGTTTGAGTTGATCTCTGATGTCTCGCTCTGTCAACAAAACATCTCAAAACAGCCACCTGTTTCCATGTTTACAATGCACGTGTCTCCGCCTTCATGTGTCGTGTGTTTCCGTATATTACCAGTGTTCCAGAAAGTTTTTGTTTGGGGGCGGAAGCACCACTGCTTTGGTTTGCATTGTTAAAACAACATTTGGTGTACAAATGCCATGTAAAAAAGCTGTTTATTCATACGCCTTTCTAATATGGAAAGAATAGAATATAACTTTATTGTCTGTTCCAAAGAGCAGAAATGTGTCTTTCAGCACGGCTCAAATCAATCAATAAAAACACACACAACATCATTACAAAATATCACATCAAGATCTATTATATGCGTTTGCGTGAGTGAACCAGATAACTTGCTACTGAAGGCCCTGACTGAAACCCCATAGCACACTACTGAGTATATATATATATATATATATATATATATATATATAATATATACAGTAGGTCTCAAATGTCTTAGCTCATAGCCGTTTGTTTACTTTCAAAAAGCTGCTTCTGTAACACCTACCCTCTACAATAATGATTAGAAAAGGCAGCAGTGATTATAGGAGCAGCAGTAGCAGCAATGGAAACAGAACTAAGCTCGCTCCGGGAGTTTGTAGACCAGTATAATAATAAACGAGCAGACAACAGTAAATTAAATGTAGGTACCTTATTATTTAAACATGGGGAGTGCATGTATTTACAGTGCAGTGGTCATGACCATGGTAACAAAGCGCTTCAATTTCAGTGTCAACAATCGCAACAAATCCCAAACCCCTCCCAAAGTTATTTCCCCCCAGGAGGTGAATGGACAAAGTTCAGTTCGTTATAGTCTATGAGTTATACGTGGATCCAGTCTATGAGATCCAATTGCTATGTAGCAATAAGGAGTAGGTGTGAATGAGAGCAGTGAGGGACGGCTGTGCAACTCCTACCGCACTGGAGAAGATGGATGGTGGATGATTGTTGAGCAGGTTCAGATCCCTGGCTTCAGCTCGCCATCGAGGACTAAAGGGTCTTTGGAGGTGACCAAAAAAACCCGGCCTGTGCAAATACAGGACCAGTGAATTAGGATTCAAAGTGCATACACATCAATATCAAAGAGAAGAGACTTCATAAATATTTGCATCTATAATAGTCCATATAGTTCACTATTAATACAACAGCAATCAATATCATCATCTATCACAAGGGAATAAAATAATTGTGCAACGGTGTGGTAGTCGAGCCACTATTGTAACCCCTAATGCACATAAACAACCGAAACCACATGCTAATGCTAGTGTAGCATTAAGCTAATCGCTTATAATGGGAACCCTCATTGGACAGTAGCTAATGCTAAACAGAGGCTAACGGTTAGCACTCACCGATCGGAGATAGGTTAACAGCACATCTCATTCGCAGTAGACAGCGGGTTCAGCTCAATATCATCTATTGACAAGTGTAGGCAAGCGTCAGGCGATAGTTATACAGATGACATTTCTTCAGGATGAGGGTTAGTTGAATTACTGACCTGTTGCAGCCCTGAGAACGGTTTCCCCCCACGCCTGCCTGAATGCCGGCACCACCATGATTAAAACTAATCTGTCACATGATACACATGCATCACGTGCAGCACGAGTTACCGCGAGAACTCGGAGGAGCGCAGGAGAGAGAAAGGCAGCGGACAAGGATGCATTATCATTTTAATGGGGGTTACACTTCCTTCAGGACCATTATCGACACTTTGCAAACCCCACAAAACACGACAAAGACGTACAAAAGTATCCAGTATAACAATGTAGAGCAAATGCAGTTCACAGAAAAAGGCAAAAAACCAAGAGAGAGGGAGGTTGCTGCTTGTTTACACGTCGCCATGACAGTAGTTTACTTTTCAAAGCGGAAACCATCAGAGTCTGGACCGTGTCTTTTTGAGGCTGCAGCTGAAACTAGGTAATTCTAATCCTGTGTGAATAGGGCTTTAGTCACTGACATCTCTAATATGTGCTGCCCTCCAAGCAAGCGTTACCATGGCGATTGCAAGTGCATTGCCTATGCTGGGTTGCAGGTGACATCACAGCATTCTAAAGGCCAATACTATTATATAGAGGAAAAATTACTTAGTTTTTGAGGAAATGTTTGGTCTTGTACAGAGAGATCATGGACCCAGTGACTGATATTAATGATCATTTTTGTCATTCATACATTTTCTTTTGAGCTATGACTGTGAAAGTGTAATGCTGTTAATAGGAAAAACTGGCTCCTGCCCCCCACTGGGTCTGGTGACATCATCAAATTCTAGAACCTGCAACCCAGCAGTTGCCATGGAAACAGCTGTTGTGTTTTCCATCACTGTTGCTTTAGCTTCCCTTAAATGTTTCCAATGTTTCCAAAAAGACTGTGGAGAGTAGGGGTGTGAACGGTTACAAAAAATGGTAACCGGTTAACCGTTTGTTTAAGAAGTGGACCGCAGTTGCGCTATACGGCCAATGGAGCGTGCAGTCACTTATCAGAATGATTCCTTCGCGTCACGGCCGCCACGCAATTGCCAGACATATACAATTATGATAAAATAGGCCTAATTAGGTCGTACAGAAAACTTGCCGTAGAATTTGTAAAAACAAGTACCTGACTGTAAAGTTTGGAGTCTGTAGGAGCTACTATAAGGGCTCACCCGCTGCCCGAGTGGGGCCTTCTCTCATTCCGAGAAAACAAGCCTTGAGTTTTGTGGCCACTGCGCATGCGCGGAACCTTCTTCGGCTCGTCCGTCCCAGGCGTCTCCCAGAAGGAAATATACCATATATGGTCGTGATAGCGTCATCACGGAACCCTTTGCAGCACACGTGGATGTAAAAGCTGTCAATATTTGTGAATGAAATACCCGCTGCAGAGCGGTCTTTCGACGCCGATTTTCTTACTTCCGGGTTCAGTCTGGCTCGCAAGCGGACAAATCATCATAAAATAAGCATCATGCGGGGTGAGTTTTGTTATTTTTATACTCTGACATGAAAACTAAGATGTAAAGGGAGGAAAATAGATACAAATCTCCACTTCGACCACTGCGTGAAAAATCAATATTTTCACCTGCCGTGTCTCGCCTTAATTTCTAAATAAATAATACGTGTTCATTTTGACTTTTTTTCGGTTATCGGTTACTGATTTTTCCTAACCGGTTATGATTTACCAACCGGTTAACCGGTTAACCGGTCACACCCCTAGTGGAGAGGTCACTGCGGTCATGCAGTGAGGGGGGTAAAGACCAGGCCCTGTCAGCTGTGGTTACCTGCCGCCAAGTGCCAACAGACGAGAGCTTGCAAGGCAGACAAGATCCCAAGCATACAAAGTTCCACACTTTCAAAGAGCATCTTTTATGCAGATGCTTTCCAGGTCCACGCACCAGGTCTGAAGAAGAATCTTCAGAAAAAGAATCTTCAGAAGAAGAATCTTCAGAAGAAGAATCTGCAGACTCAAAAGGATCCCCTGAGCCACTCACCCCACCCTGCATCAAACCGTACACTGCCGACAGTCTGAGAGAGACCACACACGCAGCGGGTCATCCTGGAGCAGGAGGCTGAGGAGCTGAGAGGAGGGGACCAGCTGGAGGTTTCAAAGTGCTGGGACCAAGACAGTGAAGACACTGCATCTGACATTGTGACCATCATTGTGGAAAGTGTGCCCCGTTGTGAGGACGCCTCTTTACCTGGCACCCCTGTAGCAGCTGAGGCGGCACAAGAGAAGATAAAATCCTTCTTTGTTTGCCGCTACGCCAAACGCTCATTTAAAAACCTGGTGAGTAAACTGTGTTGTCAGCAAACCAACGTCACGGATAATGTCCTGGAGGAAGCATCTCCTCTCCTGAAGGAGCTGTCACAGCCTGCCCAGCTGCTGTCTAAAGCAGAGCAGCCTGAGCTGGAGCAGGAGAAGGGTTTGGCCCTTGGACAGGAGAAGGGTTTCCAAACGTCAGCTGTGCTGGGACTCGGAAAGGGAACAGGCACGGGACCAGGAGCGCTAAAAAAGCATCTCACATAGCACCAAACTTTAAGGTTTTTATTACTCTGGATTTTGCGTTTGAGTTGATCTCTGATGTCTCGCTCTGTCAACAAAACATCTCAAAACAGCCACCTGTTTCCATGTTTACAATGCACGTGTCTCCGCCTGTCATGTGTCGTGTGTTTCCGTATATTACCAGTGTTCCAGAAAGTTTTTGTTTGGGGGCGGAAGCACCACTGCTTTGGTTTGCATTGTTAAAACAACATTTGGTGTACAAATGCCATGTAAAAAAGCTGTTTTATTCATATGCCTTTCTAATATGGATAGAATAGAATATAACTTTATTGTCTGTTCCAAAGAGCAGAAATGTGTCTTTCAGCACGGCTCAAATCAATCAATAAAAACACACACAACATCATTACAAAATATCACATCAAGATCTATTATATGCGTTTGCGTGAGTGAACCAGATAACTTGCTACTGAAGGCCCTGACTGAAACCCCATAGCACACTACTGAGATATATATATATATATATATATATATATATATATATATATATATATATATATATATATATTATATATACAGTAGGTCTCAAATGTCTTTAGCTCATAGCCGTTGTTTACTTTCAAAAAGCTGCTTCCTTCAGGACCATTATCGACACTTTGCAAACCCCACAAAACACGACAAAGACGTACAAAAGTATCCAGTATAACAATGTGGAGCAAATGCAGTTCACAGAAAAAGGCAAAAAACCAAGAGAGAGGGAGGTTGCTGCTTGTTTACACGTCGCCATGACAGTAGTTTTACTTTTCAAAGCGGAAACCATCAGAGTCTGGACCGTGTCTTTTTGAGGCTGCAGCTGAAACTAGGTAATTCTAATCCTGTGTGAATAGGGCTTTAGTCACTGACATCTCTAATATTTGCTGCCCTCCAAGCAAGCGTTACCATGGCGCTTGCAAGTGCATTGCCTATTGCTGGGTTGCAGGTGACATCACAGCATTCTAAAGGCCAATACTATTATATAGAGGAAAAATTATTTAGTTTTTGAGGAAATGTTTGGTCTTGTACAGAGAGATCATGGACCCAGTGACTGATATTAATGATCATTTTTGTCATCATACATTTTCTTTTGAGCTATGACTTGTGAAAGTGTAATGCTGTTAATAGGAAAAACTGGCTCCTGCCCCCCACTGGGTCTGGTGACATCATCAAATTCTAGAACCTGCAACCCAGCAGTTGCCATGGAAACAGCTGTTGTGTTTTCCATCACTGTTGCGTTAGCTTCCCTTAAATGCACGATAATGTGTGTGATGTCATAATGGTCTTAGTGTGGTCACGCCCACTCAAAGCTCCAGCCATTCGTGGTCAGCTGCGCCCTCAGGCAGACGCAGGACAACTTTCTCATCATCTTTTCACCGTTTTTCTGCAGAGGGACGACCTGAAAACTACAGCGGCACAGAAACGTACACCGTGCTCACATAGAAGTGATGCAAATGGAGCCAACACCTGAAACAATGCCTGTCCACTATGGCGGCGCCCAGGACCAGCCGGAAAGAGGGGCCTCTCACATCATGGTCCCTGCCATATCCAGGAAACAGCTGGAGTCACTCGTCAACACCTTCTGGGAGAAGATGTCAAGTGCAGACATGAGCAGGAGCGAGTCCAGAGCAGAACTGGCACAGTTGTTTTGGAGATTGTGGCCGTCACCTCCCAAGAGATCCTTGAGTCCTTCAGGAAGTACGTAGGAGCTTTAAATCCACCCCAGACACCGCACGTTTCCAAAAAGACTGTGGAGAGGTCACTGCGGTCATGCAGTGAGGGGGGTAAAGACCAGGCCCTGTCAGCTGAGGTTACCTGCCGCCAAGTGCCAACAGACGAGAGCTTGCAAGACAGACAAGATCCCAAGCATACAAAGTTCCACACTTTCAAAGAGCATCTTTTATGCAGATGCTTTCCAGGTCCACGCACCAGGTCTGAAGAAGAATCTTCAGAAGAAGAATCTGCAGACTCAAAAGGATCCCCTGAGCCACTCACCCCACCCTGCATCAAACCGTACACTGCCGACAGTCTGAGAGAGGCCACACACGCAGTGGGTCATCCTGGAGCAGGAGGCTGAGGAGCTGAGAGGAGGGGACCAGCTGGAGGTTTCAAAGTGCTGGGACCAAGACAGTGAAGACACTGCATCTGACGTTGTGACCATCATTGTGGAAAGTGTGCCCCGTTGTGAGGACGCCTCTTTACCTGGCACCCCTGTAGCAGCTGAGGTGGCACAAGAGAAGATCAAATCCTTCTTCTTTTTTGCCGCTACGCCAAAAGCTCATTTAAAAACCTGGTGAGTAAACTGTGTTGTCAGCAAACCAACGTCACGGATAATGTCCTGGAGGAAGCATCTCCTCTCCTGAAGGAGCTGTCACAGCCTGCCCAGCTGCTGTCTAAAGCAGAGCAGCCTGAGCTGGAGCAGCAGCCTGCCTGCTCTGACGAGGAGTGCCTGTATCGGAGACTGTCCCAAGACATTGATAACGGACAATATGAGGAGCTGAGCGAGAAGCTGTCAGAGATCATCTCTACAAACATTGCACCACAGGCAACACAGCCACACCTCAAGAACAACATCCGTGCACATGTCAACTCCTTCATGTGGCACATCATGGACTGGCTCCACCTCCAGCAGCGTCAGAATCCCAGCTCAGACCCAGTGCAGAGGACTCTGTCAAGGATCTGTCAACTGTCCTTTCCAATGGCCTCACAGTCCCCGCGATCCCCCGACTGTCTCCAACCAGCGTAATCTTTGAATATGCCTCGCCAATGCCTCTGACCCTTGAAGACGCACTTGAGGACCTTGGAGCGCAGGAGGACAGAGTGATGTGCTCTCCACAGGACAGAGTGACGTCCTCTCCACAGACAGAGTGACATGCTCTCCACAGGACAGAGTGACATGCTCTCCACAGGAGTACTCTCCACAGGACAGAGTGACATGCTCTCCACAGGACAGAGTGACGTGCTCTCCACAGGACAGAGTGACGTGCTCTCCACAGGACAGAGTGCTCCCGACGTGCTGCTCTCACAGGACAGAGTGACGTGCTCTCCACAGGACAGAGTGACGTGCTCTCCACAGGACAGAGTGACGTGCTCTCCACAGACAGAGTGACGTGCTCTCCACAGGACAGAGAGCTGTTTAGCGCCGCTGCAGCTGCTCCGCCAGCTCAGTCTGTCCAGCGTCTGCATAAGTGGGACACAGTGCACATCATCGACTTGGTGTATGAAGTGGGTCATGCAGTCTAAAAGAATTCCTGAGTTGAAGGATGTGTCTGTGGACCTGACGCAGGAGCTGGAGTCACAGATGAGCCAGTGGGAGATCACAGTCTCCCCAGATGATCACAACATCCAAAGAGTTGCCAAAGCCGTGTACACGGAGCTGTGCCGAGGCAGGAAGAAGAACTGGGTGACCCTCCACGTCCTGGTGTGTAAAGAATACATCTCCACCATCGTTGAGCACATCCATCAGAATGTCACACCTCCAGGAGGAGAGCTCGCAGTGAGCTTCTTCCACGGGTGTTTCTAAACCCACACCACCACCCTTCACTCTGTCATCAGTGAGAGGAGGCAGCATTAAAAAACTCAATAAAAATATGAATAACTGCTCATTTGATCTCTTTGACCATATGTTTGTGTTGACCTACATGTGTTATTACCCAAAATCATTATCACAAGGAAATAACTTGATAAACCTAGAAACTGACTAAAATCAATAATGATTATGATGATCTTTAGACAGTACTAGTACAGCAAAACTCACACAAATTCTGAAAACTATTGAGAATTAATGCGACACACATAGAATTCTATAACATGATAAAAAGCACAAAATGGGCAGCATATTTCGTCCCATACACAGGTGGTGACTTTGTGATTTTTGACACTTATTTAAACTGATTGGTACAACCTACTTTCAATATATCCAGCAGCAACTTCAGTACTTTTATTGGAGTAATATTTGAGCAGTTGTATTGTTCTTGCTGGTACTCACATGTGATGATGACCAGGCCGGTCTTCATGAGCAGGCCCACATTTCCATTTAAGCAGCGATAAAAATGAGAGAAATGACAGTATTACCTCCAGATCAGATACACATTATGACACCGTTTTTTTTCAGCCACAAGCTAAACTTTTCTAAACACACTGTGCTCTGACAAAGCAAAAGCACTTCACATGTCAAAGATCTTTACACAGCGCGAGCGCTCACTATGTCACAAATAATTTACCAAAACTTTACCAAAAATGTCTAATACAGAGTGAGAACTCACTCTTCCACAAACAAATGTTTGATTTCCTCCTCTGGTGCAGCTGGAGTAAACTTAATAACAACAGTACGTGAGCTCAGGCTCTGGGTCTGTCGCTAAAGGTAAATAGCCTATGTCTTTCTTGTTGTCACTGCTGTGTTGTGCTTTCCTCTTTGTCTAAAAGCTCTAGTTTCTTATTCAGTCATGGTTCAGTCCTGATTTGTAACCGGTGTATTCTACGTCCTGGTTTAGTCCTCAGACCTGCCGCAGACTGTGGCTGTGCCTAAGTTTAGTTAGTTATAGCTTTGCTTCACCTAGTAGCGAAAATTGACACCGCTTTCCATGCCAGCTGTAAGGTTTTTCATGATTGATCCACGGATATGTCAGTTAACTGGGACACCACGCTAAAATGGCGCTGTCCGTTGTCATGGTAATCACTTTACTGTGATGTACATGCCGTCTTCGAGAATTTCTAGACACTGGAGATGAACTCGATATTGTAAATTTGCAAATTTAACGGTAGTTTTGATCTCATCTTGGGCAGATAGAAACTACTTTTGAACTAAACTTTCCACATGAGTGAAACAACAATACATTTGTTGGTAAAGCGACTTCATTTATAAAGACGTGTTCTTAACCCTTATGTTATCCTACTGTATATATATATATATATTATTGGATTGTAGTTTATATAAGGGGAAAAAAAGAAAAACAGAACATTCCGGCTCAATTCAAAGACAGGTGGAAAGCTCAGAGTCTGTCAGTGTCATACAATTACAATACTATGCGTGTTCACATTATGCCTTTATGAAGAACAGATGAAATGTCCATACCAATGTACAGCATAAAAGGGTCCCATATGTGTGAAACACATCGTCTTTACAGTGCAGTTTGCTGGTTAAATAATCTGAGGACACATAGTGCTGTACGATGCCATTGACTCTTGCAAGGTGCTTTATCTGTAATCCTGTTGAGGAGAATACTTTTCCTTGCACAGAATGTAAGCATCCTGTGAAGTTGTCTACCATACTTTCAGGAGTAGCCATTTCAGTTTTATATTTTAAGCATAGCGGAGAAAGGTCTGAATTAAATGTATGACATTGGGAAGAGGAGATATACACACATGTAAGATTTTGAGTTAAGTAAAACCTGATTACAGACATTTAAAGAGGGGTATTATGCTTTTTCAATCACATAGCACCAGTCTATAGCATACTACAATGATGACGTAACCTTCTGTTGGTCTGTATATGCAGTAAATTAAAATAACTGCCTTGAATAAAATTGCTCTCTCTTGCTGTGGAATTTAAACAACAACACTGTGCGGGGAGGGGGCTCTGCTGAGCTGAGGAGCAGTGGTTGGTGGCTTGGCTGGTGACGAAAGGTCCAGAGGCGTCTCCAGGAGGTGGGGGCGTTCCTAGGAGGACTGAGGCATAGCTACACCTAAAATGGCTGCCGTCTAAGTTTTACTGATTACTCAAAAATATGTGAATGAGCCAAGTCAACACTCCAGGCATGTGTTTAATGAGGGAATGACTTAATAACATGATATAAAGCTTGAAAAAGTCGATTTTACATAATACCCCCCTTTAAAGAATTTGCATTTTGTATTTTTTTAATCATTATCTTAAATTTCCATCTCTAATTCCCTTTCCTAAAGTCTTTTTAAATGAGAAGTGTTAGTAACGGCAAATTCTTTGAGGAAGTTATAAGAAGACTTTATAGAGGTTTTAGTCCGAGGTGAAAACAGCAGCTTTTCAAAGTCAGAGACAGATTGGTAATGATGTTATCTTCGTAACATAATCTATACTACTAAGTATTAAATACGCAATTAGTATCATTGACATTCAGGAACTCACTCTCCACTACATCATTTTTACCCTTTCTTTTGTTTTTGCTGGAATGGGTCTAAACCCCACAGGAAATTAAGAGGATGTGAAGTATATTCTGCCAGATGTTTTTGTTGTTGTGAGTTTTGGCCAAGCTGTCTTCTATGTTAAATAGGCAATATGCAGCTCCTTTCTATATATAAATTGTTGTTTTGCACAACAAACCTTCAATCCAAGGCAGTCGGAGCTGCTCTTTCAGTGAGAGAGAGCAAGGACATGTTGAAATGTTGACTGTTTTTCTGCTAACTCTGAATCTCATGATTGAAAATTTCATAGTGAGTATAAAAACAGTTCCCATTCTCTTGTGCCTGTTAATGGCTTTCATACTGGACCAGGCTGAACCCACCTGTTTTTCAGATATTTAATTTTCCAATTGATTTTTATCTGGGTTTTTTTTTTTTTTTTTTTTTTGCTTTGGAGAGTACTATTTTGAGTTTATTTGTCTATTTCTACTCATACCTCTCTTATGTGCACGCCATTCCCCCCCATGCAGGCCTTGACGCTGTTTTTATTCAAGGGAATAAGCATGCAGAATGTTGAAGTTGATGACATCAGAAATGTTGGCCAGTTTTCCTTGTCAGTGTTTCTCTTTTTCGCTGTTGAAGATCTTGGTGGTCATCACGCTCCGGGAACACTTTTCGAGGGAGATAGATCATCTGGTTTTAGCGGTTTCATTTTAAGCCCATTGGCAGTAAACATGTTCACGTTAGTCTTGAACAAAGTTATGAACACAACACACACAATTTTATTGTTGATTAATTAAATCAAGAATTTGATTCAGTGAGGACGCCTGGCCACACACTCTGTCACCACTCAGACAGTGGCTTAGCTTAGATATTTCTAACAATCCAAGTTTCCTTAAAAATATACATTGGAATTGCCAAAAAGATGCTTGAGTTAAAGTTACCATGAACTTGCAATGTAATGTGTATGCTAAGTAACATGGCCTAGCCTCGATCTCACAATCTACGACACTAAAGTAACATTAGAGTAACACGTGCTTACAACTCCTGGCTGCACTCGTACGTATATGATGGACTGACACAAATTCAGTAGTATTCTAAACCATGAGTCATTTTGCAAATTCAGTGCCTGGATTCTCAAAGATTTGACGTGGATTGATTGATTAGGTTTATTTGAGGGATTATTTACATTAATATTATTACAGTGCAAAAAAGAAATAAAGTAACAAAAAAACTCAAAAGGAGTAGGCCGAAGCAAGAAAGCTTATAAGTGCCTACCCACATATTCAAAATTAATTTACATTCCGGATACAGTAATACAACATCTCATGTTTACATACAATATAACACTTTACAAATTCCTGAATTGCACAATTACACATGTCCGCATTAACTTTACATATAACAGCATTGTTAAAGAAAAGCATTTCATGTTCTATAAGAAGAAAATCACAGGATGTTTACAAGACTTCCAAAGTAAGAAGACATAACACAAAGATAGAAATGTATGCAGTTTACCAGTATATATACTGTAAACATTTATTTATTTATTTTATTTACAATTTGTACTTTTTCTTTTTCTTATTCCTCTCTCCATTCACATAATAACCATATCCAATGATTACTTATAAACACCAGTCACCATTCTATTAATTAACTATTGATTTAGTTATAATAAGTATTACATAGTCAACACGACCCATTATTATTGTCATTCCCATTTCCACTGTAAAATATTGGTTGTGATTGTTTATTATTTTTGTGGTTTGCCTTGTTTAGTGAGATGCCTTATAAAGCCAGGGTGTAATGTGGCCAGTAGGTAGAGGGCAGTAGCCCCCACCAGCAAGCCCTCACCCTGCTGCTCTAACTAGTTGTTGTTGTTGTGAGACAGTTCTGAGCCCTGTACTGGGTGGTGCATTAAAAAGACAAGATTTATGAACCCGTTGACATGGGGGGACCCTCCACGAGGTCCATCACTCGCCTGCCCTCGTTCGATTACGTTTAATAGTGACCAGTGGAAACAGGCTGTTACAGCATTGTTGTTATCTTTTGCTTATTCATTTCTCACAGTTCCTATCATTCATAACGACTTAAACTTAGAACCAATGTCACCGACCCCTATCAGCAATGATATGGTTAAACAGATACACAGTAATACAAAATTACTTGTAAATAATACGAACAAGGTCACATGTCTTTAGCATATTTCTCAAACACACTTCTCTTATACTGTTTTTTGAATTGTTACATTCTATATTATTCCACAGATTTACACCTCTCCGGGTGATACAGTGACTTTTTAGGGTAGAATGAATACATTGTACTTTCAGATTATGAGTACAGTACCCCTTAGATCGCAACTTCCCACTCTTTTACCAAACATTTGTTGTATATTGTTTGGGAGCTGATTGTTTGCTGCTTTATAGATCTGTAACAAAGTATTATATTTTATAAGGTCATCAAATTTTATAAAACCTTATAAAATATAATACTTTTTATAAGGTCATCAATTTTTGCCGGCCGATAGTCGAACCTCGGATTCAGGAGGAACAATGCGGTTTTCGTCCCGGTCGTGGCACACTGGACCAGCTCTATACCCTACATCGGGTGTTCGAGGGTTCGTGGGAGTTCGCCCAACCAGTCCACATGTGCTTTGTGGATTTGGAGAAAGCGTTCGACCGTGTCCCTCAGGGTGCCCTGTGGGGGTGCTCCGGGAGTATGGGGTGCGGGGCCCTCTGCTAAGGGCTGTCCGTTCCCTGTATGACCGCAGCAGGAGCTTGGTTCGCATTGCCGGCAGTAAGTCAGACTTGTTCCCGGTGCGTGTTGGTCTCCGCCAGGGCTGCCCTATGTCACCGGTTCTGTTCATTACCTTTATGGACAGAATTTCTAGGCGCAGCCAGGGGCCGGAGGGTGTCCGGTTTGGGAACCTCAGGATCTCATCTCTGCTGTTTGCAGATGATGTTGTTCTGTTGGCTCCATCAAATCAGGACCTCCAGCGCGCACTGGGGCGGTTTGCAGCCGAGTGTGAAGCGGCCGGGATGAGGATCAGCACCTCCAAATCTGAGGCCATGGTTCTCCACCGGAAAAAGGTGGCTTCCCCGCTTCAGGTCGGTGGGGAGTCCTTACCTCAAGTGGAGGAGTTCAAGTATCTCGGGGTCTTGTTCACGAGTGAGGGACGGATGGAGCGTGAGATCGATAGACGGATCGGTGCAGCGTCAGCAGTGATGCGGTCGCTGTATCGGACTGTTGTGGTGAAGAGGGAGCTGAGTCAGGGGCAAAGCTCTCGATTTACCGATCGATCTACGTTCCCACCCTCACCTATGGTCATGAGATTTGGGTAATGACCGAAAGGACAAGATCGCGAATACAAGCGGCCGAAATGAGTTTCCTTCGCAGGGTGGCTGGGCGCACCCTCCGAGATCGGGTGAGGAGCTCAGTTACCCGGGAGGAGCTCGGGGTAGAGTCGCTACTCCTCCACGTCGAAAGGAGCCAGCTGAGGTGGCTAGGGCATCTGTTCCGAATGCCTCCTGGTCGCCTCCCTCGGGAGGTGTTCCAGGCATGTCCTATTGGGAGGAGGCCTCGTGGAAGGCCCAGGACACGCTGGTGGGACTATGTCTCCGAGCTGGCCTGGTGTCGCCTCGGGTCCCCCAGAACAGCTGGAGGAGGTGTGCGTGGATCGGGAAGTCTGGGCATCTCTGCTGAGACTGCTGCCTCCGCGACCCGGCCCCGGATAAAGCGGAAGAAAATGGATGGATGGATGGAAGGTCATCAATTTCATGGTGTTAGATTTTAAGAACAGTATATTTGTATGGTCCCTATATCCGACATTGTGAACAATTCTAACAGCCTTCTTTTGGAGTCTATATAAAACCTGTAAATGACTATTGAAGGTATTTCCCCTGACCTCAGAGCAATAATTTATGTACGGTTGGATTAAGGAACAGTACAGGGTGAAGAGAGCCTTGTGGTCCAGGAAAAATCTACACTTGCCCATTATGGTCACATTTTTCGCCATTTTCCCACGAATGTTATCCATTTGTGGTCTCCAGCTAACCTTATGACTGAAGATCACACCCAGACATTTATATTCCTTTACTTGTTCTATTCGAGCATTGTCAATATCGATTTGAATCTGAACGTCACTATTCCGTTTACCAAATAGAATCATTTTAGTTTTCGATATGTTAAGCGATAGTTTATTTCTATTAAACCATTCTTTAAATTTATATAATTCTGTTGTGACCTCTGAGGCAAGCAATTGTAGATCTTTGCCGGAACCCAGAATTGTTGTGTCGTCCCAAATAATATACATTTTAACTTTGTTGAGACTTCACACAGACATTTGACGTGGATTGGCACCTATATTTACTTCAACCACATCTTGCAGCCCATCTCACCCCTGTCTCAAAAAGATTCTCTTTCATTCTTCGCTCAGGTCAGCTTCCTGGCCTAACACACTCCTCTGATCTTCAAAGACGCATCGACTCACAAAGGTACAGCACAAATAACTTTCCCTCTTCCCTTCACAAACACACCCATTTTCAATGCCTCATTCACACTCTAACAACCATGCTGCTACCAGTCATAGGCGCCCATTTATGTTCTTCCCAGTCGGTGCCCAGTCCAAAATCGATCTGGCAGTCCTGTGGTTGGAAGCCTGGCCTATGGAGTTCATTTTATGAACCGCCCCGCGCATGTGTTGCAGAAAACGGAGTAGCAGCTTTACAGGTTAGGCGATATTTATTGAATCATTTTGTGATTAGGGCAAATTCGCCTGGGTGCCCAAAGATTTGAGTGGGTGCTCCAGCCTGCAGCACCCACAGGATCAGCGCCTATGCTACCAGTTACCTTCAGGTGCGTGCTTAAATACAGTAGGTGGGTCGGTAAACAACACATCCTCTTTTGAGTCAGAAACCATGCCAACTAATAACAAGGCTTCAACGTTCTAAACACTTGAGTAACGTTCTTTTTGCTTTTTTTTTCACGTTGCAATCCTCTTTTACAGAATCACAGTGTTACTTTCTGTGTTCCAGGCAGAAGATGGTGGCCTGGTGGAACCGAGCTTACAGTGATGCTGTGAGTGCGCGTAAAAAGGTGTACAAGAAACTTGGAAAATGCCCTGTCGAAAGTCCTGTAGTAGAATATAAGAGGAGGCAAGCGGAAGCTAGGAGGACTAATAAAGGCCAAAAAAGAAAGTTGGCAAATGTTTTGTAGGACTTTGTGCAAAGAGACCCCACTTGGGCAAATTTGGAACATGATTAATTGGATGGCTGGAATTAATTGTGGGTTTTTTTCTATTCCTGTCCTTTCACTGTCCTTCACTGTGAAGTCTGGAGCAGGAGAATCATGGTGTGGGGCTGTTTTATTGCCTCACGGCCTGGACAACGTGATATCATCAACAGAAAAATGAATTCACAAGTTTATCAAGATATTTTGCAGAAAAACCTGAGACATTCACAACAGCGTGGAATAAGTAAGTGAACCCTTGTATTAAATAGCTGGCTGACCCTTCTTTTGCAGCAATAACTGCTTTTCTGTCATTGCATTTATCTCTTTTTCTTTTTCTCTCTCTCTGGTAGCTCACTTGACTTCACATATAGAATCTTTCCCTGCAGCTTTCTTCTCTGGTAGCTGAAAAAGTAACGTCATAGCATATTTCATTTGGTGCCAGAGTTTTATTTTGAACTAATAACAAAATGAATTTCATTTGTAGAAACCTTTCTCTTCGCCTTGCTTTTGCTGCAGGATCAGAGTTAACATGTCTCCTGTGGGAAGCGGTTATTTCTTTGCTTGACAGAGGCATCTAGTAGGTTATGAGTTATAAATGAGAAATAAATTCGACATTTTTATTTACCAACATTAGGTTACATGCTGTAAATATCTATCTTTTTATTAATTGAATATAAAAGCTAACAAGTTCAGGTGGCTAACAATTAGCCACCTGAACAAAATGAACTAGCTTCTCACAGAAGGCTGCTGTGAAATTTACAATCAAATATATATTGTAGAAAAAAATATATAAATATATATATATATATATATATATATATATATATATATATATATATATATATATAAATAGTTGTTTTAAGGTCATACCACATGATGCCTAAATATGGACACTACATTCCGATTCCGACAGATTAAAAGGGTCATTTTTTCCAGTTCCTAGTTGTGAGAGAACAAGCTGCACCCATGTGTCCTAACTAGCTTGTGTATGATGCTTCTTCCTGTCTTTGAACATATATCAAAATAAAAGTCCTTAAATGGTTATTTCTTGATGTTCTCACACCACATGATAATTCGTAAAATGGGCATAATTGGACAAAGTTAGCATAAATATTGTGATGGACATACGTAGAAATAGAAACACTGCAAAACACTTAGGAAATTATGCCAAGCGGGGCGGAAAATAAATTGGTGTACTTTTTGAGTAATTTTTAAAGATGTTTTAGAAACTAAGTAAGCACTACATACTGTATCTTTTTATGCATTTAAACCTTTTTTAAACTGCAGTAATAACAGTCAGACAGAAAATTGACGTCAATGACCCATATAGTATTTGGTAAAAAGCATAAAGTCAGTATGGTCTCAAGCTGTATGGGCAGCCTTAGACTCTAGACAAAGACAAAGTTAGAGCAAGTTACTTCTTTCAAGTTTTTAGGAGTATGGTTTGATCAGAGGCTGACATGTGGAGCATGTTCTTAAATTGGTAAGTAATTACTATTAGAAGAAGAAGAAGATCTTTATTTATATAGCACCTTTCACAGACATAGTCACAAAGCGCTTTACATGTATTAGGCAAGGCCAGGCAAGTTTATTTGTAGAGACAATTCATACACAAGGTAATTCAAAGTGCTTCACAGTTGCAGAAAATTACAAGAAAACAGATAAATCAATCAATAAAACATCAACATAAAGTTAATCAGTTACAGTAAAAGGCAAGAGTGCAGATAAAATACTTTCAGTTTTCATATGCATGGGTAAAAAGAGCTGTTTTCAGCCTGGATTTGAACATTGTCAGAGTTGAGGCCTGTCTCACATCCTCATGAAGACTGTTCCAGATTTTAGCTGCATGAAACTGAAACGCAGCCTCACCGTGTTTATTATTGACTCTGGAACCACCAGGAGACCCCTCCCTGAAGTTCTCAGGGCCCGAGATGGTTCATACGGCTCTAACATGTCAGAGATGGACTTTGGTGCTAAACCATGAAAAGACTTGTACACAAGCAGAGCTGTTTTAAATTCTATTCTCTGAGTGACAGGAAGCCAGTGCAGAGACCGGAGCACTGGACTAATGTGGTCGTATTTCCTGGTTCTTGTCAGGACTCGAGCAGCAGCGTTCTGGATGTACTGCAGCTGTCTAACAGCTCGTTTGGAAGGCCAGTGAGCAGGCCGTTACAGTAGTCTAACCTGCTGGAGACAAATGCATGGATGAGTCTCTCTAAGTCTGGTTTTGACACTATTCCTCTGATCTTAGCAATGTTCTTCAGATGGTAAAAAGCTGATGATGTTATTGCTTTGATGTGGCTGTTTAAGTTCAGGTCTGAGTCCATGATTACTCTTAGATTTCTAACCTGATTTTTTGGTTTTAGAGAGAGAGACTCAAGGTGACTGATAACACTTTGTCTTTGTGTCTGTGGGCCAAAAACAATGATCTCAGTTTTGTCTGAGTTTAGTTGGAGAAAGTTGTTTTGCATCCACAAACTGATCTGTTCGATGCAGTGACAGAGTGTATCTACAGGCCCATGTTCACCTGCTGTCAGTGACACGTAGATCTGAGTGTCATCTGCGTAGTTGTGGTACGACACATTGTTGCTGTTTATTAGCTGACCCAATGGAAGCATGTACAAGTTGAATAAGAGGGGTCCCAAGATTGACCCCTGGGGGACTCCACAGGTCATGGCAATTTTGTCTGAGACACAGTTGCCAATTTCGACAAAGTACGTCCTATCCTCGAGATAGGACTTAAACCAGTTTAGAGCAGTACCTAACTGCATAGGGATCTAACGGTTGACCTTATCATGTGACAAGGAGATAGGAGCTAGGATCAGAACATAGGAGCTATTATTGGAGGAATTCAGATTCAGCCTATATGTTGGGACTTTGTAGGGGACAGTAGTAGGCTTAATAGGAAAAACGTTATCCTGTCTGTCAAAGGGCCATTAGAAGAACTTGCATTTGAGGCAACAGAAATAGCGCCCTCTGTTTTCTGACCCTCAACGGCTCTGGCCGGAGGTAGATGTTGACCTATATATAAATAAAGCAATGAATGATCGTGCTGAAGTCAATTATGCACAATTTGTGGATGGGTATCGAGCAAATAAGTGGGGAAGTTGTGTGCAAATATATACAGATGGTTCAAGAGAGCCAGAGACCAGGGGTTACACGTTGCCATTTCGAACCTCCCACTCCGATATTGAGGTCTAATTGTCGGAGTGGGGGCATTTCTACTTTATATCAAATATACTCCAACATTTTTTTTCCCCCCTTTGTCGAAGTGGTGACACTACCTTTTGTGCAACGTCCTGCCATTCTGACACACAAGATAATTATAAAAAATACGTGGGCATATTTACACTCACGTACATTCACACAAGACAGAAGATTTCCAAAATGAAGTGTCACGTCACGATCACAAGAGTACAAGGAGCAGATAACCCTAACCCTAACTATTGTCGGAATGGAGGTATCAAAAGGTGTCGGATTGGGGGGACGTCGCAATGGAGGGTTGTTGGAATGACGGGGTTTCGGTTTGGAGGGCTGTCTAAATGGAGGGTTGTCGGAATAAGGGGCAGAGGCCGAGACCAGGAGGGAGGGGCATGGCTTTTTTGTTCCTCACTTACAGTTGAGGCAGAGTCATAGACTGTCTGATAGGATGTCCATTTTTACTGCGGAGCTTGTAGCTATTTTGTGGGCATTGTTGTGAGTGGAGACAAGCAGTGAAGCGAGGGTGTTTATCTGCTCTGATTCAAAGTCAGCATTGACAGTGTTAGAGGGGGGAGAAGGAGCCGGAGCTTGGCCGGACATAGTAAGCGAAATCTTGCTGGTGGTGTGCTGGGTAGAGCAGCACTGGTCTGGTGCGTTTTCTGTGGGGCCCAAGGGGAATGAGGTAGCTGATGTACAGTTAAAGTGGCTCTGAAGCAGCGGGATGTTAGGTCGCAGCTTGGTTAGTGAATATATTATTTGAAAGAAGCAGGATGAACACTGTCATTGTGTCCTTGGGCAAGACACTTCACCCTACTTGCCTCCAGTGTCTGCGTACATTGGTGTATGAATGAGAGAGTGAAAGGGTGACTGGTTCCTTACTGTAAAGCGCTTTGGGCCTGATAAAGGTAGAAAAGCGCTGAGTCCATTTACCATAAAGGGGAGACACTATTTTGCCGTCATGGCGATGCGCAAACAAGCAGCAACCTCTTCTCTACAGCGGCCTTTTTCTGGGAACTGCATTTGTTGTTTCTGTGTTCCACATTGTTTTACTGAATACTTGTGTGCATCTTTGCTGTGTTTTTGTGGGATTCAGTGGATTTTTTTTTTTTTACTGCAGTGAGTCTGTACTGGCCATAAAGGACCCAGGGTTTTAAAAGTGAACAAACAGCTAGCTTATGAGCTAAAGATATTTGAGAGCTACACATTTCTACTTCTGAGACACTGAAGAGGCACCAAGAGCCCCCTAAACCTGCAGCACAGTGGAGGCGTCACAAGAGGTGCAACAGGAAACAAGGAAGGGAGAAACGAGGAGGTATCCGGGCAAGACTTACAGCTAAGCCACACAAAGCCTTCTATCCTACTTTTGTTCTGACTAATGTTCGTTCACTGGAGAATAAGGCAGATTATTATTCGTCCGCTACGCTCTTCCCAGAAGATGGTGAAAAACTGTTTTTATATTCACTGAGTCCTGGCTCAACTGACTCAGGTGAAGAATGGCATCAGAGCCAGGGAAGAAGGAGGAAGAGAAAGGAGGAGGTGGAGGAGCTGACAAATGTGGACGCTCTGAAACAGTGACAAACCAAGGAGGCGGTGCACCGTTTCAGAGGAGCACTGAGGGCAGACCTCCAAAAACATGCTGGTCAGCTCGGCACACAATGGCGGCGCGCTTAGTCGCAACACCTCAATGCAATTTTGTTGGACCATTGTGCAATGACAAATTAAACACTGACTTACTTATCACCAAATCCAAAAAGGTGTACATTCTCAGCATCCAATCTGTGGGAAAGGTTAAAGAGACTGCAGCTTGGCTCAAACATCAAGACGGTCTTTGCGACCCCTGTACAAAACCTGAGACAGTGGGACGTTATTGGAATGTAGTCATTACAGAGTGGACCTCAATAGGAATCTTTTCATCGACACAAAGAGGTTTCCAGGGCAGTAGGTCACTTCATTAACACCTCTGGACAACGGTTGAGATTTGAGTCAAGCTTAGCTTTTCGGATGGGGGGCAGCAATACGCCTCTCAGTGTTTCTGCCAGAAATTCAAGAGAAGAAAAAGAAGAGGTCAAGCAGGGGAAGTCGGTGGTTACAGGGAGGAGTTCTTCACAGACAGCAAGCTCAGATATGGCTGTGTGTCATGTGAAACAGCTAAAAACATCTATCCATAGTGAGCGCATCAAATTGAAGGGCGTTTGATTTGAGGGCATTCAGTTATATACTATCTACGCAATGGTGTGCCGTGGGGTCTCAAGGTGCGTGCACACCAAACGTAGTTCACACGGCAGGGGCGCTGGATTCCTGTGTATTGTCAATGTAAGTGTGCGCACATGTGCGGGTGATGAGTGTGCATGGCGGCAGGTATGTTAGAGCGGTGGGAATTAGCAGCAATGTGTGCCAGCTGTTCAGAGCTGCATTAAGTGATTGATTATCTGAATTTGGAGTAACGTAACCAACTCTGCACTGGTGTCGTAAAGACCAAGTGAAACGGAGACACCGTCTGAAAAGAGGAAGTATTCATGACGATCGGATCAGCAGCTGTGGTTTGAAATGCCTTTCCCGAGCTCTGATTACAAGCCTTTAAAGCGTCCAAATAGAAGCAACAGCTCGATCCGTGCGGTTAGGTGTGTAGGCTCCGTCAGACATGGCCTTCAATAGCAACCTAGAGGTTCACGCAGTCAAACGCATATAAACTGATCTACAATAAAACTGCCTTATGCACGGCATTTGTTCACTAAAGGATGTATCAACAACGCAAACCATTTCTTCATTCAATAAAGGCACATCTTCACCAAAGCAGCTGTGCCTCCGCCCCCAAACAAAAACCTCCAGGAAGACTCGTAGTATACGGAAACACATGACACATGACAGGCGCATTATACTGTGGAAACAGGCGGTTGTTTTTAGGAGATGTAATTTTATTTATTTTATTTTATTTTTTTAAAGCACATTTTCATGGGTAATCCCTTTGGCTGATGTCAAAGCCAGCCAAAAAAAAAGACAGAATTAATATCACACAACAATTTACAAAACACAATATAGCTACATACAATAGGGAAGTTCATAAAATTAGCAAGTTTTTTAATATAACTAGTGCTCAACAGTCTGTGTCTCCACTAGCCACTTTTAGACATTCTTTTAAATGAATAGAATGAGGGAAACTCTCGAATTGCTTCAGGCACTGTGTTCCACTATTGGGAGGCTTTATAAGAAAAGACGGCCTGCCCAAATACAGTTTCTCTCAGGGGGAGGATGCAGTCTTCCCCCTAAAAACTTGCTCAGTGAATTGTATAAGATTGCCCCAACTACATTTTTGTAAAATCTGACAATCTGACATGTTTTGTTGACAGAGCGAGACGTCAGAGATCCACTCAAACACAAAATCCAACATTATAAAAAGATACTAAACTTAAAGTTCGATGCTTTGTTTTGATCAAACTTTCTGACAATAAAAAAAGCTTAGTTCTATTTGTATAATTTTTGTTACGTTGTGCATTTGTGCATAAACAATGAATTAAAACGCATACAATATGCATATAAAAGACCAATATAATATAAAGAGAGTAAATAAATAATTTTACTTTAAATATACCCGACTGTGTCATTTAAACCATATATATTGAACTAAATAAGAGAGATTGTGTGTCTTTATTGAATGCATAAGCCTTCAAATGTAATACATTCTGATGGACAGATTGGCAAATAAATATATCATTATTTAAAGACCTGCTGTGTCAAATTTGATACACACTTTTCAACACTGTTTTACTCTGAAGTTGTGAAATAAGGACTATGTTTACATTTTATCCACCCTGTAAATGTTCTTTTGATGTTTTCGTAACAATTTTAAAGTTTATCTTATGGCTATTCTTGAAAAAGAAAGGCAAATTAAAGAGGTCCTAGAGCTTTTTTACATTTAGTATTGTAGCTGCTACAAGCTACTGCTAACACCCTGCGCAGCTAATACTCTGACTGTTGTTGCACTGCAGACAATACAAACTTAACAGAGTAAGTATTTGTATCGCCTCATGGGTGCCATCGTTCAGTCTGTACAGCAGAAGCACAACTAAGGCAAAGTCATGCTGAACACTTCGTTTACATGTTTTTGGAGATTGCCTTCATAAATGATGATCCCGATCATGAAAATTCCTACTTGTCATTGGAATTGGCGATATTATAGTTTATCGTCCCACCCCTACAGCAGAATAGGTACTACAAATGGCCTTTACTATGAGGTTTATGTATCTGCTTATGCTTCACTCCCACTGCATAGTCATCTAAGCCAAGCACTCATCGTAGAAATGACTGAACAGCACTAGACACGTATCACTGGCCGCTCGATTTTCAGCCTGTTCTGAGGAAGCAAATCATTGTGGTTTTAAATCATAGGTCATACGTCAAACTCCAGTCTGCTCTAAGATGACTCACATTAAGGTCAGACCTTTTGTAATGAGCATCTGACGGATGTCCTGCTTTCATCACTATGACAAATTTCACCTTGAAAGCCTGCACTTTAATTCTTCAATTTCTCAAGCAATGACCGAAGAAGCCGTGACTTCTTTCTTACTCTCTAAAACTCTTCGATACAACTAAAAGTCCCAGCACATACTGTTCTTCTCGATGAGAGGAAGAATGGCAGTGATTTGTCAGTGAAAAACCTAAACGCACAGTTTCAGGTCACATTTATATAGCGCCTTTCTACCAGCTTTAGTCACTCAAAGTGCTTTACATCAAGAAACCAGTCAACTATTCACACGCTCATTCACACACCAATGTACGCAGACACTGGAGGTAAGGTGGCTGAGGTGTCTTGCCCAAGGACACAAAGACAGTGTGCACCTGTGGGATTCGAACCGCCAATCCTCCAATCACAAGACGACCTGCTCTACTCTCTGCTAATGGTGCGTACAGACCAAACGCTGACACCCACCAATTTCCATGTTAACCCTATGTAGACGCTTCGACGCGTCGAAATATAAGCAAAGCCGTCCGCGCGTATGAAGCGTTCCAAATGTGAGCAGATGAGGATTAACGCGCGTCAAAGCCAGTGAGAACAGCGCGGTACAGAGCAGCGATGCCCCGCCCACTGCTTCATGCACTCAAGTAATCACAATCTACACGTGCGTTCATTTACGCCTTGTTAACCAATCAGGGACTGGGCTCAAATAGTGAGCACAAGCGTCACCTGTTACCTGCAGCAGTGGAGCAAAAAGGGCATATGCAATATATGCCTTTCATAGGGGCGCCAATAGTGATGTGTTCTTTTTAACAGTCTATGTGTGTCGGTCGTGAACGATCCGGCTCTTTTGAACAAGTCTTTACAGTGAACAATATGAACGGGTTCGCGGTGGTGAAGTGTTTTTTTTTAATTCCTCTTTGGGGGAGGGGCGTTACTTTAGTTGTGCATGCTTATTTTGTGAAACAAAAGTCACTGCTGGAGTGGGGCAGAGACGAGTGCAGAGGGACTGTCATCTCCACCCCCCACGAGGAGCTCAAAGTGAGCATAAGGCAACAAGTTTGAGAAATAAAAGTCCTAATGAAATAATAAACACAGTTACAGAGGAGATCGCGTTGAAGCTTGTGTTGTTTTCTCCCCTCTTGCGCGAGGGAGAGAGGGAGAGGAGGAAAAGTTACGTGAATGAAGCAACAGAAGCTTAATCGGGCCAGCCTCTCAATAACTGGACGACCCTCTTTACTTTAGTAGACCTTATTCTTGGCCTTTTTTCTGCTGCTCTTTGTGTGATAGCCCTGAGTGTAAAAGAAATCAAATATAAACATTTTAGATTTCCATATTACAACATTATCAAGGTTCTTCTTGTTTTAAAACATGTCATCATTTGTATAATGACACTGACTGCAAAGGGCTCTAACTAACAATTTAAAAATAATCTGATAATGTGTGTAATGGTAGTGTTGCACACTCCTCCCATTCTATTATAGCCATAGTGCCCTCTCACTCCTGCTCAGGACACCTGGCCTCTTTAGATACCGTCAGGAACAGAGACAAGGCCACATCCTTTTGAGCCCGTGAGGAGAATGATTTGACAACAAACTGCAAACAGTAAGTGTCTAATCATTGTTTAAGGCGTCAAACCTTGTGGACTAAAGCATGACCAGTGAGTTCATGTGTGGGCGAAATAAAAAATGGCTATTGCTTTTAGTGTCAAGGCTTTGGGTGAGTGTGCATTGGGCAGCATCTTACCAACCATTGTGTGTAGAAATTAATGTAATTAATTTTAACAGCGTTATTTCATTAACACTGTTTGTGACCTTGTGTTTTTTTAATAAGCTGTGGTCTAGTGAGCAGCAGCTGTTCATCAATGTGCATCTCTGCTGCCTCCCTATCAGCGATCTATTGTCAGGGCTGTTGGCTCTTTTAAATCACATGTTCATTTAGATCCGCCAGGGCCGCTGTGGGAACATCCACCTTTTGCTTAAGTCGTGCTGTGCCAGCGCACCTGCCAGTGCACCTGCCAGTGCACCTGCCAGACCCGCTCTGAGCAGCAGCTCATGCAGCGCGTAGCATGAGGGCGAGCCAACAGCATAGCTGCTATAGCTGCAGACGGACCACAGTGGACAGTGCATCTCTTCAAAGTTTGAATGGGGCTGAAGGTGAGTGTGGGTGCAAAGTGGATGAAATACTGTCTTAATATAGTGCATCCATTCATTTCCCACAAACTCCGTTCAGAGGGACACAGAGGCGCTTCAGTGCCATGGTACAAGTCAACTAGGATAAAAAGTTGAATAGCCTAATTAACGATCCTATTAAAAATAAATAATCGTAATGACAGTGACACCATTACAGTAACGATGCACACAGGGCGCACGTGTGTGCATCGTGTCACTGTCTCCTATAATGATAGTCCTACAAAATAACAGTATCAGCTTTTAAAATGTAGTGCAATGTACAATAGGATTAAGTATAGAATAAGTTTGAGTTATTGTTGGTGCAGCCCTCCAACTCAAGTCAGGCTTCTCATGTTAATTGCCCATCCCTGGCTTAAAGTGTTGGGCAATAGTCCAGAAGTTGAAGCCATACTTTTTCTTTTTACTCAAGCTTTAACTTTGAGTTTTACTTAACTCATAATCGTATGAGAATTATTTCACAATATGCAGATGGCCAGCGTGTCCTTGGCTCCCACTCAACAGATGAAAGAAAGTCTGTGTACCCACTGCCTTTACTTGAATACAAACTACAGTCTCAGCAGCAAGTACATGGCAAACAGAGGAGCTGAGGAGACTCAAGTGTTTCTGAAAGAGGAACTACTTTTGTGGAGCCTCTTCTGCTGAGGAGAGGCACATGCATTCACTCCCCAAGAGTGGGTCTGTAAACTTAAATCCAGAGCTGTCTGAAAGACTATTTCTTCAGCGTTAAGATTTATTTTTGGGCCATATTTGCTGACCATTTACTGTTATTAGGTTGCCACCTGCGCTGAGTACTACTGTATACGGGGCCATGCTGCTTAAAGTGATAGTCTGTAAGTCTGCAAAGTGAGGAGAGACAGAGTGAAATTTGAAAGTAAACAATCAAATTCTCCCTCTTTAAAGGGATATTTCATGCATTCCTTATATTTGAAGAGTTTAGTGGTGCTAGGCTAGTGCATGTCTATGGTAACTAGTAGCCTGCATTAAAAACAGTCTGACCCAAGCACAGTGAACCTGAGGCAAATCACTTATAACACCAGAATACCCATATAAATGTATGTATTGACTGAATAATATTTGAAATAGAACCATTTTGCATTTAAAATAACTTATATTTGAGCAGCATCATTCCTGGTTGTTAGCTACGCAGCGGCGGAGTGATCTGCTAGGTTACCGGATCTACAGTAGTTTGTTTACCTGCGGCCGGCGTTACTACACGTGGAATTCACAAAGGAGCTTTCTACAAATCAGATATGGCAACGTTTGGGGGACTACTCCATGATTTTGAAGAGGACGATGAGCAATTTGTTTTCTCAAACGAACTGTACCTGTATGAGCCGGATTATACTGACGAGCAGTTGCTAGAGATGGACGTGCAAAGGCCAGAGCGTCATAAGGCGTCTGCAGAGAGCTTTGACTTACTTTTGCTAGTCCTAAATTAGTTAGCCCAGCCAGGTACAGTGCCTTGCCAAAGTACTAATACACCTTGAACTTTTGCACATTTTGTCATATTTACAACCATAAACATAAAGATTTTATTTTGAATTTTTTACTGAAAGTTCACACACAAGTAACAGACAACTGTGAAGTGAAAGCAAAATGATACATGATTCTGTTATTTTACAAAAAATAGAAAAGTGAAAAGTGGGGCGTGCATAAGTATTCATACAGCATTTTCTGAGTGCATTAAATTGCCTTTATAACATTCCTAATGACTGCAGAAAGTTCACACCTTGCCTAACCATTAAATAGAGGCCACCTGTGTGTAATCTACTCTCAGTATAATTCCAGCTGTTCTGTGAGGGCCTCAGAGCTATGGTCAGAGTGTATTGGTCACTAAACAACATCATGAAGGCCAAGGAGCTCACCAGAGAGGTCAGGGATAAAGGTGTGGAGAAGTTTAAAGCAGCGTTAAGTTATACAAAGATTTCCCAACATTTGAACATCTCACGGAGCACTGTTCAATCCATCATTCAGAAATGTAAAGAGTATAGCACCACTGCAAACTTACCAAGACACGGGCGTCCACCTAAACTAACAGACCGAACAAGGAGAGCACTGGTCAGAAATGTAACCAAGTGCCCCAAGATAACTCTGGAGGAGCTGCGACGTACTGCCGCTGAGCTGGGGGAATCTGTACATGGGACAACTATAAGTCGTACTCTACACAAATCTGGCTTCATGGACCAGTGGCAAGAAGAAAGCCATTATTGAAAGGAGGCCATAAGAAATCCCGTTTGAAGTTTGCTAGAAGTCATATGGAGGACACAGCTACCATGTGGAAGAAGGTGCTTTGGTCAGATGAGACAAAAATTAAACTTTTTGGCCCAAATGCAAAACGTCATGTATGGCACAAACCTAACACTGCTCATCGTCCTGAGTGCACCATCCCCAGCGTCAAATATGGTGGGGGGAGCATCATGCTATGGGGCTGCTTTTCCTCAGCGGGGACTGGGAAGATTGTAAGAATAGTTGGGAAGATGGATGGAGCCTAATACAGAGACATTTTGGAGGAAAACCTGCTGGATTCAGCAAGAGAATTGAGGCTGGGGCGGAGATTCACCTTCCAGCAGGACAATGACCCTAAACACAAAGCTAAATCTACAATGGAATGGTTTAAAAACAAACATATTAATGTGTTAGAATGGCCCAGTCAAAGTCCTGACCTAAATCCTATTGAAAATCTGTGGAAAGACCTGAAAACTGCTGTTCACAAACGCTCTCCGAACGGCTACAACATCAACGCCCACTGTCTCCACTTTAGTCCACCCAGGTGGTCTTTCGTTCAAATAAAGTCAGCTCGGAGGCTATTTACTTTGAAAATACGGATGTTGTTGTCGTTCTCTTTCCTGTTTGGTGCGATCTGAACTGTGGAACTTGATCCGGCCGGCGCTGACGGAGCTGAAAATAGAGTTGATCCGTATTTTTATCAGGGAGAAGCGGAGAGGCGACGTAGGCCCCTCGGAGTGGAATGGACGATGTGGAATGTTTATTAACATTCCACATGTTTATTAACATGTGGAATGTTTATTAACGGATAAAATAGCAACACATGTTCTGCGGTGCTTTTCTTTTAGTATGACAAGTATGACATTTTAAGTGACCCCAAACAGCTGTGTACTTTAGATCTAATCAGTGTTTGGAATAACGCCGTTTAAAATAACGTTTATCAGGCCCAAAGCGCTTTACAGTAAGGAACCACTCACCCATTCACACTCTCATTCATACACCAATGTACGCAGACACTGGAGGCAAGTAGGGTGAAGTGTCTTGCCCAAGGACACAACGGCAGTGTGCATTTGCGGAAGCTGGGATTCGAACTCATGACCTTCCGATCACGAGAGGAGCCGCTCTACCAACTGCGCCACCTAGTACATAAATCCAAACACCTGTCTGTTTACTCATTCACACTGACTTTTGAAAACTGCAAAAAAAAAAAAAAAAAAAGGATATTTAGCAAGTTTTTTATTTAACAGTAACGCAAATAGTTACTTTCCCTGGTAACGAGTTACTTTCATTATAGAGTAATTCAGTTACTAACTCAGTTACTTTTTGGAACAAGTAGTGAGTAACTATAACTAATTACTTTTTAAAGTAACGTTCCCAACACTGGATCTAATACATGAATATAGCGCATACATGTATACATCTCACATACGCATATCTATTTGCTCAATGATTAATTTACAGTCTTTGTACATAGTAATCTAGCCTGTCTTACCATACCCTCGTACTCATTTCGTACAGAGGGTCTGATACTTCCATGAGCTCCAAGTGGGAGGGGTGAACTCCTTTCAAACGATCTGTTTTCAAACTACAACCAGCAAATCCAGTGCAAATGCGTAACGTCACCTACAACACCCGCCTCCCCCGCTGCTGAATGGTCGGTTGAAATTCAACCGATGAAACGCAGCCACTGAGATCAGACCCAGACGTACATGTAGGGAAACGATAAGTGAGTTTACGGATGGCTAAGGCCAGGCTAATAGTAATCAAATGTGTGTGCTCAAAACACATGTAGATTAGCCTGGGGAGACCAGAATGACTCTCTTCTGTATGTTTTTGTACAGAGGGATCAGACCCCCCCCTCCTGTGCAATCAGATTCATTTATTTGCGTCACATGTTGTTCATGAGCAGCTTCAATCACGGGACGCGGAAGTCCCTCAATACCAAACTACGAACGGCACACGAGAGAGAAAGAGCGAGTCTCCAGTCGGCGGTAAATGACCAAAAACACATCGACAGTAGGTGGGCTTCTTAATTCATAATCCTGCTGGAATATTAACCGCTAATGACACTGCATCAACGGCAGACGCCCGCCCTCCGTTTATTGGTTTACTGTTTGCTTGCGTATGTACCGCTGTGGGAAATGGAGTTGACGCTGCCCGTCACCAAACTCATTTTCTGCAACAGCGGTGACTCTGGTTCCCAGGCTATGTAGATGCACCTGTCCTTAAGTTCATGTATTCACATATCTACGCACGTAACTGTTGCACACTAATTCAGCGGCAGTGTCATCCGATCCAACATTCAGTGGTGCACTGACGTATACTGCAACACTTTTGTTATTAAAGGAACAGGCCACCGTTTTTACATACTGAGATATGTTCTTACCTGAGCTTAGACGAGTTGATGCGTACCTGTCTGGTCTTTGTGCATGCGCTCAGTCACACAAAAAGACCAAAGATGTTGTTAGCATTTGGCCTCTCCCAGTATATTCCTATAGCTCCAAATGGGGGTGAATTTGGAAGCGACCACACTCTTCCACGGGCACAAACACCAGACAGGTATGTATCAACTCGTCTAAGCTCAGGTAAGAACATATCTCAGTGTGGAAAAACTGTGGCCTGTTCCTTTTAATATGATTTTTCATGTGCTGAACTCTGCGACGCAAGACTTTTCCTACAAACACAATAGGACCGTGAGATTTGTCTTACAGTTTCTCCGAGAGGACAACTTCCATCTCAACAGCAGCTGACAGTGTGCCCCTTTCTGACCCAAAACCACTTTTGCCGTCTTCGAGGGAACATGTCTTAGAAGTGGGAAGTGTAAAGTGCTTGTAAAAAAAAAAAAGCAGGCAAAAAGCGCCTGAACAATCGTTATAACCAACACAGTTTTGAGGCCATGTTGTTTCTGATGTAAACACAGGCCACCTGTGACATCAGAGCAGATTTTGTCGCAGTGACTTTCAGCCTAAACTCTGGTTATTTATGTCCACACTTTAACGCATAACCGGAGTATTCCTAAATCTTCACTTTGGCTGGAGGTTTCAGAAACCTTTGTTTTTAGGGACAGACATCTGCGGTTTGGTGTGGATGATCGGTCAAATCATAGGGAAATATCTTCGTGTTGTGAGACACTCATGTGGACAAGGCCTTAGATAGATTTGTGAACAATATTTAGGAGAATTGTACCTGGCTAATGTGGAAATATTTTTATTTTATAAAATATATTTTATTTAGACCAGGACGAGCATCGACTGCAGCGCATTGTGCGTGCTGCTGAGAAGGTGATTGGCTGTGAGCTCCCATCTCTCCAGGACCCGGAGGCGTGTGGGTCGGATCACAGCTGACCCTTCTCACCCTGGACATGGACTATTCACCCCTCTCCCCTCAGGCAGGAGGCTACGGTCTATCCAGACCCATACCTCCCGCCACTTGAACAGTTTTTTCCCTCCGCCATCAGACTCATGAACAAAAACATGACCCGATAGCTTAGTTACAGACTCATGGATGTATCTGCTCTGTGTGGTGTGTCCACACTTAGATCAGCTGATATCACTTTATATATGATATATATATATTTACTTTTTATTTATTATCTTATTTATTTCATATCCTTTATGCATGCCCCTATAGCCTTATAGTTTAAAGTTGTATAGCTTATTTTTTATCTAATTTCTGAGTTTATGTTTTATGTTGCACGTCTGCACCGAGAAAAAAACATGTGCAATAGGTGAATCCTCCAGCCAGGTGATTCTGATCATCAGCCTGGCTCCACATCATGGAGATGGGTCCCCGGGCACTGCCGTCGCCCACTGCTCCTTACGGGTTGCCTCAGTGACATCGAAGGATGGGTTAAATGCACAGGACAAATTTCCCTACGGGGACAATAAAGTATACAAACAAACAAACAAACAAACAAACAAACAACTAGACAAGGCTGACCGTTATCGCCGTTGTTAGAACTATTAAAGGATACTCTGGCATATTTAGAGAAACAACGGAGCATAAGGTTTCACTGTATGCTGACGATTTATTGTTGTACGTGTCAAAGCCTAAAGAATATCTCCCGGCTATTTCTGTTTTAAAAGATTTTAGACTTATATCAGGATAGAACCAATTTTTCTAAAAGTGTTCTTTCTTTGATCAGCCGTTCAGCCCAGCAATCTAATTCCATATTTAGCTTGTATCCATTTACTATTTCAACCTGAAAAGACTCACAGAGACGTGTTGCGTTAGACAGTTTTATTGAACTTAATTGAGATTGGGGCTCAATTGAGATTTGGGGCTCAGACCCCGGCGGCAGATGGCCGAACGACACGGACTGCCTGGTGTTGATGATGATGCCAGCATTGAGCCTGGACCTGGTGGTGGTATAACGGGACCCGATGCGCGTAGATGTGATGGGCAAAGCCCGGGAGGAGGAGGGGCGGAGGAGGGTCGCTGCACGCTGTGAAACTCCGAGTGATTGACCGGGGAGCTTATGAAGGGGATCCTGGACTGTGAATGGCTGAGCGGGACAGCGCTGCGCTGATTGCTGATGCGAAAGCGCGCTTGCGATGGGCCGTGATTGATGCTGGTGAAGGCCCCGTGAGAGATGAGTGAAGCTGCAGGTACGTCTCCAGGTTGAATTTGCGCTCAAGCTTCATTTCAACTGATTTTAAGTATCTAGGGATTAACTTTACACAAGAATGTTTTTAAACATAACTTCACTACAATGTACGAACAAAGAAAACAGAATTTGGACAAATGGGGTAACCTTCCACTTTCTCTAGGGGGAAGAATTAACATAGTAATATGAATCCAAATGCATACCTTTTTTAATTTTTTTATCACAAAGCCTGTTTTACAAAACTGGACAGTTTAATTTCTCAATTTATTTGGAACAAAAGACTCCTAGGATGAAGAAATCTTTTTTACAAAGACCAAACGAACTTGGTGGAATGGGATTGCCTCGCTTCAGATTCTACTGGTCGTGTAATATCCGATCTTTGTCTTTCTGGTGTAACGCCAAGGGAGCTGACTGGGTTGACTGAGTCAGAGTTTTCCTACTACCTCGTTACAAGCATTGATTTATTCTTCCTTAAGGACTATACTCCCAAAGTCAAAATTAGTCATCAAATTAGAAAACATTTTAAATGGCAAGATATTTCAGTATTAACCCCGATTACACTTAACCATGAGTTCAACCCAGCACTTGGTGAAGTTGCTTTTTCTCAGTGGAGAGTCAAAGGAATACATTCTATACAGGATTTGTTTATTGAAAATGTGTTTGCGTCTTTTTTGGAGTACCTCCAGTAACGGCTAATAGTACCAAGCAGAACATTTTTATCAAATTTATTTCAGTGCAGTCCGAAGTTTGATGTTATGAAGCACGTACAATTGGAAAAAATCTAATTTGAATTAAAAGGGAAGGTACATGATTTTATTTGACATGGGTTCTGTTTCTGGGGTACTTCAAAAGATTTAATAATGATTTAAGTAACCTTTGTTATTTTTGTGCCCCTGTGAAGCACTTTGTGATTTTATCTGTGAAAAGTGTTATATAAATAAAGTTTCTTCTTCTTCTTCTAATGCAAATGGATACATCTTTACATTAATTAATTGATTTTACTTTTATTAATTTTTTATTTCCCTTTTTATTACTATTATTTTGTTTGTTTGTTGAAAAAAATGTTACAAATCTTTTTTTTTATGTTTCATGTCTTTGAGTTCAGCCCATGAAAAATGTATGAGTTTTTTTTTTCTGTAACTAATTAACAGTGACACTAACATGCCAATACTGTATGTATCAGACAATGTTGACCTGATAATAAACTAAAGTCAATCACAAGGCCTATAGCGACCCCCACAAGGCACCCTCCATCCCTGATGCTCAGGCTCAATATTAGACTAGAATGTTATCCAGCTGAGCTCCTGTCTTTTTTCAAGTTTACAAAACCACACGGCAACTAAGATCAACTTTGACAAATACAATTTCAGAAGACTCCAAAGATGCACTTTGATAAGTCTCTTTAAAAAAAATCAGGACAAGAGTAAATCATTTGTGTTGTGGAATACTGGATGAAAGGCGGCAGACGGAGCTGGCAGCAGAGATGGATGGGCAGAGCGCCAGGAGGCGATTACTGAAGGAGGGCACGGGCAGATTGATTAGCATTGTCAAAATCCATCCAAGTAAATCCACTTATGTCGAGAAAATACCATCTCCTCGTTCACAGACCTGTCATGTACCCCTCCTCACACCCAAAGCAGGACTGGAAGACCAAGTTCAACTTTTGTTTTGGGGGTTTGAAAGTGAAATCAGGCAAAAAACAATTAGATATCAACTCAAAGACCACTTTTCAGAACACAAATATGCCATTCACACTGCAAATTTGAACTACCCAATGGCTCAACATTTCCACTTGTGCAAATTATACCGTTTATGCAAAATCATCCTTTTAAAAGTCACTGTTCTCGAAATAACTCCACTGAACATCAGAGCTGGTGACAGACTCCGTACGCCAGTGACGTGCTGGGAAATTGGGAGAGTCGGGACATTTCAATCATGGGCCGCTCGGTTGCAGTGCTTTTGGGCCAACAGAATAAAATAATGAATTATAACAGACGCACAGTTGTGCTATTCCAGGCCTAAAGGCTTTAACTGGGCTGCAGCAGGAGCTGGGCTGCTGTTCCAGATATAAACTAAGTAACACAAGCGCAACTGTCAGGTAAATCTATCAAAATAACCACTGATATATCAAAATCAGAAAAAAAGTTTTCATTCTTGTGGCAGGGAGATACCATTTGACATTGAACTAACTCAGAGGGGTTTAAGTGGAACACCCCTCCGCTTTAGTTCAAGTTGGTTAGTCCAATCCAGCAGAGACAAGTGTCCACACGAGTAAAGAGGGAAAAGGCAGTGAAAGGTAGAAAAGTTCTTCATAACTTGGTGCTGATGGTGGAGTTGTATCAGGCTCTGACTGTGTGTGCAGCGGCCATGTGAAAAGAGAAAGCGTTAGAAATGAGGTCTAGCACTAGCACGCCACTGCCATACGCAGTAGTTGAAATGTATTTTTAAACGTTTGTTTTAGTGGCTCGGGATGACTCCAGAACACTTTCAACCATTTCTTTTTAAAATTTGACATTACTAAACATAATACATTTATAACAAGCAAAGGTCAGTATTGGTTTAATCAGAGTGATTAAACCTTAGGTTTTATCACAATGGTTATCTATTACACAGAGTGAATTACATTGATCAGAGAACCACTGAGGTTACAACAGCCAAAAGTAACACTAAAATAAACAAAGAACACAATGGAATCAAATTGTAAGTATTGGTCTCCTCCTCTCTTGTCTTATGTCATCTATAATCTATTGTCTTCATTATGGCATTTTAACGTTTTTTATTTTATTGGCATGTGATAATCAGCCCCTCCTGGAACCACCACCTTTACGTGGTGGAGGGTTTGACCTGAATGATCCTGGAGCTCTGTTGTCGGGGGCTTGGTGCCCCTGGTAGGATCTCCCATGGCAAACAGGTCCTAGGTAACGGGTCAGACAAAGAGCGGTTCAGAAGCCCCTTATGAGAGACCAACAGGCCCGGTTAGAACCATGAGGCCGTCCTATAGGGGCTGGTGCAGCTCCAACAGCTGCCCCCACATCCCGGTAACGGACAAGTGGAAGAAAATGGATGGCTTTGTGACTTGGCCCAGGTTACATACGATCTTTTAAGGACTGCTGGCTGTTTTTCTATTTCTAAGACAGTAAAGGAAAGTAGGGGAAACCTACGCAGACACAGGGAGAACATGCAAGTTCCACACAGAAAGGCCCCGTCCTGGTGGGAATCGAACCCGGGACCTTCAATCTGTGAAGTGGGAGTGCTAATCGATGAGCTACCGTGCCGCCTTGTACCAGACATGTTGGTGCCGACTCCTACCAGACTCAAATCACTGGTACAGGTGTGAGTCTGGATTTTTCCAGTCTGTAGCTTATTCCTGTGCGGAGTTATAGATTTTTAAAGAAATAACCAGAATGCTAACTCCAGCCACTAGGGCGGAAACAAACAAAAAGCTTTGCCTGTGGTGTCTCCTTGGCTAATGTCAAAAGTGGCAATGGTAGCAATTATTGGGTTACATTATGTATAATCTATACAGAGAATTGAAAAATTAAAAACACGCTTTGATCGAAACATTTCAAAGGGTGAAAAGTCCATATCCACGCTGAAATGGAAATGCTAATGTGCCATAGGAACAAAAGGACGTCATGCAAAACCCTTACAGAAGGTTGACATGACAAAGAGGCCGTAATCAAAAGTGAGATGGACCTAGTATATATACGCACCATCCACATGACACTGGCGTTTTGGGGGAGCCTGTAAATGTCCATTTTTGAAGCTACGTCCCAGAGTGGAACGGCACGACGCTGTGATGAGCCAAAGATGAGGCAAACTTTGAGCTTATTCTGTATTTTCCCCCATTTTTTTCTTTCTTTTTTCTTCACTCTCTTCCATTGACAACAGCGGAATTCCCCGCTCACAGGAGGCGCTAACACAAAGAGGTAATACTTTTCACAACACAAGTGTGCAGGGCTGTGTAGTCTCTTTTCCTAAAACGATAACGTCATTTCCCAGCATTTTTCTATGTTCTACATAATCTACCTTATAATCAGAATCCTCTGATCCACTGCCAGCCACAGGTTTCATGGAGACACCGCTGAGTTAGCATTCTTTCTGCACATAGCAACTTTGTTCCTATTTACACATAGGAACTGTGTGTTTTTTACAGATTTTTGTCCACTTAAGATTTGCTTATTCAAAAACTAAACAAGATCCAAAATCCCTTCTGAAAAATCTTGGTGACTATTATGTAAACAAAATAAAACAATATAGTTTAACCTGGGTCTATAAAATAATAAAATGTCTTATCTTTATATGAAAACATAAAATTACAGAAAACTCGCAATACACTTTTTTCCCTCATATTTATGTAATCTACAGCACATTTTCCCCCCTATTCACTTGCAGTGTCTCGCCATAAAAAAGACAAAGGAGAAGAACCAGGCTGTGACGGAGTGACCCCGTCCGAGCCGGGAAAGCTAAGCCCCAAGCACACTTTCCCCACTCACCTGTTGCCGGTTTCTTCCCGTTTCCCCTCCGTCCGCTTCGTGGTTGTAAACTTTACCCTTCAAACATCCATGGCGGTGGTCTTGGGTGCACACTAAGGCCCCTTCCGAAACGAGCAGATTGGTAAGAGGTCTTACGCCAAACCGGATGTGCGTCATGATAAGAAGCGTCCGAATTGGGTTGTCGGTTAGGAAGGAGTTAGTGAAAGTGGCCTGTATGCTAACTATCATAGCCACTTTAGCATAGGGACCTCTGGTGGTCCCTTACCGGCGATTAGGAGCTATTTGCCATCCCATAAGCCACTGCGCCAATCCCCCACCCCCCTCGCCCCCACCCTCGGGTGATTGATGCGCAACCACTGTTGATTGACAGGTGCACAATAATAAAAAATAAAATAAAAGATTCTGCACAAGCCAAACTTTATAAAAGTGACAAAATACATGTTGTCGTCACCACAGCTCAGTCACATGGTTTTAAAGAGCCTCCTCAGTAAATGGCTTAAATGAAGGCAATTTGTGCTTTTGTGCTTTTGCTTTCATCTAGCAGAAACTAGATGGAACTATTTATTTGAGTGATTATTTACATTATTTACATTAATATTGTAGCAGTGCAGAAAATAAATAAAGTAACAAAAAAAAGTAACAAGAACTCAAAAGGAGTAGACCGAAGCAAGAAAGCTTACCCCCATATTCAAAATGAAATTACATTCCGGATACAGTGATACAACATAACACTTTACATTACAAATTCCTGGATTACACAATTACAATTGTCCACATTAACTTTACATACAGCAACTTTGTTAAAGAAAAACATTCATGTTTAACAAAAGAAAATCACGTAATGATTACAAGACAACCAAAGTAAGAAGACAACATGAAGATTGAAATGTATGCAGTTTACCAATATGTATAAGCATTTATTTTAATTTTATTTTATTTACAATTTGTACTTTTCTTTTCTTTTTCCTTTGCCTTGAAATCATTTCTTTAGTCTATGAGAGCGGTTGCATGGCTCAGGGACAGACTTGTTTGCTTTAATGTGTATGTGTCTCTACAGTATTTTTTGTGAGGATATTGAATTGGGTCAGTCTGCGTTGGTCTGCCTACGAAGAAGGTAACTATAAGAGCCTTGTTTGCCTCATTATTGTAAATATTGTACATTGTAAATATGGTTATTTTGTTTATGTTTTGTTTTGTTACAGTACAGTAGTGATGGCAAGATGAAGCCCCATGAAGCATTGAAACATCGCAGCCAACTGCATCACACATGGTTCGAAGCATCAAGGTGCTTTATTTGCTCCACTACGCCATCATGTGGACAAGAAATATATAACATGCTGAGTGCTGACAATAAATGGTGGGGGCTGAAAGACTGAATTTGAGAATTTAGAGAGTTGTGGTGTAAAATGTGCTTGTGTTACTTTGTTTATGTCTGTGCTTTTGCAACAACATGTGTGTAATAAAGACAACAGGATGCCAAGCGCAATAACCCAAATACACAAAATGTGAGGGGGAATCCATTGCATTTCACTGACGCTTTGTTTTGAACCGCACTCCAAACCTGCGAATCATTTCCTGAATCAGTCACGTGGTATGGCGACTTCCCGAGGCTTTGAACGTCACCACACACGCTATCAACACACGCTTCAATAAACACGCCTCTAGATTACTCGGCACACGCTTCGAAGCTCGACACGATCGGCACATCACTACAGTACACAACTTTGGGTCGCATTTTGGGAACGCTGCATTGTTTAATACATAGTATTAGAAACAGGTAATACCAATGGCCGCTAGCTGTTCTACTTTATGACAGCAACACTGGAGGCCGCCATTGCTGTAGTACCTCCATATAGCCGCTAGTCTCCCATTGAAAAGCATTGGACTTTAGACACGTTAAAAACACCTTTAACGCCTGGTTTCAATTTTTTCAACACTTTCTACGGCTACATATTCCTCCTGAGATAACGCTGGGTTAGTCACAAAAAAAGAAACCAGGCTGGTTTTCGAAATATTTTTTTAAAATCTCGTACTAATGAGGGTCGGACTGTTAGCATTGGAGCTGCGCGAGCTACACGTCACACAAGGGCCGAGTCTACAGTGAAGATCCCGCCCTTATGCCCTTATTAGGAACATGCTTCGTCAGAGCTGGGGAGGAGGAGTCTGTAAATCCGCCATGATTTCCCCCTCGAACGTGGTCATTATGGTAAACGGGGAAGAGTGAGTAATGACGGTCTATTAATAATATGTCTATGGGTAATACCTGTTGTTACGCCCTTATTAATGCTATCTGCCATACGAGCCTCGCCACACGGGCTAATGCCTGTCCCGCCACAACAAAGGACAGCTTCCGGTTCCAGGTTTAAAGAGCTGCTGTTATGACTCTATATCGCAGTAGTTGGAACTCGTCTTTAAGTGGACGGAAAGGCTCATTTATGATGCCTGCAGATCTTTGTGGCTGCCTAACAATCTTCGAGCTCATGTTCACATTTCTCTGGAGTCCACTCTTATTCTTCATGCTCTGGATGGACCGTCCCATATATCAGCATGTTAAAGGTGAGGATCTTATACGGCGTTTCCAAAATGATACCGTCCCCTGTCTATGTACTGTACTATGTGCCAGTTGTCAACAATCACAATATTTTGACCACTGATTTTCCAGGTGCTCCTTTGTTTTAAGAACATTCATCTTTTAAAAAAAAAAAGCTGTTCACACACCACTGTTGTAACATGGAAGTGATTAATATACTCATCACAGTGTTCCCTTTCTGTAACCAAGCAACCAGCGCCTTACCATCAGCATCCTTAAATACTTTCAAAGATTCATCCAACTGGAAAAGCATTTGTGTAAAGATAAAAAAGCAAAGGAGATTAAAAGTATTGTGAATACTAAAAGACCACATAGAACCGTGCCTGGTCTATTCTTATGAAATTTCACTACAGCAGTTAAATATGGTCCCCAGTTTTGCGCGTGAGGGAGATATTATGCTCTTTAAAGACCACAGGGGGTGGTCTAATTTGGGTATCACCTGGAGGGCGTCATGCTGTCACGCCACGCTCATGAATCTGTTCTGTTTTTCGTAGGGCTTGAGCCGTGCTCTTCCAGGCCCTCCTTGGTTTTCACCCTTGCCTTTAAAGCAGGGGTTCTTGAACGTTTTGCGAAGAGTTCAAATCCCTGAGACTCCAAAGACTTGAACAACCGTCATCATCAAAGTAACGTTAAATATGATAAATTTAGGAATTCAGGGAGCGTAAAACCTTCTAACCCTTTTTTCTTGTTTGTTTGTTTTAAGGCGTAGACACGGCAGGTTAAAATAATGATTTTTCACACAGTGGTTTGTTGAGATTTGTCTTATTTTATGTTTCGAAGTGTCTACGATGCCGTCGGACGGTTCCTGCAACTCCCCGGCTATTTTTCCGTCACATATGTTTGATATGGACGTATCTAACGCGCCAATCCGACACTATTTGATACCCGTGATTATAAACTCCACTATCCTTAAGGTTAGGGCTAAGGTAATGTTAGTTTGTAAACTCCACTATCCTTAAAGGGACTATACATAAGTTTAACCACAAATAAATGTATACAAATTTAAAATTTCTTCCTCATACATGCTCCAGCAATGCCCTGGTGAGTAGAATGAGCCCTGGCCTTTTCACCGCGATTGCCTCTATATGCCTGTAAAGTCACTTAAATAGTTTATGTTCGGGTCGAACAAGCAAACAGCGTAATGCGTAATGACGTCATGCGCGTTCTCGCTCAGCTGTAGCGTTAGCTGTAACGTTAGCTGTAGCGTTAGCTGTATCTCCTCTATACTGACGCTGCAGCGCGAGTGGTAACTGCGGAGGGTGGACTTAGCGGAGAATAAGAGACCGGCTTCAAGCACCATCGAAACTCCAGCCCAGATCCCAAGTAACGATAAGAAACAAAGAGTTTATTCGAGTGTGACAAAAAAGGCGAAAGTGGAGTCTGATCGGCGTAGGCAAAGAACCAGAGTAAACATCGGAAAATGTTGAGAATCTCTCAAAAGACCCGCAGCTTATTTTTGCTTGAAAGGTAAGAAATTATGACTAAATACGTGGAGGAAAAGTGTTGTTGATGCTTCAAAACAACGGTGTCTGACTGTCCGTGCATGTTGTACAAACTTCACTGAAACAAGCCATAAAATAATCATATCTGGAAGTTACCAAAATAGTTGATCTAATAGTTTTATACCTACAGAGAAGTTGTGTAGTATTAGTAGCAGACTAGTAGTGTCAGTAATAACAGTAATTGTGCTGTACCTACAAAACATTTGAGTAGTAACAGTGGTAATGGTGCTGTATTTACAATGGCAAAAATAATGCTGCTAATGTTAGCTTTTCTTGGCCGCAAAATAAGCATGACTGTTCACGGATTTATAAGTAGTGAAACGACTACAAAAAGTGAACATGTGCCGTTTACAATATAGTTTACGAGTTAGCTACGCTAACTTTGGCACAGGGAATTGAAGAGACGATTTTGGCTTTTCCCAGTAGCATTTCTACTGGTGGAAATATTTTATTATTTCAATTAGGTCTGCGTTTATGCATATAAAGTATACGAGTATTTATTTTTTCCTCCTTCAAACGTCATTCATTCGTTTATTTGGCTTCTTCACTCGATTCACTTTGCTGAATTTGCTCAAGTATTTTATCTTGGAAAACATTCACTCAAACTGATTTGGTCTAAATATCTTACAAAACAGTAACGTTTCTTACCTCAGTTTAAGTCATGCCTGCAAATCTGTAAATGGACCAGGACGGGACTGTTATTTCTGGTGCTCGTAAAGCCTGAGCGCCTCATGCACGAGCTTATCATCGAGGCTGCAGTTACGCGTTTGGCCTGAGGGGCAATTGCAAGTACAAAACTGCTAAACTCCACACAGCCCTTTAAGGTTAGGGCTAAGGTAAGGTTAGCTTGTAAACTCCACTATTCTTAAGGTTAGGGCTAAGGTAAGGTTAGCTTGTAAACTCCACTATCCTTAAGGTTAGGGCTAAGGTAAGGTTAGCTTGTAAACTCCACTATTCTTAAGGTTAGGGCTAAGGTAAGGTTAGCTTGTAAACTCCACTATTCTTAAGGTTAGGGCTAAGGTAAGGTTAGCTTGTAAACTCCACTATTCTTAAGGTTAGGGCTAAGGTAAGGTTAGCTTGTAAACTCCACTATTCTTAAGGTTAGGGCTAAGGTAAGGTTAGCTTGTAAACTCCGCGTCGGAATGGCGGGGTGTGTCATAAGGAGACGGCAAAATAGCAAAAAGAGTTTGCAGCCGTCGGACAGTTCTATAGACACTGCCTTTATGTTTTGTCACTAGTGAGGCGGAGATATCCAGGACGTTTGCCTCGTGCATTCATTCACAAATATTGACATATTTTACATCCACGTGTCCTGCGCAGGACCCCGGAATGACACTATAATCCAAATATGGTCATGTCCTTTCTGGGAGAACCCCGTGGGCAGAATACAGCAGAAATGTACTTGTGTAAAAGACTTTTAGAGGTTTTTGCTCCACTCATGCAACAATTTCACCACTTTAGAAGTTCCTGCAGACTCCAAACTTCCAGCCTTGGACTTAACAATATTTTGAAGGTTTTTCAGAGAGATTTTTTTATATCTAATTCCTTGCCTGATTTATTGAGCTTTGAACCCCCAAAAATAAGGCAAAATTAGATCCAAAATCCCCTCTGAAAAAATGTTAGTAACTATTACATATACAAAATAAAACCATAATTTTAAATCTGGGTCTATCCATTATTTAGAGAATATAGGAAATTTCTAACATTTTTATGTTTACATGAAAAGATAAAATAACAGAAAACTTGCTATATATTTTTTTTAACACATATTTATGCAAGGCAAGGCAACTTTATTTATACCGCGCATTTTCGTACACAAATACACAGTAATCTATTGCAGAAGTTTCAAATTGATATACGACTAAATGTATTTTTTTCATTCTTCACCTGCAGCTTCACGCCTTATTGCAAATTCTCATAGCTCGTGAACTGTATTCAAACTGACGTGAGACTCAGTATAGACAGATATTAACTTTGATGACTGTGTTGTGTCCTGCGGTGCGACACTGCTCTGCGCCGTGTGTGACTGTGGCGTCTGAGTGATTGGTGGTGATTGGAGAGGCGGAGATTGGGAGCAGAGCCGGTGCTGGCCCTTCTGGGGCCCTAAGCAAAAATCCACTCACGGGCCCTACAGTACACATGGCTATTTGATGAAGAGCGAACCCATTTATGGTCAAAAACAGTTACACTGTGCAGTAGTGCAGGGCAGAAGTGGTACATAACCACAATTTGGGCCCTGCCCCATTGTGTGAGAACCTTTAACCACTAAGCCACTGTCAGACGGGAGTTTAGGAAACCACTAGTCTTTAGTCTTTTTTCCCCCCACTTTTTAAAATGGTAAAAGGTCACTGACCCAGTTTGCAAACCACTGACTTTAAAACTAACTGAAACCTGCACCTGAGTTATATTTTTATCTTACCACTGAGAATCAGCCTGCCAGTAAATTGTTTTAGACCGTGCACTTTCCGAGAACTAGAGTTACTGAAAATAACCGCGCTCAACTGTCTGGATTCAACTCTAATTTGAGACAAAATGCTTTTTGGCTTTTTCTCTCCTCTATTCACTGCAGGAACTGCAGGATGTGAAATACAAATTAAAAGTGTCATTATGTCGGACAAAGGAGGACAGATCACTTTAAGCTCTCGGGGAACATCTTGAATGTATGTGATGTTATATGCACAAGCGAACATTCTGTCTCGGAAATTCTCCTCCTGCTCTGTACAGGTGAAACTAGCTCTGCTTCAAGCCTACTGCTCACCTCTAAATAACTTCAGAAAAGCTAGATAAATTGTTTAATCAAGTAAAAATATGTACTGTCTTGCTTAGACGACTGCCTCTGTGATTCAGTCCTGGACGAGGCTAAACTGTAGTTGTTTTGTGTTGACTCTTCATGTCCTGGTTATACGTAAAACCTCACACCTCACCATCTTATACTACTATAGTTTACTTATTAGTAATGAAATAAAACAACTTTATGGAAAGGACCTTATAAAACTATTTATTAATTTACTAATCAGTTAAAAAAAGGGTGTAGTTTGTAGCAAACGTGTGGTTTATGGTAACTCCACCTTCAGAACAGAGCACAGTTTTCTACAGCAAATACAACTAAGTTAGTGTGTAGTGTACAACAAATACATAAGGTATTTTAGGCATAACCATGTGGTGTCTACAAAGCAAAACTGTTGGAATTAGGGATGGGACGATACACTTAAACTCACGATACGATGCACCACGATATGTCAGAGTCACGAAACGATACGTCACGATACGATATCAAAAAAGAAAAAATATTACTAACAACTTCTTTATTTTTGTTTCAGTTGCACACAGGGAAACACAAGGCCTAACAGGCCAAACACAAACAAGAACACTCCCTTAGTGCTGCTCTAACCCTAGGTTAAGTTATCTCAGGACTGGTTCTTCAAAAAAAAACTAACATATCAACATGTTCTGGTGTAATCAGTGATCTTTGAGCAGACAGAAAATGGTAAATGGCAAATGGTCCCATTCTCTCACCTTTGGTCCCTGACCCACAGTTTTGGAACCGCTGATTTAAAACTACCTAAAACTTGTATCTGACGGTCTTACTACTGAGAATTAGCCTGTGAGTAGCCCAATTAGTTTTAGACTGTGTACATTAAGCGAACCAGAGTTACTATAAGTAAACTGTGCTCATGAGAACAGTGTGGATTCAACTCCTCTTTGACCAGGCCACGTAGAACGACTTTACTCTCGTCTATTTGCTAAACTACTGTCCTGATGCTCCGCTAGAGACAATAAGAAGAGTTTAAATGAGTGTGTGGCGATGCAGCCCCGAGTCCGAGCAGAGAAAACATGAGAGCAGCGCCCGGGACACGAGAGACATGCAGGCGCACAGGAGGCGAAGTGAGCACCGGGAGACAGACAGACAGCTAAGCGGGGACGCGAAGGGAGAAGCACTCGCCCCTCGGGAGTGACGGGGGGAAGGCGGTAATTCTCTCCTGCTCATCCACTTCAGCAGACTGCTGTGTTTTGGTGTTTTATGTGCCAAAGTAGGAGGAGTGTGAGTGAGCGCTGACAGAGAGCCTGTCCCCGTAACAACACGTTGATTAATAAATGAAAAAACACCGTAGTTTGACTGAGATGCGGGGCCCTCACGGCTGCGGGGGCCCTACGCACCTTGCGTAGTTTGCGTATAGGAAAAACCGGCTCTGATTGGCAGCCATGTTAATGTCAATCAGCCCCTGGGCAGCTGTGGGTGGTCACTGAACAGCGGCCTACTGTCGCGCTATGGGACATTGGTCAAACCTGTAAAGTGCAAAATTAAAATTCATTAATCCGTGGGTATCAAGTGATGCCCAAGTGATTAGGTCCATTGAAGGATCATTCAAACTCCTCAAAATGGACTTAATAACAACAACAACAGGAGTCATAGCACTAAAACCCCAAATGTATTTATCATAGGCATACATTTCATTTATGGTGCCTTTTTGGACACCCTTTACATCAGTGAAACAAAAAATGACACATTAAATACAAAGTTCCAAACAGCATACATGAGGACGGGGGGGCAGGAGATGACGAAGGGACGGCGAGGGCGTGTGAATTGGTAATAATAAACCTACAACATACTCAACTTGATAGATTACTTGTACAGCTTTCCTCAACCACATACAGCTCTGAGTTTGTTGATGACATTGGAAAGAAAGATGCTACCAAAAGCGACGCATTGTTGTTTGGGAGATGAGGGTGAGCTTCATCGTGGTTTTCTCTTTAGATTTGCCTCCAGGTCTGAATTGGCCTTTACGCCAGTAAATTCAAAATAATGTTTAGTTTAGTTTAGTTTATTAATTTATTTCAACAGGGACAATGTGCAAAAAACATTAATTAAAGATGCTTTGCACCAGATTTAGCTTGAGCTAGTTTCCATCTGCAGTCCCTGAGCAGGTGAGTTACAAAATGTACACTATCAAATATATTTAACCACTCAAATACAAATATTCATTCATTCATTCATTCACCCATTACAGCCATCAGTCCACATAGAATCATTCTAAAATGACTACATAAAACATCACTAAAGGTCATATTTACATTTACAGTTATCGGTGCTGACATGACTGGTTTTCCAACAGCACTTTCTTTGTATTACGAGAGAAATCTTTCAGGTCTAAGGAAAGTTTCAGACTCTGTGGGAGTTTGTTCCATTCTTTGATGCCTTTGAATGAGAAGGATGTCTGCGCAAAGGCTGAGCTACGTTAGGCAGTCTACAGTCATTACGACTTGTGGACAAGGAGCTCCTAGTCATCTGCTCAGAACAGAGCTGGACAAATGTTTTCAGTGGTGGAGGCGCAGTATTATTCAAAATTTTATTTGCGTACACAATTAAATTATCAAAGTTAAACATGCTGTATTTCCAAGGATCAGACAGCGATGGTATCTCAGTGTCTTTTTGTCCAGCACTTTAACAGCTTGATTATATAGAGATTTTAGAGGTTTTATTGTTGTGTCACTCGTCTGTGACCAACAAGAAATACAGTAATTAATATGAGGAATTATTGCCTCCAAGTAAATCTTTGCAGCATCATGAGTCAGTGTATTCCTAATATGTTTAAAAACAAACAAACTGTATTTTAGTGTGTTGCTGATTTTCTTAACATGTTTTTAAAACTAAATGATGAATCCAAAACGAGGCCTAGATATTTAAATTCCTTCACTACTTTTATTTGACTCTGGTTTACATAAATGCATGGGAAGGAGGACTTCAGTTTTTGAGTTTTGGTAAAATACATCGCTACGGTTTTATTTACATTCAGTGTAAGCGAGGCAGAGGAAAGCCAGTTTGAGATGTTTCCCATGACATTGGTTAGGTTATTGGCGACACTGGTTACATCACTTCCATGCACGTAAACTACAGTATCGTCTGCATACATCTGTATGTCCACGTCACCGCACACCGAAGGGAGATCATTTATGTAAAGCGCAAACAGCAATGGCCCAAGAACAGAGCCTTGTGGGACACCCATGTCATTAGCCTTGGATGTTGATAGCTTACTTTTGATTCTTACGCACTGGGGGTCAGCCCTATGTTCCCCGGTACCTATGTTCCCCAGTACCTATGTTCCCCACTTCTATTGATTAAGATTAGGCACCAGCCCCCTTAAGGTTAGTGGCTAGGGCAGGATCAGGGTTAAGCTGATTGATATATGTATGACATTTCACTCTCATGACTTGACCCTACGGTGATCACCGCACGAGTGATCGGCCGGGTTGATGGACATTCTGGCAGAATGTACCATCATTCTGTTCAGAATGATGGACATTCGGCTGTGTAATAAAAGTATGAGCTTTGTCCTAAATACTTTATATGAAAGTATAAAGCAAGTCATGCAGCATTAGAGCCACAGCAGCATCTGAAAGTTTTATTATAAGTAATCTATGAACTTACGGCAACATTATACACTTTTTACATTTTACAAGAATGAAACTTAAACCACATGGCTTATTTGCATGAGGTCCACTGTGAAAGAACAGAGGCTTAGCAGAGTCTGCAGTCGCCTAAAGGACAGGATTTGGTATTTGACCAGAGCATGTGGCATGCTCCCTCTCTAATGATTAATCGACATGTTCACTTTCTCCAGCTTAACCAGGACAAAACTGAAGTTTTAGTCATCGGTCCTAAGGCCCAGAGAGAGAAACTTTTACCCAAACTACAGTCACTGTCTTTTAATCCTTCCTCACAGGTGAAAAACTGGGTGTGATTTTTGACTGAGCTGACTTTAATTCCACACATTAAGAATATCACAAAGATAGGTTTTTACCATCTAAAGAACATAGCCAGAGTCCGCCCCATTCTCTCTCGGGCCAACACGGAGACGCTGATGCATGCTTTTATCACCAGTCGTATCGACTACTGTAATGCCCTGCTTTCTGGTCTTCCCAAAAAGAGTATCTCAGGTTTACAACTTTTACAAAATTCAGCAGCTCGTAACCTGACAAAGACCAGGAGGCGGGACCACATTACACCAGTTTTAGAGTCGCTGCATTGGCTCCCCGTGTGTTTCAGGATCGATTTTAAAGTTCTTTTAATCGTTTTTAAATGTCTTAATGGTCTTGGTCCTTCTTATCTTTCAGAACTGCTTTTACCTTATGAACCTTCACGGCCCCTTCGCTCCTCCGGCAGGTGTCTCCTAGTTATCCCTAAAGTCAACAGAAAGACTCACGGCGAGGCGTCTTTCCAATATTATTGCGTGCGGGTGTCTGTAGTGCGGGTGTCTGTAGTGCAGGTGTCTGTAGTCGGGTGTCTGCAGTGCGGGTGTCTGTAGTCGGGTGTCTGTAGTGCGGGTGTCTGTAGTGCGGGTGTCTATAGTGCAGGTGTCTGAAGTCGCGTGTCTGTAGTTTAGGTGTCTGTAGTGCGGGTGTCTGTAGTGCGGGTGTCTGTAGTGCGGGTGTCTGAAGTCGGGTGTCTGCAGTGCGGGTGTCTGTAGTGCGGGTGTCTGCAGTGCGGGTGTCTGTAGTCGGGTGTCTGTAGTGCGGGTGTCTGAAGTCGGGTGTCTGCAGTGCGGGTGTCTGTAGTGCGGGTGTCTATAGTGCAGGTGTCTGAAGTCGCGTGTCTGTAGTTTAGGTGTCTGTAGTGCTGGTGTCTGTAGTGCGGGTGTCTGTAGTGCGGGTGTCTGAAGTCGGGTGTCTGCAGTGCGGGTGTCTGTAGTGCGGGTGTCTGCAGTGCGGGTGTCTGTAGTCGGGTGTCTGTAGTGCGGATGTCTGAAGTCGCGTGTCTGTAGTTTAGGTGTCTGTAGTGCTGGTGTCTGTAGTGCGGGTGTCTGTAGTGCGGGTGTCTGAAGTCGGGTGTCTGCAGTGCGGGTGTCTGAAGTCGGGTGTCTGCAGTGCGGGTGTCTGTAGTGCGGGTGTCTATAGTGCGGGTGTCTGAAGTTGCGTGTCTGTAGTTTAGGTGTCTGTAGTGCGGGTGTCTGTAGTGCGGGTGTCTGTAGTTGGGTGTCTGTAGTTCGGGTGTCTGTAGTGCAGGTGTCTGTAGTCGGGTGTCTATAGTGCGGGTGTCTGTAGTCGGTGTCTGTAGTGCAGGTGTCTGTAGTGCGGGTGTCTATAGTGCGGGTATCTGTAGTCGGGTGTCTAGTGCGGGTATCTGTAGTGGGGTGTCTGTAGTCGGGTGTCTATGATGCGGGTATCTGTAGTGCGGGTGTCTGTAGTCGGGTGTCTGTAGTGGGTGTCTGTAGTGCGGGTTCTGTAGTCGGGTGTCTATAGTGCGGGTATCTGTAGTGCAGGTGTCTGTAGTCGGTGTCTGTAGTGCGGGTGTCTGTAGTGCGGGTGTCTGTAGTCGGTGTCTGTAGTGCGGGTGTCTGTAGTGCGGGTGTCTGTAGTCGGTGTCTGTAGTGCTGGTGTCTGTAGTGGGTGTCTGTAGTCGGGTGTCTGTAGTGCGGGTATCTGTAGTGCGGGTGTCTGTAGTCGGGTGTCTGTAGTGCGGGTGTCTATAGTGCGGGTATCTGTAGTGCGGGTGTCTGTAGTGCGGGTGTCTGTAGTCGGGTGTCTGTAGTGCGGTGTCTGTAGTGCGGGTGTCTGTAGTCGGGTGTCTGTAGTGCTGGTGTGTGTAGTCGGGTGTCTGTAGTGCGGGTGTCTGTAGTGCGGGTGTCTGTAGTGCGGGTGTCTGTAGTGCTGTGTCTGTAGTCGGGTGTCTGTAGTGCGGGTGTCTGTAGTGCAGGTGTCTGTAGTGCGGGTGTCTGTAGTGCGGGTGTCTGTAGTGCGGGTGTCTGTAGTGCGGGTGTCTATAGTGCGGGTGTCTGTAGTGCGGGTGTCTGTAGTGCGGGTGTCTGTAGTGCGGGTGTCTGTAGTGCGGGTGTCTGTAGTGCGGGTGTCTGTAGTGCGGGTGTCTGTAGTGCGGGTGTCTGTAGTGCGGGTGTCTGTAGTGCGGGTGTCTGTAGTGCGGGTGTCTGTAGTGCGGGTGTCTGTAGTGCGGGTGTCTATAGTGCGGGTGTCTGTAGTGCGGTGTCTGTAGTCGGTGTCTGTAGTGCGGGTGTCTGTAGTGCGGGTGTCTGTAGTCGGGTGTCTGTAGTGCGGTGTCTGTAGTGCAGGTGTCTGTAGTGCGGTCTGTAGTCGGGTGTCTGTAGTGCGGGTGTCTTAGTGCGGGTGTCTGTAGTGCGGGTGTCTGTAGTGCGGGTGTCTGTAGTGCGGGTGTCTGTAGTGCAGGTGTCTGTAGTGCGGGTGTCTGTAGTGCGGGTGTCTGTAGTGCGGGTGTCTGTAGTGCAGGTGTCTGTAGTGCAGGTGTCTGTAGTGCGGGTGTCTGTAGTCGGGTGTCTGTAGTGCGGGTGTCTATAGTGCGGGTGTCTGTAGTGCATGTGTCTGTAGTCGGGTGTCTGTAGTCGGGTGTCTGTAGTGCGGGTGTCTGTAGTGCGGGTGTCTGTAGTGCGGGTGTCTGTAGTGCGGGTGTCTGTAGTGCGGGTGTCTGTAGTGCAGGTGTCTGTAGTGCGGGTGTCTGTAGTGCGGGTGTCTGTAGTGCGGTGTCTGTAGTGCGGGTGTCTGTAGTGCGGGTGTCTGTAGTGCGGTTGTCTGTAGTCGGGTGTCTGTAGTGCGGTGTCTGTAGTGCGGGTGTCTGTAGTGCGGGTGTCTGTAGTGCGGTGTCTGTAGTGCAGGTGTCTGTAGTGCGGGTGTCTGTAGTGCGGGTGTCTGTAGTGCGGGTGTCTGTAGTGCGGGTGTCTGTAGTGCAGGTGTCTTAGTGCGGGTGTCTGTAGTGCAGGTGTCTGTAGTGCGGTGTCTGTAGTGCGGGTGTCTGTAGTGCGGGTGTCTGTAGTGCGGGTGTCTGTAGTGCGGGTGTCTGTAGTGCAGGTGTCTATAGTGCGGGTGTCTGTAGTGCGGGTGTCTGTAGTGCGGGTGTCTGTAGTGCGGGTGTCTGTAGTGCGGGTGTCTGTAGTGCGGGTGTCTGTAGTCGGGTGTCTGTAGTGCGGGTGTCTTAGTGCGTGTCGGGTGTCTGTAGTGCGGGTGTCTGGGGGGTGTCTTAGTGCGGTGTCTTAGTGCGGGTGTCTGTAGTGCGGGGTGTCTGTAGTGCATGTGTCTGTAGTCGGGTGTCTGTAGTGCGGGTGTCTGTAGTGCAGGTGTCTATAGTGCGGTGTCTGTAGTGCAGGTGTCTGTAGTGCATGTGTCTGTAGTCGGGTGTCTGTAGTGCGGGTGTCTGTAGTGCAGGTGTCTATAGTGCGGGGTGCATTTATTGCATTTCCTCCCATGTTTCAGACATAACACTTGTTTTCACACATCAGAGGCCTCAACAAAGATAAACAGTCCCAGCCATGGCATTAGGAGAGTCTGACGATCCTCCACACTATCAGTCCTACCTCAGTGTTGGAGCAACTCTACAATGTTTGCAAGGCCCTTGGAGGACTTTATAACATGTACTTTATAACCATGTATTTGGCCCCTGATGTGAAAAAGGATCCCCACCCCTGGTTTAAAGGGACAGTGCACGTTATTGATGGAACCCACCCTCACACTCCCGTTAAGTCCATTGTACATGTTTTTTAGTGGTAGGGGGAATCTGGAGCCAGCAGGTCTAAAACGCAGAATGAAATAACTATAGGGTGTAATAGTGTAATAAGGGTGTAATAGTGTAATGAAGCCTAGGCGTTAATTCAACCTGGTAGACTAATTTCAGCATCACCGACCTCCAGCCAATGATCGTTCCCGAGAGGGCCACACCTCCTCCTCAGCCATCAGCGCAAGAGCCGCACCTTCGTAGCAGCCGATCATCGCCCTCGGTGCCGCTTTTAAGCCCCAGCAATCATGATCCGTTCGCTTCCCAGCTGCGCTGCGACCCACCTCGACCCCATCTCCGCCTCTTCTGTCACGGCTTCTATCTGCGCATCTTCACGGGTCTCCCATACCACCACCAGTGTCCAGGCTCCGGGGGAAGACATCCCTAACTCCAAGCTGTTTACCTACACTGACTATACATCGATGTCGGGGTCTGAGCGCCAAAACTAATATACATATCAATAAATCTTTCTAATCACTGCTTTCGTCTGTTTGAGTCTATTCAGGTGGAAATGTGGCGTAATAGTGTAATAAGGGTGTAATAAGGGTGTAATAGTGTAATGGGCGTAATAGTGTAATAAGGGTGTAATAAGGGTGTAATAGTGTAATGGGGCGTAATAGTGTAATAAGGGTGTAATAGTGTAATGGGGCGTAATAGTGTAATAAGGGTGTAATAAGGGTGTAATAGTGTAATGGGGCGTAATAGTGTAATAAAGGTGTAATGGGGCGTAACAGTGTAATAAGGGTGTAACCCTTCAAAACTTTTAACCCTTTCATCATTTTTAACACCTTCAACACCTTTTAACACAATGCAGTCACTCACAATGACTGAAGCCATTGTGAGTGACTGCATTGTGTTAAAAGGTGTTGAAGGTGTTAAAAATGATGAAAGGGTTAAAAGTTTTGAAGGGTTACACCCTTATTACACTGTTACACCCCTATTACACCACTATAGTTTTCTCATTCTGCGTTTTCCATTCTGCGTTTTCCATTCTGCGTTTTAAGACCTGCCGAATCCGGAGCACCCGGTGGAGACCCACACATGTTCCCCTCAATAAATAACAGATTCTAGACACTGCTGTTGAACAAATCGTAGGAATGACTGTCCCTGCCGCTCCTGTCGTGGTGCTGAAACCTCCAATGATTGCATGTGTCTGAAAGCGCCGCGCCTCCGCTGCGCAGGCTCGTCCCTCTGGCGGAGCGCGAGGTGAGGGAAAGAGGCGCACACATGTGGGGACAGAGGAGATGAGGAGACGGGAGGGTGAGGATGCTCGCCGTGCTCCGCTCTACGGATACGGACCGGGTTTGGCGCAGCACGGACAGGGGAGAGCCGGGGGGAACTTTCTCAGAGCCGGTCGCGAGTGGAATTTGTTCAGGGACACGGGCATCGGCAGCATCAGCGCACGGTCAGTTACTATGCCTAATTTATGTACCCGTGTTTGTTTGTTTTTCTGATTTGAGATAGTTACTCTCTCGTCATTTCGAGTGGGATTTACAGCAAATATACCAGCTGAGATGACAAATTGTGATCTGAAATGATTTTAGTACAAAACTTTCAATACTGTGACATTCACGTTGCTATTTATGATAGAATTGATCATGTGGAATTGGAGCCTTTAATTAAAAAAATGTCACATTGGTCAACAAAAAATTGTTCTTATTCTGATTATTACAGATTCCCCACATTTGTTTATTTAATTTTTAGATTATTGGATTTTTGAATTACAATTGTTGAAGTGTTTGATTCCGAACACTGATATATCACATTCTGGTCCACGCTAAGCTGAATGCGTATTTGAACTGTCGTATACGTAATGTTGTTCCCTGATCTAAAGCAGACCTGGAGATGTGCTTGGTTTCTTGCATGTTGGAAAAATGCATTGAAAAGCTTGACCCCGCCCCCCATCTGCTGATGTCACGATCGGTTTAAAGGTTCTGTTAGTTTTTTAGACACTTCAGCCCTGGTTGTTTTTTTACTAATTACTACTAAGGTGCATTATGGAAATTTATATGTGGATAAAAAACCTTTTATCAGAGTGTATTTAACCTTTCAGTGGCCTTTACTTTTCGTCACAGTGGCCTCTATGATGCTCCAGGATCTATTGTTTTTAAGAGTTTCCGGTAGGTTTTCACTGCTGACACAAGAAAACCTACAAAGCAGTTGACCCTGGAGCGTTGTGGAGGCCACCATGATCCAAAGTAAAGGTGCCATGCTGACCACCCACACAGCCATTGGGTCACAAAAAGGTCAAAGTGTTTTCTCCATAAAAAGTTGCATAATGCACATTTAAGGCGATGGAATCTAAATAATGGATAGACCCAGGTTTAAATGTGTGGTTTTATTTTGATGTAGTAGTTAAAAAGATTTGGGATCTTGTTTAGTTATTGAATTAGCTTGTTAAAAGTTTAAAAAAAAAGAAGCTTTTTCTATACCTTTGTTAAGTGATGACGTCATCCCTCTACTTCCGTGTCCAACGTAACTTTAGCCCTATTTACTGTAATGAGATTTAGCTCATTTTAACCTGCTGTAGAGCCGACTACAAGGCTCTTCTTAAAGGAACAGGCCACCGTTTTTCCATACTGAGATATGTTCTTACCTGAGCTTAGACGAGTTGATGCGTACCTGTCTGGTCTTTGTGCGTGCGCTCAGTCACGCAAATGTTGTTAGCATTTAGCCTCTTCCAGTATAGGTATAGCTCCAAACTGGGGTGAAGTTAAAAGCTACCAAGCTGTTCCACGTTTTCCCCATTTAAATACAGTTACGTGAGTAGTTACACGACGGTCGACGGTGTGCCTCCCATCGACCACGCGCAGGTGCGGCTTCCGCCCACACGCCCCTTCCTATCATTTCTACGCCCCCCTCACAAACCATCCCCGTCATCATCAGCAGAGAGCGGACACAACACAACCCTCCACACAATTATCCTGTCCATATTAACTTCTTAAAACCCATCCCCAAAGCCCCACCACAGTCCACAGTTAATCCATCTCAAACCACAATAAACATGGCTCTTTTAAATGTCCGCTCTCTGCTGAACAAGTCTTTTATTATGAATGACCTGATTTTAGATAATAATCTTGATTGTTTGTTTTTAACTGAAACCTGGCTGGGTGCAGATGCTACCGCGGTTCTTGCTGAGGCCTCCCCACCTAATTTAGCAGTGCTTTTTCAATAAGGAATGGAAAAAGGGGAGGTGGCACTGCTTCCATATGTACAAACACGCTTGCCACCAAACCTATTTTATTTGACCCATTCTGCACTTTTGAGCACCATGCAGTTGTTTTTAGTAATCCCCCATTTTATGTGTCACTATTTACAGACCCCCCAAAAAATGCCCTCTTTTTGTTAAGGAATTTTCCGAGTTTTTATCACTTCTACATAGCTCTTTTAATTTGATTCTTTTAACTGGTGATTTTAATCTACACATAGATAATCTTTTAGACCCTGTTGCTAGGGTTTTTTTAAATGTTCTTAATTATATGGATTTTACCCAACATGTCACGCAGCCGACTCACGACAGAGGACACAGTCTGGACCTGGTCATCACGTATGGCCTGTCCACAGCTGTGTCTTCTGTCGTTGACTTGGCCGTCTCTGACCATTACTGTGTGTTTTTTAATGTCACCAGTTTTACCCAGCGGGAGACCTCGGTAAGAGCTGTGAGGAAACGTCATCTCACCCTGAAGTGGCTGCAAATTGTATCGATGTTTTAGAGAAATGTTCTCCTATTGTTCTACCTGCCCCCTGTGATTTTATTATTGAAAATTTTAACAGCAAACTCAGGTCAGAGCTTGATTCTACCGCTCCTTTAAAATCCAAGAAATTCCCCACAAAACCAATTCCTCCGTGGAGGAATGAGGAAATTAAACGACTCAAAAGACAATGCAGGGTGGCAGAGAGAAAATGGAGAAAAAACAAAATCACCATAAACTACCAAATATTCCGTGAACAACAAACAAATTACAATAACACAGTAAGAAACACCAGAAACAATTATTTCTCAAAATTATTAACAATAATAAAAACAATCCCAAGGTACTCTTCTCGACAATAGAACATCTGATCAATCCTGATTTTAACAAGACCAACTTTACTCCAAGTGACTCCCTTTGTGAGGCGTTTGCAGACCACTTCAGGGGAAAGATAGACACGATCAGATGTAATATTTTATCTACTCAAAATAATACGGTTTTAAATACATCTGGTTGTCTACTTGTTCCAGAGGAAACACTGCACAGTTTTGTCCTGGTTAATGCTGAGATGCTTGATAAAGTTTTCTCCTCAGTGAGGCCCACCACATGTCTTTTAGACCCGGTCCCAACCCCGTTTTTTAAAACATTTTATGGATCTTTTAGAGATGAACTTTTATCCATCATGAATTGCTCTCTTCAGACGGGGGTCTTCCCTGCTGCCTTTAAAGGGGCGGTGGTGAAGCCCCTGTTGAAGAAGAGCAATTTGGACTGTAATGATTTTAACAATTTTAGACCGGTATCCAACTTACCATTTTTAAGCAAAATTTTAGAAAAACTTGTCTTTACCCAACTTAGTGATTTTATAAATGCACATAACGTCCTTGAGAAATTTCAGTCTGGCTTTAGGGTAAACCACAGCACCGAGACGGCCCTTTTTAAAGATTTTAAATGATCTTAGATTAAATTATGACTCACAGAAGGTCACGGTGTTGGTTCTACTGGATCTGAGCGCTGCCTTCGATACAGTCGACCACACTATTCTTTTAACTCGTTTAAAACACATCGGCCTCTCTGGTGCTGTCCACAAATGGTTTACATCCTACCTCACAGACAGGACATTCATGGTAAGTGTGGATACCTGCTCCTCTAAGGTCCATAAAATGACATGTGGTGTGCCCCAGGGTTCGATTTTAGGGCCAGTGCTATTTAACCTGTATATGCTCCCTCTTGGTGATGTCATCAGGAGACATGGAGTCAACTTTCATAGTTACGCTGATGATACACAGTTGTACATCTCCATGTCTCCTGATGACACCAGGCCAATGGATGCACTTTTAACTGTATTTTAGATATCAAATCCTGGATGGCAGAAAACTTTCTCCAGCTTAACCAGGACAAAACTGAAGTTTTAGTCATCGGTCCTGAGGCCCAGAGAGAGAAACTTTTACCCAAACTACAGTCATTGTCTTTTAATCCTTCCTCACAGGTGAAGAACCTGAGTGTGATTTTTGACTCTGAGCTGACTTTAATTCCACACATTAAGAATATCACAAAGATAGGTTTTTACCATCTAAAGAACATAGCCAGAGTCCGCCCCATTCTCTCTCGGGCCAACACGGAGACGCTGATGCATGCTTTTATCACCAGTCGTATCGACTACTGTAATGCCCTGCTCTCTGGTCTTCCCAAAAAGAGTATCTCAGGTTTACAACTTTTACAAAATTCAGCAGCTCGTGTCCTGATGAAGACCAGGAGGCGGGACCACATTACACCGGTTTTAGAGTCGCTGCATTGGCTCCCCGTGTGTTTCAGGATCGATTTTAAAGTTCTCTTAATGGTTTTTAAATCTCTTAATGGTCTTGGTCCTTCTTATCTTTCAGAACTGCTTTTACCTTATGAGCCTTTGCGGTCCCTGCGCTCCTCCGGCAGGCGTCTCTTAGTTATTCCAAAAGTCAACAGAAAGACTCACGGCGAGGCGTCTCTCCAGTATTATGGCCCTCGCCTCTGGAACGACCTGAGGAGGAGCTCAGGACCACAGAGAACTTTCATGTCTTTAAGAGCAGGCTCAAGACCCACCTTTTTAGTTTAGCTTTTAACTAATATTTATTTATATTAACTTTATTTATCTGTTTAGTTCTATACAATTATTTCTTTAGTTCCACTCTTTTTATTTATTTATTCTATTTTATTTATTTATTTTATCTTGTGCTATTCCACACTTTTAGCCGAGTTGTAGCTGTTTTAATTTATCTTTTATTTTTATGTTCTCCCAGTGTTTCCTCTGAGGGAGCCCTCTGCCCCGGGAGTGCTGGTTGGCTGTGGCCGTGCGGGCGCTCTCCTGTGGGTGCCTGGATGGAGGTTGGACGTCTATCCTACACCTCCTCCAGGCACCCTGTGTTGGCGCTCTGTGGCTGTGGCTGATGGGCTGCTCCTGGTGCAGACGGCTCCTTGGATGGTGTTTCCTCTTTCGGTTCATCTGTACTCAGCCTTATGTCCCCAACTTTATGTCCATTTTACTTAAGACTTTTAACAACTGGGCTGTCTGTATGTATATGTGTCTGTGTGTCTGTGTGTGCGGGTGGGTAGGGGAGGTGGGGGTTGTTGTTATTTATGTATATTTGCTGGTGGGGACTATTTTAATGATTTTTTAAGCACTGTAAAGCACTTTGTGTTACATTTGTATGAAAAGCGCTTTAGTGCTGGGCGATATGGAAAAAACTTATATCACGATATGGATTATTTATATCACGATAACGATACATATCACGATATACCACAATAAAGTCAGTTTTCAGTTATTCTTTGAAAAGTTTGACAAAAATATCATTGCTTACTTTTTTTCAACTTTATTTTGAAGCAGTGGTTTTGCTATGGATAATTATATAGCCTATATTGTCAATGTCAGGAAAAATGTGAGACTGCAGGATAAATGGGCTAAACATGATCTGACCAGAGTCAACACGAATTTAACAACAGAAATGTGTAAACTCGTGCGTAGAGAACGACTTACTCAGAGCATCATCTGCTCCTCAATATCAAGGCTCATATTACACTAACACAAATGTAAATTGGAGCTTATTGTCGCCATTTTCTCAACTTTAATGTAATGTTTAAGAAACAGTGGCGAGCAGTTTGTATTGTACGTCTTTAGCTGCTCTACGCGCTGCCCGATCCGTCTCTTACCTCCTGCACCACGCCTCTCCTCTCTTCTCTCTCGTGTGTTTAATCCAGATCCACGCGCTCTCTCAGTCAGCTCCGATGTGAGATCCATCACTAAAAGCTGTTTAGTTGCCGTGCGTAAAGCAGAGTGAAACCACGCGGTGTTTAACAGGGAGAGAGAGCACCGCGTGTACGTCCATTAGATGTGGCCGTTGCTACAGCAGGTGTGGCGGCGGACAGAGATATGTAAAGCAGGTGGTGTCGCAAAACCACAAGGCAGAGTTTCTTTGCGAAAACGTTCTTTTTATTCTTGTTTATAATCACTTAATATAAACTTAGACGATGCATAGTGACAAGACAACACTAATACATTCTTGTGGCCTATTTAATTAAATATTTGCTTTAATAATTGATTAAATTAGGTTAGAAACGATAGAAACGATAGAAGAGAAATGGCACGATAGACACTTTTCTATCGTCCCACGATATGTATCGTCATATCGCCCAGCACTAAAGCGCTTTATAAATAAAGTTTGATTTGATTTGATCCAAGACTAGTTACACAAAATTAACATGTGGAATTTCTAAGCGGATAAAAAGGGGTACTATATTGTGAGGCGTAATAACACCTTAGGAACACTTTGATGTCCGCCCAGTAAAGTGAGATATTACTGCGCGGACATCAAAGTGCTCCTATGTTATTACGCCTCACAATATAGTACTGATACGACGAAATATTACATTTACTCTGAATTCTCTTTAGTCTTTTCTGACATGAATTCTCTTTTTTTTTTTTCATAAGCAATGAAGGCTTAATTTTAAATATAAATATATCTTCATTTTGCATTTTGCTTGGAGGAATGGTGATATATAATTCTAATTAGGTGTAAAACAGTTTTTGGCCTTTTATCTGTGTTATTTCAGCAGGAGATTGAGATAAAGTTTTTTTAAGTGTTTTTTCTTGGAACGTTCAACAGTTTGGACCCAGAAGCAGCTTATTATGGTGTGTGATGTCACACTTAACAAACGTATTAACACAATAGACCCACTAATCCCAAATATTCTATATTCTCCCAATATACACAGATCTGTGGCTTATAGATGGATATCTGGGTGACGTCACAGACATGCTGCGGGCCGGGCGCATCCGAGGAGCAAAAGCTACACAGACAGATACACAGACAGATACACAGACAGATACACAGACAGTTACACAGACAGATACACAGACAGTTACACAGACAGTTACACAGACAGATACACAGACAGTTACACAGACAGATACACAGACAGTTACACAGACAGTTACACAGACAGTTACACAGACAGTTACACAGACAGTTACACAGACAGCGGCATTCCGAACGATACAACGAGGAGTTGTTGTGCTGTTAATTGCACTAACAGAAGTGAGAATGGTTGGCCTATGTTCAACATCCCGAGAGGACGTCATCCATTTGCCAAAAACAGGAGAAGATTGTGGCTTCAGGCAATTAAAAGAGCAGATTGGGGTTCGGGTGGTCCTACAACTGGGGTGAGCCTCTGTAGCGCTCACTTCATATCTGGTAAGTGTTTGTATCCTACAGTAATTAAAAAGTATTTAAGTATCTCGCCATAATTCTTAAGTGAGCACTAACACTAGGCTAAATGATCTATATTTGATCCTGATCAGCCAAGTTAAAGCTAATTTTTAGCAACCTGTAGCGTTAGCTGTTTTAGTAACATTAGCTGTTTTGCTAAATAGGCTCCAAAGTTAGGCTCTTTCTTGGTTTAGCCTGAAAATCCTGAGGAGAAACGCCCTTCAAACAGCCAAATAGACACTGATCTAGGTATGATTGTTGTAGAGTCACTGAATTGGATGACGGCTGCTTTGAGTGAAGGAAAAACAATGGTACTTAGCGCGAGTTTAACGTGGGGCTTTGGCCCTTTTTGTCTAAAGTCTCGCTCGCTGCCTTTTGATAGCGGCTCTCAGTTGTTGAGAAATTAGCCTGTGTAGCCTACAAGCCATAACAAAAATAAATATTGTGAGTGGAAGAAGAGCACACCGCAAATGACAGGGAGGGCATCTTTTGGAGGTGTAGTCAACTTCCCTCTCATTAATAGTCTAAGGTATTTTGTATGTATAATTATGTTACATAATACTGCCTTTGCTTTAGTTTGTTTATTTGAGCAGAATGTTTACTGCCAGCTGATTGAGTTAACAAGTATCATTCTTCTTTATGTTGACCCACTTGTAATGGCAACTCCTAAGAGACTTTACTTGAGTGTAGTTAATATAATGTTTGCATGCCCCTTGAAAGTAGTTTTTCCCCAGTTGAGATGTCTGAAATGGATCTTGTGCAATAATTAGCTGAGCTAATGTGGCATTTTCCTTTATCAGGAGAACCATCTATGTGCCATCTATTTTTCCACATAGCGCTCCAGACCCTACAACAAAGGTAGCAAGGTATGTATGATTCAGTCAGTAAAATATTCTAACCTGACTGCATAGCTTGGCTAGTAGGAGCCAAAATATGTAAAATAGTTAAAATGTTTTGATACACAATACTTTGTATAATTTTCCATAGATATGAAAGAATTAGGAGAAGACACCTGTTACTAGCTCCACACTCCACACTGACGCTGACGCTGAATCAGGTATACAAAATTCAGTGGATGGCGGGAGTTGTGTCGGTGTGTTGTACCCATGTCTGAATGTATTGACCAGGATGTGCTCTGTGTAATGTTAAGATGCTGCCTTTTGTTATATTGCACTTCAAGCATGAAGTATTTTTTCTCCTTTTTTCTTCTTGTAGATGACTTTGTGCCCAGAAAGGACTTGGACCAACTCAGCATGCAGTATCGCCACCTTCAGGATGACTATGTGGCTTTGAAAAGGGAACTGGCTAAAGGCTGTAAAGTCAGAGAATAAACAGCTCCAGGACCGACTTAAACTGTCAAAATGTGGTTTGTTTGTTTCATTAAAGTTTGTTTCATTAAAAGACTCTACACTGTGTTTTTTACTGGATTGCAGTCCATTCAGGCTTTCTTGTGGCTTCTAACCATTCTTAAACGAACCACATTAGTGCTGAAGGGTGGGTTAAGCTTTTGTTTTAATGAAAATCAGACTTGGGCTCACCAATAGAGACCTGGCACAACGATTTGACCTTCCTTTCTCAACTGTGTCCAAATCATAAGAGAGTGGATACCCATGTTGTCCTTAGTTTTGAAACCATTGATAATTTGGCCTAGTAAGGATGCAGTAACAGCAAACATGCCAAAATGGTTTAACACTAGGCCTACCAGAATTCTGTAACTACTAGAACTCCCAGAGCCGTCAATTTGACGGGTTGCGCTCTGGCGATGACGTCATCGTCTAAAATGATTCTTACCCGTTTTTGTTTGTTTATGAAATGTAATAAAGGATCATTTGTTTCATTAAACTTCAGTTGTGGGTTTATTATAATGATGATCAGCTATACCATACTCAAATAAGAATTAATCAAGTTTATTGTTATTTCATTTAAATACAAGACATTAGAAAATAATTATTTACAAATAATTGCAATAAAAATTGTAGGCGAAATAAACAAGGCAACGGACTATGTACATGCGATTGGAAAGACGGAATATCAATTGTACAGTGGTTCCCACTTAGGTTTGTCGTTTTCATTCGCGCTTTCCATGGTTCATGCAGCGTGTGGAAATATATTACAACTTATCGCCACAAGGTGGCAGGTTAAGTCCGCTGTAGCTCTGCTCTGCACTGGGCTAAACCAGAGCCTACATGTACTTTTTATCAAGCTGGGGCCAGAGGAGACGATGGCCTTTGACGAACAGTTTAGGCCTATTCAAAACGAGTAAAACAAAATGTGTCCCTTGGCGGACATTCGTTTTTTCGTCAGCAGAAAGTGGAGAATTCTAAACGGTTTCAGGACTAATATCTGTTCAAATTAAGTTTTAGATGGAAATGTTGTGCTTTATTTTCATAATCTTTGTTCAGTGAACACCAGTTTATAAGTCAGGTCACTGTATAAATGTGCCTGCAAACCATGAGTGCGTTTACAAGGCTCAAAATTCCCGGTTATTATCGGGAGTTTAATATTCCGGTTTTGTTTGATATAAACGCAGTTTCCCGATTATAAAACCCGAAAATAACAGTTTCCCGATTTTGAGAAACACGAATTTTCTGGCTGGATTTTCCGTCAGTTACCGGGATATAACTTCATGTATTTCTTGCGCATGCGCAGTTAATCGTAAACAAACACTGCGGTGGCGAGTCCCAAGTCCTGTTTCTGGAGTCAAGAGGAGACGGAGTTTTATATTTTAACCATGAAAGAACTGAAAGTAGTGAATATTTAAGATGGAAAGAAGCATCGTAATGTGGATTTATGCAAACGTGTCGGTGACCGTTTCAAGGCTGGTTTTCCGGACACAGAGAGGAGTCGACCACAACACAGAGCCAGATTAAGTTTTTCCTCCACTAACTATCGGTGAACTCCATCAGCTCCACTCTCTCACACCGGCCCGCTTTAACCTTCTCCCAGAGCTCCCTGGTCCACCGTCAGTGATAAAGACAGACCCAGGACGGGTAAAGGTCAGGAATTATCCACAATCTGCTGTCACTGTCTGTCGTAACTCAGGATGTCGAGGACGAGCAAAAAAATTGAGCCCACAAATGTGTGGCAATAAGCCACACATTTATACTTTTCATATTTTCACCGTATTGTGCTCAAAAATGTAATGTATGCGCATGCACGGACAGAGCTTAAATTCGAAAAGCCGGTTTCCTTATTTCATCATGTAAACAAGGAATTTGAGTTTCCCGATTTCTCAGTGTCATATAAACACCATATCCCGAATGCGTGTCCATTATGCGTAAAGCACAGTGACCCACACATACACACCCCCATGTGCGCTGCTTCTTGGAGAAGGACTTGTTTTTGGACAATGTTTTGAACGAAGGGGAGTGCGTGGCTTGGTCAGCGCTGTGAGCGGGAGCATCCACTTTTCAGGCTCTTTCAAGCTTTGAGCAACAGCTCCAGTGTCTGAGTGTAAAACACACACGTCGAACTTCAGCGCTTTGTTGTAAAATACAGACTAGCCTGCACCTGTCACTGCCTTTGCCACTCAGAGCGGGGATGAACAGGGAAGGAGACGCTGAGCTGACTCCTCTAGCGCCATGAGGATCGTTAATAAGCCTCTCTCATTATCAGCTATTCTCACGAAACACGGGACAAAAGCCGAGGGCAAACATACGCTCAAAACGATTGTCGGAAATAAATATTTTTATCTTCATAACTTGGAGCTGATTGTAGAGTTGTATCAGACTCAGACTGTGTACAGCGGCCCATGCATTTTCTGTAATATCTGTCAGGAGCTTGTGCGCGTGCCGTCAGACTGACGGTGACTTCGATTTGCAACAGGAGTTTTCCTCTCATCTGATCTGAGAGAGGGATACAGACTCCAGCAGTGACGTGCGGTCAGGGGAGGCAGGTGAGGCCAGGCCAGTATTTATACTGAAAATGTCAACGCAATCAAGCACTGTCTGTGTATTTTATGTTTAAATGTGTTGCTATTGAATGCTATTTCAAAGTAAGAGGATACCAGAGACAGCAAGTTGCATTTATTTCCTGCAGTTTGTTGGTGCTGATTGTGGAGTTGTATCAAAAGTGTCAAAGCCGTAATCGAACCGGGGTCCTCCTGCACCAGAGACTAGCGCGTTATGACTGAGCTATAAACCACAGAAAAGTTGGCCGGTCTTTTCTAAATTAGCGGGCCAAAATGAGCTCCCAGCACGCCACTGCGTGATAGTTTCACGTTTTTACAATAAACTATGTTTGGAGCAGGGTAGGTTATATTAAAAGCAGAAGATTTTCAGCTTGCCTTGGGATTTAATGCACTTCTGAATCGTTTGCTTAGGCCTATGGTGCTACAGTAAATGCTAACGTTCCTAACCCTGCTCACAAGTGCCACCTGGTGGTTGTTTGGGTCATTGCAGCATCACTGGGGAAAAATAAATAAAAGACGCGTGATTCACACGTGGGGTCTCGTGGGAATCACACATGAAACCTGAAACACGTGAAATTAACAAATTCAATCAGTATATAATCAGAAATAATTAACAATCATTACAGAATCGATGAAAGAAGATATTTACAGAAATTAAAAGATTTTATTTACAATTTAAACACACCACCATAACTGCTCCAGCGCATTACCCACACACCACCTTTTGGCACCTCACGCAAGCGGTTTTGGACCGGTTTTTGGAACAGTGCCTTCTTACGCTGTCCGCCGTCGGCACCAAGGCAGGAGCAGGTGCAGAGAGGGGCGCGGACAGTGGTGCAGACACAGGCTCCACGAGAGGCTGCCGTACGCGCATGTGGTCTGCGCGCAGTTCATTGGCCAACATCAGGATGAAGTCAGGGTGTTGTCTGCCCAGACACTTTTTGTAAAGCACCCAGGCGTTTACAGCTGCCATGTCCAGCATGTTGTAAAACACTGCGACAGGCTATCTTCATGTTGCTGCTTTCACTGAGTACTTTCGCAACATTTGGCCCAGCACATCAACGCCCACTTTCGTCTGGTTGTAGTAAACCACGGGCTCAGGTTTGGCTTTACAGCCGCTGAGGGTGCCAGCTGATGGATGCACCGTACTCAAAATGCAAACTTTTTTTTTGCGTTTGCACTGATAGATGGTCAGAGTGGTGTTTGTTTTTTTCAAGGCGTGCCAGCCGCGTGTCCTTTTTATCAAACCGCAGGAAACGCAATATGTTCTAAAAGCGATTCTTGCACATGGTCTCCTTGAAGTAAGGGACACCCCATTCAGCAGACCAAAAGTTGGATAGCTCCTGGGTCCTGCCACCAATTGCTCCGCGCACGTAGACCAGCGCAATAAAGGCCTTCAGTTCGTCCAAATGTACATCCCATGAATTATCCTCAAGGACTCTGCGGGCCTCGGACACAGTGCAGTCCCGTATGTGCTCCAGTATTTCGGCATCCACAAGGCACGTGAACGCAGTCAAGGTGTCTTGGACTCTCAGCTTTGAGCGCGCTATGGGTCCCTCGGCCTCTGTCAGGACGTTTTGGCTCTGCCGCCTCCCTCTCTCCTCTTCCTGGACCACAGTCCACACTGTACCGTCCTCTCCCTGCTCTTGCCCTTCTGAGAGCGGTGGTTGTGGGACAGGTGAGTCCTGAGGCTGCGCTGCCGCCGGTTCTCCCGCAGCTGGTGCTGACAGCGAGGGAGCAGCTATAAGATAATAGCTTATTTAGTTTATTGATTTCAACTCCCTGCCTAAAACTCATAACTACATCAAGCTATAACAGCTTATATTTATTATAGGCCAATACCTTGAACTGTGTCGTCTAGTGGGCGGACGACACGACTCCTCTTAGCGGGGGGAGGCTGCTCGTCCTCGGTGTCTGAATTATCTGATCCATTGAGTGACCAGTCATCATCAAACTCTCCTCCTCCTTCCGAATCAGCCTCTCTCACATTCTCTAGTATATTTAGTACCTCTTGTACAGAGTATCTAATCCTAGTATTTCTGACAGCCATTTGTACCGGTAACCAGAGTTATCAATGGCGCCGTGGAATGTTGGTTGCTATGGGCAACCCGCAGACGCCGGGTCAGCAGCAGGAATAAAATACATTGCAATTAATAGAGCCGTCAGATTGACGTGTGTGGGAGTTAAAGGAATAATGACTCAGCTCTCATTTATGTTTTATTTTTATTTTTTATCGACATAGCAACATGGAAATGACATACATATACAAGAAAAGTCAAAAGGCTAGGAACACCATTGATCTATGTAAACAGAGTAATTTCACATCAACAGATGTTGATGAACATACAGAGATTGTTGTTTTTGGTGACCTCAGTCTCTGCAAAAGTGTCCTTGGGCCACTTGAGTCTCAGTCTCAGTCCTGTGGCAAAGCTCTTGGTGTTTTTATTGATAGCTCATTTAAGCTGGAAAGCAGCTAATCGCAGTGGTTAGAGCTGGCTTTTTTTATCTTAGGCTTCTTGGGAAGGTGAAGCGCTACTTGCCCTCTAACCAATTTGAAACAGTAGTACATGCCCTTATAACCAGTCGCTTGGACTACTGTAATTCACTTTATTTTGGTCTGAACCAATCCTCGATTCAGCGCCTCCAGATGGTACAAAATGCAGCTGCACGACTGCTCTCAGGAACATCACGATATGACCACATCACTCCTGTGCTTGCATCTCTGCACTGGCTACCTGTTGTTTATAGAATAGATTTTAAAATCCTCTTGTTTGTTTTTAAATGTCTAAATGGATTAGCCTCACCTTATTTGTCAGATTTGATATCCCTGCACAGTCCTGTCAGAGCTCTGAGGTCTGCTGAACATTGTCTTTTAGACATTCCCAGGTCTAAGCGTAAGAGCAGAGGGGACAGAGCCTTCGCTGTAGCTGGCCCTAAGTTGGGGAATTCTCTCCCTTTAGATTTAGAACTACCACATCTTTGGAGAGTTTTAAGTGCTCCCTGAAGACTCACTTTTTTGCGCTGGCCTTCGGCACAAGCTGAGCTGAATACTTTTCTTTGCTTATTTTACTCTTCTATTTTGTATTAAATGTTGATTGTTTTTATTTTTATGAACCTGTACAGCACTTTGGGGCAGTGACTGCTGTTTGTAAATGTGCTTTATAAATAAATTTGACCTTGACCTTGACATCAAAGATTGAGAACCATCAAATGACGGCCTTGAGAGTTCTAGTGTTAAACCGAAATTTAAGAACTGTCGTTGCATTATAGACTGCACAGAAATCTTCATAGAGAGAACCTATAATCTAAAAGCAAGGGCTGAAACTTGGTCAAATTACAAGCACCAAAATACCATAAAATATTTAACTGGAATAACTCCAGCTGGGGCGATATCTTTTTTGTCTGATGGGTGGGGTGGTCGTGCCTCTGACAAGATAATAACTCTGGGTTCAGGATTTTTGGAAAAACTTGAGAATGGAGATGAGGTCCTTGCAGACAGAGGATTTTTTGTTAGAGAGGAATTGCCCATTGTGGAAGCAACATTAAGAATGCCAAGTTTTACTAAGGGGAAGTCTCAGTTGCCTGGTTCTTGTGTTGACACTTCACACCAGTTGTCAATAGTCCGTATACACGTGGAGAGAGTTATTGGTCATCTTAAAGACTTCAAGATATTAAACACCGTTGGATGACATTGTAACCATATGTGCATGTCTCACCAATCTTATTAGGACTGTGGTTCCCAAATAGGGCTGCACGATTTTGACAAAAAAACGTAATGTGATTTTCCATCCATCCATTTCTTCCACTTTTCCGTTGCCGGTCGTGGGGGCAGCTGTTGGAGCTGCCCAAATCACATTGCACCAGCCCCTATGGCTCCTCCTGCAGGTGGTGGGTAATGTGATTTTTCGGACTGAAATTGCAACTGCGATTCAATTTGCGATTTAAATATATTATTTATGTCTATTTTTCATTTTAGTTTTGTCGGGGCAGAAAATGATATGGACATTTTGTCTCACAATTAACTTATTATAGCGGTAATTATTCCAAAAAAATGTTCTGGTTTCTTATGGCTCCTCACCACTCTATAGCCATTTGCCTGAAGAAGGCCTAGCTGCCGAAACTTTGTGTAAATAAACCTCACTTTTTTGTGCGAGAGATTCTATTTTTCACATGTACGAGCATTACGCATGACCTCTCCAACGCACCTGTTAATAAATATATGTGCGAAGCACCTGCACTCTTTAAAATTTCTTATGGTGAATTGAGTTTTGATTCTGGGGCCGTGGTTTGACGATTATCTTGAGAAGCGATAAAACTAGTATTCAGCAAATGATACTTTTATTACATTTCAGCTTCATAAAATACTGGAGACGCCAGACCCTCAGTCTTTGGGATTCGGATATTGCAATATTTAAAATTACGATGTGGATTCAATTGCGATTAAATTTGCAGCCCTATTCCCAAATAATAACTGTATAGTGATAATAGAGTATCATTTTGTATATAGTTTACTTTGTCATCTTGCCAGAGCAAATAGTTTGAACTTGAAGGTTGTGAATGTAAAGAACACACTGTTGGAATGGATGAATAGGACACAATGTAATCAAAGAATACATGTACATGTCAGTAATATGAATTAATGAATAACGTGAATGTGCAGTTAAATGAACGAATATGAATGAATACATGAGAAAAGAGTTCCATTTTTTTACGCATAAGGTACAAAGTGTATGAACGCAGGCTGTATACATTTCAACGAGACCACACAGAGGGAACACATTTTTCATTTCTGCCTTGAGTTAAATTTATATTGTGTATTACAGGGTTTCCCACTAATACATTAGTCTATGGCGGCGCGCCATAGTCTATTTTATCCGCCACAGTCTCATCTGCCCTCTCTTTCTCACACAACACCAACATCTGCAGCAGAGGCGCAGGTTTAACAGGACAAATAAGAACAATGTCTCACTGTTTAAGTAGGCTATTATTATTACAAAAATGAAGGCAGCTTCGCATAGTTTTGTTTTCGCTTATAAACTAAAAGACCACATGGCTAATTTGCATAGTAAACCTCTTTACTGCGCTGCTAATGCAGCTGTCACTATAATGAATTAAACCAGAGGTCACGAAATGGCTGACCTCAGTCTGAGTCCGGACCCACGCGCCAACCCGTCCGAACCCGAAACTTGGATCCAAACTTTAGATCCGACGTGACTCCCTCAGTCCTGCAGCTGCATCTGCGCTGTCTCACCCTCTCCCTCTCTCTCCCCCTCATGCTACGCTAACCCAACAGAAAGAGAAACTGCAGCCTCTGAGCTCGTTTTAAACTTTTAGAAACGGCTACAGAATGATTGAAATACGGCTCGAAGATTTAAAACCGAGAAGACGCTAGTCATCTGATTAAATATGCACGCGCGTTAGTTACGCGCAAACAGCACGGCTGTTTCTTCATCGTTTTTAACAAAAGAGCAGCGAGCAGAACCAAACCTGGACTAAACCAGGATCAAACCTGGACCAAACCAGGACTAAACCAGGATCAAACCTGGACCAAACCAGGACTAAACCAGGACTAAACCAGGACTAAACCTGGACCAAACCAGGACCAGACCAGGACTTGGACTAAACCAGGATTAACTTGGACTAAACGGGCTCATTGTTGAGCTGAGCAAAGAGGAGAAACACAGCATTGGCACATTGTGTATATATTCTGTTATTTAGAAACCCAAAATGTAATTTTAGAGTAAAAACAAAACTATAATGAATTGTTGTATTGTTTTCAAAGCACACAAATTATTATTACGATAAATTATGTTCCAGAGCTTTGCTTGATAATTATTCTACTTTATTTTTTTGGATCGCAGTGGAATTTAGTTCTCTCCCTCCCTCTCTCTCGCTCTTGCCCTACACGAGGTGAGAGCTGTTACTCAGTGTTTTCTCTCTGCAGCATCAGGCTGAGGTTCAGAGTCTGTATCTGAGAGCTGCAGGGGCGGAGCTGAGAGAAGAATCAAGGGCCTGTGCCCCTGAAAGAAAACGGATCCATTACATTATTTAAAAAAAGGCTTTACCCTATGTAAATTAACCAGAAATTATTCTTTTCACAGCAGCATAATAGCCAAAAATAGTTATTATTTTTGCTTAAAATGCACCAGAATGCAGGAAAACGCACCACAGTCTCCTTGAAATCTGTGGGAAACACTGGTATTATTATCCCCCCCTCCTGGAACCGTCACCTTAAGGAGCTCTGTTGTCGGGGCTTGGTGCCCCTGGTAGGGTCTCCCATGGCAAACAGGTCCTAGGTGACGGGTCAGACAAAGAGCGGTTCAGAAGCCCCTTATGAGAGACCAACAGGCCCGGTTAGAACCATGAGGCCGTCCTTCTGTGGACCCACCACCTGCAGGAGGAGCCATAGGGGCTGGTGCAGCTCCAACAGGACCCGGAAATGGAAAAGTGAAAGAAAGTGGATGGATGGATATTATTATCCCTGGCATTATTTGCATGTCTTTGCAGCCACATTTCCAAGTTTTGGAGTATCTGGTAATGTTCACACATGCATAGTGAAACTGTTGGTAGCAGTCAGTGCACTTGATCATTTTGCCAAACCCTTACGAAACAAAAATATATTGCAGTATATTGGAAAATATCATGCATTATATTAAACAATATATTATCATATATATTTAGTATTTATATTTTCCAGTATATTGCAATATAAGCATAGACCATATGTATATTGATAAATATATAAAATAAAATGTATTGCAATCACGACCAAACATGCACTATATTTTTACATGCAAGTCTGTCTTTATATGCTACAACATACTGCAATATGTATTGTGAGATTAATATATATTATATATATATATATATATATATATATAATATATATATATATATATATATATATATATATTGTGCATAATATATTACATTATGTAATGAAGACAAAAATCTGTATTACTCAAGATTTATTGTTGAAATGTACAATTACATTTTCAATCCTCCACGCTGGATCTTGGAGGTATACATGCATAGAGGCTTGCATATTGTGGCAGATCAATGAGCATACATTTTCTTTTGAACAGTGTCACATCAAATATCTGTTTCCTACTGCGGAATTCCCTCTTCAGACCAACTACATTTTCAACATGAATCGGTGTACTATATGATCTGTCATACTTTCTCCCAAAAGCAAAGCATTTTCTGTTACCATGTTACTCTACTACAACGTAATAGTATACAGTGATGAATCTACAACAAACAACAAATCTACAACAAGTTTTTCAAATTTTTGTACATCCTCTGTTGTAATAATGTATTTGCGAAGCAAGAACATGAATGTGACAAGGATTAACCAGTGCTGGTAAAATACCTGGGGCAGAATTCCTTTAGTACAATTACACTATAAAACAGTAACCAGTTCTGCCATTCAGAAGCCTTCCAAAACGTTCTCTGCTGAAGAGATCGGGGCACTCTTGTGATATTGCAAGAAGGCTTAATCAGTAAGAGCTGTTGATTAAGTTCATTCACTCGATTGCCAATATAATATGGCTTTTCATGGTTTTCACTGTCCATCCACATGCTTGCCATTTGGCGAACCACACCAAGATGTATATTATGCATGTGGTCAGGAGGCATGCCAGATATGATGTCAAAGTGTGGAATAAGACAATAAGACAAGTGGGTCCTTTAACACCTCTCACAGATTTTGTTGTACATAAAGCCTCCCTTGCATCACTTATGGTTGAAGCGTGGTCCCTCTTTGGAACGTCTTTGTATGGGTATACCCCAGGGCTCGAAATTGCGACCATTTTGGTCGCATATGCTCCCAAAATTATACCTTTGCGATCTAAAAATAGAATCACTCGCATGTTTGCGACTGCAAACAAATGCTCTGGTCCACCTTAAAAGAAACCTTCTCGTGCTACCTTAAAAAGGCTTGTGTCATTGTTTAGCAACAGCAAACTTTCTGTTCTAAAATAGTTCGAGAGCATATAAACTACGATCTGTCCTCTGTTGTGGCTCAGCGCTGCTGTCAGTCCTCCCAGTCACACGCACTGGACCGTCCTGCATCAGCCCAGCCCGTGTTCTCTGCCTGTGCACCGCTCTCATTTATCTGCCTGCTTTCATTGAATGAACCAATGTATTTACGCAACTGTAGTCTCTTTATGAGAAAACGAGGAATATATATATCATTCATAAACTCATTGGGACTGGAGACCATCTCTAAAATGTCGCTCGAATCGATGTCAGGCGGAGAAGCAGCGCAAACTTCAATCCAACCCGCTCGCCCCCTCGTGCAGCGCTGAAAGCGAATCATCATCGCTCTCGCAAAATACAAAACGTAAAGTCACAAACGCAATGTTTAACACGTCTTCTAAGGTAGTTTGACCTATGGAGCTGTCCCAGCAGCACAGCGTGAGGAGAGTGTAGGTGCAGAGAGTCGGGGGTTGGGGGCGGTTGGGAGGCACAAAATCTGGTGTCCCATTTATAATTTTGTAGATTGCTGAATCATTGCAAACAGCTAAACTAATACATCTAAAATGCAACAGAAGGCTGGAAGTGGCATGTGATATGTTTACATTCCCTTCATCCCTGTTAAAAGCTTCCCTGTTTTTTGTTTTTTTTTGGGTTGCGCTTCTAAATTTTTGACTGTGCTTCGAAATTTCAGTATTAGGAGCACAAGCGCTACCAAGAAAAAAAGTTAATTTCGAGCCCTGAAAAGCATTCATGTCATGCTGATTTGATTGAACAAACTGAATTGTACTATTATGAACATGAAAATAGACCAATTGTAAAACTTGACCAATTGACCAATTGTAAAACGTAATATTACAGGTAGGGCTGCAACTATCGATTATTTTAGTAATCGATTAATCTATCAATTATTTACATCGATTAATCAATTAATCTGATAAGTATTTATTTATATTGAAAACTAAATTCCACGACTTTAGAGCAGATTATAAAAGGAGAAAAAACATAGTTTTAAACAAAGGATTTTTCTGCTAGAAATAACATCATTATTCTTCATTTCTTATCAGTTTTTCCCAAAAGCAGCAACATTTGACTCTCATAAAGAGACACCTGTCCTTATGTCCATGATGAGGAGAGAGAGCAGCTTCATAGTGTCTTTTATATCAGTACTTTTACTCTTATTCAAGTGAAGTAGGTCCTGACTGGAGACATAATCTTGAAATGTTCTGCTGAAGCTCAGGTGATTCATTTCTTTCCCAGGATCTCAACCAGAGGGTTTCCTAAAAGAGGGAAAACATTTGAATTATTTTGTCATAGTATTTCTATTTAACAGGGATAATGTGTCAATTTGCATGGTTCATAAATGTATTTGTTGTGAGCAATGAAAGGATGGATATGAGAAACCTTTAAGTACATGTGAAACAGTATGACTGTGTTGGAGTTTATTTTGCTTTTGAAATAGTGTGACCACCTCAAATGGTTTAAACAGAGATCAGGGGACAATTTGGCAGAACTTTGAAGTACAGAGGAATTTGTTTTTTGTTTTTTTTATAGATCAGGCATTTCATCCCACTAAAGAATGACACACACCTTTTCACTATTACAACGTATACAACACTGGGCTAGCAACAGATCACAATATATTATAAAGCAGTTAAAAAAATTAATACAATCACGAGGTAGGCTTCAATGAAAAAGTGGGACATCTTAAGCACCAGGAGAGACAGAGAACGACATGGCTCTGCAGTACAACCCAAAGAGGTGGTCACTATATTTAAATCTGTGGATTTATTTATCTTAATTTAAATCGTAGATGCAACGTAAAGATATTTAGCGCAAAAAACTTTGCAGCAAGGGAGAAGTAGACAGAGTAGGATGTTAAAGTCTGTGTTTGGTGAGGAGGGAAAGGAGATAAGTTCGTCATCATACCTTACCTTATGTCACACTTTGAACAGTGGATGAATGTGTAGCTCGCCCGTCCTGATGGTAAATCATCATCGTTGCAGCTGTTAGCATTGTTGTGGCGCGATAGCGGGGAGAGCCGTGTCCTTTCGCCTCGTTAGCCTCCGTCCTATCTTCACCTCTCGTTGCTGAGTTTCTTCTGGTTTGAGCCGTGTTTTGATGATTATGACGGCCTGGTTCTCCGCCCTGCTACCTGGTTCTACCCGGCTACGAGTATTAGCACAGCTAGCTTCGCTCTATTGTTTACTACCACTAGACTGAGCTGAGCTGTGCTCTTCAGAAGCGGTCGTACGGAAACAAGCGCCGCTTAAAGTTCCGGGCGCGTAAGCGGCCCTGTTTCACGCGGTTTTAATGAGATATATTAATTAAACGAATCATCGAAGCGGGAAAATAATATTCGAAGCATTTTACTAATCGAGTTAATCGATTTAATCGATTAATCGTTGCAGCCCTAATTACAGGGTTTTAGCATGTATTTACTCTTAACAGTCTGCATACGTTTTCTTTTGCCAGTGAAATGAGAAAACGGTTCTCACTAATGTATCGTTCTGGGAAGCAGTTGGACAATTTCAAGAAGCCATTTTGTTATAGGACCTATGAGCATTTATGTAATGAAAAGTACAACGTATTTGTAGTACTGTAAATTATAGAAATTTTTATTAGGGATTTACATTTATTTATCTATAGTACATTCACTAACTGTTATGATAACTGGAAAAACTTGGAAAAAGGTACTTTAGCAAATGAGCCAGACCTATTTATTCTCTTTTGTGAAAAACAAATCCCAGCAAATTTCAGTACAAATGATATAAAAAAAATAAAAAAAAGTTGACTATGGAGATCTGGTGAATAGGATGTTTTAGAAAGAAACAGACGCAAAATAAATGACAAGTGTTTTGTTTAATTTTGTGTATTGATACATTTGGATGTCAAACATTTCATTGTTACTCAACTATGGTTTGGAATTTCCTATTGACATAAAGCTAACTGTAGACAATTGGGTTAGGAGAGGACAATGAAAATGTTTACAAAAGGACTGATATATCACCACTGGCAATAAGTATGGACTTTTTGTTGGCAGCAGTATAAAATCAAAGCTTTATGTTTTAATTGGGCCATGTGAATGGTTTTGTGGTTGGTTGACTTATTTGAAATGATAGTCTGACCTTGCCGTCTCTCATCCTGCCTCTGCTGTGAATTTTCAATGAAACGTCAGTGTGCATGCGGATATGGGCTGTTGTTTGAGTTTGAGCAGATTGGAAAAGACTCTACCCTAAAGGTAAATAAAATAATACATGAGGGTTAGAGCAATGTAGTTAGTTGGCATTTTACAAAGGAATTGTGTGTCAGGCCAGGTCACACCTAACCCCCTTAACACTACTTCAAAGTAAAACGTAATGTAATTAATAGTTTAGGAATAGTGAGTAACATAAAGCTTTGTCTGAAGGTCTATATATAAAATACACATATATAAGACAAGACATATATGTAGACACATTGGCAGCATTTATATTTTTGTAGCATTAGCAATAACTATAAATAATCTTCTGCATGCTTCTCATACGGGACCAATAGGTCTCGCCAAATAATTGGAGATGCAGAACGGCAACAATCTCACAGTGAGCTTGACAGTTTGTTGAGGATGTGTTGAAGACTGGCCTCAAGATCTTCCCTCTGGTTTGTGTAGTCTGATACCTGTGGGTCTGTGACACTCTGCAGCCACCCAGACTTTGCAGCCAACACACGGGACGAAAGGTTCTGGACATAGAAAACAATAAATAATGAACAGAAATATTTATGGGACTTAGAATTCAAATTTATGATGTCAAACAAAATAGTTATATTTTTCATCTGTGCAGATTAAGAGTTGTAATTTTAATACAATAGGAAGAGTACATTCCTGAGGTAACTTCAATCTATAATAGCTGAATATTTGATCATATTATGTGTTTTTATATCTACACTGAAAAAAGTGATAGTCGTGCTTGCTTGATTATGTTCAGTGTTGTTTACTTGAGCCTCATCAATCAGTTAACTTCACTGGTGCAAAGTAAGTATTGAAGCAGTTCAAGGTAAAAAAAAATCTTACTGAAGTCACGTGCGTAAGGAAAACTTGAACTGCTTCAGTAATAGGTTTGACATGCGCAGTTGTGCCCCAAGAGCACGTGAACTCTCGGAAGGAATGCATTTGAACATAATTTCAGTGTAACTGCTCATTTAACACATGTTTTGTTAAAACTGTGTTGGTTTTAAAATTCCTGTGTGAAAATTGTACAAATGAAATTACACAAAATTACACATACGTGTGTTCAGCTATAGAGCTCCACAGTCCCGCTGCTCTCCGGTCCGGAAGTAAAATTCCTCTTGCTTTGGGGCCGTATGGATTTCAAAAAAAGTCTTTAACTCCGTAACTACGTCAGCTTGGGCTGAAACCAGCTATGTGGTTATAAAGCGACCTCAAAGTCAGATGTAGGTGAAAAAAACACGTATGAGATCGATCTAGTTTAGGAAAAAATACAGTTTAACAGCGAGCCTTCGTCCTAGAACTACGTTACCCAGTATGCTCGGTAGTCACGTGATCTACGCCAAGGCTTTTGATTGGTTGAGCTTCACGTTCCCCACGTATTTATTTATTTATTGTAATGCAGGCTACATATATATTTTTAGCGGCAAATGTAATGATTATGTGCAATCATGATCTCGCTTTCAGACATGATGCGTTATTTCAGCGATGAAATAAAAAGTGTGAAAAGAGGGAAAACCATTACAAATCTGGTCACGTTTGCTCTTAAATAGGAAAATTACGTTGAAACCCTTGTCTTAATTGTCTTAATGGTAAAAGAAGCTCACTGAACCCGCTCAAAACCACCGTTGCCACTTACCAGCGCCGTGTCGCAATGGTTTATGGGATACGGAGTTTCTAATGTCAGGAAGTAAAATATGTACACAGGCTTGTACCTTTGCCTTTTCTTTAACATTATGTCCTTCAGGACTACAGATGAAAATTAGCTTGTAGCTATCTCTGGTCTGTGCAACACATTTGTTGTGCAACGTCCCTGTCAAATAAACAAATAAATAAATAATAATAAATAAATAAATAAATGAAACATTTTATGGTCACAAATTGCTACATAGCTGATTAGCTTTTGTGGTGTTGTTAAACTCTTGGGGTCAGCCCGATGTTCCCCGGCAAGGGCGCCGTAAAGGGGTGGAAGGTTAGGACGATTCTAAGGGCCCAGGCTGATGAAGGGCCCAGAAGAGCAGACCCTCTTTTTCTTTCTTATTTCTTTTCTCTTTTTATACATACGTTAAATGTGCTAGGGCCCCTCATACACTTAATGTGTATTTTGTCCGTTTTGACCATAGATTTAATATTTAACAAACAAATAATGTATTTACTGTTTAAGTCACACCCCTCCCCCTCACAATGGTTCATTCCATCTGCGCTGTCCGAGCTACGCTTGCTAGCGTAGCGTCTCTTGCTTATTGCATTTGTTATGATGCAGTGCAGAAAGTGACACACGCAGGCATGTCACATCAAAAGTCAGAGCATCAAAAACGGAAAGAAAAGAAGGAAAGAGAAGACCGAGAACGCCGAAGTCGACAGTATGTCGCAGTTTTTCAAAAAGAAAGGTAGCTTGCCCTATTCCTGTATTCCAAAACTTTCAGACTTACTTATTTTGTTGCTACATGACCTGCTTTTATCTAGCTAGCTTAGTAAAATAATTACTGAATTATGATTTACATCCAACAATAATAACATCTCTGCTGTCTCCGGGTTATCATGTCTCGTAGACACAGATTCAGCGGCCGCTGCACACCCACGTCCAGAGACGTGCTGGCCATAGGGAGAGTGGGACGTTTCCCGGTGGGCCGCTCGGTTCCGGTGCTTCTGGGCCGGGCCATCAGAATAAAATAATGAAATAATAACAGACTCACAGTTGTGCTGTTCCAGGCCTAAAGGCTTTAACTGGGCTGCAGCAGGAGCATGAGCTGCTGTTCCAGATATAAATGAAGTAACACAAGCGTAATTGTCATGGAAATCTATCAAAATAACGACTGATGAATGAAAATCTGAAAAAATATTCGTGTCTAACTTTACATTCTTGTGGCAGGGGGATACCATTTGATATTGAACTAACTCAGAGGGGTGTTTAAGTCAGGTGCATTAAGGCGCATTGAGTTGCCTTGTTTATGAAATGCGCGGTATAAATAAAATTGCCTTGCCTTGCCTTGCCTAAGTGGAACACCCCTCCACTTTAGTTCAAGTTGGTGCAGTCCAAACCAGCAGACCTGTGTCTGCGCGAGTATAGAGAAAAAGGCAGTGAAAGGTAGAAAAGTGGACAAATAAATGTTTTTATCTACATAACTTGTGCTGATTGTGGGTTTGTATCAGGCTCAGACTGTATGTGCAGCGGCCCATGTGAAAACAGAAATTGTTAGAAAATTGGGGCCGGTCTTCTCCAAATTCCCGGGCTCAAATTAGGTCCCAGCACGCCCCTGCCCACGCCCTCCTTCCCCGCGGCCCCCGTCCCCGTCTCAGCCAAACAAGGTGAGCCTGAGCGCAAAACTTCACGAAGATTGAAGGCTCTAAGCACGTCTTATCTACTGTGTTCTCCACATGATGATAACTTTACTAAACAAAAAGTAATCTACACGCTTCAAAAATTACAAGATGCAGCTGCAGAGTATTTTTGGGCAGGTCTGCATAGTTTGCGAATATTTTGCACATTGCCTGTGACCGTTGCTGGTGGCGAGAGAGCATTCAGTAAGCTGAAACTGATTAAAAATGATCTTAGGTCTGCTATGTTGCAGGACAGACTTTGTCACCTTGCCATACTATCCATTGAAAGCAAACTGGCAAGAAAGCTGAACTTTGATGATTTGATACATGATTTGCCAGCAGAAAGGCATGCCGCTGGGCCATTATAAAGTGATGTTGAACATAACTTTGTTATACCTGGATCAGAGGTTCCGTTAGACTTTTTTTTTGTCGGCCACTTTGGCCGGCTGGGTTGTAAAATGTCGGCCATTCACAAGAATTACCGGCCATTAAAATATATGCAGTAGCCTATAATGAATGTGGCTTATTATCAATAACAATCTACATTTAGACCGAGCGCTACACGAGTGCTTTAGTGAGTCCAAGGCTATTCTAATAAAAGAATGACGGGAGAAAAATGTAACAACTCAAATCCAAACATAAAGTTGTGCGCGTGGAGACGATAGAGGCAGCAGGTGCCACGCGGATGTACCCGCTTGACAGAAGGAATCTATGACCCGAACACTGTCCAGATCTGACCGAGGATCAGCTGCACACACGAGGGCTGGGCTGTAGATGCCATTCTGCGCTTTAACGTGGCTTCAGGTGTAAAATTAGCAACGTCTCTAACCGCTGAAATATTCTGGCGGACAAGTCGACAATGCTAAAGTCACCAAAAGTCAGTCTCAAGCGATGCACCCCGGACCCAGCTCTGACACACTCAAGAGCGGCTCTGACACCGGTAACTAAACCGAGGCGTCTGCGCAGACTGACCGAGGGAAGCGCCTCTAAACCCGGCCACTCTCCCAGGAAGAGCCGCTGTGGGACAGCGCGTCAGTCTGACTGAACACACGGAGTTTACAGAATATCCTAATTGAATTTATTAGCTGCTGAGTTCTTAACATACTTTTAAGTAAATGTACCTGTAGTTCGCTGTTTTCTTGGAAAATGTGACGAACCACAAAGAAAAAGCGAAACATATCCAGAGAGCGATGAAGGCGCTTCAACTGCGCTTTATAAAATGGGCTGAGTGCGTATGTTGAAACGTTTTTGGATAGAAATATTGAACATTTTTTAATATTTAGGCCTGTCTCGAAAACACTTTGTCATGTTAGTCACTGGCTTAGGTCAAATGTTAATATATTTTTCTATATTCTTTCCATATTTTTTTTTTTTTTTTTTTTTACCGTCGGCCAATTTGGCCGATGGAAATCATTTTTACCGGCCATTTGCTTTTCACACCGAAGCCGGCTACAGCCGGCTAACGGAAACCCTGGATAACAAACAGTTTATGTCTGGTTCAGTACTTGTTTAGTCCTGGACTGGTTTCGGCCTGGCATTACTCCTGGTGTGTCTTGATTTTGAGCCCTTTTGGCCTAGTTTTAGTCTTGGACTGATTTAGTTATGGGTTAGTTCTAGCTGATGTTTCCTGATTGAGCAGTTGGACCCAGTTAAAGCTTGTTCACATAAAGTATATGTCAATATGTGTACATTATGATCTGTTGTGTTTGCAATTGCAATTGAGATAATAAATATTCTCCTTTTATGTAAACAAGTACATATTTCCATAGTTTCTTCTTGTTTTGTAGGCTTTTACTCATCAGAGATTTTACCTATGCAATGTGCTAAGTATCTTTTTTAAAGTATACAGGGCATGTTTATTGGGTTACATTTTATCTGTAAAAAATGTAGGGGGCCCAGAATTTTTGTTTCCATAGGGCCCAGAATTTCTGGCAGCACCCCTGTTCCCCAGGTCCGATGTTCCCCGTACCTATGTTCCCCGGGTCCGATGTTCCCCGGGTCGAGCACATCGGACCCGGGGAACATCGGACCCTCCGAACGCCGGAGGGCCCGGTGTTCCCCGGCTGCGGGTCTCGCTCATAGACATGTTATTGCTGCGCGTCTTCATGCGCCTGACAATTAAAGTCCTGCTGTAAACTCTTCTAGCCGATAGGCCTATAGGCAGTAAACGCTCGCCTCTCACCGCTCTTCTTCTCTCTTCACCGCCTGGCACAGCACGGCCCGGTACGTGCGGATAATGGCGCAACAAGCGGCTTGATTTCGCTCATAACTCGCCTACTGATAACTTTATAACATATTATAAGCCTTGTAGATCTCGCATTGTAATAGCCTGCAACATGTTTGTACAACCTCAGAATAAGAACGTGTCGCAGTTCAGACAAGAAAAGTAAAATTAGCTACAGCAAACTCACCCACACCCACAGATGTCCCTCCGTTTGTTTGACTGGTTCGTTGTTGTAGCTCGATCGTAATCCATGTTTTTCTCCGCGCAGCCCCAGCATACTCCATCACGCGGTGTGCGGAGAGCCAAGTGCAGCGGCTCGTGCCATACCGCTCCTAACTCTAAGCTTTAAGTTTATCTGATGTCTGCACTCCAGCCTTATGCACATTAAATTAGGGATCTTTTTACGAATGGGGCAACACATGCATTGCGTCCTCACTTCTCTCCCAGTGCCGCCACCTGTCATGCGCTCATTACGCACTGTGCTTGGGCCATCAGATGCTCCGAGAGGCACCACTGAGGCCTCTGTGATTGAATGACGTTGAACAGTATTTGCGCTGCTGTTTATTAATGCAGTTGACAAAAAAGCGATCCATAGATATTAAATGAGAACGATGAGGAAGAGGAGAAAAGGAAAACTGCTAACATGGCCAGTGATCGGGGCAATTACGCAGCACCGCGGGTGGACCTGTGAACACCCACTTTTGTCCTTAGCCCACCCGACGGTCCTTATATCATTCACTTCACTGCCTCTCCCAGGACAGAGACATCTGCACGGTCTGCACCGTTGTCTGCAGGACGCACATCTGGCTGTCTCTGTGCAGATTGTTGCATCGTGCGCTCTGTTCCTGAAACTTGTGTCCCCGACCTGTCATCCCTTCTTGCATCCTCTCTTTTATCAGCCCCTTTTTCAAATCAATTGACCTTATTTATTTGTATTATTCTTATTTATTTTGTGAATTTTAATACGCTTTCACAAGACAGAGAGTTGCATTTGTCCCACTGTTAAGTGTACAGAAGAGAGAAAGAGAGAGGAGAGAATGTGCCGCGGTCCCGCTGTAGCGCGCTGCGATCAAAGGGCTGCGCTCCACATTTATTGAAAGCCTTCTGTTTTTCAATTTAGTCATTTTGTTTTCAAATTGAAAACAAAATAAAAATTGTAATTGATTTCGATTATTATTTGAAATGACAAACAAAGAAATAAAAAAAACAAAGAACGAACCACGGCACCTTCTCCGGTCCATGCATCCGTCCAATATTTGGACTCTGCTGGACTGAGTCAGTGCAAATGGAGTACTAACTAAAACGAATTAAAAGAAAATTGGAACGAAAAGAATGAATTATCTTCAAAATATGATGTTGCAAAAAGGCGTCTTGACCAACTGATAAAAGGTTCAAACCTAATGTGTGTTTTTACAAAGGAACAATGCACATCTCAGGAAACGAAAATGCTGAAGTAAAAGGCACTGGACTAAAAATACTGGGACTAAATTGGCAAACGAAAAATGCTGTATTCGCGTTTGACCTGAGTGATCTGATGGAGCTATTGCAAGAAACCAAAAACACTAAACGAGGCGTGCAAGAGACTGCGCCAATCGTTTATCCTTTTGGCTTTTTATCGCCTTTCAAACGTGGATTTAAATGCTTCTTTATGAAATGCTGAGGCGTTGGAAATACGACAAAGACTTGTAACCTTGTAACTTGTTGGAGAAAGTTCTCACGCAAAACATCCAAGGACTTTCAAATCGGAGGTCGTTTAAACAAACGAAGTTTACTTGGAGAGGATGCTCTACCTGTGATGAGCTGACCAGAGTCAGGCTCACCGGCGGGGGGTCTGTTGTAGCTTCTCATTCTCAGCTGCGCAAAGCGAGCGCACCTTACCGGACCCGCGCTCCTCCCACAGGGCTCCATTATGCGTAAAAGCATGATGCTCTAAGCAAAGTCGCGTGTTTGAAAAACTATGCAGCAATAGTTTCAATCGTCTTCATTTTATTCAGTCAGAGATGTCAAATAGCAGATGCCTGGGGGAGAGCGAGGGAGAGCTGGATAACGTGCCCAAAGTTAGCCATTGACACAAGCTGCGATCAGCTGAAATATGAACACACAGAGAGCGAGAGGGAAAAAGGAAAGTAAATAGGCTAGTTGGTATTCCTCTCTATAGGTATTCACAAAAGTTGGCACGGATCATATCCCGTCTTTCGTGGATGAAGAAATGCGAACATCAAAGGGCACACGCGGGGAACAGCGGAACTTGTCTCATTGTTGAAGTCCCGATGTTCCCCGGGTCCGATGTTCCCCACTTCTATTGGCGGGGGAACATCGGACCCGGGGAACATCGGGACTTTTTAATATGCGAGGTACCGATGTTCCCCGGTCCGATGTTCCCCCGCCAATAGAAGTGGGGAACATCGGACCCGGGGAACATCCGCACCCAAACTCTTAATATTTGAATTTTTGGAAAATCGACGGTCTCAGAGAAAGGGATTTTTTGCTTCCGGACCGGAGCAGCAGGACCGGAAGGGGTGGGACTGTGGAGCTCTATTGTCCAATCACAGAGCGGGAGCTCAGTGTTTGAATCAGAGTCAGAGCGGGCTTTTCACTCACCGAGCCGAGACGGAGCAGATCTGAGCAACACTAAAAGATAAGTGACTTTTATTTGTTCATAGTTCACACTGTTTCTTTGTGTCATCTGTTTGACATTCACGGTAGCCGGTGTTTCTTTTGTAAAACAAAGTGAGCCATCATCGTATCATGCTAGCTAACTCCTGCGGATAATACGTGACTGTGCTGACGCTCTCAAACCAAACGCCGTCTGAAATAAAGTGTTGGTCTCGTTTCATGAAGCTCCGCTTCTTGTAAAAGTTACGTGTTGAACGTGATTAACCAGCGCCTCCGCGGGGTTGGGCTGATGTGAGACCAACGTGAGCTGTGCAGGTACGGGGACAGCAGCCTCCTCTGTCTTCGCCTCAGACGCCTTCGCCCCGGGCTCACTGGTCCTCTTCCACTGCCGCCCTGAGTGTCATTAACTCCGCTAAGGGAAATGGAATCTGGCGGTATAGAGCACGTCTGACTGATACACGGTGCGTGTGTGTTAGCGAGCTGTATGTGCTGTTCACGTTTAAAGTCCGAAGCTAAATGAATAAACACGGCTGTGGATTTGGAGCAGAGGCTCTCAGCGCGGACAGGGGCCTGAGGTCACGGAATGGACCTGTCCGGTCCTCCGCGCCAAGCGGTCACTATAGCCCAGACACACCGAGTTTCTTAACAAAACAAAAAAAACAGAACCTGGACAAAACCAGGTCTGAGCAGGGTTAGTGTGTGGAGTACCGCCCAGCGCGCAAAGAGGAGATACACAAGATGGGCTAAATGCAGAGGACAAATTTCCCTATGGGGACAATAAAGTATTCAAACAAACACCGCATTGGAAACATTGTGTAAATAATATTAAAGGCATTATTCTAGAAATGAGTTAAAAAAAATAATAACAGGATTACATTGATTGCATTATTTTCAAAGCCCAGTAATTATTGTTTCATTTGATTAAGGCCAAAAAGAGAGAGTATTGTCTTTAAACTGTGATGGCACATGTTCTTGGCCTTTGCTTGACAATTTTTTATTATTTGTCGTCAAATTAGACACCCGTGAACTTTAATTCAGGAACCCTGATCTACACAACTGTCATAAAATCAACATGGTGACTCACTACCGTGGGAAAAATCATTATTTAAAGTTTGTGAAATGTGGGCTATAAGCAAAAAAGGGGATTTATGGTTTTAATATTTTTTCTTATCTTTGTTTTTTTTTTTTTTAAGAGTAATGTAACTGTGATCAAGCCACATAAATGTAACAGAAACAACAAAAATGTGATGAAAACACAACCAAAAAGGACGAAAACATGACAATCATAACGAGGAAGAAGCTTAAAAGGGTTTTGTAAGTCCATTTGCATTTGTAATGCAGAATTTAGTCCAGGAGTTATCGCTGGATGTGACGTACGCATCGCGGCAAAATTCGTGTTCTACAATTCTGTTCAGAAATCATGTTAGTATAGATCCATTTATGCAATCTGTTTTTTACATAAACATAAATCATAGGTATATATCTCATAAAACACCTAAAAATGTATTTAATGAGATAATAAATAATGACGGATTAAAATGGCGCATGACGGATTTTTATGACCGTAGCGAAACCACTGATATCAGTTGTACAATGTAAATACATATTTGTCATTTGTTAGTTATTAGTTAGTCATAGTTATTTATTATTTGAAAGTTAATGTATTGTGGTGTTTGTCAGACAGGAAAAAGCATCCCAAGTCCTTGGAAGCCATTTTGGAAGAATACCCAGGAGCAGTAAACTAGTCCCAGGACTTTCCCATCCCAGCACCACTGAGCAACACCAAAGCACAGACCAACAGTCATCATCGAACTAGTGATGAGTACCAGAGACGGTTCTAAATTTGCTGTTTGCAACCTGATGCAAAAATGAACAAAAACTACTGCACACCGTCTCAGTATTTCAGACATTTATTACTGCTGCAACGTTTCGGTCAAAAGGACCGTCGTCAGGCTTGGGTTGTTTGCAACCTGAACCATTCAAGTGCAGTGTGAATTTATGAGTATGTATACAGGGTTTCCACAGGGCATTAAATTCATTTTGGCAAAATCAAGGCCTTAAATGTCATTCAAACGCATTACATTAAATTAAACTGTCGTTAAATCTAATTTATGGGGAAATGATGACAATGCTCAACAATTTTTATAATATAAGTTCATTTAAAATACAAAATTATCGTCTAAAACATATTCAGTTGCAGTTTTGGCTGAAATTTACCACATATTTTTGGTCAAGTTTTCTGTTTTATGAAATGTTTGCTAATCTTAGATGAAATATAGCAGATTTTTTTTCTGCAATTGTAGCATTAAGATATCGTATTTGGGCATTTAAAATGGACTTGCTTCTGCCTGTATAAACCCTGGTATATTACCTGGCTGTGTCATGTGGAAAGTCAGGGCTTGTCATTAACACTTTGGATTGCAAAGAGTTAATGTGTCTGGCACAAGACCATATTATTTAACTATATAACTTGCATAACAATTAACAACTACTTACAACTAACTAGTAGCTAGTGAACCTCCTTATTGACTGGTAACGTCTGATGATAAATGATTTGTGAGAAAACAAGTTAATGACAAGTGAGTGACTATATGGTAAACATGAACGATGTAAATGTGCTGTACATTCTAAAAACGGAAAGGGTCACTTAGGCAGGTGCTAAATAGCAAGTCCAAGCTGGAAAATTGCATTTAGTTATTTGTGGGCCTGTTTCAACTATTTACCATTTGAAACTGCACGTTAGCTTAATTTTAGCATATGACTATGAATATTGCAGCTGAAAAGGCAAAACTCTTAATTAGGCAAATTAGACCTTTTTACAATGATTTTTGTGTTTTTGCTATGTAGATAAAACAGATGGAAAAAGAGACAAGTTTACTACATCAAATATACTGTATTTAAAAGGGGATTTTGTTTTTGCTGTGTTACTAAACTTTCAAACTCGATTCTCAATACTGATTTTGATAACATGACAACACTACTGTAGAGCCACTTTGTTTTTTATTTTATTTTTTATTGTTCCAGCCTTTTAAAAACTGTCATTGTGTTGTGCTGTACTGACAGTAATAAAGGAAAGTCCTCCTTAAAATCTTCCAGTTGTCCTTACTGAGTGTTTTCAAAGCAATCGGTTTCATAGAATTTTAAGTTAAGGGTTAAATATGCAAGTATTCAGCATTTATTTTTTATTTTATTGGTTATTTGGTCGGGACAGTGCATGTTAATGAACATACATGGGTCTCATGCATGTAAACAAGCCACACCGGATTGTAGCCTTGGGCTAATTTCCATCCATCCATTAGAAAAGCTCAATTGAACAATTAGACATCGGTGAGTTGACAGTACTGGAGATAAGCGAGTTAACAGTACTGGAGATAAATTATCTCCAGTGTAAATTATTAGCCACATTAGCTTGACTAAAGCAAGGTGTCGGGTTTCCAAGGTTTTTTCAAGTAAGCACCACTAATCATTTCTTTCAGTGTATGGATGAGCAAACAGTGGCATTGAACTTGGCTCTGTGTAGGGATTGGCCCTTGAAGAAAAAAAAAAACCCATTGTGCTTTGCATTGCCTGAGGTTATATAGAGATTAGTGGCTATTTGCCAACAAAAAACAACTCAACTAGGCATAACCAAAATAAGGACTTAACTTAACTCAAATAGACACTGATATGCACCATGGGTTTTTGGTTTATGCAGTACTACCGAAAGAGTCCAATGTCCAAACAAACATAAAGTTACAAAGGTTTACTTTCCCCATTTGCAGGCAAACAACAAAGAAGCATATGCGAGGCCTACTTGCTGCCTGTCCTGCTTACTGGTAACAAACATAGGCCCACCCAGGTGTGTGCTGTACTCTCTGACTTACTATTACAGTCTATGGTTACTCCCCTATATCCCCTAGGTGCCCAGGTCTAACCAAACAAAATAAAACAAACATAATAAATAAATAAATAAATAAATAAACAAATTATAATGAACTTAGTATATTGGACAATATAACAACAACAAAAACATACTTAGAAAAACAAAAACAATATAATATAGAAATAACTAGAAAAGTCAAAACTTAAAATGTGTGACTAATAAACTAAAAAATGAACTTAATATTAACTTTACGCACACACAAAAACGACAACTAGCTCATTCAATAGAGAATGTATAGTTTGAGCATTACAATATGGTATGTACCTTGGTCAGATAATTTTGTGCTATACCTAAGTGACAGAAACATTGTTGTACCCGTTCTTCCTTGTTCAGGCTGGTTTCAGATTCAGAAATGACCCTTTTCACATGAGCCAAGTCCTGTTGCGCTTCTGCATAAAAGCAATACTTGATTATAAACAATTGTCGATGCTTTATGCACCACTGATGCACACATAGACCGGCCTACCTCCCAGAATCAGACAGTCTACACAATCTTGTTTGTGAGTATTTTTTTGGCCAAGTCCACGGTGTGCTCTCCTCTAAAGTTCTGGGCTTTGGAGTCTGCTCCCAACTTCAGCAAAGTCTGCACGGTGTCACAGTGACCCCAACAGGCTGCCAGATGGAGGGCGGTATACCCTGGGAATACCAACAATTAATATCAATAATTTCGGGCAATATCAGCAATACTAAATAAACTGGCTTATCAAGTTGAAATATTTTTCCTTGTTATAATAACCTCTGGCTGTGTGCTGGTTCACTGACGCTCCTTGCTTCACCAACTCACCCACGGCGGCGCTGTGACCCAAAAGGCTGCCCGTCATGAGAGCGCTTCGGCCCATTTCGTCGGTCCAGGACAAGAGGTTTTCCTCCTTCTCCAGTGCTTGTTCGGCACCTTGTAAATGCTGTTGCAAAGCCTCTACATGTCCGCGAAGTACACATGTAAACAAATCATTCTGTTGAAGTGTCATTTTCATTTCGTTACCTGTTGACCCCAGGATCCTTAGGTTTTACAGTTGCTATGGGAACTGTGGGCGGGTACAGGCCACGTGGAAACAATGACACATTATTTATTTATTTGTTTATTTATCTATTACCGATGACAACTCATGTAATAAGAATCAACTTCGTGTAAAGCAAGGATGGCTGGCTGGCTGACTGTTAGTTGCTCTGTTGCTCCTGACAACAGCTATATTGGGCTGCCATATTTATTATATATATATAAGATATTCCTATTTATTCGATCAGGAGTTGAATTCACAAAATCTCTTGGTGCCCTTTGTTATTGTAAGACAAATATTTATGTATTTTTTCTTTTGTGCTGTTTAGATTTTCCTGTACAGTCATTTGTATTGTCTTTTTGATTCAGACATTAAAAACTTTAAAATAAAGCATACATAAATTAAAAAAAACAAAAAAAAATTGTAATACGAAAAATAAATAAATAAATCACAAAATCTCACGAGAACTAAAAGCAGATGTAATATCTCAACGTGACTGCAAAGCAGAAGTGGATTCACGGGTCTCTTAGAAGAAATCCGACAATAATTAGTTTTTCCCTCGAGTTTGTCAGATATTCCGCATTTTTTGACAACATGATGTTCAACAGACAAACAAGCTAATGGATGTCAAAATATAAGTTTGCCCTTGTTAGTTGGGCGAAGGGACCTGATAAAGGTAAAACCAGCATCGTTCCCGTCGGTTGGATAATTGATTTTGACCCAGATGCCGCCACTGACACGACATATCTTGTTGAATGTCGAACAACTAACAGCAAGAGGCCTGCTCATGGATGGCCCATCGAAGATGCTGTTGTTCTTCAGTTAGCAGGCAAGTCAGTCTCACACTTGACTTTTTTTTTCTACCAGGTACTGTATGTTTACCGTTTATCATGTCAAAATGTGTATCTCGTATTTTACTATTTTGCAGTCTAATATTTGGCACATGATTATTAAGACTGTAGTATTTATGCATTGCTGTGGTGTTTATTTTGATATTAAATCTATCCATATGAATTAATATAGAAAAAGAGGCTACAGTGAGAGCTGCTGAGCGGAAACTGGAAGCGCTGGAATTGGATGTGCCGGAACTGAGTGGAAAAGGAAAATGCCTGGACTTTGGTGAAGAATATTCCGGTGCTGGTGACAAAGCCTCAGGCTCTGGAATTTCCAAACAGGTAATTCAACAGGGATTGATGTCATATTATGCATCATTTGTGTATTGGATTATACATGACTAAATGATAAAAAATGAATATCTTTTCTCAATAGAAAAAGGTCAAAGTTGCTGCTCAAAGACGGGCGGAGGAGGAATTACTGTCAGGGGACAGTCAGTCCAGCCCAGGTCCAGCAGAATCATCAAGCCAGGAAAGCGATGACTTTACTAGAGGTCTGCAGAGCCAGATCAAGGCCTTACATAAAGAAAACTGTGGACCATGGTGATTAAAGGCAAGTATCGAGAATTATATCATCAATATTACTTTGTATCATATGGTAATACAGGCATAATAAGCAAGAAAATACGGTTTGCATTTTCTCTATATGATTGTGCAAGTGATAACAATCAGCCACAATCTGTATTATTAGGCCCGAGCGCCATCAGGGCTGGCGAAGGGGCTCTTGTAATCGTATAGAGTGCACGGAGCGCACAAAACGAGCGCGAAGCGCTCGCCTCTTCTCAAACATGCACTAACGCACTCCTCTCCTTGTGCACGTTTCGTGCACGTGCACATGTATCAGAAAATGAACATTGTAATTGGACGGTGCGCGGAGCAAAGCGGAGCGCACTCCCCCAAAGTGCGAACAAAACGCACAAAACGAGCGCGAAGCGCTCCCTCCTCTCAAACACTCACTAACACACTCCTCTTGTCGTGCACGTCCCGTGCACATACATATATAATGCAAAAATCAACATTGTAATTGTACAGAGCCCATAAAAGTCAATGGGCGACTGAGAGCCCTGGGTCACTGTGGGTCAGTGACCCAGGACATCTACCATGAGGTAGGAATGCGCGAGCACTTTCCGAAAATATATAGTTTATGGTACCCGCGTAAGCGGGAACATTGTTTTCGTATGGGAATATTTTTCTTTCTTTCTTTCTTTCTTTCTTTTTCTTTCTTTCTTTCTTTCTTTCTTTCTTTCTTTCTTTCTTTCTTTCGCACCGTCGCAATTTTCACCCAGTGAACATTGACGAAAAGTCACAGATTTTGGCCCAAAATTCAAACCCGATCCGACGCAACTTTTGACTATTTCCAAATTTTGAATTTCAAAATAGTGGCGCGAAAGCGCCACCTCCGTTTTTTTTTAACATTGCGAGATAGGACTTGGCCAAAAATGAAGTTTGTCGTAGAATCATAAAAATCGGTACAGACGTGCATCATGACAAGTTGAGCAAAAATATTATTACGGCAACGCCGTCCGCCATATTGGGTGTCGGCCATTTTGGATGACAGCCCGCGAAGCGGGAATCCGCCTTTATTTTTCACTTTGTACAAAATCTATCTCCTCCTAGAGCGTTTATCGGAACGAGCTAATTTTGGGTGGAAAATAATCTTGAGAAGTAGAACTTTAAAAGTTATC